>OX438839.1:3432913-4632913 GCA_949315975.1 Eudonia truncicolella
ATCGGAGTAAGTAATTAAGAAGTACCTATACACTCACACACACCCACACCAAAAATGGCCCTGACCACTTCCTAGGAACGCATACAACTAATTAGCCATCATAACACTGTAACATAAAAATTTGCATACATACATATAATCACGCCTCTTTCCCGTAGGGGTAGGCAGAGACCACTTCTTTCCACTTGCTACGATCCTTACATACTTGTTTCGCTTCGTCCACTTTCATTATTCCCTTCATACATGCTCTTCGGTTTAGGGTACTCTTGATCTGGCCTTTTTTCAAGACGTTCCTGATTTGATCTCGAAACGTCCGCCTAGGTCTACCCTTACCAACACTTTCATTCACACTCGCCTTATACACTTTTTTCGTCAATCGTTCTTCATCCATTCTCTCGACATGGCCAAACCATCTCAGCATACCTTTCTCAATTTTTGTCACTACATCTTCTTTCAGACCACAACGTTTCCTTACTTACTAAATTTGCATACTCTAAGATTATTATATTCCGAACGATTAAAACGGATGTCTGGCAATCATCGGGCTTCATAATATTTTAATGCTTCATTTACTATAAGACTCTTGAATATTTAAATTGGAATTAACGCGTAGACGCTTTCGAACGGAGTTTTGGGTGGGGATTTCATCTGGCTCTTTTTCAGAATTAAGCGATGACAAAGGTTAGGTTAAAGAGTCTTGTCCGAGAATATCGAATTACTCAGAAGCGCCTTTTCGGTGTGTTTCAGAGTTAACGAAAACAACGAGGCCACGGGAAAAAAATGGCTGGAACAAATAGCAGACAAGACGTTAATTTCTTTACGACCAATCAGGAAGCAGTCGTTCAAACCCACTCATTCAATTGGCCTAATCATCACTTAACATCAGGTGAGATCAAGGCACTGTTCTGTAAATATAAAAAAAAACTTTAACTCTTCAAAAAAAGATACCATCACAATTTTCGATAGAATAGAATCATTTATTTCTAATAAAATATGGTAATTAACAGATAAAATTTCAGTTTCATGTATCGATGTAAGATATATTACACAGCAAAATCCGTCGGCAAAATATTTTCGAAGTTCCGTCACATCGAAACAACAAACATCGAAGTAAAGAGGCTTCGCATTAAACATCGTTATTATGTACCAGTAGTTAGCAACGAACAATGATTGTTTGTTGCCTAAAGTTGCCCATAACCATCAAGCAAGATGGGCGTGAACGCAGCTATTTAGGAAATAAAAGAAAAAGAAAGTAAGTTGGCTAGAAGCGACTAGATTCGTTGTCTTATGAAAAGTAAGTAAATATCCTATGACTGTCCCACAGCTGGGCAAAGACCTCTAAGTTATTACAATTGATGAGTAATTGAGGAGCTCGATAGCGCAGTGGTTAACGCGCCCAGTCTGCGAGTGCTGAGGTTAAGCAACTTTCGCAAAGATCAGTCATCGGATGGGTGACCAAAAATTTATCATCTCGAGCTCCTCCGTGCTTCGGAAGACACGTAAAGACGTTGGTCCCGGCTGCATTAACAGTCGTTAAAAACCACCAAACAGCACTGGACCCGCGCTGGTTGTTGGCCCGTTCTCCCTATCCATCCATAGCGAAGGATTGTACCCCAGCAGTGGGGACATAAAATGAGCTGATGATGATGATGATGGGTAATGGCTTAATCACCACGCTTGACAATGCCGGTTGGTGATCACAAATTTAGGCTATGCATCGAAAATACCAAAAACTCTTTGCCCGACCTGGTAATTGCGCTTTGCCACTCGACCACCGAGGCGAGATTAGTTGTCTTATAGGCAAATAAAGAAAAGTAATGCTTCAACTCCTTAGGCTGGTGTTTGATGAGATGGAGTTGGCCAATTCCAGCCAACATTGGGCAAATTAGCTTAACCAAATATTTGGGTAAAATTTAACTACCAACATTGTTTGTTTTACCGTTCGCTGCCGATGTATTGTTGGTTTTTCGTTGGTTAATTAATGTTTTCAACGTTAACTGGAGGTTTTGACGCTCCACTTGGCTGTTTGCGTTGCACGACTGCCGATAACGATTTATTAACGGTTTCTTTATGCAATTGAAATGGGTTATGTTGATACCGAAACAAAGTTTTGTATTTTGTGTCATACAATCGTTTTTTATTTGCAGCTAGGCCTCAAATCTGCTAATTCAATGACGTCTCAATAGTGTGTCAATAGCTTGATTTTGTTATTAGTTCAATGCCCTGTTAAGAAGCTGTTAAGTACTTAAATCATATTAACTACGCATAGGTTTTGTCGTATATCGCTGTCGTGGTATTTGTTCGTAGTACCGTGTCACCTCCGCAGTTGAGATGGTACTGCGTTTTAGTGGGTACAGTCACAATCATTAACATATATTATTATACACTTTTGACTAGTTTTGACTCTTATTTAATGTATTAAGAGTAACATTGTTTACATGTTGTTGCTCCTGTCTGTACACCCGTACACCCTGTCGAGCTCCTTGTAGTTAGGTGGGATGCGAGTAGAAAAGCCACATACGCGGTTTGCCCCTGACTTAAGAAAAGCTATACTGTAAGCAAAAATAAAATAAAGACTATACAGGCGATTAAACTAAGAGTCCAACGCAGGTTAACGCCTTCCATGTATTTGAGGCGTAATATTCGTATAGTAAATAAATCGGTCGTAATAGATATCTAAAATACAAAGATTTAGAAAATTATATTAGAATAATAAAATAATTGTAATACTTACATAGATTTAAGTAAATTTTATTCTAATTCTAATTTTGCTATGTACTTACTAACAACTTATGTAAGACCTTAATGTTGTGTACATGACAGCATAATATAATAAATAAATAAATCGAGCGTAGGCGTCTCTAAAAAACACCATCAGTTTCATTCTGATTCCAACCGGTTACCATGTCAATTGCGTGAGGCGTAATATTCGTAAAGCAAATAAATCGTTCCTTAATAGATATCTAAAATACAAATATTTTGAAAATTATATTAGAATAATAAAATAATTGAAATACCTCCCTAAGATTTCAGTAAATTTTATTCTAATTCTAATTTTAGGCGTCTCTAAAACAACATCATCAGTTCTATTCTGATTCCAACCGGTTACCATGTCAATTGCAGAGTCGCATGCAACATTGAGTTAACGCAAACATTAGCAAATTACAGCGTCTCTCGTTAACTCAGATTTATCAATTTTGCAGCGCCATCGCACCGCCATGGGCGCTATCGCCAGTGCACTCGACCGCGTTCAAGAGTACGGAAATCAACAAATTCAATATGGAAGCCTCGACACGAGAATTGTGCGACATTGTACCGAACATCGGTAGCTGTTGGTTGCTAAAGTTTACGCGAAATAGCTCAGGTGTCAAGTTATTTGGTGTTAGTATGTATAAGCTTTAACTACAACCGCCTTACAAATAAACAAAGAATAAGGTCCGAATAGTTGTTCCGTGTTTTGTTCCTGTCACGTAAATATAATTTCAAATTTGAGTAAAAGAGACAAAACACGGAATAACTATTCGGACCTTTTTCTTTGTTTATTAATTGTAAGGGCGGCATGTATGTAAAGTGGCACCAGCGTTTGACAGGAATCAGTAATCGACACTGTTTCCTTTAATTATTAAAATAGGGTAAGCAACAGATTTTAGTCTTTGGCAACAATTAAATTCAGACCATTGAAACATTTTATAAGAGGGTTAGCTTGCTTGCTTTTTATTATGAGACGACATATACATTAGTCTCTCTTGGGCCCCGCCCGATCCTCTAAATGACAGCACACATTTACAGAATTCACTAAACATGCACACCAGTTTAGGCCCAAGACACCGTACTCGTAGAACAAGGGTACGAAGAACCGGTTCACACACGCTCTACACCAGGTACAGACATGTACCTGGTCGGTTCTCTCCTCCTCCACGGCCCGGTCAACCCGAGCCGAGGTCCGTGCCTTTAGAGGCGCCCTCGGGTTGCTCCGCTCCCCGATCCGATCCGAACCCTTCGGAGAATCTAGTAGGGCACGGGGACGCGCACTTGTGCGCGATGCCGTTCCCTCTAGATAACCTCTGAAGGTGATTCGTTTCACACGGCTTGAGGGACCCTTTACGTTCCTCGCCGCCCCCAAAAAGCCCGGTGAAGCTGAAAATGCCGCAGCGGCAATCAGCAATCTCTCTCAAAAAAAAAAAAATAAAAAATCTCTCTTGGGCGGTTAACCTCTCGTTATCCATAAAACCAGACACAATAGAAATTCAATTGTTCTTTATATGGAGTCACTGGGAGATAAAAGATTAATCAAATACAAGAAGCATGTTAATAGACCAGTTAATAACTATTCTAACATTAGTGACTATAGTTTAGAAAATTAGTACAATTTAAAACTTTGTTACTCGTAGTTTCCGAAGCTACACCTCTAAAGCGACACAACTTTTGTTTTTTCCATCATTTCATTTTGTAAATCGGAAATCGATTTGAATCACAACACGGTTCCATTCATCCGGGCGCCAGATTACTCGGGTTCTCAGCTAAAACCTTCGAGTCACTGCAAAAGCGGCAAATGGAAAACTGAATTTTCCACTCGCTTCTGCTGTGTTCTTAAAACTTTTGTGTTTGTACATTTTTATTATCCGACCGATTGTACACGCGAAAGTGCAATGAAATAGATTACAGTTACTTTGTTGCGTTGCGGGTAGGAATTTGTAATATGCCGTCTGGGGAAATGTTGGTTCGGAACGCTCGCACAGCTGTTCTTACTATATTTGCCGGGGGATTGTGTTAGCAAACATTTTTACAAGGTCTGTTTGAAGTTTCTTAAATAAAATAGGTTATTCAGGGCTGTTCTGTTTCTATGCACAGCGTTTGTAGGGGCACTGAAGTTTTTTCACTTAAAGTAAATTTGTACGTACAAAAGGTTTAAAACAAGTCGATATATGAGTCGTAGGCTTTTTCACAGTATTGAGGTTTTTTTTAAATTAAAAGGCATATTATACAAGAGCTGGCAAACGGATATACGGCCCACGGTCACCGCTTTCTATCAAGTGATAGACCATAACCCGTATACCTACGCTTGTACACACGCCTGCACATCAACCTACCACAAACTGTCAAATTTCCTCAATAGACTTTGAACTTTATAACTAAGTCGTATGGTTGACATTGTATTGAAGAAATTTGACAGTTTTGGATAGGTCGATGTGCAGGCGTCTGTACTATACAAGTTTGCCTAGTTTTGACTTTTATTCCATTGTAATAAAAATTACGTTGTTCGTGGTACGCCAAAGGTATCAAAAGTGCCTTCAGTTCTTATGCTATTGTGCCCTGTAATTCCACTGTCTCTACTACTCTTCAAACCCGAACACAGTAATGTAAAATAAATGTTTTTTTTATACAATTCTATTGTATGTATATTTTATTATTTGTAAAATCAGTCTTTAATTTACATTTTTTCTTAAAAAGTCGCATCATTTTTACATTGGTTTTTCACAAATTAGACTCATTTTAGTGTGTAAACCGCTGGCAACTTTATTCATTTGGCATGTATTCTCTTGTATTCTTGTGAACCCATTATGTTATTTACTTGTCAAATAGTGTGTAAGATTTTATTTCTTATTCCGAAAGACTTCTGTTTGTTGGCAGAAATAAGTATTAGCCTGGGCATTACCAAGTCTGATTCTTTGAAGAATCCCACCACTAAACGATAACTTTTCCAATCCTTCTCCGTCAAGGATAGACAGACAACATAAATAGACAGACGCTGAAACCAGAGTTACCAACCGTATTATAGAAGACAACAGCTTTAACGCCTTTTTAACCGCCACTGTGGTCTAGTGGTTAAGACCACCGGTTTAGACCCACAGGTCCCGGGTTCGATTCCCAGCGGGGGTACATGTTTGTGTACTCGGTTTGGTTGGTGGTAGGGCTTGTTTGCCCGCCGGGCTAGCTACTATCATCTTATTTAAATACATATGTCGCCATAACATTAATGTTTGTAGCATTTTTGTGTTCCGGCAGCTAGAGATAAGAGCCAGTGCCTCACTAGTTGAGGATTCCGGGTGAAGTGCGGACTATCGGCCTTATCATCACTAACATCAGATCTAACGTTAGATGAAGGCCAAGTGCTTACCCTTTTATTTAAAAAAACACAGAAAAACCATTAAAACCATAATTAAATTTCAACCAAAAGTAAGATAGCCACCCTCATTTCCCATGAAAAGAACTAGTATCATTAATTTCCGCCTATTCATAACAGCTATAGGTGTACAACATCCGACGTCATTCTGCCGTCATTATTTTCCGTAGGCCGCTCCGCGCGGACACCGAGTAGTACATGAATATTAAAACCAACCTTTCTGAATATAAAAGTAATGTTTTTGCGTTCTTTATTTATTACACGATAATTAAGATGGTGGTGGTAGCGGAATGCTTTTTGTGCGGGTGCCACTTGGAAATTCATAAATTCAGCTTACTTGGTGTAACGTTCAATTTATTTGTGACAGCGACCTTTGCTTTTACACGGGGTCGGGCGGCGGGGGATTTGTTGTTTTTTTTGCGTGCATTTAGTGCTTGCATTCGTTCAATGCTAATTTGGGGGGGGGGGGGAGAGCCCCCCGCTCTATTACTGTTTCACTTAAGTGAAAATTTCAATCAATGTTTTACATGTATATTTTTTGTAAGGTAAAATACACAGCCTGGATATTTAGTTACACATTATTTGAAAAAAAATGATAGTTTCATCTGCCTTTTCGAGCGTGGGACATCTTTGTTATTATTTTACCACAGGGTGATCTAGACCTCGGTTCATCATCATCAGCTCATTTTATCTCCCTACTGCTGGGGCACGAGCCTTCCTTATAAGGAGAACGGGCCGTAAACCACCATACGGGCCCAGTGCGGGTTGCGGCGTTAACGACTGCTAATACAGCCGGGACCAACGGCTTTACGTGCCTTCCAACCACTGCGCTATCGAACTCCTTGGTTTACCCACTAAAATCCTGTACCTACTGGGCTCTTGCGCCACTGAGCACGACGACGGTGACGGTGCCTTTTTCTCACCCATGCTAAATTATAAAAGGCCGATGGAAACGCATTTCACCTTTTATCCTCAACCACTAAGGATACTTCAAATCATTAACTGTCTATCCAATGCACATTCTTCACATTTTTGATGATGATGAACTCCTATAATTCTATCCTATAATCCTAATCCTATAATAATAAGTGGAGTAATGTTTTGTTTAATTACTTTCTCACTATTTTCAGACAGGCAAGAGCTAGATGAGAGTAGCGGCGGTCGCTCAGTGGCGTGCATTTGGAGAGGCCTATATCTAGCAGTAAACTATTATAAATAAAATAATAAAATTTCCTACACTCACACCAATTATCTAGCCCAAGAGAAGCTTCGTCATGAAACTCGTTAAATGGTTACTAGACAACGAATAAACATACTTAAAATACTTAAATACATACTTATTATACATAGAAAACACCCAGACCCGAGACAACTTAGAAAAACAATAATTTCTAAATTGACCCGACCGGGGATCGAACCCGGTACCTCAGAGATGGCGACACCATGAAAACCGGTGTACAAACCGATCGATTATAGACTGACGATGATCATGATGAAGAACCTGTTCACTACATTTCCTGTAAAGATTCCACCAACCTCATTATCTTTGTCGGCGTCTTTAATGTGCTGTGCGATGAACCTGACGCTCTGTAACGCAGCAGCAACCTCGGGAGACAGGTGACGGGGAAGCATGTTCTCTGACTCCGTCACTGGTGGAAACGAAAAGAGACGATAAGGTTTTTTTGCTAGAACCGATCACGATAACATTTTTTGAAACGCTAGCTGTGTACTCTTTGTTTATTTTGAGTTGGCACTATTAGAAGACACAAAACATTATTTAACCGCCTCTGTGGTCTAGTGGCTAAGACCACCGGTTTAGACCCAGAGGTCCCGGGTTCGATTCCCAGCGGGGGGTACATGTTTGTGTACTCGGTTTGGTTGGTGGTAGGGCTTGTTTGTCCGCCTGGCTAGCTACCACCATCTTATCTAAATATGTCGCCATAACATCAATGTTTGTAGCATTGTTGTGTTACGGCAGCTAGAGATAAGATAGCCAGTACCTCACTAGTTGAGGATCCCGGCTGAAGTGCGCTTCCATCATTGGCCTTATCATCAGTTAACATCAGGTGAGATCAAGGCACTGTGCTTACCCGTAAATATAAAAAAAGGGTCTTAAAACGTTCTAAGACATTTTTGATTGAGAGATCACAAATGCAAACTTGTAGAAGAATACAACACAGTTTAATTCCTATAGGTACTGTAGACATCCGACTGAATGTCAACCGGCTCCTACCACTACATTAGGTATTAAGTAATGGTAATTATTGTGATCCGGGCTTCACGCTCAGCTTTGAGGTGGGTAAAAGTATAAGGAGCAGATTATTTCTTTAAATGTTTTAATGATCATAACAAACAAGTATGAAAGTTTAATTTCGACACTTATTGTATCATATCAAGACATAAATATTAAAATGACGCTTTCTGACCTATTTCTATTCTCTGACCTATTTAAATATTATAGCGAGAAAACTCGTATTATAAAATCTTCAGTAAGAATTCGAAATATATTAAATTTTTTACACATAGCTTCCTTGTCCAAGCTTACCTGACGGTCTTTGATGAGCGCTACCAGCCAAGATGTCGTCCTCTGGCGCTGGAGACTTGCGGTAATCACCGTTGTCACTATTCTTGGAATCTCCGAAGGCGTCTGTCAAGCTGTCACGGCTGAAAGTATTCAGATTATTGGACATTGGTCGTTTTCAACATTATTATTATCAGCCTATTAACATCAAACTGCTGATGGGGTCAAGTGTTCCTAAATAAATAAAAGCATGTAGGCGGTTAACCGTAGCAGTGTTGTTGCGGCTGCGAAAACGATGCTATTTTTTTAGAGTTAGCTGACATTTTCAGCTTCACCGAGCTTTTTGGGGGCGGCGAGACACTTAAAGGGTTCCTCAAGCCGTGTGAAACAAAGCATCGTCTGTGGTTTTCCAGAGGGAACGTCATCCGTACTCTGCTAGGTTCTCCCAGGGGTTCGCATTGGATCTGAAAAACGAGATAGGTGTAGCGGCGTCTATACACGCGTCACGTTTCCACATCTGCAATAACATTGCTGTAATACTGCTTTTGTAATAACAATAATATTTTCTGTGCGTGTCGGGCCACGCGCAGTGTAGGGTTCCGTAGCCCATCTCAATAATGCCGGACTCTGAGAAGAGGGCTTTTATGAACATTTATTTAACGATGGGTCATATACTTAAATGTAGATATTACCGGTTTCACACACCTGACAACGTTATTTAAGTAGTTCCCAATGAGGAATTTGTACTGCGCCAAGTACATTTTATAAGTTGGTCGACTGTTACTCGTAAACTTGTAAAGCCTACTTAGCTGTGATAGTTTTAGCTGTGATAGATACAACTACCGTGAATTTTTTCACGAGGGGGTGACATTTGAGTCTAACAAAATTTTGCACTTTAAAGCTTAATAGTTCACAAACGGATGCCTCAATCAAAAAACTGATTTCACAAACCCGCCATATTTTTAAAATTGCTATCCAACGATACCCCACACTTAAGGATAAAAAAGAAAAAAAATTGCATCCCCACTTCATGTGTAGAAGAGGTAACCTAAAAAAAATATTTTTCAAAATTTTACTTTGCCACTTTGTCGGCGTGATTAATATGTATTGGATATACAAATTACAAATGTCTAGTACTAAGAGTCTATGAGCTAGACTGGGGTCAGACAGACAGACAGACTGACAGACGAACATGGCGAAACTATAAGGGTTCCTTGTTGACTACGGAACCCTAAAAAGGTTTAAACTTAGGCTACCTTACAATTACAAGGATTAAGTATATTGTGGAAGACCGGTGTCTAAAATATGTAATAGATTGCCTGTTATTAAGATCACCCGACCTCAGACATGTTTACTAAGGAGCCCGTTTCCAGAATACATGTTGCTATTAGAATATCGTTAAAGTATAATTTAATTTCAAGAGCTCTTGGTTAAAGACCCGGCATAATGACGGCTGATCAAGGAGTCTGGAAGAAGATAATGTACTTACTGCTAAAATAATAATATGTCGCCATAACATCAATGTTTGTAGCATTGTTGTGTTCCGGCAGCTAGAGATAAGATAGCCAGCACCTCACTGGTCGAGGATCCCGGGTGAAGTGCGCTTCCATCATTGGCCTTATCGCCACTTAACATCAGGTGAGATCGAGGCACTGTGCTTACCCGTAAATATTAAAAAAAAAAAAATAATAATAAGGTTGGGACCGGCAAGCAAATCGTGATATAGAGAAATCAATTTGTAACCCACGACGCTCTGGTCTAATGCACGGTATGGGACTTAACTTATAAAACGCTACGACAAAAACGCTTAACTAGCATATAGAGCCTTGAGAAGCAGTATATTGTCCTTCCATAACTTCATTCAAATTAAAGCTCAAAGAGCACTTTTTAAGACTACCGGTATAACATGATCATTATATTATGTTTTATTTATATTATACCATTATGTATTATTATTATATAAGTATTATTATTTGTAATTTTATTTATTTGTATGTTATTTATTTTTATTTATATCTGTTTTACATTTATTTTGGTTTAGGAAATAGTGTAGTTTTTTTTTTTTTTTTTTTGTTGTTGCACTTTGTGTCACCCTTGCTACATTTATCTCGCACACTCTCTGGGTTGACTGGAAGAGATCTCTTTTAGAGATAAGTCCGCCTTTGCATTCAATGTCTCTGTTGTAATTTTTTTTTTTGTTACTATGTTTCTGTGCAATAAAGAATATATTATATTTAGCTCGTTTACGCTCGAGATATTTTTAGTATTGCGAAAGTTGCATGGGTTGTAAAATTGCAATCTAAATGCACAGCCTTATATGGCTTTTTACATGGCTAATCATGAGAACCAAATAGCCCTACAAGTATGAGTATTCATGAGTGCCACACTCATTAGGTACTGTAGAAACGTCGACGACGACTTGGTGATATATACGAAAACGGAGGTGAAAGAGTTTAATTTAGTAAGTCAAATAGATCCGTAAAATGTGTTTTTTTTTTAAACAATTGTTGATAAAAAATTTTCGAGACGCTTTCGAACCAGCACCCCTTGACATGCCAAGTCAGACGCACACCAACTATGCACAACCACGCTATCATGGCATACTATTGTTCGCAACAGAATTCGCGAAGATTTTATACAACATAGTAAATAGTCTATAACTGTCCCACTGCTGGACAAAGACCTCTATCATTGAAATCAAGTCATCACTACAATTGATGGGTAATCGCTTCGCCAAATGCGGGTTGGTGATCACAAACCTGGGCTATGCATCGAAAAACCGTAAAACCCTTTGCCCAACCTGAGAATCGAACCCGGGACATCGGGCCGAGCGCTCTGCCGCTATGTCACGGAGGAGATATAACATTTATTTATTTATTTATTAGTACATATGTACAAAGGTCCCTACTTAATATTAATCTATAGATCGAAGCAGCGTGATAAAAGCCAATATTGGTTTGTTCACCCACCGGCACTCACCGCCTTACGATCACAATATACAAAAATAGTCAAACAATGTGGACATTACAATCCACCCACAACAGGGCTAACATTTTGCGTGAGGTTCGCACAGTCTAGCGATGCGCTGCCTAACTTCACATGCAATAATTTGTGTTATCACACGGGGTGGTTTGTGATACTTCATTTATAATTATGTTTTCTATAATGTATACTATTTCCATGTCTTTACTGCACAAACTGTTTATTTTCCTCCTAAATATTATGAGCTACTTGGTTAAGTTAGCTACTATTAATGATAAATGTGTTTATTTTCAATATACGCATGAACATTAGAAATGGAAAGTCTTTGACAAACCTCTACTACCCAGCCCTAAAATAAAACATCATCATTGTTAATTCTTAACGCATTCTCATGAAATTATAGCAATGTTATTCGATTTAGAATTGCCCGTGTAGAGGGTAGCCATTTTCCAGCGTTTTGTGCGATACCCTTCCTTCGGGAGCTGATATATTATGCCATTATTCGCACATTCACGTCACATGCGCCGACTTGGTAGATAACAGTGCAAAATGCTTTTTAATCACCATTTGCACCTTTGTGCTCTGGCAGTTAGAGTACATGTCTCAGTCCATAAGGTCCTGGGTTCGATTCTTTACGATGAACCTGTAAGATACCAACGCAAAATTCTTTTTATTAAGCACTTGCACCTCTGTGCTCTAGCGGTTAGACTATATGTCTCAGTTCCAAAGGTTGCAGGTTCGATTCTTTTTGAATAACCTATGCCAAAGCAAAATGCTTACCCATTTGCACCTGTGTTCCCTAGGGTACAAGTCTAGCTCAAAAGTCCCAGGTTTGATCTCAAGTAAGTATAAAAATATGTATCCTCTATTAGTAGCTTCGATCTCTTATTATGAGGAATAAAATGCTGATGCTCTGTGTACATTATTGTAATCGGTTTGGTTGTTGGTATAGCTTCTTTTAAGTCCGCCTGGCTTGCTACCATCTTATCTATATCTGTCACCCTAAGGGCAATGCTAGTATCTAGCAGAGATAAGAGATAACAAAGCCCGTTTCTCAGTTGAGGATTCCGTGTGCAGTGCCATTTTAGTTTCAACCTTTTCATTATCTAACATTAAGTGCATAAAGTCGAGTAATAAAAAAAGGAACCTTTTGCTTTGGCGGTGGTTGTATCTGTAATGCATTTCTAATTTAGATATCACGTTTGACCAAAATACCAGCCAAACGTCTTTTCAATATGTTCATCGAATTCTGATTCATTAATTCGATCAATTAATGCTAAAATGGCCGGACGACAATATTTTGATCGAGAAATTTATTTTGAAATTTTCATGATAAGGATAAAAGGTTCTATCTTATAAGCTTTGTTATGTAAATGACTTTAATGTAATGAAAATTGACTTGACATAAATTAGTTTAAGGAAAAGGAGGGCAGTGCCATTAATTGTAATAAAATTTTACGATAAGCCAATTTAATATGGGGAGTTTGACATTCGGTAAAATATATAGCCTAATCTGTAGCTTGCCTTACCCTTATTATCAAAAGGTGCGGGTTCAAGTTTGGCTCAAGTTATAATATGCCTCAACCATTTTTACGTAAAATAAAATATACAGCTAGTTTTGCGTTTAGACTGACACAGTTTTAGAGGATCATGAATTTTGAGGTTTAGAATGATGCTTTCTCTCTACACCTTTTCCAATGGCTTTATCAAGAACATGACTTAGGTACGCACTTCCATTCCCGTGATACTTAGGACTAGAAATTTACTAGAAAACTAGCAAATTACCTTTTTTTTATATATATATTTTACGGGTAAGCACAGTGCCTTGATCTCACCTGATGTTAAGTGATGGTAAAGCCAATGATCGAAGCGCACTTCACCCGGGATCCTCAACTAGTGAGGTGCTGGCTATCTTATCTCTTGAAAACTATCAAATTACCTTTAAAATCTTCCTAAAATCTATGTAGGGTCATGCGCTAAGCAGCCTCTATAGTAGTCATATATGTTTATATGTATACTAGTGGCTCACTCGCGACTTCGTCCGCTTCAATGAACACTCGTAGCCTATAAAAACAATAGTGTTTTTATACAAACATTGTCCTGGCAATTACGAACATAACAAAAAATAAATCAACCAAATCTAGTCGTTCTCAAGTGATGCTATGACATTAATGTAGCTCGATTTTATTAGGTAATATAGATTTATGATATGTTTATCATTTAAGAACGCGCAAATGAAGCAGTTGAAGTGACGGATAATTAGCCATTGGCGAGTCCTATCAACAACATTTTAAAAAAAATTAACAAATAAATAAGGTGTATTCAGTGAACGGCGTAATTGAAAGTACAGTTCAGGAATTGTAAACAATTCAGTGCCACTTCAGCGGGGGGCGGACCGGTAAAATTGTTGGTATTTAAATGTGCCAATGAGGCAAAAACTGTTTACCACCTGGCGGCATGGCGATGGCGGGCCGCCACTGAAGTCCGTAAACGCCGCGGCGACGTCGCGGTTACGTTGAAACACGAGAAAGGAAAAAATTGGGGAACAAAAATGCGGTCAGATGCTGAACGCGTATCCATTGGAAGCTATACGGTGACCATACGATTTGTTTTAATTCATTTAAATACTTATTGAGATTCAGGTTTGACTCACTGTCTTCCAAAAAAGGCATTTGTTGAGTAATAGTAAGCAGTTCCATTTATTACTTATAACTAAATACTGTCCCAATTTTTGACTTGCTTGCCGTGCAATAGGGGAACGTAACAAAAAAAAAGGACACACCAGAAATAACGAATATCTACAGAAATAAAGAATTCACCAACTTCGTAGGAATCAAACGAAAAAGAAAAGGGTTTATAGTAATACTAGCGACCCGCCCGGCTTCGCACGGGTGCAATGCTGATACACGCAACCGCTATGTCCCAGCATTTTAAATCTGTAATATCTTCGAAAATATTCATTTAAATTACATGCTGTAAAGGGCCATATTGATCTATATTAAATTCACAATGTATTTAAGGTACTTAATTGGATAAGGATTAATGCTTTATTGCTTAAAATCGCTTCGTAAATAAGCCATTATTTCTCGTAAAAAAGTAAAAGATAAAAAGTTATTATTGTGGGTCATCCCTAAGAGATAGACATATACCATCGCGGACTTTTTTGTAGACCTTTTTAAGGTGTACAATACTGTAGTAAATTATTTTGATCTATCTCGTAGGGTTCTGCCAGCGTTTGCAATGTAAGCGCAAAAAAATGTGAAACCTCTAAAATTATCAGTGTTTCTCTACTATATTTTGCATGTATTTATACATATAAACCTTCCTCTTGAACCACTCTATCTATTTAAAACACCACATCAAAATCCGTTGCTTAGTTTGAAAGATCTAAGCACTATGTAGTGAAGCTGTAAGTTTTAAGAATTAAATATTTGTTTCTATTAAACCTCTTAAATTTATCATGACACCGATACGATAAAAACAATTGCGTGATTGATTTCTTAACGTGTTGTTTATTAGTGTAATTATTAACGGGATTATTAGCATTTTTATTTTTTTTGAGTATCCGATATTTCGGTGCAGATTCCATAATAGTCTAAACAGTTGTTGTTTATTGTCGATTAAGCTCTTGCAGTAACTAAGTCAGCGAAAACGGAAGACTGATTTTTTAACAGTAATGATCTTAAAATATTTTTGTTTTGTTTTATATAACTTTTTAACGCAAATTTTGTTGCGAAACAAACTACAAAAACACAAATGTGGAATAATGTTAGAAGGGTAGAAGTTCAAATCTTGCTCGTGGAAATTTTTTCAACATTTGTGTTTTTGTAATAATTTTCTTGTTTTCAAATTCAAACTATTTCTTGTTTTCTAATAAACTACATATTTCTGTTTTTTTCGTAAACATAATTGGTGGACAAACAAACGGAAAGTGTTGTCACCAACAATATCGGATACCACGGATACCATGTATGATGCACCGACAAATTAATGGCTATACGGGCATTATCGGATTTAACGGATTTAGTCAGACTAGCGAGAGTTCCGGCTTTGTTCGGATATTGTGAACGCTATGAACAAAAACGCCTATGATTGCAAATAGGTATTGATGTTTAATTGTGGATTAGGTAAGCTTCCGGAATGATTGCCTATGCGTTAGGTAATTAGAAATTGAAAAATGTTTTTTTCCATTACTGTTAATGAGAGAAAACGCAGAAATGTACTCGCTAACCATAGTGGCTGAATATTAGACATTTTATTTCACAAGTAAATAATTAAAAAACCATATATTGATGTATACAAGGTAAAACTTATAAAACCCCCTACCAAATAAACAAAGAATAAGGTCCGTGTTTTGTCTCTTTTACTCTAATTTGAAATGACATTTACATGACAGGAACAAAACACGTAATAACTATTCGGACCTTATTCTTTGTTTATTTGTAAGGCGGATAATGTAGAATAGGTATTACAAAAATACAACAAGTAAGGTTTAATTCACCAGCATCATCAGCCTACGTGTAGCAGAAAGTTGTAATAAAAATGAAAAGATCCAAAGTGTATCCGATCTAGTGTTCACGAACAAGCAGCAATGATCATACATGTAAGTACTCAGAGGTTACTAATCCATTAGGGCTGATGATTATTCTGATGTGACTTCACAATTGAAATATTTAATTCGATGTGGTGCTTTATTCATAAAAAACAATAAAAAATAAAAATACCAATAATAATAATAATAACAAATTCATAAATAAAAAACCTCAACTAACTCGCCTGTCCGAGGCAAGGTGCCCAAAATGCTGGCGGCATTGCCCCTTTGAATGGCCAAGCTAATGCGCTGTGCGAAAAAATTACCTGATCTCCGGTCACCCGTTGCCTCGTACAGGCGAGCAGTTAAGTCCCTTAAAAACATTTTTGCATTAGGGCCCCATGGGCCCATCGTCTCAACAGCAAAGGGGAGGAAAAAGTAAGTCTCACCCAAATCCCGGTATTTAAGTACTTTATTCATATCTGCTGTGATTGCAGCAGCACATGGCTGGGATGATGTCGCGTCAATGTGACACGGGGCCAAAGTTAACGACGGTAGTTGTTGACATTGGGCGCCTTTGGCTTTCAAAGTAAAAAACGTAAATAGTGTTGAACAATTTCGGCGGGCTGGTTAGAGCCACGACAGCTCAACTGGGAGAGCACCTGACCCGGTATGTCAGAAGGGTGCAGGTCCAAATCCTGTTCGTGGTAATTTTTTCAACATTTGTGTTTTTGTAATATTTAATTCAAAATTGCAGATTAAATTAAAGTTAACAATTATGTCTTAGTAATTCTGTATACAAGATCTAGATCGGATGTACTTTAGATCTTCTCATTTTTACCACACCTTTCTGTCACACGTTTGTTAATGACCACTGCTGGACAAAAGCCTCTTCAAGTGCAAGGCACTGAGCCCAATTCGCGGCTACTCACGTACTCAGACTTTGGCTCATTATCGTATCAACTAACCTCATTTCCAGCTCGTTGGTGTATCCATTGGAGACAAAGGTGTCATCGTAGTCCGGCAAGGAGTATTTAGTCCTCCTCATCATAAGCAGTTTGGGCATCAGCTGGAGAAAGAGTTTCTTCATCCATGGAGACATTGTGTGCGTTGAAGGAGACCTGGTATCAACACATATATTATTAGAAAGAGGTTTTAGCTTCTAGAATTGCACGTTTAGGTTTACGTATGAGTAAGTAAATAGCCTTTATACTGTCCCACTGTTGGACAAAGGCCTCCATCATTGAAGTCATCGCAACAATTGATCGGTATTGGCCAATTATCAAAATTTTAGGTGTACGTATATGGGCGACTTATACTATATGAAAGTGGTCTTGGAAGAGCTTGGCCTTTATCTTACCTGGTGGTAACTGACGATAAGCGCAAAGGTGGAGATAAACTCCACCAGAATTTGCACTACTAAGGAACTGACCATTGAACGTTTACTTTCAGTATTACTTCAACTACGTTTAGATTTATACTTAACGCCTTGAATTTCATAGACATTACTGTCCAACGTGCGCACAAGTGCTTAAAACAAAATAGGATGCTGCAGTCACATGAGGGCGCACCAGCGGACAAATCAGATCAGATCCAACCATTAATGCAGTCGCTGTGATCGAAATCGATCAAGGGCATCATCAATCAATCAATTAATCCTTATACTAAATTGATGGATCATCATTCATCATCATCGTCATCACTTTGAATTTCATTTTCGACTTATTGCATTCTAAATCATCACCATCATCACCAGCTAATTTAATGTCCCCCACTGCTGGAGCACGAGCCGTCCGTATGGCTGGATAGGGAGAATAAACCACCTTTTGTTAACGTCTGCTAATGCAGCCGGGATCAAAGGTCTTCCGAAGCACGGAGGAGCTCGAGATGATAATTTTTTGGTCACCCATCCGATGACCAGCCTTTGCAAAAATTGCTTTACCTTAGCAAATGGCTAACCGGGCGCGTTATTCACTGCGCCATCGAGCTCGTCGATGAATGAGATTATTGTTATTTATCCATTTAAATGTTAAATAACAATTTCAAAAATAACGTTATACTACTTTAGCACGTTAAATTTTGCACATTAAATATAGCTTGTTGTACACTAATAGCGTTTATCACTATCGGCCATTACTCTTGCATTCACAATGTTCTATTACCGTAATGACAAAATAACAATGAGGGTGGATGATTTACGCGGCCATTAACGCGACTCGCGCGAGTGCTATTTAACGTGAGCCGTTCGTTAATTTAACTTACAATCTGATAGTGCTGGTGAACGTTCAAAGCGTCTGCTGAGTCAAACGGCCAATGCCTTAGCCATGGCTTACACTTCTTTTTAGGAGTAAAAATGTAAAATTATTATTTTTTTTTTTAATAGAAAGTTTGGAAAATGGGGTTCTGCCTGACGTTAAGCAGAAGCTGATTCCAGATGCGAGGGCAGCTAGTGGATCGGGATTCTGCCTCAAGGTGATGTTTTGTACATACACCAGGGCTAGAGGCGACCTCAGGTTATGTGGGACGCTCCTCGTATTCCCTCGTCCAATTACTAAAAGCTCGACAAGGTTAAGTGATGTATATTTTTCTTTATATTAAAAGGAGGCAAACGAGCAGGCGGGTCACCTGATGGAAGGTAATCACCGCCGCCCATGGACGGGTGTCCATGCAAAAACAAAGTAATCGCAGATCCGTTGCCGGCCTTGAGGAAGGAGTTGAATCTTGAGGAGGGAGTAGGAATTGGAAGAGGGGAGGGGTGAGAGATGGGCCGCCGGTACTGTCACTCACCGGACAAAACAACAGCAACGAGTGCCATTGTTTCACGCCGATATTCTGTGAGAGGGTGGTATTACGCCGCGGCGCCGGTAGTTAGTATACCAACCAAAACACCATTACCACGTACGTACTCTTCTTTGCCACGGGAACGGCTTGTGATCCCGAGCGGCAAACACCTAGCTCCATGGTCTACACATGCTCACCTGACCCTTAAACATTTTTTTTTGTATATCTTATGAGTAAGCACACTGCTTTCATCTCCCCTGACGTTGAGTGATAATATAGGCAATGGTGAAAGCGCACTTCGCCCGGGATCCTTAACTACTGAGACACTGGCTATCATATCTCTAGCTGTCGGAACACAACAATGTTACAAACATTTATGTCATAGCGACATATTTAGAAAAGATGGTGGTAGCTAGCCAGGCGGACAAAGAAGGGGGTATCGAACCTGGGACCTCTGGGTCTAAACTGGTGGTCATAACCACTAGACCACAGAGGCTTGTTTGTCTTCATCATCATCATCATCATCATCATCATCATCATCATCATCATCATCATTTCAGCCCGTGAACACCCACAGCTGGGTATAAATGAGCCTTCCCTTTAACACCTTTAATCGTCCTACAAGCATATTAACCCTAAAATTGTCACCTTAAAATGACTGGAATGGGTATAATAAAGTTAATACAGCTCATTTACTCACTAAATGATTCTAAATAGTCAACAGTGTCACAGTGTCGAGAAAGTTAATGAGAGTCGTTCACCTCAATTTTCTTTCTCTAGTAGCATTATTCTGTAAAGGTTGGATTAAGTGCACCCTACTACATTGCTAGGGTGACCTACTGTGAACTAACTGGCAGTCAACAATTATCCTGATGATTTAACTGACTTTGGTTTTTAGAGGGTATTCTTTTCTTCCTGCCCTACCGACGAAGAGGTTCGCTACGACTTTAAACGTATGATAATGGTACAGCTAATAGTACCTAGTATTCAATATATAAACATACTTTACAGGCAAACACCATTTACCTAATAACCTTATACTTTAAAATATTGTTTAAAGCGTCTACCATAAGTATGTCGTCTTACAACGAGTGCTTGAAGTTAAGAAATGTAATGTACACACATCAAACATATCTAGGGGTCAAATACATTTTTAGCTATTAAAAAAAATCTAATAACATTTACCAAATCTGGTTTTCCAGACTGGCTTCTTGGTCTTTTAATGTTTTAGTAAACAATGTTATCCCTATTATGTTGAAAAAATTAAGAAAAAAATACAATTTTAATAAATTGGGGCAAATTAGCTTACGTTAAGGTCGTCACCTAATTGGCAAAAAAAGCAAGAACAAGGTTGATTTTAAAATTATATTATAAAAATAAAAAAATAAACAATCTGTATTTCTACTATTTACACAGACGGAACGCAGACGCACTTCGCAAGCCAGCAAGCCTGAAGCGCTGTGGAGCCTTGTAGCCAACATCATAGCGGTCATGGTACGATTCCGTCGAGCAGTATTTTGGATGTACCGGTATTGTCTTCGAGTGGTGATACGAGATCTTCCTCCATGTCGCTCGGCTACGCTGCCCGTGGCGGCCTATGATACTCTGTGTAGTGCCAATGGCGGCAGCCACAGTACGTTGCCTGGAACCAGCTTCCAACATTCCAACGGCTCTCACCATCTCTTCCCTTGTCAAATGACGTCGTCGTTCCATATCGTTGCAATAATTGCTCCATATGTATTTTTCACTTTCAGTGCAGAAACTGTACTGCTTTTGTAAAATTGCCATTACGCTCTTTTATAGGAATTCAGATTGACAGTTAATTTTCCATATTTTTTCCATATTGTAAAAAAAAGCATTTTTCATTCATATCGTGAAATTCATTAAAAAGAATCAATATCGATCCAAAAAAGTTATAATATTAATTCTATAACGCAACGATACTTTAAAATGTACTTGGTCCCTAGACATTTTTGATGTGTGTATGTGCTGCGTCGAATACTGCCTTATAATTGGTCTACATTTGTTTGGTCCATCAAAGTGGTGATAATAGGTATTTTGTTGGATCTTAGTTGATACATGAAAAACAAATTAAATTAAATAAATTTATTGGCACACACTACAAAATATCACAAAACAAAACAAAAACAAAAGATAAAGTGTGGCCAACTATGCCAATTACATTACAATCACCTCCTTTTTTTAGATCTGTATATTTATTGTACCACTTTTCACTTCAAAACTTGCGTGCCCGACAGGAGTTACAATGTGATCTTTATATATTTTGCTACAATCGTTATGTACATGATGGTTCTGTAATAAAAATATTGAGTATTTACCAATAAAATTGATAAGTTTGCCGTGTTTCCACGTCATATATACATAAGTGCATCCCAGTAAAAAGCCATTCTCTAGTTTAGAGTGCGCCGATGGCAATATTTCACTCTATTGTGCTGTTATCGAGGTGACAATGTTACAATGAACGCACGAGATTTATTCTCGCCATGGTGTAGCGGACCGTTTTGCCGGCCATATTATTTTATCACACTTTTTTTTGATACTGTGTCACACTAAAAAATTGTTTGGGTACTAACAAAAGTGTACCTTAAACATATTTGAATTGTTTTAGATTGACTGTTCAGGGTGATTATTTTGAAAATAACTTGGATGAACGGTTTTAGGATTACCGTGTTTCGGGTTAGGTTAGGTTAGGTTAGTATTATCGACTTGATAACAACGTGAACTTAACGTTAAAGTCTTGAGATGTTTTTAGTCGGTCCCAGTTCCCCGGATAGCTAAATCCCATCTTCGTTGCCACTGAAGTATAGGTATGTAGCTAGGTAGATTGCTGAAATCGCCGGAATAAAATACGTCGTTACAGTAATCCGTTTATTGCAAGACAAAGCCTTACGAACAATGCATACAGTAGGTACAACAATAAAAAGTAATATACAGATACCTTACAGTATCCACCAATCCGGAACTGCACAATCTAGACCACCCGCTGCGCTTAGGGCTCCATCATAAGACCAACTTACATAATTATCAACCATGCTATACACGACCAAAAGTTTATACTGACACCCCCTACCAACCGTTAGGTTACAAAAAAGTGTCAGACGATCTTGCAAGTAAACTAACTCGCACAAGGGACCATCAAGGGGTCATAAGTTCATAACGCCAGATCAGGACGCGCCAAAGAGCATTCTTAATTCGTGTCTCTAGCGAGTTGCCCCGTGGACACGTATAGTCCACTACCTAATATCCAAATAGGTTAGGAGCTGTAAGCTCGCTTACTTCTCATTGTACTTAGAGTACAACTCGCAGTTTACACTGCTTACATAATAGTAATAATGAATATCTATTTAACGGGATTACATCCTTGTTTTCGTTGTTTTTGAATATCCGATATTTTGGCACAGTTGCAAGCGCCAACCACAGTTGTTCATAATTCAAAATTCAAAATCATTTATTCAGTTTAGGCTACAACACATAAGTAATGGCTCTTTTGAGTGTCACTATGCCCACTTGTACTGAAAAACACCGGCAAGAAACTCAGCAAGTGTCTCTAAGCTCTTTTCTCCCTTACAGCGTCAAAAATATTGGAATTAAAATGAAAATTGAAATATCATAGCAGGCCACTTTCCATTACAAATAAACACAAAAAATATAGAAGACAACCACAACATATAAAAAAACAAAATAAGAAAATCTAAGTTAACAAATTTACATCAGGTAAAAGTTTCAATTTCCACAATGTCATACAGTACTGGTACTGGAAAGTACCATATAAGAACCATGAATGTTGTGTCACAGACTGAAGCTACACGGGTGGATATTTATGAGTAGACAAAACGATCTAGTACCTTCTTTCTTAGTCGTCTTTGCCCGATCCGATCCGAACCCTTCGGAGAATCTAGTAGAGCACGGGGACACGCCTTAGTGCGTGATACCGTTCCCTCTAGTAAACCTCCGAGGGTGATTCGTTTCGCACGGCTTGAGGAACCCTTTAAGTTTCTCGCCGCCTCCAAAAAAGCCCAGTGAAGCTGAAAATGCCGTTTGAGGCAATCGGCAAACTCTCTCCAAAAAAAAAATAGTTGTCTGTGCGTTCAACATTGTTTCCTAAGTCTCTATTCTCGTGCTCCACTCCACTCAAAATATTAGATTTCGAACTGGAAGAGGGCTATTCGAGCAATTTATAACCTAAAAGCTGGTAATTCTCTCAGGGAGAGATTTAAAGATATTAATATAATGACAGTTGCATCACAATATATTTACGAGAACCTAATATCCTACTACTATTATAAAGGCGAAAGTTTGTAAGTATGGATGTATGGATGTTTGTTACTCTTTCACGTAAAAACTACTGAATGGATTTGGATGAAATTCAGCATACAGATAGTTTATAACCTGCATTAACACATAGGATAGTTTTTATCCCGGTAACAGTTTCCTGTGGGATAGTGTAGTCTTCGCGAACGAAGTCGCGGGCGACAACTAGTATGTTTATAAAAATATTAAAACTTTTTCTAAAAATTGTGATATTCACAATGTAAACACTAGAAATAAAAACTAACTAGCAGTACCTTAGACTAGGCTCCACAAAGTAAATAGTTCATTTCGAAGCCTGTGTGTACGTTTTTACAATAAAGTTCCAAGTCGTATTCAAAAACAAAATTTGAAACCACCATTAAAGAAATGCTTTATAAAAACGCTTATTATAAAGTATCAGATTACATTGATTACAAATGCTCTAATCACTGCAACAGGTATTTCTTGGGTATTTCTATTCTAATTTGAAATATCTTCAAGTTATTTTAAACTTGTATAACTTGGTAACGGCATATAATTTTGTAAATATCGTTACTTATTGTAAAGTTTCTTTGAATAAAAAATTATTCACTTTGACTTTGACACTTTTGTTCTTGTTATTATTAAAAGCTTTTATTTAACTTGCAATGTATGTAATTTGTTCGGGTGGATTCTTGCAACTCAATTTTGAAGCAGATAACATCTTCAACCGATTGAGCTGAAATTTTGTATACATTCATTGTATTAATGCATTCCTACAATATGGGTATCAATGAAAGGGCTTGCTGAGAATAACTCGAAAAAAAAGTGACGTCACTCTAAATCCAATATGGCGGACTAACTTTTGAATGCTTGCCTACAATATGGGTATCAAATGAAAGGACGATAACTAAAAAGTAAAAAAATAAATTATAAGTAAAAAACCTTTTTAAAAACATGCTTTCATTTAAATGCGCTAAAAAAAACTTTTACTTTAAAACTTTTACTATCAACTTATAACGTCATTACCCAATTAATATGATATAATCGATTGCTTGTTATGTTGATTTTTATTAGAAACTGTTTCCTTCCAAATTGCACTGAGAGTCCTTATTTGTCTGTCCTTACTTACTCAGCAAGCTCGAATCAAAAGAAGTGTGGCTCAAACATAGTTTGCGTCACGCCTGTGAATTAATGTGACATACATAGCTCCATAGTGCCGTTGTTATGAGGAAAGTCGACCTACAAGGAATTTATTATGTACATTTGTGTATCTTATCTTTAAGGCTATTGTATCCGAATTTTACTTCCTCCGTGAAATACACAAAAAGTCATTGAATAAAATAAATACAAACCTACAACAGACAGTTATTTTGGTAATGGGAGACCGAGTCCGATAACCGTGATTCGGGTCTGTGCGAAGGTTACGGACGTGGGTAAACGGATCATACGACTCGAGTGGAGTTGGGCAGGACACGTGGCTAGACGGGAAGACGGCAGATAGGTAGATATAGGTCGATAACAGAGTTGTGGCTAAGAAATACTCGTCGATCGGTAGGCAGACCTCCAGTTCGGTGGTAAGACGCCCTAGTCCGGGTGGCGAGCAGGGGATGGATGAGGATGGCGCAGGACCGTGCAGAGTGGCGTACGAGGGAAGAGGTCTATGCCCTGCAGTGGACGGAAGTGGGCTGATGATGATGATGATGATGACGATGATGAATGGGATTTTATATCTTTTTTAACGCTCTACTTTCCTTAACGCTCTAAACTTCTATAACCGAGCGAATATGCACTTTATGTAAACGGGAAAACGATAGATGGTTTGTTTACGCATGAGCGAATGAACGAAACTATATTTATGACGTCGGCTAAGTGTGATTATTCATATTTCACTGGCAATATAGCAATAAAGACAGTCCTAAGTCTAGTAAAGTACGATGGAAAGTTAATTAAAAACGTTAACAGTAGCAACAACTCAATCTAACAACATAAAATGTTAATATTCATACAGTTCGACGACGTTGTGGAAATGGTAACCTATTGAAATCTCGAATTTCTGTTACCCGAATCTTAAAACCCCGAAAACGGTTGGTAGAACTTTTAAAAGACAGATGTAATGAATGACAACTTTTGAAAATTCCGTTTTTAATTTCCCAGATGAATCAATTTTCAGCTGCACTAAAACCAAATTTTCAAAAATTATTTTTTTGTTTCCATATTCTCATAATTTAGATATAGTTAGTTATACCAGATTCTCAGAATACTATTTTTTGTTTCCCATCGTACCATTTTCCAAATAAACTATTACCAAATTTTCATAATCTTTTTATTTGGTTTCCATACAATCATATTCCTGATAAACTATTGCCAGATTTTTATAATCTTTTTATTTGGTTCCCATACAATCGTGTTCCAGCTAAACTACTACAATACATAATATTATTTTTTGTTTCCCATGCTAACAATTTCCAGAATTATTACTAAACTACCCTACACTATTAACAAAATTTAATAAGTCTTAATTATTTTGTAGGTCTAAATGATATTATTTATCTATCTAAACCTACTTTTAAACGAGCTTTTTTATTCTTGTAAGTAGATTTATTTATAATTGGAATCTCGGAAACAGTTGAAACGATTTTTATGACATTTGGTATACCTACAGGCGTTTTGGGGCCGATAAAACAGTCTAGCTAGGTTTCATTAAAAAAAAAGTCTAATTCCTGATCAAAGCTTGGACAAGCAGGTATAGTAAAACTCAGTAAATTTATATGATTCATTTATTAGGTACAGTAAATAATTTAGAAATTTACATTAATTTAAAAATTTCTTTTAAATATTTAATTTCACTTAAATTTCCTTTTATTTTTTTAAGTTTCTGCAGCTTTTCCTCCTTTTGTATGTACTTTTTCCTCCTTTTCTCTTGTGGTTCACCTAGTATAATTTTTTCTATATCAGATTCTATTAAAATCGTTTCTTTAACTAATTAAAGAAAGCTGGTAAAAACCTGGCTTTTTCTTGTCTATTACTTGATTTATATGATGGTGCCATGCTTCTGCTGAATTTCGACTCAGTAGGTTAGGTTAGGTTAGAACTGCGACTCGCTATTGTTTTACTTGCCCATTACAGATAGGTTAATACAGAACAGAACAGAACAGATAGGTTTTCATTCATCTTTACTTCGACTCTTTGGATTTAAAATACAAGGATTTAGTTTTTCTGGATATCGTTTATTTTAATTTAAAAAATCTTGATTTTAAAAATCTGGATATTGTTTGTCCGGATATTAGTTAACTGTATTTAAAAATTTGTGTTTTAAAAATCTGGCTTTCGTGCATATGGATTACGGTCATCTGGATTTTGTGTATTTAGATTTCGTGTGTCTGGGACTCATTCGTCTGTATTCTAAAACGTCGTACAAATGAATAAATGGGCAAATGAAATTCGGAGTTGCGATTACATGGCAAACAAAACTTCGGAATTTTAAAAAACGGGATTATGAAAAAATGTCCAAACGTTTTCGGGATTATGATATTCGTAATATTAAAATTCGGGTTTAAGATAGGTAACCTGTGGAAATAGATAGTTGTCAAAAATAGATAGTTTTAATAACGTTATTTATAAACGGATAACGTTTTCGTTTCGTAATTTCAAAAAACGATAACGACACATCGCTAATACGAATCCTTCCGTGTACCTACGTGATATTGGCAGAATTGTGTTCGGCTGTAGACACAAAACATGCCATAAATAAAAGAAGAAGCATGTTATATTCGCAGTGCCCTTGCATGGTTCTTGTGTAAACTGATGTTTAGTTTTAATTTCTATTGTGACGCCTGCACATCAACCTATCCAAAACTGTCAAATTTCTTCAATACATTTTCAACCATATACCTGAGTAATAAAGTTCAAAGTCTATTGAGGAAATTTGACAATTTGTGGTAGGTTGATGTGCAGGCGTGTGTACCTACACCAAAAATAGCAAAAAAAAAACAATGAAATTGAATTTTAATTTTTGAGCATACATTTTTTTGTTATGTAAAAAAGGTTTCATTCAAAGCTTCTACAAATAAATACTACCCTAATAGTGGTATTGCCAACAAAGTGGGTGGAATTACTCGGCCAGGAGCAGCAAAGACACGGTGAGCGACATCAATACCGATATGCATAATATATCTACTATCTATGTCGAAGAGCTAAGGTCTGCGATTGCTAAGGTTAAGCCATTTTCGGAAAGGCCGGTCATCGGATGGGTGACCAAAAATATATCATCTCGAGCACCTCCGTGCTTCAGAAGGCACGTAAAGCCGTTAGTCCCAGCTGCATTAAAGGTCGTTAACAGCCACCTACTGCTGCCTGAACGGGCCAGCAGTGGAGACATGAAACTACCTGGTGATAATGATAAATTGTATCTACGGGAGAACAGAGAGATTACCTGAAGTGGACGTTGACAATGCACACTGTCACCCAAACGCTGAGTGACACGAGAATCATGGTGAATAGCAGGTATTTCCCTAGCAATGGGATTGCCAGGGACGTTGGCGGGATGATCTCTGCCAGACCGAGGAAGAACACTGTCAGCGACACCAGGATTGAGATGCAGAGCGAGATCTAGGGGAGAGAAATCCTTTTTGAGTACACGGTTCAAGCAAATTATTCTTAAATTATAAAGCCTTTCCACTAGTTATGGCCCCTATTTACATGCATACTATCCATCGCCCCAAGTTTAATAATTTTGGCCCATATTCAAGGGCACTACACCTCATAGCTTCACTCCATCGCTCCAAATTTAATCATTTAACTACTTGGATTGCATGGCATCGCTCCGAGTGTTCGATTTCCAATCATTCCAAAATCAATTTTTAATTTGGAGTGATGGAGTAGCGCGACGGAGTGCCCGTGAATGGAGGCCATATAACTACGTGGAAAGCGTGTACGTAGCTCCGTGCGTTGGGTTTCCAAACATTCCTATATCTATCTCTAATTTGGAGTAATGGAGTAGCGCGATTGGAGTCATCATGGATTTTGGATTGTTTGAAAATCCAAATGTCGGAAATGGGGGCCATAAAGGTAACGTTAAAATTCACAACGTTATCTATCCTTTGTAGGCTTAGCATTTAAAGTCGAACAGGAATTGCTTTGCCACTTTAAAAAATTAATGTAGTATGTAAATTGCTACAGTTGGCTCTGTAAATTGCTGTAAAACCTAAGAATAATTATAGTTATTGTTCTGAGTGTACGTCGGTATATTGAACTAACAATTGAAAGACATAATTTCAAAGAATTAATGACATTAGCATTAGAACGCTGACGATACGATTTGGAAAATAGTTCGTGCTAGGCCCTTAGATTTCTGTCTGTATAAAAATGTAACATGGGTGGACTACATCATAGGTACACACGCCTGCACATCAACCTACCACAAACTGTCAAATTTCCTCAATAGGCTTTAAACTTTATGACAGAGGCATATGGTTGAAAATGTATTGAAGAAATTTGACAGTTTTGGATAGGTTGATGTGCAGGCGTCTGTACTAGTCTCCGTATTAGTTTTAATACATTGTAAGTTGCATCTAAACATTCATTATTTTTAGAATTCTCAAACCTAAAAGGGTTAGTACAAATAATTGCTTAAAAAGGAAATCCATATTACGGACCGTGCTTTCTTTTCAACTATCTCTAAATGTTTCTCTTAATATCGGAAAACATACCTAGTTTCCGACTATATCGTATATTTTCAACAACGGATATAATAACCAGTTTATGCTTTGAACGAGCAACTCATTTATTTCTATTTATACTCATGCTTGCTCCAAAACATCATGTTTAACCCATCGTTGCCCTAGAGCTTACATGTAAGCGCCAAACAATAACATTCTGTTGTGTCTGGTATTAACGGCCAACGATGAGTTAATTGGCTATGTAACTGTTATCATGGACTGAACATACGTATAACAATCATAAAACTTTACATAATGTGTCATTATTATTCGTACTAAACGCCTTATTTGATCCACCCCGTAGAGCAAAGAACTTCTTTCTTTCTACAGTAATCTAAATACAATCTTAAAGCAAGTAAGTTCTTTAAATTATGTATTTATAAACAAACTCGACCTAAATGTTTCCAAATGTTTTTCTATTAGTTTTACCCGTAAGAATCAATTTTGTTAATACAAAATTGATTCTTGATTGATTCTGATTGATTTATAGCTAATGCTATAAATTAAAAAATGAGAGGTTATCGATCCAACATGAAGCTAAGGATTTGGGAGTTATTTTGGACACTAACCTTTTATTCGATAAACATATTATTACCTGTATGAATAAGGCACCCCGTGCCTTGGGGTTTGTTATGCGCTCGTCCAAGTCATTTAAACATATGAAAACTCTCAAAATTCTTTACTGTGCATACGTCCGGAGCCACCTGGAGTACGCTAGTTTAATTTGGAGCCCTCGCTATGATTCTTATATAATTAATATTGAAAAAATTCAGAAAAAATTTACACGTTATTTGAATTATAAATTCAGAATTCCGAAAATGTCTTATGATCAGCGCTGCGCTAAGTTTCATTTTTTACCACTGTCTGTTAGACGGAATATTGCAGACGTTGTATTACTACTTAAGATAATCAGAAGTACACTAGATTGTCCTGATTTGTTAAACAAAATTACATTTAAAATACCTACGCGAGCACCTCGAAACAATTCATATAAGCCATTTAGCATCCCCTCCACTCACACCAACTATAGACAGAGCAGTTTTCTCGTAAGAACTTGTATGTATGTTAATAATACTAATGCTAATATAGACGTCTTTTTCGACAGCATCAATAGCATAAAAAAGGCGCTTACCGTTGTTGACGACTTGTCATCGATTCAAAATTAATTTTAATATGTAAAGTTTAGTCTTACTATTACTGTAAGTAGACATTTTAGATGTGGTAGCTTGTCAATAGTTTATAGTTATAATTTTTGTTGTTATCTTTTTTCAATTGCAAGCTGTTAGCTGTCCTAAAAAAATAAATAAATAAACTGAACTAACTTCCTTATTTTTACGAAATAATATTTCATATCGAACGTAGGTAGAAATCTATAGAAATTTTCATTCTGTCTCTATCAGACTTAAGCTTCCTAAAAAATTCTCACCTTCTCTCCTGAGTCAGAGGGTAGATAGAACACAAGAACGGTCAGAAACGTGAGGCCTACGCACGGAATGATGAGGTTCACCGTGTAGAACAGTGTCTTGCGACGCATCGTCAGCTTGAATGTTATGTCTGTAACAAAACTAAACATTTAACACGGACCGAAATTAACCTATGTGTAAGTGTCATAAAAATGGGCAGAGCTATATAACGAGCAATAAGGAAAACGAAAACTGGCAAATCTCTTTTGATATGATTTCCTTACGGTAAAACTCTTGGCCTTTATCTTACCTGATGTTAAGTGATGATAAGGCCTTAATTACTGAGGCACTGGCTATCTCATCTCTAGCTGCACGAACATGACAATGCTACAAACATTGATGTTACGGCGACATATTTAGATAGGATAGTGGTAGCTAGCCAGGTTGTCAAACAAGCCTTGCTACAAACCAAACCAAGTACCAAACATGTATCCCGCTGGGAATCGGTCCCAGGACCTCTGGATCTCAGACTGGTGGTATCAACCACTACACCTCCGAGGCGGGTATGGTCTCTGCCATTGGGATACATCAAGATTTGGTACTTATTACTCTGAAACCTACCCGAGAAAGGCTCTGTACAGCATGGGTAATACTCTTCGTTTCTGGTAGCTGGCACCTCCAATATATCCCACTCTACCGACAAGTAGAACTCGCTAAGGTCAATGCCAACGTGCACCAAACTGCTGCCTGGTGACTGATCCATGTGCTTTAAATCCACCTGCAAAACCAGAAAATGTAATTAAGTATAAACATCTACAACGAGTTACAGAGAGGTGTGGTAAAAATCAAGAGATCCATTGTTTATCCCATCTAGATCTTGTATGTGTTGTTACTAACACATTCACTTTATTTTTTCTTGCTTTTGGAAATTAAATATGTCGGCGGAAGGGTGGTTCTGCAGTAGGTAGGACGGTCGAGCAAACTCGGATTCGGATAACACAATTCATCTTGGACCTTCAAAATAAAGACGCAGTCGTATTCCTTGCAGTCACTTTAATGTTATTTTAACGTCACAATTAAATTATTTAGAAACAGTTGCCCGATGCAAATGGATTTTAGAAACCGAAGCGAGTTCTGCGCGTGCGTACTCTCCGACCGCTCCCGTTCCAATGTGTTCAGTCCGTTGTCGACCCAACCCAACTGACGTTGACATTTCTAAGCGATGCTAGCGCCATGCCGCCGACAAATATTTATATTAGTGAAGCCATGCGCGTCAGGCGCGCATAAGCAAGCAGCAGCGATTATAAATGTAAGCACACAGAAGTTACAAAAAATAAGCAAGACACAGCCTTAGTGGTTACTAGGGCTATGACATAATTAAAAATTGCATAACAAATTAAAGTTAATAATCATATCTTAGTAACTCTGCATACAAGATCTAGATCGGATACACTTTGGACCTTTTCATTTTTACCTGTGTCGTATAATCTGCTTCAACAATGTGGTTGGACTGTCTACGCAACGTCCGTTGCATGTCAAACGAGCTTTTTAACAGCCCTAAGGTTGCGGCGTAATGAGCTAGAGATAGCTAGGTTTCTGATCAATAATTCTGATCGTGTATTGTGTATCTTGTCCGGTGGTAGGATACTACTCAGAATACGAGTAGATACGTCATCCTAGTACCTATGACTGTCGCCGTACAGTAGAGCACTGTTTTACATTGTTATGTTATGGTTTAAAGGGTACTAGATACTATTAGAAACTACTATAACACACTTTTTTCTTTTTTCTTTTATTTAGACACCATCACATACGTTGTTCTGATACAAGGTAAGTAGCTAAAGCACTCGTTTCATGGAAATCAGAAACAACGACGGTACCACAACTACCCAGACCCGACACAATATCGAAAAGTTCGTTTTCGACATTGACCCGACCGGGAATCGAACCCGGGACCTCAGAGTTAGCGCCGCCCAAAGTCCGGCGTGCAAGCCACGCGGCTACGGAGGTCGTCGAGGGTATATAACTAGGCATACCTAAAAGCCAAATCTTATGAGTCAGAAACGATGATCTTGCAATTAATTGCAAGCGTCCATGGGCCGCTTTTCGTCAAGCAAGCCATGTGGTTTATTGGTTGTTTGCTCAGCTCCATAACATAAAATAATAACTAACGATCAGTATAAATCGAACCTGTGCACCATTATAGGTCCAGGAGCCAAACTTCATGAAGCAGGTTTGCTCGTCGAAAGGGAAGTACTCCACGTTGATCTCGCACGAGGACTTGTAGATGGCAGGTGGTTTCCAGTTCACCTCCCCGGTGTATTTTAGAGTTGCTTTCGTCATTAGGGTGACCTGTAAATAAGTAATTGAATAATCAGCAGTTTCAGAATATTTACAAGAAACATTACCAACTAAATAAATACTTTTTTATATATTTTACGGGTAAGCTCAGTGCCTTGAGCTCACCTGATGTTAAGGCCAATGATGGAAGCGCGCTTCACTCGGGATCCTCATCTAGTGAGGCACCTGGCTATCTTATCTCTAGCTGCCGGAACACAACAATGCTACAAACATTGATGTTATGGCGACATATTTAGATAAGATGCCACCATCTTAGTTAGCCAGGCTGACAAACAAGCCCTACCACCAACCAAACCGAGTACACAAACATGTACCCCTCGCTAAGAATCGAATCCGAGACCTCTGGCTCTTAGCCGGTGGTCTTAACCACTACACCACATAGGCGGTTAACAATGCTATTACAAAATATATATTTTTGCTAAACTATCATAGCTAAACAAATTAAATATTTTTTTTTTTAAATACGAAATGTCCTCCAACTTTGGGAACAATACCAATAGAATGATATCAACAATATTACCTGCCAGACTTTTTGTTCCCGGAGGCCTGAAAAATGCGAGCACTAATATACTCTTTCTTTTTCTTTCTTTTAGTTGATGGCTTCGTGCGATTAGCACATTTAGCCAGTGTCAAAGTAATTTTTCTTACAAGTAATACAATATGATGATGATGAATGATAATAGAAATAAAGTGAGAAATGATATACCCCCAACCCCTCGAGTGTCTCAGTAAAGATGTGGGGCTTTACTAAGTCCTCACGCAGACTTCTTGAGAGAATTTGAAAAGTGACGTTGCACTGTTTTCTTTCATTTATCAACACTCATGCACACTTACGAACACTTAACGGTTAATAATCCACCATTATTTCACATTAATATTCGACATAACACAAATTTTTGAAAATAAAACAAAACCGCAGACATGACTCTTCACTTTCCCGCCATGAAGTCTACCAACAGTTTCAATGCTGCTGAAAGATCCTTTTGAATTGCATGATGTATAAACGTTTCTACTCCTCCCTCCACGGAAAGTGGAAGCACCCCTCACCAGGATCGAACACAATATGTACTAATTGGATTAGGGTTACCAGTGCAAGACAGTAACATATAGGTTTACTCACTTCATAATTTCCATCCCAGTTATTGTAGAGCACTATGTCGGGCAGCCAGATGTGCTCCGAGGGTACATACAGCATCTCCACGCCGCCGTAGTCTTCGGGGTTCCACGTCAACTTGTAGTCAAACCATTTCTGAGATCATAAATACAAATTGATTTTAGTTGCGTATCTTAATCAGCTGGTAAGTGTCTCACTGCTGTACTTAGGCGTAAATAAAATAGCTTGTTCAATAAAACATGGGGAATTGGTGATATCAAGCCGTAACCCAACACTCAAGCTCAATGCTATCTTACAAACACTTAATGTACTTTCCAGGGCACTAAGGAATCAAATATATTGATAATAGCTTTATCACTTATCTCACTAGACAGGTGATAGATGAAAGGTGCCACAACTTCTGCAATGCCGAGTTATTACCCGGCATTGCAAGAGTTGTTTAACATTACAGGGTGACAGAGAGACAGTCTCCTCAGTAAGACTTACTCACCTGTTCTACCCACAGGTTGGTGGTCATAACCTGGTTCTTCAGATTGACCTCCATGAGTTGTGAAAGCTTCAGGCCCAGCCGCACCGTCAGAATATCGGTCACATTGGTGACCGGTCTAATAAGCCGGTTGTAGTTGCTTAGCAAGTCGTCGTACAAGCGTTTCACATCGGGATTCGCTTCTAATAGCTTCACACCTGAATAAAGATTTGTATAATTTATTAGTAATATACACATGAGCCAAAGGAGACGGACGGAAGGAATAAACAGTGCATTTTGCTAAGAAATATGGAGAGTCTCATAGCGACCATTCTAAGGACCAATGAAAACATTTTCCTTATAAAATCGACCAAAACTACCAAGCATCTAACCCCAGAAATCGAACAGTAAACTGTCATAGTAATTTTTATATCCGGATATATTGTGCCGATGTGATAGAAATCACACTTGTTATTAAAGGCTGTAAAGGCCAGTGTTTAAAATAAATAAAATAGGTGCTCTTCCATTTTAGTTAAGCCGATGCTTAATACATGGTACTTTAAACACAAATTAATATACCTATTTAGGTATGTGCTTTATCGCCCAACAATAAGTTGCGAACATTTTTAAACTTTGATAACGGAACTAGCTTTTGCAAAAGTCGGTCTGCCTCGGTATTGGTTATTGTATGCCCCCCCAAGAACATTGTGTTTGTCAGGGACAAAAGGAGCACTTTAGGGTTTTCCTACTATCACTGTTTAAAAAGTCCCGTCAATACGTTGCTCCGTAAACGTAAACGAAGCACAAACAAACAAACACTCGCATTTATAACGGTAACTTAGTAGGTATAAGCAAAGCAATTATAAAAACAACCTTATAAACAATTTACTTACCCAAACTGCTTCTGATGTAAGCCAAAATTATACATAAAACTCCTAAACGCATTTTAGATGAGTAAAACTATTTATTTCACATATATTTTCACATTAACATGTTTACAAAATCATGATGCTGTGTGACTACGAGATAAATGAGCGCGCATGCGTAATCAATATGCTACGAAACGCCCCATGTGCCGTAGTACGGTCGCGTGCGTAGTATGGCCGTGTAGTCGTAGTCGTAAGTCGAGGACAGTAGCGCCACACTTTACCTTTAAGCGAACTAAGTGTTTTCTCACTTTTTTTATTTCTAACAGATGGCGTTACTAGTCGTGTAATAAGAAAACACATACCTACAGAAATTATTTTTTCTACATTTTTTTAAATTAAAGCACAGATTGTGCCATAGTAGCACAGAGTAAATATACCTCCGTAGTAGTTTCTAGATAATACACTTAAGCATAGGTGCGTTCACTTTTTAAATTCTATCACAGATGGCGTTACTAGTCGTGTAATAAGAAAACACGTACATAAATTATTTTTTCTACATTTTTTAAATTAAAGTACAGAAGTAGCACAGAGTAAATATACTCCCGTAGTAGTTTCCAGATAAGAATACCCTTAAGAATAGGTGCGTTTACTTTTTAAATTCTATCACAGATGGCGTTACTAGTTTATTATATGCATTTACTAACATGTTAGTCCATGTTATATGAAATGAAAACAATAAATCAAAAAATACTCTATATTTGTTTTTATAAGTACAGCTTGTACCGGTAGTCTTCTGATCGCTATATAGTTAGCGCCACGCCTCAACTTTTATCGTTTACTTATGAAATTCTAACACAGATGGCGTAACTAGTTTTTATTAGAAATGAAAACATTAAATAAATAAATAAAATTAATAAAAAAAATATTATTAATTTCAAAAGACGTACAGACAGAAAACGAGAATGAATCAAATGAATGTTTTATCTTTTTATAATCAAATAACTAAATGCGTTCTCCTTTGAACATCTAACACAGATGGCGTTACTAGTCTTAGATAAGAAATAAAAGCGTTTTCTAAAAATTATGTTTTTTTTCTGCAATTTGTTTTAATTCAATTTATCTACTGCTATATCTTTTTTTAACAGCACCACCGACCCAAAACAACCCTTGCACATTATTTGGTTTTCAAATATTATTTTAAAGTTTGTTTAAAGTTTAAAAGCACCGTCCTCGGGGTAATCTGGTATCTGTCTCTGGGTATCTGTAAAAAATACCTACCTACTAGTAATTTTTATTGGTTTAGGTGTAAGTCCTAAGAGGGTTTTAATATTTTCAATATTATTTCGTCAATAAAACACTCAAAATCTTTTGTATTGCTTTTTCTAGAAATCAAGGACTCTGTTTAATTTAGAAATAAATACTATGGTACAATCGCTACTTACGATTAAATAACTTATTTTATAGGGTAGACAAGGTAATTAATAAACACAATAAATGTTAAAATCTTTATTATTCTACCCTTATTAACAATCAGTTAACTTAACTGTTAAAGCTACTGTTTTATTAATACTATTTAAAAAAATATTACATAATATTTATACTTTAATTTAATTACGTATTTAATATAAATCATTCCATATATTAGGAGTATCATTGGAGCTAACCTAATTAACACTAAAATATAATAAAATAATAATATAACATTATTATAACATTGTGTGTAGCATTAGAAAATTCAGACTAAATATAGATAATTTGGATGTTTTGATTTTGAATAATGTTACATATCATCTATTGTATTTTAATCACTTTACAAAAACCAACCTTCCAAAGATAACTTATAATTTTTTTTAGCTGCCGCAATATTTAATAAGGCTTCTAATGTTCCACTATTTTAAAAAATAGCTAATAACTATCTGTCACTTACAAATATACAAAATATTAAAAAAAAAATAAAATATTTACAATTATCTTCGAATATTTTTACCGTCGAAAACAATAGTTTTTCAAAAATATATCGGCTATATTACTATGGATCTCAGATCTTCGAGGCTTACCGCAGTCATTCAAAACGTGAGATTTTGAGGACTGCGTACTGTCAATCCTTACTTATAGAGCTGAGACGTGGACATTGACAAAGAGCCTCGTCCATAGATTTCAAGTCACATAACGAGCTATGGAGAGAGCTATGCTTGGAGTCTTTCTAACGGATAGGATCCAAAACAAAGAGATTCAACGGAGAACTAAAGCCACCGTCATAGCAGAACGAATTAGCAAGCTGAAGTGGCACTGGACGTAGCATATAGAGCCGATAGCCGTTGATGCAGACGTGTTCTCGAATGGACTCCGCGCTCAAATCGTCATGCGGGCCGGCCATCGCCTCGCTGACCGACGACATTAAGAAAGTGGTGGGAAGGGATTGGATGAAGACTGAGGACCGGGTGTGGTGGTGACCTTAAAAAGGCCTATGTTCAGCAGTGGACTCTAGTAGGCTGATTATGATGAATGTTTTATTCAACCCAAAGTATTTATGTAACAGGTTTATTTCTTATTTATCGCTTTTCGTGTTTATCTCTTAGTTTGCCTTTTATGTATATTCTTCTGGCTCCTTCTGTAGTGGTGTAACTCGTGCGAGTCACCTGGGAAATAATTACCAATATTAACAATATTAATAATCCAATAATTATATTATACGTGTAGATGTTTTATTTAAATAAAAAAAAAATACGAATAAGTGGACTTAATTTAGTACTTTAGTAATTGAAAAGATACTGTTTAGAGATGACTTTGTATTTTCTTTCTGTCGAGGATATTTCATAATTCTGCATTTTGGAAACAATAACATTGTTGCAAATTATAGTCTATATATAGTCTATATATTTATTTTGCTTGGCGTTGCATGTTGTATACTTTTTATATAAACCATGCATAAGTGAGCGCATTTCACAGTTGTCAGCGCCTTAACGTGCCTATATATCGATGCGGTGGAAAATTTAAGATAACAAAAGATATAATTGAATATAAAAAAACCTCTTGGTTGGTACTTCGGTAATGGCCACAAGCTGAAGGGATAGAAGTAGGCGATGGGTATCCTCTTCACCGCAACGATTGATTTCTCTTGTGGAATCATTTTCGATCCTGTAACAATATGCATAAACTTATGTAGAGATAACAAAGCGCTATCTATTGAACGTTGACTGTACCTGTAAATTAATAATAGTTCTGTTATTTCATCATCATCATGATCAGCTCATTTTTATGTCCCCACTGCTGGGGCACGAGCCTTCCCTATGGATGGATAGGGATAACAGGCCATAAACTACCACGCGGGCCCAGTGCGGATTTAATGCAACCGGGACCAATGGCTTTACTTGCCTTCCGAAGCACGGAGGAGCTCGACATGATAAATTATTGGTCATCCATCCGATGACCGACCTTAGCGAAAGTTGCTTAACCACTGCGCCATCGAGCTCCTAAGTAAATGAAATAGATAATAATAGAAATAATAGAGAGAGAATAATATAATACTAATCATGTCTTGTGCGAGTGAGTTTCATTCGCCATTCGATCACGTTAACGAAAACGAGAATTTGTATGGAAAAATTTTAACTCATCTAGTCAGGAGGCGCTGCTTCAATTCCATACTTAATTTCGTTTTTGTAAACGTAATCGAATAAATACGGATCGTAAACAAAACTCCAACTAGGCACCCTGATAATAGAAATACGCTTATGAAGTCTGGGGTTTACATCACGCTTTCCTACATTCAACCAGATCATCTATGAGGTCCGATTCAAATTTATTTGATACTAGCTGACCCGGCGGACTTCGAACCACTCTAACAGTTTCTATGACAACAAAACAAACAAATCGTGGAACATTTTGTGTTGGAAAATTTAATTGTAAGAAAAATGTTTGGGGTGGACCACCCTTATCACTTAGGGGTATGAAAAATAGATTACGACCGATTGTCAGACCTACCGAACATGCATATATAAAAAAAAAATCATAAAAATCGATCGAGCCGTTTCGGAGGAGTATGGCAACTAACATTTGACACGACAATTTTATTTAAAGATTTAATAAAAGCTGAAATAAAAACCAAGAAATCTTAAATATTTAAATAAAAATTTCTTCCTACATTAAGGAAAAATGTATTGGTGGGAGTTCCAGTGGGATGAATACGACACAACCAATGATATGATTATAAACTATAGATATGTTACGTTCATAGTAATTTGCGTTTTAAATCTGTTCCGGCAATCCAAAACTGCACACATTGACAAGTTTCACTGATAAGTAAAATAAAAGATACGAAATAGCACGCAAATGAAAGAGATAGCTATAATTTTAATGATTGCACTCTCTGTGGCTTGTTTGACGCAAACTAATTGCGACATGAAACAATTGGGCTATAAATGAGTCTTCACAACGCGCGCGCTTATGCCCCGATCCGATCCGAATCCCCGATCCGGTCCGAACCCTTCGGAGAATCTAGTAGGGCACGGGGACGCGCACTAGTGCGCGATGCCGTTCCCTCTAGAAAACCTCCGAAGGTGATTCGTTTCACACGGCTTGAGGGACCCTTTACGTTCCTCGCCGCCCCCAAAAAAGCCCGGTGAAGCTGAAAATGACTTAGAGGCAATCTCTCTCAAAAAAAAAATATCGCACTTATGACATATCTGCTTCTCGTTTTATATAATATCATTGGGCACAACCCTATGATTCACCTACTCCAAAAAAGTCAATCAAGCAATACATTGTTCAGTGACAACAGGTGACAACAGCTGTTGAAATATTTCCGACAAACACAAAACCTTACCCAAGTATCATTAAATAAATAAACTACACATATTAACAATACTCAATACTCAATAAGTGAGACCGACGATCTGCTGAAGGTCGCGGGAAACCACTGGATGCGAGCAGTACAAAACCGGTCGTTGTGGAGACCAGCAGTGGACGTCTTTTGGCTGAGATGATGATGATGATGATGATGATACGCAATATTTTATTGCCAACCATTAAGTGTTACAAAAGGTGTTTAAAAATATAAATAGGTAGTTTAGGTAGGTACATAATGGACCACTGCAATTGGAAGAATAGAAGGAGCATTTGATATGGTTAATTAAAATTCCAGACTAGCAATAGAGACCGTCAACATATCATATCTGTAAATTGTACAAATGCATCTACATTGTTGCGCACAAATCCCAATTGGCCGTACGAGGAAGTGTTAGGGCGTTGCTAATCGAACCCACATCTTCCTGCTGGACTAGGAAGAGTTCGCTGCTTCAATGCCAAACGTATTATAACAGTTGCTCTTTAACAAAAACGTTGAGAAAAATACTGCATTCTAAGTGCCTTGTGCAAGATTTATTTACTATTTTAAACATACATACATACTTTCACGTTCTTCTCCCAAAAAGTGGTAGACAGAGCATACATAGGCCTCTCCAAGTGCACGCCACTGAGCACGATCCGCAGCTACTGACAGAACATTAAAATTACCAATTTTGAATAAACTCGCCGTTAGTGACCTCATCGCCACATCAGTAGGGTTCCGAGGTGGAATATATAACATCAGTGATAGGATTGCTAGCGGGTCTGATGTGCGAGCATCTTCGAACCCTTGTCCCTTAGTCGGCTCTTAAGACATGCACAGGAAGTTAGGCAGCTGGTACATTCTTTTACGTCCCAGACCAGCGTTTTAAAATACTCGTATGATAAATCAACAACGAAGCAACGTCGATAGCTAAGTGGATGGATGCTTGGGTTAAATGAAGAAAGAAAAGAAAAGAAAAATCGGTATTTCGATCCCCATTTCACAGTTAACTACTGCGTGAACCCACACCTAAAAACAAGCCATCAATAACAAGCTTGCTATAAGTGTGCTTTTCAAAAAATAATAATAGAAAACACTCGAAAAAGCAAATGCTAACAATGATGTCTAAATATGAGGAATAATACGTGTGAGAGCAGTGAAAAAAGGTCGTAACTCAGCGGTTCATTTGTCCGGAGCCAAAGCGCTCTCTGGTATTTTTCTTCTGTTCCATGGTACCTACTTAACAATTTGTATTTTTCATTATCAAAATAACCTTGGGGAAAAGATTTTCAGAACAAATGTAGACACAAGCAAATTAAATTAATTATGCATTATTCCATTATGTATACATACATTCAGTGTCAAAAAAGTTACCAGTGTCTTTAAATGAGAGAAAAAGGAGCATTCGTAATTGATATCATAGCGTAAGAAATAACCACACCGCACCGGAAGTAAAAATCGCCTGCGCCGCCAAGTTATAGTCAGACTATTGAGATACGATTGTGCTTGCTTAAAAATTCGGGACAAAAGACTAAGAAAAATTTGATCGTCTTCTCAATAACTCAATACGCTTTATTTTTGCTTTACCCAAATACGACCATATATATTCCTATCGTCTTCAGCTTAAATGGCTGACCATCCCGCAACGTCGTATATCCAGAATTCTAACAACTCTATTTTCTATTCTAAATTATCCTAATTCTCCTTCTTACTTAAAAAGTAGTTTTAGTTTCCTTGGCTCTACTCGTGCCCGCCAACTTCGCTCATCAAATAATCACCTTCTTACATTTTCCCCATAGTCCTGATCCCCATAGGCCACTGAGCTGAAATACGATATAAAGTTCGTTATGTAAATAAAAGTTTTAAATATAATATTTTAGCAGCATTTGTCTTGCAGAAGCGAGCGATCCGCACTATGGTACGCCTTCCTCAAACAGAGTCGTGTAAACCACATTTCGATGTGCTAGGTATACTAACACTCCCTTCTTACATTTTTATTTTATTAACTCATATTGTTTTCTAAAAACAAGTCAACAAGAAGTCTGCAGTATGCGAACATTCCCTAGAGGGGTCCAACCATTACATCAGATTTGATTAACCACAAATACTCGCTAAAGAACAACGATTCATCCCTAGGATGATACGCGAGGCTATTGAAATTAAAAAACATCCTAATTTCAATAGAGAAGATGGTTGGAATCTACCAGCCTGGGATCCCATCATACAAAATATAAAATCCCAGCCCCAACACCATACTGCCAGACCAAAAGATACTGTAAGCTCTTTCTGCGTAAAACGGAACGCACCTGATTAAATTTAAATGAGGGTATACAAGCTACTAACTAATTATGAGACGGCCAAAACCTCAGTCTCCCTGTGACCACGGACACTTTGAAACGTCAGGATAAACATTAATTAAAACTAATGTGTAAAATAAACGCGAGTAGATCCATTAAATATAATCCATTCCATCCATTAAATCATTAAATATTAAATATAATAATATAAAAGTTGTTTCATTTCAATGTTTATTAACTCATTTGGTAAAAAACTTGCACAAATTCGAATCAAATGTAGAAAGAAAACAAAGAGAACTCACGCGCCGAAAAGATTTGAAAAGTACTTTTAAATTGAACGTTGTAAGTCACTGTGTAAGATTTTAAGCCATCAAACTGTTTAATACTTTGCCTATAGAGTTGAAAAGCATTTATATTCAATACAAATTTCAAGATAAACTGAAATCATTCTTATTGGAAATTTTTTTTTACTCAGTTGATGATAATTTTAATGATCGATGATAATATGAATAATGATAATTAATGTAATAGTTAATGCATGGCTTGTTTAATAATGATTAATATTTTTTTTTATTATTATTTTTTTTTGTGCTTATTATAAGTTATGTCCAGCAGTGGACTAAGATAGGCCGATGATGATGATGATGATGATTATAAGTTATGTGTATGTTGATTTCCAATACGATATCATTCTCTTATGGAATAAATGACTTATGACTTATGTTCGTTATGTAAAGAACCATAACAATTTTCAGAAAAAATAAAGACACAAGAAACAACAGGTACTCAAGCAATAGTGTCTCAGTTGCCTTATTTTGACATTTCCCTTACAGCGCTAACGTCAACATCAGGCTGCTGAGGAAAAATTGTGCTTGCTTTAAAATAGCAGAATCAGGGCACAGGACAAACGATGGAGCTCGCCTCTGCCCCATAAATATGCATTGTACCGTCACCGGTTAATGAAGTGTTGGCGGTTATTCTATTCTGCTGGCCACTTCCCGGTTGAGTGGCACATACCACTATTTTCCACTTGAGACGATGGGATAGAAATAAACGGTACGGAACACGCCTGTTGTTTGAAATATCTTGTTTGTGTATACATTTTTCTTTGTAAGCTTACTTACCCACTGGAGTCTGAAATAAATAGTTTTTTTTAATGAGACATTATTTTTTTAATTACGATAAATATAGGATTAAGCCAATACCCATAAATTGTAGCGATGATTTTGATGATAGAGGCCTTTGTCCAGCAGTGGCAGCAATGCCTGTTTATAAAATGTTTTTGTTTTGTTTATATAATTTTAACGCAAATTTTGTTGCGAAACAAATTGCAAAAACACAAATGTTGAAAAAATTTCCACGAGCAGGAATTGAACCTGCACCCTTCTGACATACCGGGTCAGGTGCTCTCCCAATTGAACCACGATACCACCAAGACCCACGATAGCTCAATTGGGAGAGCACCTGACCAGGGGCCCGACCGCCTAACCGATTGCTTTGGTTACGTGTATAGTTTATGACATCATCTTGTCATCTAGCTAATAGGTATATGCATATATCTATAGCTATAGCCTATAGCTTTCGATATTGCTTTCATAGGCGGTACGAAATGACAAGATGACGTCATAAACTATACAAATAGCAAAGCGATCGGTTAGGCGGTCGGGGGGCTGGTATGTCAGAAGGGTGCAGGTTCAAATTCTGCTCGTGGAAATTTTTTCAACATTTTGTGTTTTTGTAAAGCCTGTTTACTTTAGTATACCAGTATCAGGCTACCACATTGTTTGATTTGGTTTATGTTATACAACAACAGTCCATCCTATACAACTGCAAGAACAAAATTCCAATTTGTACAGAGAGCATTGCTACAGTGTCGCATTTGTTGTTATTTATTAAAAATGTAAAATCAGTTTTTTTATGTTTAAAGGAGGCAAACGAGCAGGCCACCTGATGGAAAGTAATCACCGCCGCCCATAGACACCCGCAAAACTAAAGTAATTGCAGATGCGTTGCCGGCCTTTTCAGTATTTTTTATGCAGAAAAACCGGTCGTTGTTGAGATCCTTGTGGTGGCCTTTGTCCAGCAGTGACAATTTTTGACTGGGATGATGATGATGATGAAACGATATCAGAAGTATAACACAATACTGTAGACTAATCCAAAAGATATTATAAAATTGACAACGACGGATATTATATTAAAATTATAAAGAACAGTAGACTTATTCACGCAACGACGCAAGGGATATGCTAATGACAGAAATTGATCCTAAACTGCAACAGGATACTTTAATAAGAACTTTAATGAAGACAAATGAAGCAAGCGATCCCTTTCTTTACTGGTGTTAACTACAGATTACTCGGTGGGCCTTTATTGGAAGAAATGGGCAAGCGCAAGTCATCTTCAAGGACATTGCTGTTTAACAGTACTTTATCAGGGCGCCTAGCGCGAGTTTTATTTGACTTTCGACCACCTGCTAAACGAAAACAAAAATTTGTATGTCAACATTTTAACTCACCTCGTTTTTTAACTGCAACCGCTGTTTTAATGCTATACAATTTTTCGTTTTCGTTAACGTGATCAAATGGCAAATTAAACTCGAAGTAAGGCGCATTAGTACTCTGTAATTTTTTCGCAACAAAATTTGCGCCAAATGTATGTACCTTTATATACCCACATTTACTCATTAAAGAAGTTGCATATTATAATATCTATTATAGTATCTATTATAGTTAAATTGAATTCTATTATAGTATCTAATGCTGTTGATCATGTGCTTTATTTTTTATTTTTAATGCCGTGTACAATATTTAGGTTAACAAATTTGGAAAGAACTCAAAATCTATATGTATGACCAATTGAATGTTACAGTTTGTTATCTGTTTTTGTACCTATCAAATAAATAAATAGGTATTCATAAAACTAACGTGTAAAAGCAGTTGGCCTTCATATTACATGATGTTAAGTGATGTGTGGCCGTAAGTGAAAGCGACCCCTAAATCCTCAATTACTGAGGAGTTGGTTATCTTATCTTTTGCTATTTATAATAATGCTACTAACATGATGTTTAGGCGTCAGTGCTAGATAAGATAGTGATAGCTTGCTTGACGGACTTAAAATAAGCCCCTACCAAACTGACCCGAAACTGGGATTCGAACGGGACCTCTAGCTCTGAGACTGGTTTTAACCACTAGACCACAAAGGCGGTTAAATTGTTCTGATTGATAGTCATCATCAACATTCCTACGCATGTTCCGGAAGCACGTCACTAAGGAAACAGCCTACAATTGGCCGGCGAATGGACGCCAGACGTAAACGCATAAATAAAATTCTGCGCCCGCGCCGTGACAGTGACCCGTTTGCAGAAGTGGAGTAGGCAGCGCGAATAATGCGCCGTGTATGACCGTGTGACCGTCTTATGATCGAACGGGACTGTAGATAAGCTGTACCGTTTATTTTTATTATACTATTGCGGAGAAGGGCTTGGCTATCACCTAAGCAAGGTTACCATAAGCCTTTATAACAGTATTTTCGCAGTTGTGGAAACGAGACATGCGTCTCTTTTTCACATCTGCAACGATAGATAGAAACATTGAAAACACACCCACACACACACCAACACACACACCCACACACCCACACACACACCCACACACACACCAACACACACACCCACACACCCACACACACACCCACACACCCACACACCCACACACACACACACACACACACACACACACACACACACACACACACACACACACACACACACACACACACACACACACACACACACACACACACACATTTTTTGATACATAGCCCTGATTCTAGATGACCAATCCGCATTTGGAAAGCGTAATGATCAAGCCATACTCAGCTGTAGCGATGACTTTAATGATTTCAATGATTCAAGCCTTTGCCCAGCTGTGGGACAGCATACATATTATAGGTAATTATCTTTTCTTTTTTATCGAAAGATTGACAAAAGACTCCGTTTTACCTGATGTCAAAAAGAAGCAGAGTCCAGATGCAAAGACAGCTAGGGAACAGGATTCTGCCTCATTAGCCGGCCTCACCTTGCCAACCTGAGGGTTAACAGCAACTTGAGAGTTGCTGTTATTTTCAGCCATTACTTTCCCACTGCAGGGCAAAGACCTCTCTCCCTCTTTCCATCTATCTCTATCCTGAGTTAGTTCATGCCAATATTCAAGGAATCCAACTGATCCCGCTATCTTCGTCTTGGCCTTCCACGTTGTCGTCGTCCATTTGTTGGGACCCATGATATGCCTATCTTTGCCCAGAATTCATTCGACATACGAGCAACGTGTCCGGTCCAGTCCTACTTTAGTTGGCCGGCTTTTAAGCTACGTCTGTTACTTGTGTCAGTTTGACTCCCAAGATATTGCGATCCATAGTTCGTTGGTAAACCTCGTGGTCGGACTTTTGGTAATTTGTGAATGACCAAGTTTGCGCACCATATGTGAGATCTTACGTTTGAGAGTTTGAGAGAAAGGTGATCCTTTCATCATTTCTCCTCCCTCCTCGGACTACAAATGAAGCCCTTACAATCATGCTTTCCCAATAATAACGGGACATGGTGATTTTAGCTTAAAAATACATTTATGCTAACTAAGACTACCCTATACCATATACTGACAAAAGAAGTCAGTATTAATATTAAAATCTTACAAGCTAAAATCGGAAACAGAAAATAGTACAAAAACGTTAACAATATATTTACTAATAACTCGCAATCCAGCTAAATTAGTATTGCTGATTAGTGAAGTATGCCTGTATTGGAACTGTTGTATCAAGAAAGTATGTCAATGTGAGTGTATTTTAAAAGGGTTGTGCTAGTGTATGATATAAATACTTGTATGTGCTTACGTGTACATTTATGACAAAACTTTTACAATGTAGCGGATTAATCATAAAAACGTAAGTACAGACATGGGTACGGACTGCGGAGTATAGAGGTATTGTTACTTAAACATAAATAAACATCTTTAATTAAATCACCAACTGCTCAATGTAAACAATACAACATTCTCACACTCACGGTACTCAGCAAAGGTATATAATAATTACCTAATCATTGCAACGTACACTCATACGAAAATAGAGGGCAGTTACGAACGTCCGGCGACGAGTGTTAACTGCATTACTGTTTATAGGTCAGGCAGGCCGATCAAAGGCGCCGCGAGTCGTTGACACTCGACGGGTTCGCGTATACACAGCTGTGACAATGATCTAGATAGGCTAATGCATTTGCTACAGTCGTTACTGATGCTTGGGGTGGAGTAAAGATACCTAGTGCCAGCGTTATTTACCGTTTAATCACGAAGGTGATTCACAACACACAATGACGGATGTCGTTGCGGACTGCGTCAATGCGACTTGGACATTGCAAGGAGTTTTATGAAACATATAGCAAGTAGCCATGGTAAGTAGTTAGGTACATACGGGTGACGTCAATGCAGCAAGTATATTCTTCCCCACCCGATCCTATAAATGCCACTACACATTTGCAGAATACACTAAACATGCACATTAGTTTAGGGCCAAGACACCGTACCGGTACGACGAGCCGGTTCACAAGCGCTCTAAACCAGGTACAGACTTGTACCTGGGCTCTTCTTCCCACCACCACCCCGATCCGAACCCTTCGGAGAATCTAATAGGGCACGGGGACGCGGGGGGAAAAAAGTACGGCCATTGTGGATCCGGACGCCGACTGAGACAGACCTCTGTCTTAGTATCATAAGGTCTTTTATATACAAATGATTTACTGATATATAAAGTTAAGTATTGTCTTTATTTAGTTTGTTATGTTAAATAATGTATTTAATGTAACGCTAAAATGCTTTGTACAAAAGGTTAAAGAAGGGTAAAGAATATAGGGGTAAAGTATATAAGGGTAAAAGTATATAAGGGGTATTATTTATGAAATCATTATATACTGAAATAATCCTTATACACTTTATATATATTGTTGGGTTTCTTTGTTATAAAGAATTATACTAATTTAAATTAAATTAAAAATTAAATTAAAATTATACATCTTACGTAATACCAGCAGGCTAAAGTTTATAAGTGTTAATATTTATAGAAATCAAGCTAAAAAAAAATTGTTGATGGTAAAATTAATTATATACTAGTTCTTATTCTTATATACTTAGTATATTTTAAGGGCTTTTCTTGCTTTATCCATAATATAATTTTAAATGACATACAAATGTGTTTTCTTAATATCCCTCCTAATAGCTAGCTTTATTTTGCTTTCTGACTTCTATTTTTCACTAGTTTTTGTTAAAGAAACCAAAATGACAAGTAGAAATTCCTAACACACTCAGATGACACTTTGTCACAGAAGAAATAATAATGTCTGTAGCGGCACGGCATGCGATCGCGGTCTATGCCGGGTACTGGATGTTGATGTTTGACAATATCACAATACCACGGGTTCCTCCGTGTTTTGGAAGGCAGGTTAAGCCATTCTTCCCGTTCGTAAGAAGGCAATCGTTCAAACTCACCAACGCGCATTGGGTCAGTGGCCAAAGAACAATGCCCATTAGCCGTACAGCGTCAGGCCCAGAAGTAGACTTTTAAATATTGTACAAGTGTTGATTGTTCTAGCTATATAAATGTATGCTGATATATAAAAATGTAACGAGAAGTCCGCTATGTTATTACTATTACCAAACATATCAGCTAATGTCGAGTGGATACTCTGTTATGAGAAGAATAGAATAGAATAAAAATATCATGTTGATTTTCATGATTTTTGTAGTTTATGTAATCTGTAATAATACTGGCAATTTTTTTAATACCAAAACCTTTTAAAATCATTAAAACTACTAATAAATCTTAATAAATTATTGTAATTACTGGCATACTTTTAAAAATTGCTAAAAATTATATTATATTTAACGTGATTTAATGTACGGTTTATTTAAATTTAGTTGTGCTGTTCAAGCATGGGCCGATATTGGACATTGTTTTTTACAATATAAACAAACCAACGACAATAAAGGACTGATTTTGATACAGGTTTGTATAGATATAGAGCTGTAACAATGATCTACTCACAGATAAGCTAAATGCATTTGCAATGGCTGGCCGTTTCTATTGCGTTTCGTAGCAACACGGGGTCCGGACCCGTGCTTCACCTAGGTTCTCCACCTGGGTGAAGCACGGGGACTTATAAGGTCCCGTGCTCCAACTGATGACGTAATTGTACAGTGAATCAGTAAATTATTTCCCTATATGATTCAAAAGATCGAAACAATTATATAATACGAGTGAATTTATATACAGAATAATAGAAGTTATCGAAGAAAATGTATCACAGATCAAAGAATGGTGATAATAATTGCTGTATACCGGATCATGATAAAACAGAAGTATTATAAGCTATAGAAAAAGCTAAAGAAAAAGCTACTATTTCCAATGAGCCTTTAACTAAAATTTACAAAAGGGCCTTAGTTAAAGTTAAAGGTCTCAATTTAGTTCCTTCTTTTTCAAGCAAAAAAAATGTTATGAATACGAAAAGAAAAGAAGGTTTTCATTCAAGCAAAACTTTGTTTAAAGATATTTGGGAGGTAGAGGTGAATTTCTTCATTTGCTATTAGCCGATTATTTATATGACACCGAAAAGACGAGAATAATTGTGTTTTGTTCTGAGGAAGCACGGAAAAAGATAAAGGTCATTGATGAATTTTTCTTTGATGGTACGTTTTATAGTGCTCCAAAGCCATTTTATCAATTAGTTGTGTTGCATGGTGATGTTGGAAGTAGTAGTACTAGTATAAAGACTGTACCTTTGATTTACGCTTTGATGAGCAATAAAACGGATAAGTCATATTGTGCTCTATTTGACCTAATAACAGTTCGTGTTCACAACTGGAAACCAAAAAAGAGACATGCAGATTTTGAATCAGGACCAACTAATGCCATAAAATATTAAAATAAAATATACACACGCATTGTAGGTCTATGTTCCAGCCTGCCTCTAGTGCCCAATGATCGTATTGCAATATATTTTGTCAGAAATTTTGTCAGAAACTAAAACTTTTCAAAATGCGAAGATCCGGGAATTCATAAAATATTTTGATAAAATTTTTATTAGTAAAAATGTAGATGAACGGTGTGTACACAATGAGAGGCACCGTACAAATACGTAACGGAGAGTTGGAATTCTAAACAGAATAAAGAGTTCAAGAAACCATATGTTACCCAAAATAAATTGCTGACAGTGATATCGCAAAACATTGATTCTTTGGACTTATCGGTAACTAAACACCGCAAAGAATATTGTGAAAAAGACCAATTTATTTTAGATTCGCATATGCAATTAATTCATAATGAAATTTCATTGGGCCACTTTATGGAAAAAATGCGTTAAAAAGCAAAAAGAAAATTTAGTTTTTAATAAAAAAAAAAACAGGTGAAGCATTACTCATAAATATAAACTAAGAATATCACTAGGCCATAATTATAATAATAATAATAATATTACGGGTCATCCGTGCGCTCCAACCGCGCCGGCGTACGCGTGACTGTAAAATCACCCTTAGAAATAAATACTACTTTAAATTATGTGTTTTTCTTAATTACTTGACTGTACCTAATCGTCAGTTGGAGCACGGGACCTTATAAGTCCCCGTGCTTCACCCAGGTGGAGAACCTAGGTGAAGCACGGGTCCGGACCCGCAACACGACGATGTGGCGGGAGCGGTTTGCGGTCGCGGTTTTGTTAGTTAGGCAGCTTTTACAACGCCGGATCACCTGATGGGTGGCTAAGTTAAAGTGTCTTCAGCTCCACCATGTTCTGGAAGGTTTCCTAAGCTGTAGCTCCCGGTATTATAATGGCATTTAAGCTCCGTGGTGTGTATGGCCCAATCTACCCTTTCTTGTGATTTTGTTTGTCGTTTATCACTAGGAGGCGCCATTAACCCGTATTGACGTTCTAATAACTATTATTTAATCTGTGATATTACCAACGTGGTGGGTTGCCCAATGTACCATTATGCTTTTGTTTGTCGTTTATCACTAGGAGCCATTGCTTTAATGCCATACAATTTCTTGTTTTTGTTAAAGTGATCGAATGGGAAACAAAACTCGTTATACTCAGGTACCCTAGGTAGGTATATATTATTAAAATAAATTTTAGAAATGCACATGATCTCTCGGCGAGAGCGGCTAAACTGTTTCGATTCCATACTGTACCAATGACCTCATTTTATTTGAGGTCCCGAATATATATATCTGATGACGCGACGACGCGACGATGTCGTTGTACTGGTACGTTCGTTGATTGGTTAGTTTTGATGGGACATCAAAGTTTGGCGTTTTCATTTAGGTACTACTAATTACTTTATTGGCCGCATGAATTTTTAAGGACATCTAGGGAAGTAGAATAGAATTGAACATAATACTTTATTGTACACATAAAAAAAACACATAAATGTTATCAAAGAAATAAAAAATAAAAAAGATAAATAAATAGTTAGGCTTGTTGTCCCTTGTTTAATCGATACCAATCTACCAGTGTTGTTTACATTACCGACTTATACAAAAAGTTCGCGGGGCAGATATAATTTATTTTTATTCATCATCAGCTCACTTTATGTCCCCACTGCTGGGGCACGAACCTTCCCTATGGATGGATAGGGAGAACGGGCCATAACCGGGCCACCACGTGGGCCCAGTGCGGATTGGTGGTTGTTAACGACTGTTAATGCAGCCGGGACCAGTAGATTCACGTGCCTTCTGAAACACGGAGAAGCTCGAGATGAAAAATTTTCCCATCCAGTGACAGGCATTTGCGAAAGTTGCTTAACCTCAGCACTCGCAGACCAGGCGCGATAACCACTGCGCCATCGAACACCTCTTGATTGTAACCTAGTAAAAGTGTATAGAAATGTGTCGAATTTTATACACCAATACTTAACAACAACCACCCACGGTACCACCCCGGGGCAGGCAAAAATGTGGGGGGTCGGTCACTCTAGAGCGTTAGGTTTAAAATAATATTAAGATATATACAACATCTGCACGCTGCTACTCCAATAAAAGTAAAAATAATGACTGCCTCTATGTTACAAAAAATAAAAATTTATTATTTTAGACATTTTTAGGGTTCAGTACCTAAAAAGGAAAAACGGAACCCTTAAAGGATCACTTTGTTGTCTGTCTGTCTGTCAATACCCTTTATCTCGGGAACGCGTGCAGGTATCGAGTTGAAATTAAAACCATATACTCAAGTCTGCAGTCCCTTGAAGCTGTGAAATAATTAAACTTCTAAGTTAACGAAAAAAAAAAGATACGGCCGTTTATGTCGCAAAAAACTTATATTTCGACACTCTTAAGGGAATCAAAATTCATAGTACTTGCTGTTGACCTAGAACTATGAAGTTTGTGTTTTTTTTTTTTTTGCCCAGGAAAAATCTGCTCGCAGATTCCTTGGATCCGGGGATTGCCTTGTCCTTTTTCTAAAAAAGGATTAAGACAGACCCGGTAAAAAACCTGGGGGTCGCCTTTAGCCTTTAAAAAAAGCTGCGAAGGCTGCCGGAACGCCTATGAAGTTTGGCAAGTAATATCGTCTTATACTACAAGTACAGGGAAAAGTCTGAAAACTATACATATTTAATGAAATCATAAAAAACAGTGTTTTTGGGTATGCAAGGAACGGGGGTCCACATTTTTAAGTAAGCTAACCGTGTCATGTGGGGTATCGTATCAAAGGGCTTTATTTGCACAAACTTAAACAGATTTTTAATTATTTTTAAGTTTTCGATTTATGTCGAAGAATGAAAAAAAAATACATTTTCCTTCTTTTATAAATATAGGGTACCTAATAACTTTGGTGTGTGTAGTATTTAACAGTTTGCACTGTTATGCGTACCTACTTAGTTCTTTTTTAAATTTGGAATTTTGTACGGAGCCCTCGGTGGGCGAGTCCGACTCGCACTTGTCCGGTTTTTTATTATACCTATCTATTGGCGACCTGCAGGCACAGAATAATATCTGCAGGGCCAAGATGCCGAGGAAACCACAAAAGCGTTTGTGTGACGATTTGGATTCGTTCTGCCCAGGCTGGTCGGAGACAGTTGGAGATCAAAAGAGATGAAAGAAAATGGGGGATTCCTTAGCACTTGGGGAATCTCCTTAAATCTTACTTATTGTTCAGAATGTAAATAGTCACAATTTTCCGAATATTGAAACAGAATAAGTTTCATCAACTATAAATTAAACCTTTGAATGACAATAAGATGTTTCAAAAAATTACACATTTTTAAAAAAATCCTGTAACAGCAGTCGCGGTAAATTTTCACCAAATCACTAGTCACTTAAGAATAAAGGTCTATAAAATAAAGGAAGGAGGTTACCCACCTTTGTGTGGACACTTCTTCGTTGCAGGCGGCGCAAGCGCAGGGTGAGCCACTGCGTTTGCAACGAGTGCGCATGCGCAAAGTAGGGCTGTGGTACGCGCGTGCGACATGCGTGCTAACTCCGAGGTAACTGCGCGTGGACCCACCAATAGTGTTAGTGAGCCAGGCTCCGAACTCATCAGGGTTCAGTTTGAACTGTACATAAGCCACTCTAATTAAGTTACCTACCTTTAGTTTTCGTTTAAAACATCGAGTTGTGGATGTTTTTATACGCACTAAGAAAACGGTTGGCCTTTATCTCACTTGATGGTAAATTAATGACAATTAAGTGTAAGGTCGAAGCACAGCCCCCCAGAATCCATATTTACCGAAGAGCTAACTGTGTTAACATCAACGACATTTTGTTGATATTCATAAATCAATTTATTATTAATTTCAATCAGAATCTAAACTTTTTGTACGTAGCTCCATGGCGTAGTTTAATTTATATGCCATGGATAACGTCATCAATCTGTCTGAAAAAATCACCAAACGTCAAACCTTGTTTCGGTAACAAAATTATTAAGTTATGTTTTAAAATAATATGAAAAATCAAAAGTCTGATAACGCAGACGTAAAGAAAACATCCTGCTCAAGCTTCGCAACGAATTTGAAGATAGTCGTTAACGAAAATCTAAAATTACGACGCCAGTTAATCAATGTCACCAATAAACAGCACCAGGAAATGTCGAGAGCAATTCAGTTGAAAGAGAAAAATACTTTATTGCAGAGGCAAATACACGCAGCGAAAGCAGAGGCTTGCAAATTAAGAGACCTGAATTGTACTCTTAATCATTGTTGAAAACAGAACACAGTGGCAACGAGAAATAAGTATGCGTAACATTTACAACTCAAAAATAAAATCATTCGAAGCGCAAAATGAATGTTTGAAGAAACAAATTAATACAGCGAAGGAAAAGCGAATGGAAGCCGGTGAAAACGCAAAAATGTTGGCAGAGGCGAACTATTTCCTCGAAAACTGTCTTTGTGAAGCTTGTTTTGAAATTCATCATTTGAGAAGAAAAAATGAATATATGTTGCGAAATACACAATAACAAGTGTATTATGGTACCTACCCAAATTAATTTTAACCGTAAAATAAAAATATTTTGTTTAATTACATCTATAGTTTGTTTTCTGCTTATATTAATGACGCTTATGTAATCTAAGGTTTTCTGCTTAACCGGAACACCCGCCATTTAAAACGTAGTGATTACTTGCTCAGTGCCTCCATTATAATTACACTTTTTATAATGTTTACGATCGAAGAGTTTACGGCATTGGATTGTACCCTTGTTATTTCAGCCATCTGGTTTTTGACTTTTTCTTTGTTTTTAAGTTTTTCTATCAAAACTTCGGAGTGACAGATGTTTGGTGGGAAAAAAGAAGGAACCAGAAATTGAGTCTTAAGAAGAAGGAAATAAGCTCAGTTTCACAATCCACAATCGATAAACGATTACCTAGTATTTTTGTAGATAATAATAATATGTTACTCTATCAACAATGTTGGTATCATTCTGTTTTCGGACAATTATAAGAGATAATTTAGCCAGTTCCTCATTGGTTGATGAGTTTAATGCGCTAAGGTTGATAACTGTTCTGTGGTCTTCTTAGTGCTTATTTTCAACCTTAATGTTGAATGTTATTAAACTCTTTGGTTGAATGACACTTGGTTTTTATACGATTTTTTTCATACGTTTATTTAATTTAATAGATAAATAATTAAATTGTAGCCTGATATGCCAATATCATCAATGACTGGAGTCGGGAAATTGCTGAAGATAATTGTTTGGAGTGTGCCTAATAAGACTATAGTAACCCCTTTTTAGGGTTATGTAGTCAACAAGAAACCCTTATAAGTTTCGCCATGTCCGTCCGTCTGTCTGTCCCCAGCCTAGCTCATAGACACTTAGTACTAGAAAGCTGTAATTTGGCATATCCATACATATTAATCACGCCGACAAAGAAGTGAAGTAAAATTTTTAAAAATATTTTTAGGTTACCTCCCTTACAAGTGAAGTGGGGATGTAATTTTTTTTTCTTGTCTTCCCCATAGTGTAGGGAGTCGTTGGATAGCAATTTCAAAAATATTGCGGGTTTGTGAAAACAGGTTTTTTGATTGAGGCATCCGTTTGTGAACTATTCAGCTTTAAAGTGCAAAATTTTGTGAGAGTCCCCTCCCCCTGCCAGCCTAATGGTTGTTTTTGGATACGTAAAAAATTCACGGTAGTTGTATATATGACGAAGTTAAAAGGAAAACTATCATAGCTGAGTAGGCTTTACAAGTTTACGAGTAACAATCGACCAACTTATAAAATGTACAGACGCCTGCACATCAACCTATCCAAAACTGTTAAATTTCTTCAATACATTTTCAACCATACATTTGAGGAATAAAGTTCAAAGTTTATTGAGGAAATTTGACAGTTTGTGGTAGGTTGATGTGCAGGCGTGTGCACTTGGCGCAGTACAAATTCCTCATTTGGGAACTACTTAAATAACGTTGTCAGGTGTGTGAAACCGGTAGGATCTCCATTTAAGTGTATGAGCCATAGTTAAATAAATGTTCATAAAAGTCCTCTTCTCAGAGTCCGCATTATTGAGATGGGCTACGGAACCCTACACTGCGCGTAGCCCGACACGCACTTGGCTGGTTATTGTTTTAATCTAAGATAGTAACATTAGAAATTTTTGCAAGCCAATTTACGACATTTTAAATTTATGTTTACATTATGTAACATGTTGCTTTTCATATCTAGGTACATATTCTTTCTGAACGGGCTTAGATTAAACTTTTAGCATCCGATGGTACCCCTACACCTCTGTGGTGTAGGGACAAAGATATATAATAACTATGCCCCAGTTTTAATTCCCAGCAGATGTACATATTAATATGCTGAGTTTGGTTGGAAGTAGGGCTAGTCTTAAGTCGTATCCGTCAGAATGGACATATTAATATGCTGAGTTTGGTTGGAAGTAGGTCTAGTCTTAAGTCGTATTCGTCAGAATGGCGTGGCTTCCAAATAGATCAAAAATAAACTATGTAAATGTACGGAAAATGTACGTTTTTGTACTAAAATAAGTTTATATGTACGTTTCTGTAAGCGTAGTAACAATCATTTTATAGTGAGCCGCCATTATGATGTCAGGTTGGCGGGTGTATTCTAATAAATTCAATTAACTTTTTTCGAATTTAACATTAGGGGAAAAAATGTACTTCAATAAATTGTACACATAGGAACACTATTTAAAAACTTCTTAAATGTTCATAATCATAATGCGTGCGTGAGCCGCCACCCTGACGGGCCGTGGTCGCGGGCTGAATTTCATTGATGTCTTGGCTGTATGGGCTAGTTCCCTTTGTCTTTTTATTTTGGAATAAGAAAAACCTCAAAACCTAAAATGACAAAAACAGACGACTTGCTTGCATCGTTGCCAGAAGGTTACTTTTGCAACCTTTTAGGTGATTTTTAGATCCGTCAGGTTACTACTAGGTTACACTACACAAATGGTGATATTTAGGTGATTTTTCAGAATTTGTGTGAAACGGAGTATGCAACAACTCAAAAACACCTTTTCTTTTACACCAATGAATAATTCATCTATTTGTTGCACTTACTCGCCCGCCCGGTCAATCGGATTCGTTCGTGTCACGTGTCGAGCATTCGTCGTGCGTGACCGTGCGCAAGTGAGACAATTTATTTGTGACTTGTGACTCACTTATTCGCGCTGGTAACCGCCCGTCGGTTTTTGTTTTTGGGGGTTGCATTTGAAATTCCCTGTGTGGTGCCAGAGATAAAGAATTGCACCACCCCATCTCTTCCCGTGGGTGTCGTAAAAGCCGACTAAGGGACCATTCCAGAAGACGGGCAGCAGCATCTCTCTGAGGTTACCCTCAACCTACTGCGATCGCCAACGCGCCTGCCAAGCGTGGCGATTACGGCAAATACCCCCCATGATGATTTGGGGGAGGCCTTTGTCCAGCAGTGGACGTCTTTTGGTTGAGATTTGAAATTCGCATCTCAATTTATAGGATGAGGGAGAGGGCACCACAGGGTTCTTGTGGGGAGGTGAACCCTCCCCACAAGAATTGTAGTTTTTTATTATGTGTCGTAACAATTGAGGTTTTAAACACCACAAAGACATAAAAAAATAATCTAGGAAAAAAAACCATAATTTTTTTCTAAAAATCGCCGCTCCCCCTTCTGTGACTGCACTCCCCCCTTCCGAAACTGGCAAAAAAAAATAACTTAACCTAACCAACAGTAAGGATTTCTGTATTAAGTTTGGACTTTAAAGTCGCTTTGTTCCGTGACTGGAACCCATAAAAAATAAGGGTTAAAACAACCTAAAAGTAATTACTGTAACGCATAATAACGTTTCGTTACACGTAACTTCAAACACTTGTAAAAAAACTACGCATCTCAGGGGGTGGGGGGAGGTGTCGATTGAAAGGAGTAATCCTTATCAATTCCTAATTCGAGATGCGTAACACTAATGCCAATCCATGTTCTTTTTTTTTGGTAAAATAGAAAGATAATAACAAATAGAGAGGATTGGTATAGTGCGACAAGGATCTTTTATCTTTTTTTTACTCTTTTATTACAGGTGTTCAATAGGAAGTGATTTTGTAAATATTGAAAAATGAAATCAAAATGAAAAATCTTTTTTAAATGCAAGTTATGAGGGAAATAACTACTAAATTAGCCATGATTCTGTCAGTTAATTGAACCATCATCTCTTTCTTTTCCCTTTTAAATACTATATTACTAAAAAAATTAAAAGTTTACTTTTCCCACGAAAAGGTTACTTTTTGGGCATTTCAGGTAACTTTTGACATCACATCACTAGCAACACTGCTTGCTTGATTCCTTTCATGCCATGTACTACAACTTCAAATTAAAAAAAAAAAAGATTCCTTTCCGCTTGGCGGGAAAGTGAAGAGTCATTGTCTGCGGTTTTGTTTTATTTTCCAAAATTTGTGTTATGTCGAATATTAATGTGAAATAATGGTGGATTATTAACCGTTAAGTGTTCGTGAGTGTGCATGAGTGTTGGCAAATGAAACAAAACAGTGGAACGTCACTTTTCAAATTCTCTCAAGAAGTCTGCCCGAGGACTTAATAAAGCCCCACATCTTTACTGAGATACTCGAGTGTTGGGGGTCTATCATTTCTCACTTCTCATTTCGACTAACATTCATCACCATCATATAGAAAACAAGACAGAAGAAAATCGTATAAATCAAGTTTTCGACTGAAGGACTAGTATCCATGGTCACGAATAATTAAAAAAAAAAAAAAGATTTTTTTGTCCATGTTTATTGAATATCAGAATTATCAGTAATTGTGTGCTGCTGTGCATTGATCGGTTTAATTCCTTGCTTAAAAATATATTCATTCCTTTCCTAGCAAGTATTCTGCTACGTTAACTAGGTATTTATCTAATAATAATTGTTTGCTTATTGAAACCTTATTCAAGACCCACGTAATGTTTGTATCAGCCTGAGATACGGATTTATTAATTGACGTGCGATATGTCTGGTAAGTAAGCGTCTTTTTTTAACTCAAATCACTCGTAAAGAGGGTGTGTAATAATCAATGTGGCTTTGGGATAAATCACTACTCTTTACTGTTTTATTCCAGGGTCCCGTAGCAGATCTCGATCCCCGCTATTCTCGCCGTCTAAAACACCAAGTACAAAAGCTGGTGCCTTTGAAATACCAGAACCTGATAGCGCGAAGTTTGTTTATGATGAAAGCAATTACGAGGACGTATCACGTCTAGTGATTTTAAATTTTCCATTAGATTGGGAAATAGAAACTTTAAAAGACTTCCTTTTAAAACAGTGTCAGTCAGTAGTAAGTTATTAATATATATTTTTTTATCAATTAATTCGTAATCAAGTCCCCATAAGCCTATGCCCCTGATGTGATGAGGGATCACAGTATTTCATCATCAATTTGTAATCAGGCAACACAAGCTCATAAATACATACAGACAACCTCCTTGGTCGAGTGGTTTGTACACCGGTTTCATGGTGTCGCCATCTCTGAGGTCCCGGGTTCGATCCCCGGCCGGGTCAATTTAGAAATTATTGTTTTTCTAAATTGTCTCAGGTCTGGGTGTTTTCTATGTAAAATAAGTATGGGAAACGAACAGGCCGACGAACTAGCCAGGAAGGGAGCAGAGGAAAGCTTGGTGGGACCAGAACCCCGGCTGCCAATAGCGCACAACATCACCAAGGGAGTAATCAGCCACAGTATCACAGCAGAAACCAACCGACCGGTCCTCGACTGGCACAAGACAGTCGAAGATCTTCATTAAGGGAATGGACAAGAAAAAGACTAGCAAGCTGATGGGACTCTAGAGAAAACATGAGGCTGGTCATAGAGATCATAACAGGATTTTTTTTCTTTTGTTCTTTGTTCTTTTTTTTTTTTGTTCATGTTTATGTTTTTTAGTGTTGCATTAAAAGTATTATCTATCTATCTATCTATCTATTATATTATTACAGTACAGTGTTACTGTTGATGCCCACATACGCACGGGAGGAGGGCGTGACATCATCGCGGCGAGCATCGAACTGGTTGCCGCGGGTGCCCCCCATTGCCGGTCCCCGACCGGCACCGACTACAGACCGAACGACACTCGGCTATCGGACAGCACGCGCGACCCTCTTAAAGTCCCTTATTTTGTTTGTCCGGGAACTACTTTTTTGTAATTTGTTGGTATTAAACCAATCCCTGTGTTTTACAGTCCGCTTTTTATTTAAGTCTTCGGACCCTTACATTGGTCCATCTCGCCGTCAAAATTGCTAACGGTTACAAGAGAAGTAGGGCCAGACTACGCCCACTCCTGTTCTGAAACTCTTCAGTTGTGGTCTTCAGCATCAAAATTATCTTCGGGAGTCATCATCCTGTGGAAGTTTCTTCATAGCAGCCACGCCCGCTCAAGAACAAAACCATAGAAGGTCGCCGCATTATAATATTAGTGTGGTGTGATCCTTGGTTTTTCCAAAATGTTCATATTTTGGCTACTCTGTTTGGAATCTAATTTGTCGTTAGCTGAAATTTTTATTTATCATATATAACTTTTTCAGGTTGAAGAAAATAATTTGCCGCATATAATGAAAAGCAGAACTACCAAAGTGATTTTAAAGTTTAAGTCGAGCATACCATGCTTTACATGTTACAAAAAGCTGTGTGATGTTGAGATAGAAGGGAAAAAACTGAAGATCGAACCAATTAGAAGTAAAGTATATAGTCTATCAACTGGCACAGTACACTTTAGCATAGAGTAGGACCAGAGAGGTCACTCCACGAAAAACATTTGACTAAGTAGCGATTCTAGCCGCTCCATAATATCTCTTTCTATCTCGTAGCTCTTATATCCTGTTGGGCTTGTTTAAACAAGCCCGCCGATGTACGACCTAGCTTTACACCTGAAGTATGGAGTGAGATAAGCTTTAGTGTACTGTGAAAACCATAGTACATTAATTTTAACAACGCACTTTGAATTCAAATTTTAACTGTTCTCTTTAAAGAATTAAAGCTAATTAATAATATTGGTCAACATTACATCAAACTACTGCTATTGTGCTGTCAGTTAATTAATCATTCAATAACCGGTAAATTCATAATTATTTATGTCTGCATATTTCAAGATGTATATTTTTACTTCTCCATATGGAAACACTGATCTCGACGTTTATTTTGCTTACAACTTTTGTTGGCAACTCAAGAACTACCAACTTATATTTGTAAATGCAGCCTCAGCTTATGGCTGGAAGATGTACTGATGCTATTTGCAAGAACAGCTTAGCTATTTTGTCCCATTCTTTTGACCAAATGACTTTTACTTTTGTTAATTAAAGTTGTCAATTTCCAAAAATGTGTATGTATTATGTGAAATGATAAAGTACATACATTGTTTTAGTTGTACCAAAGGAAATTAAATCGGCAAAGGGTGATTTTAAAAAAAAAACAATGTGAGTATGTATTTTTATTGTTATACTTTATTAAGTTATGTTCTTACAACAGTAATAATGCGCCAGCGTGTTTTAATATAGTGCGGTAATAATTAAGCTAAATTAATATTCTTACTCATCATAAAGACCGCCTCTGTGGTCTAGTGGCTAAGACCACCGGTTTAGACCCAGAGGTTCCGGGTAGGGTAGGGCTTGTTTGTCCGCCTGGCTAGCTACCACCATCTTATCTAAATATGTCGCCTTAACATCAATGTTTGTAGCATTGTTGTGTTCCGGTAGCTACAGATACGATAGCCAATGCCTCACTAGTTGAGGATCCCGGGTGAAGTGTGCTTCCATCATTGGCCTTATCATCACTTAACATCAGGTGAGATCAAGGCACGATGCTTGCCCGTAAAATATAAAAAAAATAAAGGATAATCTTCACTGTCAAATTTATTAATATAATATAGAATATATTTAAGCATATTTACTCATCATGAAGCTGTTATAATGGTCGTGTTTACCTTTATTTATATATTTTATAGGTATCAGTCTTCCTTTCGACCGAAAGTTTTAACAATGACAACCTACACTTGTAACCCGGACGAAACTTATGGTTTAAGTTTGAGCTTCTTATCTTCACTTGGAATTAAACCGCCATTAAAAAACACTGTATACGTCCGTAATGTAAGTAATAACTTGTTGATTGCTATGAATACAAACGCAATAGAATTTTAATTGCTTAGGGCACTGATCAGTGCTCGCCGCAGATGAGAGATCAAGCGGAACGCAGTGACTGCTTTTATTCGTTCATCGATTTGTAATAAGTAAGGAAAGTTTTGGATGCCAATACCATTACAGTGTAAAGGGACTTGTAGGTGGCGAGAAACTTAAGGGCCGTGTAGGGTTTCTAGGGTAACCGCCTCCGTGGTCTAGTGGTTAAGACCACCGGTTTAGACCCAGAGGTCCCGGTTTCGATTCCCCAGCGGAGGGTACATGTTTGTGTACTTGGTTTGGTTGGTGGTAGAATTTTGTTTTCCCACCTGGCTAGCTACCACTATCTTATCTAAATATATCGCCATAACATCAATGTGTGGTAGCATTGTTGTGTTCCGGCCATCACTTAACAGCAGGTGATTAATTCACTGCGCTTACCCATAAAATACATAAGGAAAAAACAAAAAAGTTTGTAGGATACCCCCTATCATGGGGCATGTCGCAAGCGTAGCCCCGTCCTCTACTAGATTCTCCGAGGTGTTTGAATCAGAATTTGAACAACTCTGAGAATCGAGAGTGGAACAGCCCAAGATGCCTCTAAACTTTAGAGTCTAAAGTGATCCATCCTTCTCGATATAAAAAGGCAAAAATCGGATCGGTCAGCTGGTAATGTCATACTTGCTACATTTTATATCCGGCTGAATGACATATTACTTACGCAAACATTCGACAATAATGTTTGCGTTAAAGTAATATGTCATATCATCATCATCGCCAGCTTATTTTATTTTTGACGACCTCCGTAGCCGAGTGGCTTGCACGCCGGACTTTGGGCGGCGCTAACTCTGGGTTCGATTCCCGGTCGGGTCAATGTCGAAAACTAACTTTTCGATATTGTGTCGGGTCTGGATGGTTGTGGTGCCGTCGTTGTTTCTGATTTCCTTGAAACGAGTGCTTTAGCTACTTACCTTGGGATCAGAACAATGTATGTGATGTTGTCTAAATATTTATATTTATTTATTTTTTATTTATTTATTTTTATGTCCCAATTACTGGGGCATGAGCCTCAGCCGGGACCAATGGCTTTACGTGCCTACCAAAGCACGGCGGAGCTCGAGATGATATATTTTTGGTCACCCATCCAATGACCGGCCTTTGCTAAAGTTTTACTTCAGCAATCGCAGACCGAGCGCGTTGACCACTCGTGTGCCATCGAGCCCTTATTATTAATGTCCTAATATGTTCTATTTTCGCCGATTTCGTCGGGCCTACTTATAATCTGTCTGTGGTTTTAGTTATCACCAACAGTCGACAAAGAGAAATTAACAGAGGTATTCAGTTTGGCTGGCAGAGTTGTAAACGTTATCATGCTGGGTAATAAAAGAGTTAATGACAATAAGTTTGGCGCCAAGGTGGAATACGACCACGCAGTGGAAGCTGTTCAGGTATACCTTCACCTTGTTTGTACTTGAAATGAAACAACTTTTACGGATCTACTCGATTTCATTTTACACATTACTTATTTAATGTTTATCATGACGTTTCGAACCCTTTACAGTGTCCGTGGTCACAGGGAGACTGAGGTGTTGGTCGTCTCATAATTAGTAGCTTGTATACCCTCATTTAAATTTAATCAGATGCGTTCCGTTTTACGTAGAAGAGCTCTTTTGGTCTTGTCAGTATGGTGTTGGGGCTGAAATTTAATATTTTGTATGATGGGATCTCAGGCTGGTGGTAAACGTCAGGATAAACATTTAATAAGTAATGTGTAAAATAAACGCGAGTAGATCCGTAAAAGTTGTTTAATTTCCATGTGTAGTGTTCGCGTAAACTATAGAAAACAATATTGTTTGTACTTTATGTATTAAAGTCCGGTGATGCTGAGAATTATTCTTTTTAACGATTAATGCAAAAATCTACTGCCAGACTTTAAGAAAAAGTTTAATTACAAACAAAAATTAAAAGTAATTGTGACTTTCTTTCAAGAAACAGTAAAAATCTGAGTGATACTGGCAATAAGAAAAAAAAAATACTGATAAAACTAATCGCTCTACGCGAATTAGCTAAAGCGCACTAGTTAACAAATAAAAGTAACGAGACATTTACTAGATGTGACCTGCATTACCGCTACCAATTCAACTTTATAGAAATAACGTTACTTAACGATACTGAAACACAATCACCTCTACTCTCCGCCTATCTTACGCTATTTATGTTTCAACATTTCAGGCAATATCGATGTTTAATCGCCAATGTTTAATGGGCCAGCCGATGTATGTTCATTTCGATCTTCATAAATACACCATAACAATGCCGGTCGGGCTTCAATCACTAGGGCCTGGCTTGGGTGCAGACGGCGAGCCGCTAAGAGACATAAGACAGTTAGTGGAAATACAACCAATGAAGGAGCAATTGTCAAAAGAGCTGGCCGAATTGAAAGCTGCCAAGACGAAGGAATTAGCGCAAGCGTCCTCGGCTCTGACGAACTCAAATGCCACAAGCGCCTTAGGCTCCGTACATAACATTATGACACCCTTGAACATTAACACTATGGGCATAAATCCGCTCAATTCTGCCTCTATGTTCGGTTTGAATGTGCCCGGTCAACAAGGCATTCAGTCCTGGCAAGGGTTGCTACAGAAGAACATAGGGAATGATTTAGCAAGCACTTTGGCAGCGCTACAGGCTCATAGTAATACGACGGGCACGACTGCCGCGAGCACTTTGGCGGCGTTGCAAGTACATAGTAATACGAGCGGCAATACTGGTGCAAGCACTTTGGCGGCTTTAAAGGTCCATAATAATACGAGTGGCCACACTACTCCCGGATTTGGGCAAGCTTTGTATGTGGGACAGACGAACGAGAAATTGCGCACGTCCAGCACTAATAATGGGAGCTCCGAGTCTAAATCTCGCTCTCAAACTCAGTGTAAATCTCAGTCGCAGTCTTTACCTAAATATGCAGGTATTTTATAAATAGTCTGATTTCTCAATTGTGCGTGCTTACTTATTAAGGCACTGAACCCACTCTAATGCGCTTCGTTATATAACGTGTATGCTTTAATTCAATATCATGAAACATAAAAAAAATAAACTGAAAATTAAAATACAAATGAACTAAGTATTTGAAACTTTTTAATTTGACTGCAATTTTTTTCTTGTTGACAGATGACCGGAAAAATGATAAAGACAGAAATTTGTTGACCTCATCAGACATGTTGGTGTTTAACTACGTAAGTAATATCGTTTGTCGTATGTAATCAGAATAATTAGTTTTAAATACGTATGTCGAGCAGCTCGGTGGCGCAGTGCTTAACGCGCCTAGTCTGCGAATGCCGAGTTTAAGCAACTTTAGCAAAGGCCGGTCATCGGATGGGTGACCAAAAATTTATTATCTTAAGCTCCTCCGTGCTTCGGAAGGCACGTTAAGCTGTTGGTCCCGGCTGCATTAGCAGTCGTTAACAACCACCAATCCGCACTGGGCCCGCGTGGTGGTTTATGGCCCGTTCTCCCTATCCATTCATAGGGAAGGCTCGTGCCCCAGCAGTGGGGACATAAATAAGCTGATGATGATGATAATGATGACGTAGGTAGCTTGTTAGTTTCTCAAAGAAGCCAATCTGAATAATTAATTGTAAATATCATAATGTCAGACACTTAGCCCAATGTTCGACACAGTTTTCTACGCAAAAAACATAAAACAGAATTCCGTTGAAACTTTACTACTGCCGCACAATTAATTAACGCAGTAAGTACAACTTACTGTGTTTGTGATTGTGATATTTGAGGTGCTGACATTACGATCTATTTTCTCGAAACTGTTCACATATTAATTGTACGGCAGAATAGGTGTCGGCTAAGAAGCAGGTGGTCTGTAAGTCTAAAATCAGTTAACTGTTTAACGATTAAAGGGAAACAATGTCGATCACTTGTTCATATCGAACACTAGTGCCGTCACCCTACATAGCTTGTTTAAATAATATGTAGTGTTAATTCCGCTAACTCACTCGCTTATCCAGCTTGGATGCAGCACGCATGCACCGCCGTCCTGCCCGCAAAAAGTATGAATAATATCTAGTGTTAATTCCGCTAACGAGTGAGTTATCGGAATTAACACTACATATTATTTAAATTACTTAAAAAATTTTGTATACAAAATAACGTCAGATTCCATTAATTATGTTACAATCAGAATAATTAATTGTAAATACCTAGCTTGTTCGTTTTATTGTCGCCACTGCTAGGTCATGAGGCTTGCCTATACAAAGATAGGGAGAACGGGCCATGAACCACCAAGCGGACCCAGTTCGGATTAGTTGTTGTTATCGACTGCTAACGCAGCCGGGACCAACGGCTTTACGTGCCTTCCGAAGCACGGAGGAGCTCGAGATGAAAAAATTTTGATCACCCATCCGATGACCGGCCTTTAAAGTTGCTTAAGCAATCGCAGACAGGGCGTGTTAACCTTTGCGCCATCGAGATCCTCACTACTATTCGGTGTAAAAAAAATGTAAAATGAACCAACCAACAACTGTTTCCGATTGCAGCTACCTTCAAGCGTGACTGTTCAAGCTCTGAACAACAAGATGAATGAAATAGGGGAGCTGATGTTCGCCGAGATCACGGGCAAAGGGCGCGCCATAGTGCGCTTCCGAAACAACCAGGACGCAGAGCGGTGCATCAGTATCCTTTTACTTATCCCGATCCGAGCCGAACCCCTCGGAGAATCTAGTAGAAAACGTTTGGACGCCTAGAAGAATCTAGGAGACTCCCGTTTGCGTGATGCCATTCTCTCTAGGAAACCTCTGACTGTGTTTCGATCACACGGTTTGCGGAACCGATCCGATTCGAACCCCTCGAAGAATATAGTAGGGCACGGGGACACGGACTTGTGCGTGATGCTAGAGACTAGAGGAACCCTTTAAATTAATAGCCGCCGTTTGTTGTTACTTACTTATATTAAAGCTGTGGGGTTTCTTGCGCCCATTCTTCTCCACAGCTAAAAAACAGATGTCCTGAATGGGTAGTAGGTAAAAAATTTTTGGACGATTCAAAAGCACTTTTCTAAAGTTTATTTGAATAAAAAATATTTGTATTTGTCTTTGCTCCCAAAAAGCCCAGTGAAGTTAAAAATACCCAGGGGCAATCTGCAAACTCACAAAAACCGGCCAAGTGCGTGTCGGACCACGCGCAGAGTGGGGTTCCGTAGCCCATCTTAATAATGCGGACTCTATGAGGGCTTTTATGAACATTTCTTTAACGATGGCTCATATACTTAAATGGAGATCCTACCAGTTTCACATACCTGACAACGTTATTTAAGTACCTAGTTCCCAATGAGGAATTTGTACTGCGCCAAGTACATTTTATAAGTTAGTCGACTGTTACTCGTAAACTTGTAAAGCCTACTTAGCTGTGATAGTTTTCCTTTTAATTCCTCATATATACAACTACCGTAAATTTTTTCACGTATCCAAAAACAACCATTTGGCTGGCATGGGGGGGAGGACACTTGACTCTAACTTTAGTACTTTTTTTTAAACTAGTCTTGAGCATATTCAATTCACGATTTCTGGCTCTATATAAACTGCACTTAATATTTACGTATTTGGGCAAAGCCTTTATCAATTCGTAGCCAGCTCTTTGGCTTTCTGAAAAGAATTTCCAAAAACTTGGGGCATTGGTGTGCATGTTTTTGTTGCTTGTTTCTTGCACTCGTCTTAATTAATTTCTTGCACTCACTAAATTAATGCATTTCTTGACAATAAAACTGCATTGCAGACTGTACTTTAAGCGAATGACCAAACGACATTAAAAATAATTAATTTTAAATAGCAATGACGAAACGCAACCATTTTTTCTGGCGTGGGCTTACGATCTATTTCACAGAACAAACTCAACACACACCCAAGGTCAAAGTTTCATAACAGTACTGCTAAAAATTATAGAAAAAAGCATCTGTACTAGAATTTAATGCTACCCAAAGGAGAAGATTTTTTTAATATGGGAGCTGGGCTTAAAATAAAAACTCAATTAACATAAGCAAATAATACATCAAATTAAAGAAAAAAATATTAGGATTACGATCAAAGTATTTATATTAATAAATAGACGCGCATTTTAATTTAATTTATATACAAAAATACATTTTCCTAGCAACAATAGAAGTAATGTTGCAATAATAAAAACATATTATTGACATAGACGTGACAGCGGTCAGTGCGTCTTTCATTAAATAAAAAAAAAATACATGTCTACATATCTACATCTCATGTTTACAATCATCATACTTATACTATACTTTCCCTAACATATAAATAAACTAAAACTACATGTAAGATATATATATCTGTTGTGCAAATGTGCAAGATTGATTGCTTATGGAGTAAGCAAGCACTTTTAAGGCACTTAAAGCTCAGAATTCCAACCAACATTCACATATTTTAGAAAGCTGCCCCTATGTATCCCTATGTATCATAGAGTTGCTGATTGTTAATGTACATACCATAATATGCACGTCAGTGAAGCGATGAAATCAAAATAGAATTACTGATTTGGAAAACAAAAAAAACGTTGTAATAAACAATAAAAAATTCCAAAATGCTCCAATAGTCTCGTCATGACATTTGCAGCTGGCTCAGCTGTCAGTTTATGTCAATCAACTGTCATAAAAGAACTCGGACATAGTTCCTTTCGACGCATTTTTTTAAAATAATACATTTTTTTACAAAATAAAAAGGGCATTTTTTTAAATCTGCAAATAGTGTAGAATGAAAGTATTAAATGTTTATAGTATTAATCAACAGAAATGATCTCTGTTAAGTTTTCATTTATTTTAAGCCCAAAAAAAAAGTGTGTACTGTGTGTGTAGCGCATTGATGCGACGGACGCGATGAGTCGGGGAACAGCTAGTAAATTATAAATCCGAAACTCTATAGCTGCAGTTTCAGTGTTTTGGTTTGGCTTAACATGATATGTTTGTGGCCGCCCACAAGTGACACGTTCCTCAAGCTATGGTGATCGAACTTCCTCAGAGGGTTTCTAGAGGAGATAGGATCATGCAGACCCCCCACCCCCTCCTACTAGATCCCTTTATTTGTGTGGTACCTTGTAATATAAATACGATATATACATACGATGCTAAGACCACAAAATCAGCGTTGCCATTTCTTCAAGCTGCAACTTATGCTGAGAGGAGTCCAGTTCGTCGTAGCTTTATTATTTTAAATCTATGTATTTGTTTTGTGCGCAGTGTGGGCAGGCCTCCAACAAGGTGGCCCGACGATCTGGTGAAGGTCGCGGGAAGCCGATGGATGCGAGCAGCCCAGCAATGGACGTCTTTTGTCTTATTGTTAAAACCTAAGTCTAACTGCTACGCCGATTTTTTTATATTTATCAATGCAAAGTAATTGTTTTCTTTAGCGTGCAACACAGAACTGTTCGACCGCTCCAAAGTAGATGGGCAGACTATCGAAGTAAAATTCTTCTAATATTATGTTATGTGGTAAGTAAACACTTTTCAGATAAACTGAAACGTAAGTTATTGACTTGTTTAACATTGGCCGACCCGGCTAATAGGCCATAGTATAAAGCAATGAGAAGGTTGCCTTCCACACTGCAACACATTTTTAACAGTCTTTTTAACAGTTTTTTTAATGTTGTGCCTAGAGGCCTATACATGGCTCTGGGTAATTAATAGCCTTGTTACGGCTTTACAAATAAGGTTGAGATCGCGGCGAGCGAGATTCGTACGCGATTTTCTTGTCGCTCAATAGTAGCAGTTACAAAGACATCTTGAGACGTTTTTGTTTGCTGCGTGCGAGTTATTTCTAGTTATTTCACCGTTCTATCGAGAAGTTTGCTTCAATAAGTATGGAATTGGAGCAAATGATACCTCTCAAAGTTGGTGTCACGAGTTTGTCACTAAGTGGCTTTATTTTGTTTTAAAAGTAAATTGCCTTTCGCCTACTTTAGCCTTAAGAGTGTAACCGGACTTTTGTGGGCGGCTACATTTGTCATCTTATCTTAGTGGGGGCTGCCAAGGTTTTCCTTTTTCAGCAGTACTTTGACTCATCAGGATGTTATGTCCAACCCCATCTCTTCTTCCTCAGTGAAGATGACTGTCAAAGTTTGAAAATATCTTTAAGTGCTACAAGACTGAAGTATTCTGATTCCCTATACATTACCAGCGTACAAATCGTATGATGAGAGCGGAGAAGGGCTAAAACCTCTAGAAGGGGGAAAAGCCAAGCCACAGTCAAGTATGTACCTGGTAAAGCCCGCTTTTTCTTTTTAAATGTTTGCTGATGGTCTCAGGCGACCCAGGTACATGCCGGTGCTTCGTATAGAGCGCGTGTGAACCGAGTCTTCGTACTCTTGCTCTACGAGTACGGTCACAAGTACGGTGTCTTGGGTCTATGCGAGTGTGCATGTTCAGTGTATCATGTGTAGTGGCATTTTGAGGATCCGGCGGGAGATAAAACACGGGTGTCATGGCACTATAACATTGTTCTATTCTCGAATCAAAAGGGATTTAACCCTTAACACCACTCGTGGGGGGCCTAGGTCCCCCACCGCACTCACTCATCGCACTCAATAAAAATATTTTCAAAAATGAGTGCGGTGGGGGACCTAGGTCCCCCACGTGTTATGGGTTAGGCTGATGCTTTGGTTAGATTAATAACTTGCAAAACTGGACGCTGACTCTCCAAATAGATGTCCATGTATTATTATCTTGAGTTCCTGCAGTTGTGGCCTCTCGACTTGTTCTCTTACGATAGACTCGGCTGTTATATAGAAGTATTTGCGCATAAACAACAAAATCATTCGTCGACTATTAACCGCTAGTGGTTAACCCACTTGTCTGAGACCTAGAAGTCCCAGGTTCCCAAATGGTACATTATTGTACTTGCTTTTGTTGGTGGTTCTTGTCATAAGTCTTGGTTAGCTACCGCCATCGTTCCTTAGTCTGTCACCATAACGTCAATGCTGGTAACATTGAGTTTCATATAGTTGTTGATCAAAACCCTAGAGGGAAGTGCACTTTCATATCGAGTGTTATTGTCTCTTACGGTCAGATGTGATGAAGGACAAGTGCTTCCTCATTGTCGAATATTTAAAAAACGAGCGAGCCTTACAGTAACTAGTCTCATATGATGTGTAACACTTGACATCTCATCTTTTGAAATCAATATTACAATAGAAAATAGAATATAGACTTAACAATGACGTATATTTTTTTACAAATCATAAAGAGACTGCAGTAAATACTCATTAGAAGATACTTGACATATCAAAATATGTAATATCAACACAATATGTCACATATAATAATAATATGTCTTGTTCCTAATATCAATTTTAAAATTACAAAATGGCGCGCGCTTGCGCGTTTCCCCGACTTCCTGTCACACTGTTACGACCTACTTCCGTCACATTTCAACGAAATCACTCCCACAAATTGTATATATAGAAGGCAAGCGGAAAGATGTTACACATCAAAAAACTGTGTTCGATGTATGGAGTAGGCCTCCATAGAGCTGGCTCGTTTGCATCGTACTTCTTTTAGTGGAAATAATTATGGAATAAATATTGATGATGTCTGTTTGATCAACCACAAATATCCAGTTGTTTTTAATTCCTGTTTTATCGTTGCTACCTAGTTATTTGGCACATATGTGTTACATGTACGACTATGTAACCTAGAGCAGCTTAGTCTGGGCTTTATCTTTATATTATGTGAATCTGTTGCCATTTTACAAAATTTTGTAATGAGCAATCTTTTAAGCGAACTTATAATATTTTTTTTAATGGAAGTTGTTGCTCTGTATTGACATGGAGATCTGTATGGACTATTAAACATTTATGGCGGAACCTGAGGTTTTCATTAGAAAGAAATTGCACCTCTATGTCTTGTTACAAAATCTCATAGATGAACAGTAATTTGCTCCTTGGCGGCAGAAACTTGTTTGAATCGTACACCTAGTACTTACTGCACACTAAACTTATTATTGTATTACTGTACCTACATTATTTTGTTGGAGAAAAAACTACATTAAACAGTAAGGTTTGTGATGATGGTGATATCTGCCTCATTGGTCTAGTATTTGGACCACCGGTAACGGCTCAGATCCAGAAGTCCTGCGTTCGATATTTAGCTGGGGTTACTTGTTAATGTATCAGGTTTGGTGGGTGACAAGGCTCTGTCCGCCTGGATCACATTTAAATCTGCCACCATAACAAGAAAATTTGCATGTGTTGTGTTTAGACAGTCAGTTTTATGATAGCCAGTTCTTCAATGTTTGTGGATTCTGGGTGAAGTGCGCTTCCACTTTCGGACCTTCATCTCACTTAGCCTCAGGATAAGGCCAGTGCGCTTCTCAGATGTAGATTTGAAATCTACTTGAACTGATATAATTGGTCTCAGTTTTCGTTTAATTTTAGAAAATTAAAATTTATAACAGTTACTTTATCTCATGCAATTAATTGCTGGCGTGAGTCAGTCAACACAAAAAACTAATTTGCCTGCATTGATAATGGTCTTATGAGGCCTCATAGGAACGCTTAAGATCACCCAAAGTGCAAGAGGGCTATGTTTGGGGTGTTTATCTGCGATATCGAATCCGGAATGAGGAGATCCCTAGAAGAGCAAATAAGGTTAAGTGGCAGTGATCAGGGCGCATCGCAGGACTGATGGCCGCTGGGGCAGAACAGTTCTTGAGTGGCGACCGCGCACCGAAAGAAGTGTAGGCATGCCTCCAACGAGGTGGACCGACGATCTGGTAAAAGTTGCGAGTAGCCGCTGGATGCGAGCAGCACAAAACCGGTCGTTATGGAGATCCTTGGGGGAAGTCTTTGTCTAGCAGTGGACGTCTTTTGGCTGAGATGATGATGATGATATAATGGTCTGTCGGTCGCAGTTTCTTATTGTTTTTTTTAACAATAGGTGCCTTAAAGCCATTTCATTCGGCAACAGTTTATTTGAAGATGTTCTTTATTTTGGACTTTTGCCTACATTGTTTAGTTGTTGTACGCTTTCGGTTGTAATTATGACTTTTTTTTAATGCAATTGATTAGTATGTGATTGAAAGTTTAACTGTATTACCTACTTAGGCCACTTACATTGGAATCTTGAAACAGCGCTAATCGTGATATAAAAACGTTTTCTGTAGGTTTTTCTGTCAATGGACTAGAGACTGAGTGACGTTTAAATAACGATTTATGTGGATTGAAGATCTTGATACAAGTGGCCTTTCTGTACTTATGTTTGTTACATATCATTTTTACATAAGTTATGTTCAGAAACGTATACAACCCAGGTGGTTTGTGAATGTGTTGATTACTGACGTAAATATTTTTTTGAAAATCCAAGAGTTGTATTGGATTGTAATGTTTATTGTGTATTTAAATTGTTAAATAATCTTTCGTTCTTTAATTTTCAGAAGTTTTGAGTCCAGAGACAAAAGAAGAATCGTAGATTGTAGGTTTTTAAATTTTCGTTGTAGGTAGTTATTTAACATATTAAGTGAGTATACTTATCAATAAACAGATGTATACTAGATAAGTATTTAAAATAGATGGTATACTTACATGTATACATTTCATTCCGTGGTCGTATTTTTTTATCGTGAAATAAATTGCTTAATTCAAACATTAAAGAGTTTCATTTATTGCTGCTACTTACATACATACATACCTTCCTTGACACCTTTTTTGACAGTGGAAAACTCATCGCTCGATTACCATCGCGCCCGGGGAGGTGCGGATGGGTTGTGGGGTACTCCCCTCCAGCTCCCGCCTCCCTGCCCAGACCAGAGGGTTTCGGGAGGAGGAGGGACCCACTAATAAACCTTCCCCCAAAAAGCCTCATGTTGTTCTCCCAAAAAAATGTAGACAAGAGCATCAAAACCACCCATTTTGAGTAAACTAGCCGTTAGTGACCTCGACACTACGTTGAGCATAATCAAAGTAGGGCTCCGAGTTGGAAAAGATACCATCTTGGAACTCTTTTCCCTTAGTCAGCTATGACGACATGCACGGAAAATGAGGCACCTGTGCGAACACATCATCGGATACTCTAGTACTACAAAATAGTAAGACTTTTTTTTATTTCTTACTTTTATTAAATGTTTATTTTTAAACATTGTTGATTCTAAAATAAAACATTTAGAAAAGCCATGTTTTTAATTTCACATTAATAAATATTATAACCCCTTTGTTTTATCATGATAGGTCTCTAAATGGATTCTCTATTCTATGATTGTTCGTCATAAGAGCGAGATGCCAGTTGCCACCGCCGCATTTTAAAAAACTTCCCATTTGCCACCGGCGGTGGCATTCGGGAAGTTTTCTAAAAAATCTTCCCGTTTGCCACCGGCGGTGGCGTTGCAAGCGGTGGCAACTGGGAATGACTGAATAGTTCGAACTAATTATGCTTGCAAAGTGTAACAAGATTAATGAGTTAGAATAACGATTGCATGATTGCTTTCTTGATTAATTTCATTAATCTGTAATCGTGACTGAAGTTAACACAACCACGATAATAGATCAATGAAATTAATCAAGATCATATTTTTAAATTACAATTTTTGGAATAAATATTCCATTTTGAAAAACAAACTGGTAGATATATTATTTAACTTCTGTGTATGGCTTAAATTCGATTTTAATAGCGTTCTCTTTTCAAACATTTCATCCGAAAGTCTATGTGACTTGGGTAAGTTATTCATTGTTGCGTTCGAGAAAAGTCTTTCGACTGGACCAGAGGATGGTGACGGTGGGTTATATTTCTTAAAAACACTTTTGATTTCAGGATATCTATTTAGCATGGATACTTCTCGATCTTGATCCGCTAGATACAAAGCTTTGCTCTTTATAATATTAGTATAGACTAGCTGCCCACTTGCTACTGCGTCCGTTTGAGCGAACAACTCGATTGCAGCGCCACCTACCGGGTTCAATTGTGAATCTAAACCATTCTCGAATCCACTTGAACACACCAAAAATTTTATCAAAATCGGTCCAACCGTTTAGGAGTTCAGTGACATACACACGCACAGAAGAATATATAGGTTATATAAAGATTACCTACGCCCAACTTTTCACAGTACCTACCTATACTTTTCAGAATAGTTATGTATGGAAATATCATCACGCTTGGTCTCGCTTGGTCTCAATCAACTTTCGCAAAGGCCGGTCATTGGAAGAGTAACCAAAAACGTAGTCTTATGGTGTCTGGAGTCTCCACTTACGTGCTTCGGAAGGCACTTGAAGCGTAAGCATGACAATACATTGAAGCGGAGGCGAGCTGAGCAGGAGCAGACATGGAAATGAATCAATACCATCCCCTTTATTTTTAACGACTTTTCTCAGTTCTGCTCGTTGATGGTGTTTAGCGGAGCAGACATAAGCGGCCAGCATCGTGTTTCTAAGAGAAAACAGTCACGTCGTCGTCGCACGGGCTGGGCAGAGCGCGGCGGAGCAGAGCAATCATGTACAGACGCCTGTAGCACATCAACCTATACAAAACTGTCAAATTTCTTCAATAAATGTTCAACCCAAGCATTAGCTTTGACATAAAAGTTCAGTCTATCGAGGACATTCGACAGTTTGTGGTAGTCTGATGTGCTGGCGTGTGTACCTACATAGATATCAACCTATAATCCCTTTTATTTTACAGACTCCATCGCTCAGGCTAAACTTGGCACTACACCGTCTCAACGGAGTTTAGATGCCAATAAAGCTTGTATCAATATTTTTAATGAAAGTTTGGCATAATTTTACATAACTAAGTTCCAATTAATCTCAGACAGTTCATTATCTTCATCATAATCAGCCCGTATCAATGCACTACTGAACATTAGGCCTCTTCTAATGCATGTCATTGAGCCCATCTCCGTTATTCCCATTTAAGGCAATAATAACAACAAGAAGCATTTAAAAACTACTCGCAAAGATTTTTGTAGTCATTTATTAACCCTTAAACGTCTATTCCCTCATCATCTTCTCTTTCTGGCGAGCGAGCTTCTTCTTCGACAGTTTCTTCTTGGCGGGGGCGTCGTCAGCGGGAGCGGCGCGTGCGACCGCGTCCTCGCGCTCGCTCAGGCACACCTCGATGTGGCAGGGCGACGACATGTAAGGGTTGATACGACCGTGCGCGCGGTACGTGCGCCTGCGGAGGCAGGGGGCGCGGTTTACCTGAAATAAGACAATCTTAAGTTAATAAAGAATTATATTTTTATTGGTTTTTCATTTAATCTTAAGTTTATAATGTTGAAAATATGGTCAAAGTTCACTGTCCCACAACCCATAACAAATTGATTTATCCATTGTTTTATTTTTTAAACAGTAACTCTTTTATGCTTTTTCTAACTCTGAAAACTGATTTTGGGGATTGACGAGGTCTAAAAATTAACCCCTATCAATTAATACTAGATCTTATTTGAAACAATCACTACTGTTTATTTTGAAAAATTATGTTAAGTTTACTTAACCAATCGCAAAGTATTTTGTATCAATAGGAAAAAATCTTTCAAAGTAATTTGGCTATGGGGGTCTGAGGTATTGGTTTGTTTTGGAAGAGGAGTCTCTTGCTCAAAATAGTTCGGGAATCCCTGCTATAAACAAACCGAATATAAGCTTGTAATGGTTATTCAGTGTTTGTCTCTAATAAAGGTTTAAAATTATATTAAAGTGACATGAACAAAACACTGAACTATTCCAAGCATATACTGAGTTTATTTGGAAGAGGGAATAAGTTATCATCAATAGGTTTATAAACTTTCCAACCCTGACACGTCTAACCCACAAGTACTATGCTTATTTGCGTTGCAAATACAATTTATATTTCAAACATCTAGGAGAACCATGCTTTATTAAAATGTCAGTTGTGGCACACACTTTCACAAACTGTTTGAGAGTGAACTTGTTGGACTGTAATGATAATTATTATCAAACTATGTTCTATAGTGTTAACCTTTAAGTATGGACACGTAGCCTCACAGGCTCTGCGGGTATGTCGGATTCGTTGTTTCACCTACTTCCCCCCGCTCCCTGCGACTGTGCCGCTCAGTAGCTTCAGTTTTAGTGCTAAAACAACGTGCGCGGAAGGAGGTGCATAACAAGTGAGTAATATCTATTGAAACATTGACCGGAGCCTGTGAGGCTACATGTCCATAGTTGTCGAACAAAAATATTTACATTGATTTTGTTTTTTTTATTTTGTGTAAAATCTGGTTCAAAATAGTAAACCGAGTTCTTCTCGTTCAAAACGACAAGCAGAAAATATGTTTGAGACGCCGGCAAGAAGTTTTTTACAGGTCACCAATCCATCTTTCGACGACAATCAAGTTTTAGACAAAGATATAGTGGAAGAGGATGCCCAGGCAGAAGCAGTTATTCGAGGAATTAGAAAAGGATGCAGAATTTGTGCCCCAAAGAAACACCGGATGTTTGACCACTCATGTTTGTGTTGACTGCAGCAAGCCAGTGTGTCTGCAATGTTCCCCTACCTTTGTGTAAAGACTGTCAATAAATTGCCCTAAAAAGTCAGTTGTGATTTTTTTTGTTTTTTGTTATCTAAAGTCGATTTTATGTTTTTTTTTTATTACATAAATATTCGATTTCACGGTTAAATGCTCAATTTCTCCAAAAAGGGAAAATAAGGTAAATTTTAAGGTCCACAACTAAGGTATAGTAAAATTTATAAAAAAAAAGTGCCTATGCTGTTGTTACTTTGATTTGTGCTTATGTCTTTTTGTTTTTAGAACCCTAAACTTTAATTTAGTTACAATTTTAAAGCAATCCAGAATAATTTAAGCAAAAAATAATGCATTCTTATATCGGAGCCTGAGAAAATACATGACCAGCGTAGTGTAAAAAAAAAAGATGTCCATACTTGATACTTGAAGGTTAAGAATCAAAAAATAATGTTAGTAACAAAATTACCAGAAAAACACAAAATTTTCCCAGGAAAAAAAATATGTTACAATTTATGTTTGCCTTTTGAAAACAGTTTGTACACATAGCAACATACTGTCAAGCTAAAAGGCACTAAAAGAGTATTAAACTGCAAAACCAATAATACAATGAGCCAATAGTTTATTGTAATCCTATGCCACAACAAAAGTCCATAACTAATAAAAATATTTATTATTTTATTAAAGATATACCATGCAGACATCCACAAGGTGCAGTGGCCACTAATGACCAGGGAAACAATTTGTTTAACAGAAAAAAGATTGGAGGTTAAAATTTTGGTTTGAATCACAGTACAATGTTAGAAATTACTGTCTGCAACACCTAGTAGATATATTTTAAAGACCTTTAGCAACAATCTAATATACTAAAAACAACTCACCTGAATGTGATCGATGACCAGCCTGTCAACATCAAGACCTTTGTAGTCGGCGTTTGATTCAGCATTCCTCAACAACTGTAGAAGGAACTCTGCTGATTTCTTGGGCCAACGTCCCTGTGTGGTTCCGAATTGCTTGGCCTGTGCACAGCGGCCGACTCCACCATTGAAGCGACGGAAAGGAATGCATTCCTTCTTGTCAACAACGTTTTTGAGATAACGGACGGCACGGCGCAGAGGTAACTTTCTGATGGCCATAGCAGTCTCGTAGGTGTTCTGAAACAGCACATCATTGGATATTACTAGAGTACTGTGTAACAATACCAAACAAAAGATGACACTGACCAAGTAGGTGCCATATCGGATATTATCAAAACTGTTAAAATTTATTTGTTGACTTTAAATTAGCATCGGTCAGAGTGTGTCAATAGAAATCTAAATAGTATTTTAATTAAGTGACAATAAAAGGATCAGAGAATACAGCAATTTTATACTTAGAATGAGTAAACAATCCATGTGGATATGAAGCAACTTTTAGAGGCAATTTTTTACCTTGAAGTGAACACGAAGGTTGGATCCACGCGCTTTGCATGACTTCGCAGGGTTATCCGGTTCCCGAGAGTAACGACCCATTTTGCTTCTGAAACATAGCGGCTTGATTCAAACATCACTGTAAGAGGTTATAAATTTTGTTCTGAAAGAAATTGTCGCTATTCCATTGAAATAAACACGTAATCGTGAAGGAAACAATAGTAATTGGTCGTCCATGACTAGATTTTTTTAACAAGTAGATGATTTTTCTGATAAATATGGATAAAATACAACACGAAACCAACCTCTCAAAGAAAAATTACACAGGAAAAGAAATAGACAATATTTTTTGACAACTAGTTGACATTGACATGATTGACATTTGTAGCCATCTTGTTGCCAGTATGAGAGAGAAATACCATGGACAAATTATGACTATAAATCCTATTATGACGCATACAACGTAAAACAGTACACAACAACACAGAAACAAGTACTACTATTCCATTTCACGAACGATCTATAATATGATAATAATTTTTCGAAGCGCTTTTAAAAGTAACTCCTAGAAAATTTGTCAAATTCTTTCAAGAAGTCCGCGTGATGTCTTACTTATTAAAGCCCCACATCTTTACTGAGATACTCAAGGGGTTGGGAGTGGAGGGTTATATCATTTTTCACTTCTCATTTCTATTTTCATTTATCATCATCAGATATTAACAAATGAAATATTGTCTATTTAAATAACTTTACTTTGACCCTGGACATTGGCTAAATGTGCTAACCACACGAAGCCATCAATTAAGGAAAAAAATGTGAGCTAGTGTTGCCCCAAAATCGATATTTTTCATCGAATAACCACAATACATAGATAATTGCTACGGACGATTTCGACTACAGTGTCATTAGAAATATGGTTTACGATTTTCATTAAGATGAAGTTTAAAGCTCAGAATAATGTTTAAAGGAAGAAGAAAAATGATTTTGTAATGACGTTTGAAGGTAAGTATAATACAACAATATTATCGATAATTATTGAGAAATCTATCAATACTACCGGTTAATTATTGCTATTCAAAACAATTTCATGATGACCAATCAATTAATTCGATAGTGTACCACAGACTATCATTAATGTATTAGTTCTTGACTTCAGATGAAAGGAATAACCGAAGTAACGTATTAACAGTGGTACGGAGAGAGAGTATCGATTTTTAGTACGTGCTTCCGATACCTGCAAGAAGAATATAACAGTTCATGTATTGTCATTTCAAGCTTTTGAACGGAGTTAGTTAAAGTACAATGTAATCCATTTGAACTTCCTACGTGAATTTGCGCTTGCAGCAAACCTCACAGCCACCACGAAGCTAGCATCGCACTAAACTGGTTCTGTCATCCCATAAAAATTAATTGAAATTAAATAAATATCTATGTTGTTCTTTGGCGATGAAAACTGTGTCGAACACTGGGCTTAAACCCTTTAACGGGCATAACATGTTTGAATTCATTGGTTTTCAATCTTATCTCAATTACTTAAAGTTCAAAATAAGGTGGGAATATACATCACACCAGTGCGACACCGGTGCGACTATGATACTTACTTAATATTTGGTTTAGAATCCGTTAAGGGTTTCGAATAAAACAAAGGTAGTAAATTGTTATTTTTTATTGGTGCGGCTAATAATACAGCTACTGTTTTATGATAATACAAAATTACATGTTATTGTGACATCACCTATGCTATTATATCATTGATATGTATGAAGGTGACACCATTCGCTCGATGCGATAAGTTATTAAACTTTTGTTTCCACTTGTTATACCTATTTTGTTTACCTACTAATAATTTCCTAGTTTTTTTTTACATAGAAATATAAAATTTCATGTGACATAGACATATTTACATTATAGAGGCATGACTTTAAGAGTTCCATTACAACTTGCGTTTGAAGAATATAGTAGATAACCATATAATAGCGAGATTAAATAACTAAGATGAACGTTTCCGACACTAACATAATACTTACTGCTTTGTCTAGGTCCAGGATCAATTGATCAATGTAGATGTAGAAACAAGCATAGCAATGTCCTCTAACAGATCAACTTTTACCATTTACCTTATTACCATTTATCACGGTAACGTTATAAAACAATTTAATGAGATAAACTAGACAAAAGACAACACAGATTAATGGAATGATCAAAGTAAAGTGGTTATGACTACTTTATTGCTTTTATAATAAGTGCATTTTTAAGTCTTAAGGTATTTGTGATCATTCTAGGAAGCCAGACCGATCATGCTCATGTAATGAAATATATCGATCCAAAATATCAAGATACAGAAATAGACTTTATCGATACATAAAGCTTCAATATGTGACGGGCATCGCTAGCACGTAAAAATTAATTGTATCTGTCAAATTAAACGGGTGAAATCGGTGCACACATCATTAAAAACATTGTTTACATCTCAGAACAATAACTAAAGTTGAGTTATTGTTCTGAGGTTTACTTTACAATTACAAAGTTGATCAGGCAGAGCTTTCCTGGAGGTTTATTTAAAAAGTCGCACCTCGCGCATTGAACTTTCAACACTAGCGCCATCTTTGCGATCGCGGGTGGCAGCAGCCATGAAGCTGTAGATATCTACAGCTTCATGGTTGCAGCGAAGGGAATGACAAATATACATAATATTTGCTACAAAATATCAATAGATGGCAACAGTTAGAAACAAAACATATTTACAATGATTTATCATCATTATTATTGCCTCTTACGATTAGGATGCCTCAGAAAGTATTTATGTTTTTAGCCGTTTTAGATATTACATATTATAAACAAAAAATACAAGGTTTTTGGGTTCGAAATATTAAACCAATTATTTTTAACTTATTAAATTAATGTCCGTAATATGTGCTTACGACTATCATATAAATCATGCTTTACAGAAACTGATTGTCGTTTGTTTTTTGCACAGAACATTATCTAGTTTTTTGAGAAGAATAATACGCGTAGTAGGCCACAGAGTACTGAGCACGAAATTATTTTTGTAAAACAGCGTCATCTAGCGACAAACTTGGTACCAATAGATGGCGCTGCTTAGATTCCATACAAATTATAGTTTATTTTAAAGTCCACTCTCTGGAAAACGTCTTTCTTTGATAATTGGGTAGTTGACTGGTTAGTCAATATAGAAACTTTTTGACAACTGTCAAAACGATTATCTTGTTCAAGCGAACTTTGAACATATGGTCAGCAACGGACGCTGGCCTACTTCATCCGACTGCAAGAAAGCGCTACTTTGCTAGATACACGGACAAAACACTAGTCAAATATTTATTAGTGTGCACAGTAATCTTAGTATATAATCTAATAGAAATAGTAAATAAATCTCTTTTTTGACTCAGCCACGGACTACTTCATTTCGACGCTGGTTTGGTAACTATAATCCTCTCACTGTGGCAAAGACACCTAGCGCTGTCAGCTTCTCTGATCGGTCTTGTGAGCCTGCTTGCCTGGCAGTGAGATAACCACCTCCTAAACCTTATTCCTCACCACCTTCCGTCTGTTACCTTAGGTCTCATGGTGCAGACATCCTGTACTTATCTATATATTTATTTATCACACATTTATACTGTAGGTTAGGGCTGTAGGAACTTGGGCTCCGTAGGAACTTAGGGACTTAGGTTCTGTAGGGATTAGGGAAATAAATAGGGTAGCTCTAGTCCTCTTCCTGTAGTATAAAAGTTTCATGTGTAGCTAGCAGGTGCCTTGACAAGAGACCACACATACATACACTCTGACTTATAACACAATTACAATTACATTAGTTGGCAGCTGCACAATCTATATAAATAAAAATGTATCGCTAAATGTGTTGCTAATTGCAAAACTCGAGAATGGCTGAACAGATTTGGCTGATTTCTTTTTGTTGTGTTTGATGAAGTCTGAGGAAGGTTCTTATGGAGACAAAAAACCTAACAAATACGAAAAAAATAGTAAAAACTATTTTCTTTTCCCATACAAACCACTCTACTGGACCGATTTAAAAAATTCTTACACCATTCGATTCTTTCACCATAGGCTATATAAAAAAAATGTCCACCCGTGTGAAGCCGGGACGGGCCGCTAGTTTTTAATATAAATTGTATGGGATTAGCAAACTATGACAGCACTATTTCTTTCTTAGGTTACAGAAATTCATGCTTAGGTCAAATAAAAAATTGGTCAATGTTATAAAGAACTGTTACGTGATTTAATTTATACGTTTATTGTTCTGGAATTAATTGTTGTTGTTGTCAACTACCCAATTCAGAGCAGGCTGTATTTCACACAAGTAATTAAAGTAGTAAATTATACCTACATTTATGTACAAACATATAAACTTGGTAATGCTGACTAGGAGGTTTGTTTATTGTAATAATAAATAGTTATTATAATATAATCGACTAGACGACGGTTCTCTATAATTATTAATATATTTAATACCTAAATAATTACATACAATCGACCTACACTAATATTGAATTGAATTCATAACAATTGCTTTGATGTTTACTTAGAATATATTCTAATATCTACAGTTTTCAACAAAATCGAAATGTCAAAAGATTTATACATGGCAACAGTAAAAATCTTTTAGCATTATAGGGCGAGACAAACGGATGTGCTTTTAGGCTAACTTTAGGTATAATACAGTTATTTTTTGTGTTTTGAAACTACAAAAACAAAATTTACAGGTGCCTAATGAGAGTTTGTCTTGCCTTTCGAGAACGTTTACGGAAACGAGAATTTGTAGGTACGGCAAACTTTTACTTCCCCTTTTTTGTCCAAATTTTTCTTTGCCATTCAATTATTCGATATTTGTATCTGAGGCAGTATGGGCTATATCAGTTTTATCCATTTATGTACCCTACCATATTTATTTTAGGTATGGTCGGGTACAATGAACTGCGGGTAAGGAGAACCCTGGCTTTATTGTTGTATATCTTTAAACTTCTGAGAGGCAAGATATACAGCGCTGCAGTTTTGGGTTTAGTCACTAAACTGTGTGAGTTCACTAAAATAGCTTTAATTATAATATGTTATAATAATTGATCTTGTAGTAATAGTATTTCTTTAATTGTATTATTTATGTAATTCGGAATGTGATATTTTTATTTTATTTGAATTTATTTACTTTAATGTTATATTGTATGAATTGGAATTTTAAATAGGTAATTTGGAATAATATAGGTATGATAAATTGAAAAATTGTTTTTGTATAATTCGATTGATATACCTAGGTACATTAGTTGATTAAATTTTATTTTTATTTTTTATTATTATAATTGGCTTGCTATCGCATTAGACATTATTCCTGTAATGATAGTTGTAAGTTCTAAAATAAATAAATAAATAAAATAAATACAAATTCTCGTTTTCGATATCGTTATCGAAAGGCAATAAAAACTCGCACTAGTCAAGTAGGTGCTAAAGTAGAGGGAGAGTGGAGAGGGTTCTCACTTTCAGAAACCTTCACCCTACATATAAGTTACTCTATGAACTTCACTTTATACACTTTCAAACTTTCGCGTTTCATCAGAAATAAAATGTTTTAATGGGTTTAATGCAAATGTGTTTTTAATGTGTCCTTAGCACTTATAGGATATGTACGGTACATTCTAAACTGTGTTTAGGTATCTGTTTTTAAATAACCGAACGACGCCGACTTTTCGGCCAATAGGTACTTTTCTGTCGAAACCATCTTATTTAATTTTTTGTGAAAGTTGCATTTATCTCCTTTAAACATTCTAATTTAACTTTTCCTTTAATGTTTTTGTACATTAATAAGGGGCAGGATAGTAAGGTGTCTAGGTATTTAATTTTTCCGATGATCTGGCAGAAAAATTAGTTTTAAACTCAACGATTGCTTGGTAAAATACTTAATGCGGCGCCGGAGCAGGCGGAGGCAGCAGCGGTAAGGGAACGACGCAAGCAGCGCATCCATCTCTTTCTGCAACCAACAATATCATCATCATTATACATATATAGTCACTTAGGACTATAAAGATTTGTGAAAAGCTTGTGCAACCAACTTGTTAATTACTAACTAAACCGCTGAAGCTAATTAGATAAAATTTGAACTGTAGGTCAATTGAGTGACGTAACCAGCCACTAAGAAAGGATTTTACGGACCCCCTAAGGAAGTCTAATAGGGGGTGAAAGTTTGTATGAAAGTCTGTCAGTTTTGAAGTTAAACACATGAAAGTTGGTATTTGGGTTCTTCAAAAGAAATAAACAATGACGTGTCTCAGGAATTTTGTTTATTTTTCTTTAAATGAGTAAAAAAAGGGAAAAAGGATTTTTTATTGGGGAAATCGTTATTTTTAAAGTAATAACTATCAAAATGAATATTTTAATCGTTTTGTGTTTTAGCATTTTTCGTAGCAATAACCTCCTCTAGAAAGGTGAAATAGGGGTGGAAAGTTTGTATGGAAATCTGTCATTTCTTAAATTTCTGTATTTGGCCTGGTTAGAAATTACAAAGAGTTTCAGGATTTATGGAAAAGTAGGGGATGACAATTTGTACAGGAGGTTTCAGAACGTACCAAAATTAATTATACAGAGTGATCTTTATTACGCTGTTTTGTGTTACACTTTTTACTTGACATCCGCAAACCCAGAGGAATCGCAGATGCGTTGCCGGCCTTTAAGGAAGGAATAGGCTCGTTTCTTGAAGATCCCTACGTCGTAATGGTCCGGAAATACCGCCGCCGAGAGCTGGTTCCACAGCACTGTAGTTCGTGGTAAAAAATTACGCGAGAAACGCACAGTAGTAGACCGCCATCCATCAAGATGGTGAGGATGGAAAGACAGTCGATTACATACATACCGCGCTCAAGCAACTCACACAAGACCCCTTGCACGGACACGGATCTTAGAACAGCACGGGACAGTCCGACCACATGAGTTAAGAAAGTTCGAGCGCAGCCGTTGTGAGATTCAGTGTCGTGAAAAGTTGTCTATGTGTGCGTTACTCGAGCGCATTTGTACAGATGCAAACACATCAATATTCATTCGACCAAATGTATGGAACAGCTGAATTTTGTTTTCGAGTAAGGGCGTTGGTCCAATAGTAAGAGTTGTTCGTTTGTATCACGGGAGTCATCTCAGAAGGTTTGGACGGTGATAAAAAAGTCAATCTGTATATGCTTCAGATATAAAGTTCAAAGTCTAATAAGTCTTCTTATTTTGTGATGCAGTGCTCACCTCGCTCATGCATGTAGTGCAGGGCTGGTCGCAGGTCCGGCAGCCGCCAGGGTTCCACACGCTCGTCCTCCCGCTCCACCTTCGGCACCAGAGCGCTCCAGCAGGAGTCGTCGGGGCGGGCGGTTGTGGTCTGACAAGACCAGGAGCACGTCTGCAACGTAATAATGTAATTTGCGAGTGCTGGAGGATGTAAATTAGGCACTTATTGGTGCACTTCCATCAAACCGCAAATAGTTATGTTGAGCAAGATTGAGTTATCTATCCGATCCAAAACCCTCGGAGTAGGGAACGGGGACATGCACTAGTGCGTGATGCCATTCCCTCTAGAAAATTCCTGACGGTGTTCCTGATAGTGGCCTTAGGAGCCCATTAAGTTTCTCACCGCCCCCAAAGCAGTCCGGAGAGCTGAAAATGACACTTTATGCAATCAGAAAACTATCAAAAAAAGATTTTATAGATTTGAATTTGTGGATGGACATACTAGGATTATTAATTAGGAATCGGTCCCTTACTAAGTTTTTAAGCTTGGAATTGAAAATTATATATAGAACAAGATTTAAGATAAGTAAATAATAGTAAGTCAGGCGTATTTGACATTTAGTTAAAAAAGCAATTAAAAACCTAATTCAGAAACCTAGTTAGTGTTTTTGCTGGGTGTTTAATGTTAGACCCAGAACAATTCCGTTAATGAAACCAATATAGATACCTATAACTCTAGCCAAAATTCTATATAGAATAAATGTAAACAAACCTAATTAGGGTCATCACAAATGTGGGCACAAATGTGTTTACACTTTTTGTATTATTTACTTGATTACTGCATTTTACATGAAAGATATTGTAAGACTCATCTCACTTAAATCAGTCACGCATCGTAAAATAAAATTGAACTATTTTCACTTTATAACCCTATCATCCAAATGTCAATACTAAAAGAGTGGTATTCTAAACAATTTCTCTAATATAGAATAGCATTCCAAATGAAGATGACAGAATATCCTTATAGGTCGAATATCTTAACTACCTCTGAAATCTGCAGCGTAAACAGTGCATTTGCAATGCAAAACAAACATTCATGAATAAACAAATTCCATTGACGTTATAGAAAATTGGATTTTAACAGTGGTCAATAAATTTATGTAATACTTAAATAAATTATTGAATGTTCAAGTGTATTTTTTAATTATTCCAAGACAGCTAATTTATGCACTTACATAGGTTAAAATTAAGCGATATAATTACTATGATTTTTGGTTTTAAGTTTTTCATAGAATATTTAATATAAACAAATCTTTTACGTAAATTCTTTCCTGTTGACCAACTGGAAAAGGTTGTCAATACGTGCCTGTCACTGGTTGCTCGGCAATGCTTTGTTGGTAAACATTCTTTACCGATTTTGGCTATAGTAAGTTAGAGACCTTGCTAGGTTTTCATTTTGGATTTGGTACAAGTATACTTGAAGTATATACTTAAACTATCTTTAGAAAATAAAATCATAAAACTTGTCCAAAAACACATATACTTAATTTAAGTATATCGTGTTTGATGTCTTCTCCTGTAAAATTAAGTTAGAAGCACTTGCTAGGCTTTGCTTTTGGACAGCCGAACTGTCCCACTGCTTGGTAATGGCTTAATCACCACGCTTGCCAAATGGGGGTTGGTGATCACAAACCCAGGCATCATGCATCGAAAAATCCGAAACACACTTTGCCCGACCTGGGAATTGAACCCGAACCTTCGGGTATCGGGTCGCGCGCCACGGCCACCGAGGCGTTGATCGTAATACCAATTCTCAAAATCGTAGCTCTAATATGTATAAGCAATAGGTCGTAGCTAGATGACAATAAAATGATCCGAAATCATAATATAGGACCACTTTCATTCATCATTCATCGTATAAAGCTTCAAAAAGTTTACCTAAGCCCTAAACAAAACCCAAATCACAGTGAAGTTGGAAGGTTATTTTAATAGGTCCTTTTATCTGTTTGTGTTTAAAGCCCACATCGGCGTCCTGCCGCCGTTCGATTACCGGCACGAGTGTCCCATGTTCGTTATCAGATGCGGCACGCTCGCCACAATTACTTAAATGTCGTCCTGGAGCCCTATCACTTATATAACTAAAGCCAACCCTAATAGCCGGTGCTGCGATTTTGTAAAGGTTCTCAAAGTTCCGACGACCATTCAAAAGTGACGAGAAACGACTGTGTCACATTAACTTTCTTGATGATATTGAAAATCATTATGATTTAGTTTATGCTACAAAAATTAGCATTTAAGAATGTTACTATGCCATCGGTTCGTAAGTCTACACAGGGCTCGTAGGTACTGAGAAGAACCGCCAAGAAACTCAGCAAGGACATTATTTTATTTTCTCCCTTTCTATGACAATGTCACATATTGGAAAATGCCCTCCGCGTCATAGAAGGACACTTAAAAGACGTTCAGAATGAGACAATTCTATAATATTGAGTCTTCTTGTGACCACGGACCCTGCAGGACCCTGCATAGGGTTCGAAACGTCAGGATAAACATTAATTAAAACTAACGTGTAAAATAAACGCGAGTAGATCCGTTAAAGTTGTTTCATTACAATTCTATAAGTTCACAGAAAAGCAGTGGCAAAACAATAAGCTGGACTGGCGATGTGGTGAAGGTCGCGGGTAGCCGTTGGACGTCTATTGGCTGAGATGGTGATCATCATTACAGTTCAAATGTAAAAACCCTATCTGTAACTTGGTTACCGACACATGATTCTAGACATTTTGGAATAATTGCAGTATCGAGACATTGCTGTTTAAACCATTTCCCTTTGACACCAACAAGTAATTTATTAAAAATGAAAATTTTAAGTTTGAATTAATGCCGTTACCGTTAACTGGTTACAGTTGAAGCGTGACTGGTGACGAAGCTCGGAGTAATTATAGTTGTTTGATTTAAAAGCAATTGTCCCGACAATGGACTAACAGGAAAAATACAGGGCATAATTTTTTTATCAATTTGTTTGTTTGTGCAACTAATTTGGCTAAGCAATAATTTTGCTTGCTTGCTAGCATATCGTAATAAAGATTCTTTTGTGGCGGCTCCATTTTATGTTACGATCATAGTTGAAATTATAAAACAATTGAAAATCAAAAAAGGTATATATCCTTCTCATGAAAAAACTGTTTGATTTATCTAAGAAAAATGTACCTAACCTGTCTGATTTTGGATGTTAACTAAGCTGCTTTTTAATATTCACATAAATAACATACCTAATCAGCAAAACATAGAAACATTTTTGATTTTTTTTTTTTTTTTGAGAGAGTTTGCTGATTGCCGCTGCGGCATTTTCAGCTTCACCGGGCTTTAAAATTTTTGATTGAAGTACAGACGCTTGCACATCAACCTACCACAAACTGTCAAATTTCCTCAATAGACTTTGAACTTTATGTTTAAGGCTTAAGGTTGACAATGTATTGAAGAAATTTGACTGTTTTGGGTAGGTTGATTTGCAGGCGTGTGTACGTTTAGTTACTTATTGTACTTATCCAGGTTTGAAAAATTCCTCACCAGATTTCTCAAAGTAGGTATCTATAAATATTACTTATATTGTTTTAAAATAGTATAAAAAGTAATTGTCACATCTGCAAAATATGAAGTCTATAGCCTATTAACAATTTACGCTTGGTTCCGTATAATTATTAACGTTACACCATAATGCCAGTGTTGCAACGTTAAATAATAAATCAGTGGGCGCGATTAACGAACAATCAGTTGCGTGCAAACTTCATTGGGATATTTAAACGGAATTGCGGACATTTCACTCGAGTTACAAGTGTGTTATCGATAAAACTGCTAGTATTTATCGTGGTGGTAGCACTATTGTCCTTTTATGAAAGCAAAAAGGAAAGGCATTTATCAATAGACTCAATAAAATATTTGAAAAAAACAAAAAATCTTCGTTGCCAGCTCTTCTTACAAGGTTCGCCTGCTGTATGTAGGCTTACGAACCAATGGCGTAATGACATTAATTAAGAATTTTATTTATGCTAGTAACTAGTTAAAATTTAATGAAAAAATCTGACTATTTTAAATAGATACCATAATTAAAGGTATATTGTAATTTGTAGCACTTATTATTTTCACCCATTAGACGTTTAACTAGAACAAATAGTAAAGAAATATAAAGTAAATAGGATATGACTGTCCCACGGCAAGGCAAAAGTATTCCTCATTGGAATCAATTCATCATTACAATTGATGGGTAATGGCTTAATTACCACGTTTGCAAAAAATCAAATAAAACAAATAATTCAAAAAAATTGGCTTAGCTTTCGCCTTGATTGCGAAAGGTAGTGGGTTCGTATCACACGTAAATCGACTTATTCCAAATGTTATTTTGAGTTGCGATATACTACAACCTACGCCCTATTATCGAAATAAATGAAAAAAGAATAATAACAACAAACGGTCATTACAATTTCGGTGAAGAATAGCGAAATTAATGATCCGCACACGATGCTTGCTGCCAATAAAAAAGCCCGCCAAAATGCCACTCCCAAACGAGGTAAGTAAAAAAGCGGCAAAGGCCACCGCGACATTTATAAATAAGGCTTTGGGTGGTGGAACTCGCCACACATTAAGGCGCTGGCAACCATGAAACAGCGCTCTCTGTCCATCTGCATACAAGCAAAAGGGATGCAAATAGTGCGTGATTATTACACTGGATTCAAGTGAGGTAATTCGTAAAACATTATGTTTATTCAAAAACTTGATGTTTTTAATATTTGTATTCACAATGATACTTGCTTGTAGTTACAAGATACAATTTTTTACTAAAAAAACCGGACAAGTGCAAGTTGGACTAGCCCACCGAGGGTTCCGTACAAATTTATGGGTACATATTATATAGTTCAGAAATAGAGTCTCGAACTATTCCCGAAATTCAGTTTACAAAACCTACAATTACTTATATTATTGTGTTTTATATGTGACATTGTGATTATAGTAACAGTTCATTGTTTTAGCAGAAATTATTAGCAGAAATTTTAGGTTATGCTTTACTAAACATGAGAGTGTCGCTAAAGGCAAAGCGGGCAGGGCAAAGCGAGCATGCCCGCTATGCCCACTATAGCCATCAAACATTCACTGTTTAGTATTTATTTCCTTAACATTTTGTTATTGAAGCTTTTACTATTTCACTTTTCAGATGGTGAATAAACATAAAAGAAAATCACAACAAGGTTCTTGGAATGAAAACATAATGAAACAAGCTATAGAGGAGGTGATTAAAATTTAAAAACGCTATAAAAGCTACGGCAACAAAATCTGAACTCTTGTCTTTCTTCTCCCTTTACACCACAGCAACTAAGCCGAAAGATACAATAGAACAGGATAAAATAAACAATAGGACAAAATGCAACCACCACCACGATATAAAAAGTCGATATACGGGCGAAAGTTTTACGTGACAACGACTTTGAGTGGTAAAATAATTTTAATGTGAATATTCATTCGTATAGTAGGAAGAAGGATGAAATAATAGTAACAAATTAAAACATTTATTTATACAAAGAATTATATTTAAAACATTAATTTATACAAAGAATCTCGCACTGAATTTCATATTAACAAAATTTTATTTTTACCTTTACACATACATACGTATTTACCTTTCACTTTTTATGTCTGTCTCTCTCGCTCTTAGGCGGGCTAACCATGCCCGAGTGGAAGGGACGCGTGCCTCTCACTCGCTCTCATTGTGAGCGCATAACGTGAGCGGAGCGTAACGCAGTTTCTTGAAGTGTCACCCGGCAAACCAATTTATAAGACGTTGTCACGTCAAAACAATACTCGAAACAAATAACATCAGACAACGAAGAATGGAATTGACGTTGCAGACCGTTACACATTTAGAATCTCCACTTATTTCTAATTTTGATTAAGAGACATGGAAAATCAAAGTCTTTAAAATAATTTAAACACAAAATCTAACTGATTATGTTTACAAACCAGCATACAACATAACATAGGTACAAATCCCACTTATTGATTACAATTCAAAAGGTTGTAAGGTCATTAAGGTCGTCGCCACAAACAAAACGCTTACCGTAAATAAAAATCGAAGGCCTTATCCCTCCTTTCTTTTATTAAAACAAAACTCAATTACTCACAATTGTTACAAAGCCAAATCCTGCATAATTCATTGCTCCGTACGTTCAACGTACAATAATCAAATTATTTGGAACACATCGATGTTATCAGGTAAAATTAAATGTACTCTATTGATGGATTGTGAAATGGTTTCCGATATTGCTGTGTATCGAATGGAGGTTTGAAATGACAATGAGCAAGAAAAGCATTTAACGGAACGTGGCAATGTTGACTAGGATGGAAGAAATGTTAGAATGCAGGATGCTACCAACACAGGTTTCCACTGTACTACATTTTGTACACATTTTGGCAGCAAAATTATTGTTAGTTCGTACTAGGCAAGTGAATATTTAACAAGTCATTTAGGTAGGTAGATAATGTAGGTATAGACAAAAATCTAGGCCATCGGGGTACATCATATTATATTTACTAAAGTCCGTCCGTCTATTGTGTAATACTTAAAAATGTCGAGGCAGCAAAAACGTACAATACGAAGAATGACATATGGTAAGCCAATTGGAATCACAAAGAATTCTGTATTCTGAAAGCTTGATATTTATCCACGTTGAGGATTATAACGGAAGATAATTTATTTTACGTTGAATTGAAACATGTTATACGGTTTATTAAGTACCTTCTTACGTTAGTTTATACAGGCCCTGTGACCACAGACCCTAAAAAGGGTTCAGAGGTAAAGTCCGGTTAAAATTATATGTAGTTTTGTTATATCTCATTTCGATGTGAAAAAGTGAATTAGTTTAGTTGAAAATATTCAATATCAATTTATTTGGATATCAAATGTTTACTTTATTTTAATTTATTTGGAAAACCTACAGCTTTATGATTTTGTATACATCAATATTATAAACACTGATAGCCAATAAAAGGGGAAATAAACCCAAAAATTCCAAATTTGAATAATCCGATTTTTTTTAATCCGATTTTCACAATCCCTAAGAGACTAAATTCAGACTATTCAAAAACAAGATTTTAATTTTTTGAAATTCATAAATACGAAATTTTAATTTTCCGACTTTCATTAGACCGAAGAATTAAAAACCCGCTGTGTTACTAGTCCGAAATATAGTATTCCGAATTTTAATTTTCCGAAAATTCATTGCTAACATTCAGATTTTGTATCTAAAACGGGTATTTATAATCTCAAAAGTTAAAAAAACCTTTGTTGCGGAAAAATTTACATAACCGAAACGCGTAGGTTAGGTGTATGTCTGACGCGTATGTCTAACATGATAACAACAACGCCAGAACCGAATTGCACTTATTAGATGGGTATTGGGTACTTATTAGGTCGAAATAGGTAAGTACAGTAGTTCTAGGTTACATGATAACAACACCGCACGAGCCGAGCAAGCGAATCGAGCGTGCCGCGGCAGCGGCCGGCAAGTGCCAAAACCGAAATGCACTTATTTCAGAGATTTTGGGAGGCACACATTTTTTAAGAAAAATGTTGGGTATTGAAACTTAATATAATATAGAAACATTTTTTGAACATGACATAATTATGACATTTTACTTTTTAAATGACTATATTAATATAATACATTATTGCTGTTTACTTAAATAATTGATATGAAAACATTAATACTAAAAACCTTAAAAAAAAAATAATTACCTAAAATATATTGTCCCTTGCCACCGTCAACGTGCCAAGTTTACTTGAGCCGACTGGTATTGCAAGAGACGATGGCAAGAGACCGGACGGTATGAGTTTGATTCCATGGAAGATGGGCCGGGTGCTGGTATGGGATGCAACCTGTTCAGACACGCTGGCCCCTTCCCATCTACATGGAACCAACAATAGAGCTGGTGCGGCTTGTGAAGTGGCTGAAAAAGCTAAAGCCTGTAAATACAGGGGTCTAGGCTCCGAATATAATTTTGTCCCATTCGGTGTCGAGACCCTTGGTCCGTGGTGTCCTAGCGCTATAAGGCTTTTTAAGGAAATAGCAAAAAGGTTAGTCGACATCACAGGAGACCGAAGAGCTGGCAGCTACCTCGGGCAAAGAATTAGTCTAGCTATTCAAAGGGGGAACGCTGCCAGTATCTTCGGAACGTTGCCTAAAGGGACTCCTTTTAATAATATATTTTAGGTAGTTATTATATTATATTTTTTTAAGGATGTTAACATTTTTTTATTCAAAAATAACAAGTCGCGCTTATATTATTCGGAATTTTGAAATTCGGAAATTTGATATTCGGGATTCGTATTTATGATATTGCGGATTATTACATATTAATTCGGACTTTTTATGGTTCAGTATCTTCAAATTCGACATATTGATTTACGTAATTATAAACGTTCGGAATTTTGAAGTTTCAGAGTTTAAAAATTAGGAATTATGAATCTTGGAATTTTCATTATAGGAATTTTGAACCATTCGGTGTTATAAAATTCTGAAATTAATCTAATCCACTGTTAGGCCACTAAGCGTGAAGCGTATTGGCGGATTCCGCTCGCGAGAGGGTCCATCATTGACACAATTAATATGAAAATGATCGCATTGTCCGTGCGTCTGTATGTCAGGCGTGTAATTAACTGCGTTCTGTGGAGTCCCTCAGGGCTGCACTCTGGGGAAGTGAATTGTAAACTCCAAGTTAGCTGAATAGGTTAGTGTAATTGAATTTGTGATGTAAAAATAATGTATTTGAGTAATTAATTAGTACACGGAATTGCTTAACTTTGTCAATCAAGCTTTCAGGTAATGTTTATATTAAAATTATTACAGTTCTGCTTAACTTTGGTGAGAAGATGAATCTAAGTAGGTATGCTTCGAATTTACTGCAATAGATTTAGATATCTAAATGTTAGTTTCATAAGAATTAAAACGCTCATCTAAATTCGAATCGGGAATGTTTTGAACCTTAGTATTAATTAAGAATTTACGTTTTTGAACCACCATAAACAAAACCGCTAGAGAAACGCTATTAGAAAATAACCGCTGGTTTAATTACAAAAAACAAGTCAACAGCTTCCAAAAAGTTTTGTAGCACAACCCAAAACCTCACACCAGGCCCAAATAAATAATGGTACCAACAAAATCTCCGCACGTGACTCGGCGGCACGGCGGCGTAACGCGACTGATTTATAACAGCATCAACTCTTACAATTGAATCGTTTGTGCAATCCGCGCAAAGTATCTATTAGGTACGTGTCTTGTTTGCAGAGAGGCAGGGCTGCCAGGCGGCGCTATAATCGTATAAAAACTGACAATTGACAAACATATGTTTTTTAAAACCTTTGGCACTAACCTACGCTACGCGTTCGGCGTTTGTTCAAGTTTTATCTAGCAGTTTTGATTAAGTTTAGGTTTTGACATTTGTTTTATATTCAGTAACTTTAACTTAAGTTATTAAATAGCTTATTGCACTATCCCACTGCTGGGTAAAGGCCTCTATCATTGCAATGAAGTCATCGTTATAATTGATGGGTGGGTATTGGTTTATTCCACACGCTTGCCAAACGCGGGCTATGCATACAATAATCCGAAGCACGGTTTGTCCGACCTAGGAAATGAACCCAGGACCTCTGTTTACCGCCGAAGGGTTCAATTCAACCTTAAAACGTAGTTGATTTTTATTTAAATGTGGGTGTTGTCGCTTATATGACAACCTTGAGCGTTTTAGTTTTAAGACCATTGGAGATTCGTTACAGCCAGAGCCTCGCTGTGGGACTATCCATAATGGTTGGTTATGGATTGCGAAATTCTGTGGATTGGATTCTGTGGTTGTTATATTAATATGAAAAAATCTGGTGTTACCTATAACCCACCAACCAAGGATAATATATATGCATATTGTGACAGCCATGAATTATAGCAGGGTCAATGTACTTGGCTTATATTCCGTGTGATGTACTCGTATATCAATAAATTGATACCTGCATAATATTTTTTTGTTTTATCATAACTTACCTTATTTACTTATTGCACATATTAACAGTATCACTTTCACATAGTACATAAGGTTACAATAAACGTGATAGCCTGTTACATACACACTGATCTTGCAAATAACTAATCTAAAATAAATAGGGCTCCTTTGGCTTATAGAGGAAGAGTAGATAGTGTTGATTAATTTCGGCGAGTTGGATTGAACCACGATAGCATAGTTGGTAGTGCACCTGACCCGGCATGTCATGAGGTGCGGGTTCGAATCCTACGTGGAATTTTTTCAACACTTTGTCTTCTTTCAATTTGTAATTTGTTCGCAACAATATTTGCGTAAAATTATATGTAAATAATCACAATTTATAATACCTACCTATATAATATAAATAGTGCACTAATATAAAACCCAAAAAGATATTAAATATCCCGTGTTAATTTAATTGATTGCAAGGGCTCCTGGACTATCATTGTGTGATTGTGTATGTGTGGGCAAACGACCCCACGTTTGCACAAGGCACGCGCCTCAGGCGGTGTTAAATGTGCCAGGGACAACATTGCCCACTCTACATCTTCACAGATAATTATAATCACAAATGTAATGCATTGTACTGTTAAGTACTTACGGAAGTGAATGTTTCACCTGGTTTAGGACCACTACTTAATAATAGTCTTACTGTAAACAGTTGAGTTACTTGTTTTTTTTAACCCTTATTGGTGAGTTCTTGGCTTTCATCTCGCCTGATGTTAGGTGATAACCGATACCGACAGATATAAGTGAAGGTGAAAGCGCACTTAAGGCGACACTTGAAAAAAATACATCAAAGTTTTAGGAGTATGACAAGAGCAACGAATCTGAAATTTTGATACTTATAGATGCCGCTGTTAGCACTCAAAAATTAAAAAGCAGTGACAAAATTCAGCGCTTACGTCAGCCTTTCCGGTAGCATAGCGGTCAGTGCAGCCGCCGGATTGCGGAAGACCCAGGTTCGATTCCTGGTGGGTATTTAATTTTTTCGCTGTATTGAATAAATTTTATAAATACATCTATAAGTATTTATAAAATTCTTCTTCAACTTCATGCCTTTGTCTTTAAAAACCCTTGCTCAAAAACACGATTGTGCAATCTTGGCTCGATCGTATTTCTTTACGAAAAAACCTCTAAAAAATTATTACAATGACATTACTTAATCCATATGGTTTGAAATCACTCAAATATATTGATAACATTAATATTCGTAATTTTGTTGCTGTATATTTTGATAACTAAAACCAGTTAATTTTATAAAAATATTTAACTACTAAGGCACTGGCTATTTTAACTCTAGCTGCCGGAACACAACAATGCTACAAACATTGATGTTATGGCGACATATTTAGATAAGATGGTGGTAGCTAACCAAGTGGAGAAGCAAGCCTTACCACCAACTGCAGTTAGTATGAGTTTAGTTAGTTAGTTAGTATAAACGTCAATCACGTCAACAGTCTAACGGAGGTATGGGGATTGCACTTCGATATGTCGCATTTAGCCGGAGCATCTATCCGGCCACTAACGACGCTTCATCAGTAGATCCATATTTATTTTATATGGATAGTAAGTAATGTGACTCCGTCAAAACTGATAAAGATATAGTTAGTAGTAGGATTGTGCCTCACTAGCTTCGCCGACGCGCAAGTTGCATCTATCTAAAGCAAAATGGTATACGTCATACTTATAACCGCACTTTAAATTACAAAAAATGCCGACAGCTTCCAAAAAGTTTTGTAGCAAAACCCAAACCTCACACCAAAAAGGTCCAAGTACCTAATGGTTGAAAGTACCCCATGTTCTAGAAATAAGATGATTTCTTAGGTGTGTAAAATGTGTTTAAATTAAGTGTTTAATTTTAATCTGCATTTGTGTTCACATAAACTTCAGGCAACATTAGGTACACAGATATTAAATAGTTTACCGTCTATTACCGAATGGCGCGGCGCCGACCTTCTATCCGACTACTAGCTCTATAGGTGCCCCCACGAACAACAATGTTTGTACAAACAATCAATTTGTGATAATCCGTAAGCCCTCCGGCGCCTGCTGTAAGCGGATCGCCGGCCGGAGCGCCGGACCGGCCCGGATCCCGGATCCGATATGGAGAATTAATCTCAATTTTGAATTCGTGAAGTCATTGGGCCGTTGCGTTGGACTAACACGAGATGAAACAACTATTGAACCGTAAATGTAGATCTGTTGAAAGCTTGATAGAATATTACAAAGTCAAAGTCAAAGAAGAAAAAGAATAGAATTAGAATAAGAATAAAGTTTATTTCGTTAAAAAGTTTAATGTTACAATAGCTTGTGGCTAGAATCTCCTTTTAGGTTTAACACCCGTACCAGGAGACTCTGCTCTTCCAATAAATACAATGTTTTATGTGTACAGTTTACAGTCTCTATACAATATTAATTTTACTTATCACTAAAATAAACTGAGAATACCTACTAAACAATGAGCGTTTATATTGTGTTATGTGTTTTGTTGTTTATTTCAAACAAACTAATTTAAAAGTACGAGTCAAATAAATCATCCAAATTTCTTTTTTCCTACTACCCATTCAGAACCACTTTTATAATAGCTGTGGAGAAGAATGGGAGCAAGATGCAACAAACTTCCGTAGAAGCATAAAGACGTAAAGACACCCTTCAAGGGCCTATTTATTTATTAATTTAGTTATACTCGTAGGACACATTATGAATGACAAAAAAAATATTTATAAGTAAGTAGCAATAAAGTTCTGTAAACATCACACTAAGACAAACCATTTCTCAAAATACACTTCTAGGCGTTATACGACTACACAACTACTAGTAGGTACTTACTATAATCGGTAACTTACCTTAAATATTAACGTACCTAGCCGCCGCGCCGGCCGCCCGCGCCGTGCAAATGAGCGGTAATACGTTATTTACCAGCATTGAATAGACGTATAAAAGAGGCGACAAGCCCTAACATCGTAATCGCTAGTAATTAACGCGCCTCTAGGGCCCTTCACTTAATCCCTTCAAAGGGCCGTCTCCAACGTTACCGGCTGTATTGTTTAATCATCGCTATTGATTGTATTGAAGGAGTCAAGAATTGGCACAACTTATAATTGTATCTTAGCGAGATTAATGCTTTAATAGAGATGTTTGATGGGTACAAGTAATTTGGGTTTTGCGTGTAGGTATGCTTGCTAGATCCGGTTATGGGTATACAGATTTTATTAACTTTGTGGATTGGGATCATTTGTAACCCCCCATTCGATGATATCTACCGTTATAGGTTTTTAATTGAAAGTAACTTATTTACGCCTTAAGTTTATTGATTATCATGTGCGTTCTCTCGCTGATTAACAATATTTGACAAGAAAACTGCCTGTTGGGTTATAGCGACAGTTCAACATTTAAAAAGCCAGCTCAATGCTGATTTGGGATGGTTTTGAAAAAAAATTTTTAATATCTCATAATCTTTTAATGTCATTTTTTAATGTGTTTTATCCCGAATAATTTTTTCTTTTTTTTTTCTTTCTATTTTTCAATAATAATATTCCTTTTATTACTTCGTAGGTATTTTAAAGCCCCAAAAAGATAATATAGGTATTATTATTATAAGTAGCCGCATATACAGTAAGATTTTCACAGATGCCGAGTACCCCTCATTAAGACTTATTCAATGGTCAGTAGTCAGTACCAACAAAAGAAAAGTATTAAAAAAACGCGCCACAGCCACAGGGGGAGAGCGACACGAAAATCCCCGATTAATTGGTCCTCGCGAAACGGATCGGTCTAAATTAAACATTTTCTCTTATTTAAAACCGAAATGACGTCCATTTGAATTCGGACCGGCAGTAATTACACGGTTTACGACGTGCCAAAGCTTACTGTCGGCCATTTTGCTAAAATGGCCGCGTCGCGTCCGTACTCCCGGCGGGCGCGCGCGACACCATTTGGAATTAAATTGGCGATGTTTTGAATTGAACGAAATTAATCAATGCATTAACTACCAAAGTTTTAGCGGGTGGCGGTGGTGCCCTTTTGTAGTTTTTGACTGTTTGGAATACCAAATGAATGTAAACGTAAAATTCTTACTCTACATCAGATAGGACAACAACAAATTTTTTAGCATTACCATTGATATCTACAAACGGTTTTTTAACATTATATTAACCATGTTTTTGGTTGATTTTGTTACATATACATTTGCACGCGCTTTAAATACGCAAAGTCGTCATAAATATACTATGATTAATAAAAATAATATTTAATGTTACCCGAACGAATGTTTTTAATAAATTATCAACATGATTATCAATCAATCACACACAAAACAGAATTTACCATTTCTTGACAGTTTTCGCGCTATACCTAAAGTTTGTTGGTAATAAACCTTTACCTAACTGCCGTACTCAGAGACGTCAATTAAGTTTTAATGACAAATAAATCTCTTGCTGTCACTTTCTTATGTATAGTGCTAAATAGAGAAGGAAAGGCATTTAATTGTCATTAAACTTAATTGACGTCTCTGAGTACGGCAGTAAGTCTTCTTAATACCAATAATAAGTCTGCCTTATCTATCATTAACATTGTTATGTTCCAGTAGTTGCATATCAAATAACAAACTCTTGGATTCTAGGCGAGGCAAACTCTGACCTAACGATACTCCAAGCGTCATTACAAAGTATAACAAGACGCACCAACAATGGCCTTTCATCAATAATTCCTTCACAATAACAGCAGCTTGCATTCACAAATGGAAACGCAGCGAGCATGAAAAAGAACTAGGTAGTAATCGCCGATTACGAGACTCCCAACTACGGTGATTGGAAAAATTTTCCTTTTCGAACTTTTTAAATTGGATTCAAGTGAAGCTCGGTTTGGTTCGAATGCTCAGGAGACTTGCGGAAGTAGATAATGCGATTCGAGCGATGCTGTATTATTAAATTGCATCTTTGAGAAACGTTTACTGCGATGGCAGTGAAGGAGGTTTTTTGATAGCTCAATGGGTTGTTAGGTGGTTGTTTTTATGTTTTTGATGTGTAACATCTTTCCGCTCGCCTTCTGTATATACAATTTGTACGAGTGATTTCGTAGAAAAGGGACGGAGTAGGGTCGTAACCGTGTGATCCGTAACAGTGTGATATAGGATAACAGTGTGACATATTGTGTCATCATTTTGATATGTCAAATGTCTTCTAATGAGTATTTATTGCATTCTCTTTAAGATTTGTAAAAAATATACCTACGTCATTGTCTTCAGAATAAAATGTTAAAATTACATATTACTAAGGTGAGATGCCAAATGTTACACATCATATGCGATTACTGTAAGGGCCTACGCAGACCGGGACGGCATGGCAAAGGATTTAAATTGTTACCAATGGACATTCAAACACATCGAAATATAAATACGACATAAATTCCTGTGCTTTAAAAGATCCCGTGGCATCTGCGGTAGGCAAAAGTATGTTGTGTGCATGATGTGTGAGGGCAGCCGAAGCTGCCGAGGCATACATCGACGTGACGCGTCATGCCGAGGCATGCCGCCGTGGCAAGGCAAAATCCTTTGCCATGCCGTCCCGGTCAGCGTAGGCCTTACGGCTCGTTCATTTTTGATGTGTCAAGTGTGTCATGTGTGTCAACATCTTTCCGCTCGCCTTCTTTATAAACAATTTGTAGGAGTGATTTTGTAGAAAAGGGACGGAAGTAGGGTCGTAAGTGTGATCTTGTAACTGTTACGTGTTAGTCGGGTTAGCCACCAGCGATCGACACTTTAAGCCCAATGTCCGTTGTAGGTCGTAATATTTGTGGGAGTGATTTCGTAGAAATTTGATCGTAACAGTTAAACAGGATAAAAATGTGACGTGTCTTCTACTGAGTAGGTAAGTATTTACTACATTCTCTTCATGATTTGTAAATTTATATTCTATTTTCTATTGTAATATTGATTTCAACCATTTCATGTGTCTAGCTTTCTTTCATGTGTAGCCTTTTAAACAGTATTAAAAAAATGGAAAAAAAAGAAAAAAAGAGAAAAAAAAAATGAAAAAAATAAAAAATATATATACGTCATAGTTAATTCTATATTCTATTTACTTTAATGTAATATTGATTTAAAAAGGTGAGTCAAATGTTACGCATCATATGCGACTACTTAAGTCTCGTTAATATTTCTATGCATAGGTAATATATTTAAAAATTAGTTAAAACTAAGTGTATGTATGTTTATTGAATAGGATATGAAAAAAAAACATGAAGAGGTCATTTATACTGCCATGTTGTTAATTATTTATATTCAAACGGAACTTTTATTCTATGTTTTTAATGGAGGGCGTTATCCAATAGCTTGACTCCGTATAAGAAAGGAAGAAAAGAAAAGCCATTCTGAGTCTCTCGCGTTCATATATTTTTAACATTTTATCGGTGACCTGGTCACCGATAAAAATTCTTCGTATATATTTCTAGTAGATATTTAATGAAGAAATTTTTATAATTTTATCTATATTTAACGAAGAACATTGCACATTGAAATGAAACTGACGGATCTAGTCGTTCTGATATTAAGGCTTGGTATTAGATCATCTATAATAATTATCTGAAACTTATCAGAAATAAAAGATATCATTCAAAAATGTTTTATAAAAAACTTACCGCATCTCTCGGTTGGTCCTCTTCCGTAGTTTCAATGTCTACACTCTCATCACTGTCCCGGTCGCAGCTTTTAGTAGAACGCGCCGGCGACGAGCGGAGCGGCGAGCGGCGCGGCGAGCGGCGCGGCGAGCGGTGCGGTGAGCGGTGCGGTGAGCGGTGCGGGGAGCGGAGGGGGGAGCGGAGCGGCGAGCGACTCCGCCGCGGGGACGAGGACGCTATTGACCTGCTATTAAAATTTAACAGTATATTTTTATACGACCTTTCATTATAGCGGACCCGCAATAAACAACGTGGAAGAGATGACGATGGCGGGATGAGCATGAGCTTAACTAAACAACAAAGGATTTGCCCGAAATAGCCCCAAGATAGAGTCAAATAGAAAGAGAGAAGGGAGGCCATTGCCCCGCAGTAAATACAAAACAGTGGTTTCTAGTAATACTTTAATATTTGCTATAAATACACCTTGAACATTTATGGGTTTTTAAGCCTAAGTGGCTTCTAAGCTTGCTTCTAAGTTTCGCCAGGGAATAAAAAGTTCTCATTCTGGCGGCAAGGTAAGTGATTTACGTACAAAAGTTTTTAGTAGGTATACCCTCCATCCCCCTCTACGTGGTTGGGGGGAGAGTCCCATCCATGCATGTATGTCTAACGGTGCCCACACACGACCGACTTTTTGTATTATTTTATGGATTATCGGACGTGGGCGAGGGCTCTAATGCATTTTATATTTAAAAAGAAAGGTATTAACGGTTCGAATCTCGAATTGCTGTGTTTCTATTTAATGAAGAAAAAGATTGCCTTAAGATTACCTGTTGGGTGACCGCTGCGGTGACAGCGCTGGTGACAATTGTGGTGAGTCTAGCCGGTGTGAGCGCACTGGTCTGAACGCGCGCGGCTCTTCCAGCGCGCTGACTCCACTAAGAGCCGTCAATGCTCCTACGAACAAGGCATGTTCTGGGTACAAACAAATCACCTAAAACATTAAACATCTTGAAATTGTTTACATGTATGTTGTATAAAGATAGAGAGGAGCGAAGAGAAGAGAAACAAATATCACGCCAATGGCTGTTATCTATTTTTACTTTTTTATTTTTTAAGTGCTTGCTGCACTGAAGCTAAGTTAAATATATAAAAATTATAAAATAGGTACAGTGAAAATTTTTTTTATCTAAATTTATCAATTTTTAATCCATTTTGTTGGATTCAGCCATGATCTAATGAAAATACTACTAAACTATAATTCAAGACCAGACATTCCATTACGATATTCGATATTTTCATTTTTGCCTAAACATATTTTAAACTCTTTGTAACTTGTTTACAATTATGTAAAAAATACTCGTTATGGATATCTAAGACTCTCTCAATTAGTTACCTAATTAGTAAGAGATCATGCAGGACTGAGAGCAGTGACGTTTTCTCGTTTTAGAAGTCAATAGTTCGAAACTTCGATTGCGAGTAGTATTTAGTGTTGACTTTAGCTAAGGCAAAAGCAACTAAGAATCCCAGGTAATCTGTAAAATATGGTACATTTCCCAGTCTTTCTACGAAGCATCTCTTGCATCACGTGGTTTACAGCGTTGCGCGTTGTCCTAAGCTAAGACACTTTGGCAGGCAAGAGCCACTTAGGACCCTAAGTACTTTGCAGAATACGGTACACTTCTTAGCGTTTCTATTAAAGCGTCACACGGTACATTTCCTAGCGTTTCTTACCTGGTGTCCACAGCGTCGGCTTCAGCCAAGGTATCGCGTAAGGCAGGGGCAGCCTTGCACCCCACACATAGTCTGCTAGACGGGGCACGGGGGCGTGCGCGGGGGGGCTTGCCGGGGCGCGCTTGGCCTCGCTAGCCCCCTCCGCCTCAGGCCTGCGAATAGGAACCCTTCTGGAGCACAATTTTAAGCTGAACTTGATAAACGGATTTGGCACTTATACTAGTTGAGTAATTGACTTATACAATAAATAATAACTATGATGAAGGTAAGGGAATCTGAGGAACGGTTTTGCACAAACAGTAGAACGATACTGCGGCGACACTTTCCTTTGCCAATTATCTTTGCCCGAAACCAAACGTACAAAATTCACGTATAACGTTATCTGTGTATAGCCGTTATATGAAGAATCAAGGATGTTTCTGAGCTTCAAAAATGTTTCTGATTGCACTAAAAACTTAAATTTCTCGAACCTTAAAGGCTACCGTAAAACAGTAGTCTGTATTCTTAGTCACTTGAGGCTTTGTGTTTGGACACAAGGATTTTTACTAGAAAAGACTCATAAAATCACTAATTTGCTGGCAGAATCAGACTTACCTAGCAGCAGACAGCATCCTCTTGCGTGTCCCACCATTGAACATCGCCTTAACATCTTCCCATGCGTGGACTACCTCATCAGGTGGACTGCCACTGAGCTTCATGTGCCTCCGCCAAGAGTTGAAGTTGGCGGCGTCAGGCTGGATGTACTTGTCCCCGGGGCCCACTCGATGCGAATGGAATATGAACTTGTTAGGTGAGAAGAACAGGCCACAGTACGCGCATTTGATGCACTTCGCTCGGGATGAGTTATACCTGGTTTTGGAAATGGAAACGTGATATAGGTCTGTGGTCTGTGTACTCAAGAGATAGCTTCTGAAGCTGATGGACGGTAAACCTGTTCTTATTTATATGAATTGGTTAGAACATACACCAACATAGATCGAGCTGAGTGGGAAGAGAAGAAGAGAAAGCTTTGTCTTGAATACACCGAACCGAACCGAACCGAACCGAATACTATTTTGACTTTAACTGTTATGTGCCCATGTAAGGCGAAAGGAAGAAATAAATGCCTGCATATAGTGGGTATGGTTATACGAATTCTATGAAAACAAATATTGTCGTGTTACCAGAAATAAAGATGATTCAATCCACCAAAATGGTAAGCCACTACTCTCATTAAGATTAAAAGTGACAGTATTCCTCCTCCTTTCCTTCTTGAGACTCCTCTCCTCACAAGAGAAGAAGAGTAAGCTGCTTTACTCTTAATCTTCTTCAGATCTTACCTGGCAGGCAGGAAAGCCCCGCGGCACCCCCATGCGCACTCGTGGTGTACCGCGAAGGCAAAGTCGTCGGGCAACCGCGGGGGGGCGTTGTCACCCAGAAACGACTTGCACAGGCGCTCTGCTTCACGGCGAGTTATCATGCCTACAAACGTTTACGTAAATGTAGAAAAATCTGAAGACAAATTGAGGCTTCGGAAGTGAGAAAGGCAGCTTTTATCCCAAGCACATGATTTCATTCCTAAGTTTAAGACTGTAGACTAGACTGTAGATTATCTGCAAAAAGCCATGCATTTCTAAACAATAAAATAAAATAAATATAACCCCAACTGTGGGCTCATGGGAACGGTCCTAAGAATGCTGGCAACATTACCTCTGGATTGCCAGGCTAATGCATTGGAAGATGTACTTTTTTTACTTGACTATATTTTTTATTTTTGCAACGAGAATAAAGCCACTATTCACCTGAAACCTTTTTACTTCACCCAAAACAACCCCTCTTTGTATATAGGTAAATCAATGGAATACTAACCGCATCGCCTAGAAGACACAGGCATGGCACCCGCTCGCCTCAAGATCTCCAACTGTACTGGAGTGCATTGAACGCAGGTAATGCCAAGCGCTACCCTCCGATTGTGGATCTCGTTGTAGGAGAACTGCTTCAGCAAAGTATTGGAGATTTGAGCCAGGCACAGCCTCTCGTTTCCTTCGATTATGAGCGACACTATGGGTACTCCGTATAGGAGGACTGTGCCAACCTAGAAATAGCTTGGGAGTTAGTACTGTAAAGCTTACTTTAGAATAGCTGGTAGTATTAAAAAAAGCTGCTCCAGATTCTTAAATAGCCTACATTCACCAAATTGATTCCTAAGAAACAGGTAAACTAGTTCACTTAGTTTTGGTATCACTTCGATTATTTTGCACTACTAACCTTAATTTTAAAACCACAATAAGCAGTACACTCAAAAGGCACTATATTATTATATAAGCAATGTTATTTTATATATAGTTTCATAGAAATATAAATGTGTTCTTATTATAAGTATGGCTAGCTCCGTGTTAATGATGTAAAGATCAAAAGTTGTTGTATGTGTCTGTCACCGTTGAATAAAAAAGATTTACGAGTGGAACACGATCGCGCACCCTCTGACATACCGGATCGGTCTCACTATTTATGTAAAATTTCACAATTAATTTGAACGTTTTTTAATAGAGAAATCGAGAAAATTAATTCTCATATATAATTCAAAATCTTACGGCATTAGTAAGTTTAAAAATGTCGATGTCTCTTGTAATTGTTTACCTGATTAGGTTTTGAGTTCAGCTGTAGAGCTTTATGTTCCGATCGGGGCTTCAGGGCCTCTCTGGGCGGCATAGCCAAGTTGGTTGCCTCCATCCTAAAGAATAAACACAAAAATACATTTAATTTAATTATTCAATTTACGCGTTAGTTATACAATTTGTCATAGTCTGGATCTGTAGCCATTATTTATTTTTCTTAATCAATAGATTGATTCATTGTTTTTTCAAATTTATTTTGTGTTTAGCTTTTATTTGCGTAGGTGCTTAATAGTTCAGTTTGCGGTCTTGCAAGGATGGGTGACCAAACAAAATTAACTAGAGCTGCACATAGCCTTACTTTTAAAAAAATACTTTATACACTAATCGGTTTACCAAATGAGATGTTTAGCAAACGGAAAATAACCGTTACAACAAACACCAACCCGCATTGGGCAGCGTATTGGGATATATATTGTTCTTGTAGGAAGACCTGTGCCCAGAATGTTGTTTATAAGCAAATTATAAAAAAGTAAAAAAAAAACAAAAATACACGAAAACACGTGCACACCAACGATTCATTACTCGAACAAAGCGATAAAATTAAATATGGAATGCATGCACCATTAGAAAACCCTACCACCATCCAACAACAAAGAGAAGCATTACAATAAAACGACTTAATTTACTTCTGCCGCTCAATAAACTGCACAGTGAGAAAGCGTCGAACGAATTGGGACAAAAGTGATCATTTTGTATACAAATAGGCAGTTTGCGTGTGAATTTACTGTATCGAATATCAATTGGGTATATTGAGGGTGGAGGGAACTAATGTTCGGAACACCCTCTTTGAGGGCTTAGAATTCAAATCTGTTTTCATTATAAAACTTACGCGTATGTGTATCTTTAAGGACATCATAATACTAGTTAAATAACCATGAATTAACTTTCAGAAAATTTTACCTCTTATGATAATCAATAATATGTTATATATATACATACAATAGAGCGAAATAGAGTCGAAAGTCTGTACATGGAAGATATTCGAAAAAAAGGGAGGTTCAACGGTTTTTAGATTTTTTGTGTTTGTCTGTTTATTTGACAGCGCATCACGTGAAAATGGCTGAACGGATTTTTATGCAAACTTTGCACATAGACAGACCATGACCCGGACTAGGACATAGGATACTTTTAATCCCGGTAACAGGTTCCTGTGGGATATTGTAGTCTTCGCAAACGAAGTCGCGGGCGACAACTAGTAGTATATAAAGTGTTAATTCGTCATCACCGATGGTGGTGATAGCCATTAAATTATCATTAATAATAAATTATAAATTATGATAATAAATTATCATCATTATCAGCCAATAAATCTCTAACGGCTTGACTCAGTAAAATTCGAAACACTCTATAAGTAGTTACAAAACAATTTAAACCGCAAAGAAACGTTAAAGATAAATAAATAACACAATTAACTTTTGTTAAATATCAAAGCAATTGGCTATAGAAGCATTAAAAAGATCCACTTCAATATAAATCACAATAGTAAACATTTTAGCGGAACGAAAGCGACATTTCAAGTCCCCCATCTTTTAAATGTAACAAAAACATGTCACCACTCAAAAGTGATAGATCATTTTAAACAAACCAGCGGGTATAATGTCAAAAATCAACATAGGGCTGTCGCTATTCACAAGGCACTAGGTCATTATGGGGTGTGATTAGTAAATTTGTGCCACCCCTGCACAGTGGGTCGCGCCCGCCGATATAATTGATTAAGTTAAACGACATCACATTATTGTAATAACTGCATATGTTGCTTTTCGTTGAGGGTGGTGTTTCTCTTTGATTCTGTGGTGATTTGGTAATACAATTTGCCTAATAATATGTGTCGTTATATTAATAACGAAACTGCCAATTTATTTGTTATATTGATTTCTATGATAAAACAATATTCTTAGTGTTGAATAGTTTCGGCGGGCTGGTCAGAACCACGATAGCTCAATTGGAAGAGCACCTGACGCGGTATGTCAGAAGGGTGCAGGTTCAAATCCTGCTCGTGGAATTTTTTTCAACATTTGTGTTTTTTTAACAATATTCTTGTTATCGTGGTTTCATAAAAATAAAGAAAAAGTGTCAACTGAAGCTGAATCATTATTTTTCTTTCATATGTTCTCTATTATGAGACTCTATTAGTAATTGTATAATAATGCATGGCTTAAAGTAAAACGACAATACTATGTTACAAACAAAACAACAATTGTGATTTATATTTATAAAAGTTTTAGTCTAATTAGAAAGATTCTAATGCAGCATTGCGAATGCAAAGATAATAAAAATCAACAAATGCAGCTTAGTGGATGCAAAACTTTTTAATAATAATTTCCACATGCAAAAAAACAGGTCCCAAATTTTCAATATACCAAATTTCACGGCACAGTGGTTCAAAACGGCCGAATCGCGAACAAAAAGTTTATAATAGATTCACTTGTAATTATAAATCCCTTATAAGGGCCATATGGTGTTGATATCTGCGATACGGCACTCCCTCGGGGCCGCAGGGATGAGCACATGTGCCACTTGTATCGGAACTAATCGTTTTTAGGGAAGCACGATACTTGCATGTAGCCAATTACTGGTAGAATAGCAATACATTTTTGTCATTTTAGAGGTTTTAGAGTAGCTCCAAAAAGAGTGGCTGCTAAGTTTCTAGCTGAAGTCTTCTTAGCAGAATCAACCTTTCGAACCAGAAGTAGAAGTAAATATATGTATTGTTTATAAAGTTATATTATATTTTTAGTATTATTGTGTGTTTATATATTAATTTTTTTGCAAAACATATTTTTTGTTTTTTTTATGCAACTACTTGACGTTCATAAGTGCAGCTTATATGCCTAAATTGAATAAAGGATTTTCATTTCATTTCATTTCTTGTTGAAAAACACTGTAGCAAACAAAGTGAAATACAATTTTTTTTAATTTTTTTTTTATATGAGACAACATCACATACATTGTTCTGATCCCAATGTAAGTAGCTAATGCACTCGTTTCATGGAAATCAGAAACAACGACGGTACCATAACCACCCAGACCCGACACAATATCGAAAAGTTCGTTTTCGACACTGACCCGACCGGGAATCGAACCCGGGACGTCAGAGATAACGTCGCCCAAAGTCCGGCGTGCAAGGCACTCGGCTACGGAGACCGTAATTAAAACAACTGTTAATTAAAACAAGTTGTGAATGATTAACTGATAAGATTAGGGTGCCGAGATTTATTCACCATCCGACGATCATGTTAATGTCAATATTAATTTGTATGATATTAAAAACAACTTGTGACAAACATGGTGGGTTACAATTTTGTCATACAAATTCTTATTTTAATCGATTTCACCGCATGGTAAATTTAACTATATATTTAATTAAATATCTTAGAGTAACTTAGTTTTATAATAATTTGGTGCATACAACACCTGTAAGTGTTTGTTACATTTGGTTATGTATTATCCAAAGTTTTATCTGTTTGGAAACGATGTAAACAAACGTTGGAGCACTCTGAGGTCAGGCCTTTTTAAATGGGTTGTTCGGTGGCTCAATACTGTCCTTTTGCAATAACAAACGGGATCAATACCTTGTGTGCCTTTCAAAGCACGGAAATACTCGTGATTTGTATTTGGTAACCGATCTTGCTTGCTTGCTGGCTGGCTTTACTTTCACGATTATCTTTAGCATAATATAAGGTTGTTTCATTTTTTTTTTAGCTTTTTCTTACATTTATCAGATAATTCAGCCTCTGTGGTCTAGTGGTTAAGACCACGGGCTTAGACCCAGAGGTCCCGGGTTTGATTCCTAGCTGTTTGTGTGCTCGGTTTGGTTGGTGGAAGGGCTTGTTTGTCCGCCTGGCTAGCTACTACCATCTTATCTAAATATGTCACCATAACATTAATGTTTGTAGCATTGTTGTGTTCCGGCAGCTAGCGATAAGATAGCCAATGCCTCACTAGTTGAGAATCCCGGGTGAAGTGCGAAATGGGAATCATTGGCCCATCATCACTTAACATCAGGTGAGTCGAGGCACTGTGCTTACCCGTAAAATATATTTTAAAATAATAAGTAGATAAAATCTTTACCAACACACATCCTTTTTGTTGCCAAATAAATGTCCAAACCACTCGAGTCTTCCACTTAAATAGGGTGACCAAACGAATTGAGGTATCGGGATTTCAACGCAACGATCACCGCATTGACAACATGTTGTGCATTTCAGGGATAATCCGCGACTAAAGGGACATACATCTGTTTGCGTCAAAAGCGTGCAGAGGGATTTTAGGGTGACTATCTATTGGTAGTTTTGGGGACTACTACATACTAGGTATCTTTTAAAAACTGTTTCTTGTTGTTGCTGTGTTTTAAAGAGAAAAATAATTGTTTTATTGCAACCCCCTAAAAAAATACAACACTTCCAAAACTACTGAGGTAACCTAGCTAGACAGTTTTATTATCATAGCTGTAAATTATTTATTCATTTACATAGGTACTTTTTTTCTCAACAAAGAATGCTGATAAAACGAAACACTGATGATTTATTGTCATCTTCATCATAATCATTGATCAATCGTCTCATTAATGGACTCAAGCCTTCCCACATAAACAATAGCACACGGGGTGATGGTGCCATGATCGATCTCCACCACGCTAGCCCAATAAAGGTTAGTGTGAAAACAACCCTTATTTAAAACACTCTTCTTTTTTCCCTAAATACTTTAAAACGGGTTAGTAAGCAAAGTAAAAATTATTATACTTATTTACAATAAAAAACTGTTCTCTTTCCCATCTCTCCCCTCTCTTCTATCTTTCTCTCTTTTAAAACATTTTTCTGTTTTCCATAGATTCTTTAAAACGAGTAAGTAAGCAAAAGAAAAACCTTATTTACAAAAAGAAATTGCTATCTTTCCCCTAAACACTTTTTTTGTAGTCACCGTAACAAATCCTATGTCCTCGACCGTCCCAGAAAGTGTACCTCCGAGGACCTCCCTTTGTGCCCAATACTATTTAATCTTCATGAGATAGCATTTGGTCCACTTTTGGGGACCCCAATTTTTCCGCTTCGTTGTTTGTTAGATAGTTTGCGAGAAACTTGCTGAAGCAACGTCAGGGTCTTTGGACAATAATTAAAAGATAAATCGATTTTCTTGCGTATATAAAGGTTTCGCTGGAGTTAAAAAATTATGTATGCTTTGTAAAAGGTATTCAATGGCCTAATTGCTTGTGTTGTTGATGTTGGAGCTGAACCGTAGCATCTAGCGCGATTGTGAAAGCTACGGTGGCTAGTCTTCAGATGGGTGACATAAAATATTTGTTTTATGTAACTTTGATCTTGTCTCGTCGTTGTGCTTTGAATGGTAACTAAGTAACATACGTTTCTACAAAGAACAGAATAATTTTTTTTTTAAATTTATTATTCTAATAGTTTCTACAAAAAACATACATGCAATAACTTTATAAACCACTAAGAAAATACCATTACATAGATTGTGGATAATAGTGTTAAAGAGCATCAAAGGAAATTCATTTAAATTAAAAATATTAAAAAATCTATTTGCTTCTGACCTCAAAGCTAAGTAGGCATTGATAAACACAATGCAATTTTAGCTGGTTGATTATGATGAAAGAATTGTTTTACCAAATTTCTAAAATTAATTCTGTTAATCTAAAATTATTCATTTTTAAAGAAAAGTTCTTAGACAAAAGTTATTCACTATCATGCATACTTTACCATCATTTCGGCTTAGTACCCCCGTTCCGACTAACGTTGTATAATTCTTTTCAACCTTTTTGTCTTCATCTGTCGCAATAGAGTGCCTATAGTGCGAGTTTCATTCGTCGCTCGATCACGTTAACGAAAACGAGAATTTGTAGGGCAAAATTTTAACTTTTCTCGTATGTCGCCAGGAGGCGCTACTTCAATGCCATACTAATATTTGTTTTCGTAAACGTAATCGAATGAATACGGATAGTAAGCGGAACTGACACCTAGGCACCCAGATGTTCGTTATATTTTAATATAAAAAAATATTTCACCCGTTTTGGTGAAACACTGTCTGCTTTAAAGACATACACAGATTTTGACAGTTAAAGAAAACATATAAAAAATCAGATGAATAATGGAAAGAAAATTGCAGTTCTGGCAATAGTGGTTCCTAAAGTTATAAACATGTTGCTATATAGGTAAATAGTTTATACACAAGTTGAGTTAGTTTTGTAAAACGCTGCCAACGTCACGGGCGCACCGCTAGTTCTAAGGGTACCCGAACAACCCGAGACCGGCATTCAAAATTCAAACAAAATAATTATCGCAACATTTGACGGCACAATAGGCCAGGAGCTGGGACCTTTAAACAAACTCAGTTTCGAATTCCAAAGCATTCAGCTACAAAATTAATTCGCGAGGAGCGTCGTTATTTACTCTGTTACTTTGTGCGCTTAATTGGAGTCTACGGGCGAAGACATGGGGTTAATTCGTCAATTAATATTTAATCGGCGCTTTGGGCCCGCCCTGAATAGAGCGAGAGCGTGTTTTCAAAAACGTTTAATATTGCATCGCGTTGTCGTCGCTGCGCAAACTTGTGCCCGGATTGTTACTAGTTTAGTTTGGGCGGTTTTATTCCGTCCGTCCTATTCTTATGAGGGGCTCTCGCTTGTTTTTAAATGGATTACGTAACGTCATGATGCGAGGTAGTGTTTTTTTTTAACAAAGTTTTGGTGGAGTTGTACTGGAGTGGAGTAACCGAGTAGATATGCGTTATTTTGTATGTTACAGCAACACTATGATGATGCTTCGGTGGGCGAGTGGCGAAGCGCTCGGCCTTATATCCGGTGGCCCTGGGTTTTATTCCCGGTATGAGCAAAGTGTGGTTCGAATCAAAAAGTACTAGAGAAATTCAACGAGTCTTCTGGGGTCTCGGTAGCTCAGCGGTCAAAACATTGTACCGGTAATCCAAGGGTCGTAGGTTCGATTCCCACTCGAGCTTCCTGAGACTTTTTCTAGTTGGTTTTCTGGTTGATTTTTTGTAGTAAATTTTTATTTTGCTAAGAGACATTAAGAAAATAAATGCACTGTACAAGAGATGTACAGTGCGTAAGGGCTATATACGCTATATTTTCAAATGGTTGGAGACATTTTAAAACTAAAAATAGCTTCCAAACAAATACGAATACTCGGTAAAAGTAACACGGTATTAGTCAACGTCGTTTCATTATATAACGTTTATAGGTGTTACTCATATCTTGAGCTCTTTATTTGAAAATATTATGCAATAAATTAAGATGATACCGCCATTTTGTTATTTTACCACAAATGTATTATTATTAAAACTGAAAATAAAAAGTTATCTGTAGGTATAAGTTCTATTTTTAGAAACAGGAAAAGTGTTGAATGCATTTCCACTAGCGGGATTCGAAGTCGCGCCCGTCCGACAATCAAAGTCCGTGCTATTTTTTTTAAAGATATTTAGATATTAAAATTTGTTAAAGCCAATCCGTCAGTCAGTCACAAAAGCATTTTAGTACGAACTTGCAGAGCTTACATAAACCGCTCAATGCTCCATCAAAAACAAATTATAATATTCGTAACTCATTTACAAACTAAGAGCCTAACTAATGAACAGAGTATATAAGCTTTGCGTACCTATTCCGTGTTTTGTTTCCGTCGTGTAAACTTCATTTCAAATAAGTGTAAAAGAGACAAAACACGAAATAACTTTTACCTGCTTATAAGCATATATATACTCTGACTATGTAAGGAGTTAAAGATACAAGTTACAAGAAATGTTATTGAAAGAACACAGCGCTCCTGTGAGTTTGACTTATCCTGTATGATGGTAGCTCTACGAGTATCCTAGTTCAATACTGATGGCAGCCACTGAGCGCACTTGCTCAAGATTCTTAATTAGGTAGATATTTTCAGAGTTCTTGTAAGGAAGTTGTGTAATTATAGTAAGTTCGAGCCAATTTGGTCTCTATTGGGAAAAGTGTTGAAAAAATTACTACGAGTGGGATACGAACCGGGTCAGGTGCACTACTAACTAAGATATTTTAGATGTAAAATTGTAATGGGCGTTTAAATATATACAATTAAGTGGGTTGGGCATAAGAAAAGTCGCGGGCAACTTAACAATTTCATATGTTTGACACGAATATTATTAATAATCTAAATCTATACTAAGTATTAATAAAAAATTTTCAACATTGTGTTTTTGTAGTTTGATTCGCAACAAAATTTGCGTTAAAATTATATAAACAAAACCAAAAAAATTTTATAAATAGCTTGCCTACTTCTTAACTGATTAAAAATATTATGATCGGGTGTTAATGACGGTAGGTGTTGACATTGAATGGGTGCCTTTGGCTTTCAAAGTAAAAAGTAAATAGTGTTGAATAATTTCGGCGGGCTGGTTAGAACCACGATAGCTCAATTGGAAGAGCACCTGACCCGGTATGTCAGAAGGGTGCAGGTTCAAATCCTGCTCGTGGAAATTTTTTCAACATTATGTTTTATGTAATTAATAAAGTGGTATAGTTTGTGACTTTGTTTGTTTGTTTGAGTAGGGTAATCTCTGGAACTACTGGTCCAATTCCAAAAATCTTTTACTGATAGAATGCTTCATTCCTTGCGGGTAACGGCTATAGTTTAAATAATTAAATATTAGTTTTAAAGTCTGAAATTCATGCGGACGAAGTCGCAGGTAAAGTGCTAGTCATACTAATACTATAAAAGTTTTGTATTTTTGTTTGTAACGAATAAACTCAAAAACAACTAAACAGATTTTAAAAAATCTTTCACCATGAGAATGCTACATTAGCGCTCAGTTACATAGGCTATATTTAAAAAAATGTCCACCCGTGCGAAGCCGGGACGGGCCGCTAGTTAATAATAATCATAGAATACTAACCAAGATGCAATGTTCGCGTAGCGCAGTCGTAGCTCGTAGATCGTGTATACGCGATGTGTACGCTACAGGCTACGGCTCAAGAGCGAGCGCGCTACGAAAATATTGTCACAAAACGCTTAACTTTCCTTTTCTTTTTTTTTATGTATTTATTGTCCCACTGTTGGGCAATGGTTTCCCCAAAGCCCGTTCAGGAATCTCAGTCGCTAGTAAAGTCCTACTACTCAACTTAAATCTAAACGCAGTTCTTAAAAATCTTATTTAGACAGAAACAATTCTTCAACCGTCATTTCAGTATATCGTAATGCAAAGTTAACGTTATCTATCTTGCAGCCAATAACAATCACGGGGAAGCGCTCTAACAAGCAACCAACTTTCTCCATCAAAAACCAAGTTTAAATAAAACAATTCCCCAAAACGAACAACCGGCTTATGCATGCAAATTGTTACAGAATTTACTTATAAAAGTAATTGAATTGTCCGCGCGCCCGTAACGACATCTGCCGAGTTTGTTTTGATGACAACAAGTATTACTTTGTAGCGCGGCGACTCGTCTTTTTATTAAAATTCCCCTAATATGGGCCTTAGTAGACGTAAGAAACGACGGATGAAAACACTAGTGAAAAGCGTCACGGCTCAAAAATTTTGAGGGGGATTAGAGAATGTGATCATGCTTCGTGACAGCTATTTAATTTACAATCAAAATAAACTTTGGATGGATTTAATTAGATATTATATTTTTTTATCAATCCTTTATTTACTTTATTTTTAAGGAAGGCTTACAGCTATTTATACAAAAAATATTGAACTATGTAAAATCTTAAAGCTAATTACAAACCCCCACAAATATATACAGTATTATATATATGATATGAAAATGTATTCAGTAATATCACCATCATCATTCATTATTGCGACCCATCATTTGTCCAGCTTTGGACGTAGGCCTCCTCTCCTTCTCTGCATTTCCGGCGGTCTTGCGCCCTCGCCATCCAATCACGGCCTTCATATCTTCGGATAACATCAACCCATCTTTTGGGAGGTCTTCCTCTTCCTCGGGTATTTGCTCTGGGTCTCCATTCCAAGGTTTTCCGGGCCCAACGGCTACCATCCATTCTAGCAATATGCCCTGCCCATGTCCACTTCCTTCTTGCGATAATGCTGACCACGTCCTCAACTCTTGTCTTCTGCCGTATCCGTTCATGAGTCTTCCGGTCGCGCAGGGTTATTCCAAGCATTGCTCTTTCCATCGATCGCCCTATCGCTACTCTGAACTCCTCAGCCGACTTTTTGTGAGTGACATGGTCTCCGCTCCGTATGTGAACACAGGCAGCATACGCTGCCTTCATGTGTAAAGGTGCACCAAATGCAGCCAAGGCTTGTGCGATTCGGAGGTGCCCTTCCACGGTCTGGTTCTCGTACCCCAGCGTAATCTTATGGCCCAGATATACATACTCGTTGACTACTTTTACTGGTGGTAATTGTGAGCATTGGCGATATTTATCATGATTTGGGTTTGCTTGTGTTCATTTTGAGGCCCACCTTGATGGACTCGCTTCGAGGGTCTTTTATTATGGCTATCATATCTTCTATACTTTCTTCTTTAGTAGTTACATTGTTATTTTCGCATCAATTCGCATCTTATATTCCTACATTGTGAAAGTGTGTTCAAGTACCACTTGAGACAGTCTTATTTTCTTATATCTTTAATAATAAGGTTACATTAATTTTCAAGAATAGTTCGGGGTTTTTTTTTAAATTTCCTACCATAATTTTTCAATTTTGTCAGCCGTAACTTGTACGTAAAACAATAATAATTTAAAATGACAAATACAAAGGTCTAGCCTTGTGCAATAACATTTCAAAATGTAATTTTCGCACGACGCCGCTCCTAAAGGCAAACTCGTAAAAGAAAGTTAAAGTAGCACGAAACCACGTTAAGAAAAATGAGATTTCCCTGACTGCAGATTCATGATGTCATTAGAATTTAAATAACAAAGTTGAACTTTTAAGTTGATGTAAGTTTAAGTTGTACTCGTATGTTACCATCGTGACAAAATATACAAAACTTTTATAGTAAGTATAAAAAGTTATATTATAATATATTTTTAATATAACTTGATTAGGATCAAGGTATTAATATCAAGTTATTATTATTAGATTTGTTTTACGTACAAGTTACGGCTGACAAAATTGAAAAATTATGGTAGGGAGTAGTATAAACCCCGAACTATTCTTGAAAATTAATGTTGTGTATGTATTAAGAATATAAAAAAATAAGACTGTCTCAAGTGGTGCTTGAACATACTTTCACAATTCAGGCTTATAAGATGCGAATTGATGCGAAAATAACAATGTAGGATAGGACTTATACCTATATAATTATCTGAACCGATATAGTATTTTAACTTGAGTGAAAATCACCGTTTTAGATTATACTCAGTGTTACTCGTATGTAACCACCGACGGTGACAAGTTATAATTATATCAAATTATACAAATCTTTTTTATAGTCTAAAAAGTTATATTATAATATATTCTACACATAATTTACTAAAGCGATATAGTATTTTAACTTAAGCAGAGAGCATCGTTTTACTATACTATTTAGTAACTATTTTGGTTTAAATTAATAACTTCTTACATGGTAACACAGTGCAAATTAGCGCCACGAGATTTGCTTGTGTAGATCAACTAGTAAATGCAATAACTTGATGTGATTTATTTTGACTAGTTATTAAAGTTTTCAATGACTTCTTGGCGGGAAAGTGAAGAGTCATGTCTGCGGTTTTGTTTTAATTACTAAAATTTGTGTTATGTCGAATATTAATGTGAAATAATGGTGGATTATTAACCGTTAAATGTTCGTGAGTGTGCATGAGTGTTGGCAAATGAAACAAAACAGTGCAACGTCACTTTTCAAATTCTCTCAAGAAGTCCGCCGAGGAATTAGTAAAGCCCCACATCTTTACTGAGATACTCGAAGGGTTGGGGGGTATATCATTTCTCACTTCTCATTTCTATTATCATTCATCATAATACTGGAAGGAAATATTGTTTATTTATGTATTACGTAAGAAAAATTACTTTGACACTGGCTAAATGTGCTAATCGCACGAAGCCATCAACGAAAAGAAAAAAAAAAGTTTTCAATTTAAGTAAACACGAGTAGGAACTTAAATCTCACGACAAGCTTTTATATCAAATAAATTGTGTATATACGTTAATGACGTTAAGTTGGTAGTAAAAGTTTGAAAGTAAAAGGTATTTTTTTTTTCTTTTTAGCCCATTTAAATAAAAGCATGTTTTTTTGAAAGGTTTTTTTAATTTTAATTTTTTTTTTCATATTTAAGCTTTGACCTGCGACGAACTTATACATATTTTTAAAGCATGTGCCAAATTTACTTGAAATGTATGGAGTGTACAGAAATGTGACTAACTTACTTTGTGGCAAATGTACAATAACCCTGTAATAGCTATTTTACACGTTTGACCACCTATATATTCAGCTGTTATTTTTGTAATTCAGTTTACTATGCAACGTATTCCTAGTAAACAAATCTATCGTAGCGGCACCTGTTCGACACTTTAAGCCGTCGCCAACAACTAACATAGATTTTCAATAAAATTTTTCAGAATGACAGCTAAGCAGGAGATCAGTATTTAATAGTAGGTAAAGAATTAATTTAGTTGCTGATCCCTATCTGTAATGATTAACATGTCGTGTGCTGTGAATACAGACACAATAGAATTTAAATTGCTTAGGGCACTGATCAGTGCTCGCCGCAGATGAGAGGTAAAAGGAAAAAAAATGACGATCACTGGTTCGTACCAAGCATTAGTGCCTCTACCCTATTCTAGATTTTTTTTATATCTTGCGGGTAAGCGCAGTGCCTTCATCTCACCTGATGTTAAGTGATGATAAGGCCAATGGTGGAAGCACTTCACTCGTGATCCTCAATTACTGAGGCACTGGCTATCTTAACTCTAGCTGCCGGAACACAACAATGCTACAAACATTGATGTTATGATGACATATTTAGATAAGCCCTACCACCAACCAAACCGAGTACACAAAGATGTACTGGGAATCGAACCCGGGACCTCTGGGTCTGAGACCGGCGGTCTTAAACACTAGACCATAGAGGCGGATAAAATCTACACTAAGTTTATTTATCTATGTACCGCCAAATGTAAATTGAGCTCAATTAAAATACTATGTAGTTTGTTTGTCTTATCCCGACGGCAGGGGTTCCGGTCCCAAAAATCCGCAAGTTAACAGGCAGGTGGCATGAAGTTAATGTGGATATAATGAATTCGCTGCGAATCGCCCGGCCCCTGTTTGTCTTTCAATTAGGAGGTCTCGGGAGAGCCCGCCCCGCCCGCACCCCGCACCCTCCTTTAGACAAAACGCAACAACGTTAACAGGGATGCCAAAACAATTGAAAACTTTTTGACAAAGAAACTGTGATACTTCGAGCCCTTACGCTTATCATCTGTCTATCCAGAACTTCTGACACATTTATTTATTCTTTTGAACGTCAAAATCTAAGCCATGGCTTTGTAATCCCTACGGTGGAGCCGTGGATGCCGTAAAAATGCCACAAGAAACTGAGTGAGGTCGTTTTTTACGCCGGTCTTTCAATGCAAGATACAAGTCAAGTGATTGACATAACCAACATGACGTTACAGTTCTTTAAAGCAATAACCTTTATTTTATTTGACCTGAGCATGAATTTCTGTAAACTTGTTTTTTTTTTAATTGACGGAAAGCAAAATATTGACTTCATAATTCGCTATTCCCATAGAAATGTCTACAAAAATGGTTTTGACAGTTGCTAAAATATTTCTCTACTGTCCAACCAGTAAACACCCTGTTATCTATCTAATTTCCGGTGACATATTTCATCTCATTATCTTTTATCTCATCATATTATTATCTTTATTTCTTTTATTTCTTAGCCTAGGTTTGTTATAATATTACTATAAAAGTAAAATACAAAAGCACATACGCAACATAAAAATATTATAAAAAACCTAGCCCAGTTTGCCGCCGGCAACGGGGCAGGGCTCAAGCTGCCGATGGTTAGGGCTGCAGAGACAGGAACCTTCGGACTATCCGCGCCGTGTCCAAGAGTAACGCATTCTGTATCTGACCCTTGATCCAACCATTGAGCGAGAGTCTCTTATTATTATATTATCATTATATTATTATAATTATTATGATTTTTATTAATTAATGTCAAATACAATATAAATGTCACTTCTAAATGTAGAAAGCCGAGTTGACAGCCCTAAACGCATCTATATTTAACGAGGATAGAAATTAAATCTTCCGCTTGTCTGTCTCGTGCGCGAATGTAATTTTCGCGTACAATGATTTTTCTAAGGGTGCCGTTCGAATTAACTTCTTATTGTTTTGATTTCTTTAGATTAAAGTTTCTTTTTTTGGCAAACATTGCACAAAGTCAATTAAGCTAATTCTTAATGGTAGAGGGTATTAGGAGATTTGTTTTTCGTGTTAAGTACAAAGGTACTTTATTTTTTATCACAATTTACTAAAATTGTATTAAGTTGAAAAGGTAAAAAAAGGCCTACTGAGTTTTTATGCCAGCTCGTTTCTCGGTTAAAGACTCTCTTAAAATCCGAAACTAATAATATTGAAAAATAAACAGTTTTACAAATTTAAACTAACAACGACATTAAAACACGACTGAAAAGGAAACACTCTACAAAAGGAATTGATAAATACAATGGAAAAACCAATAATTTTTGACATGATAAGGAAAAAATTAGAGATAAACTTATTTCTTTATTTTATTTATTTTTTATTTATCGCAAATTTTAAAGAAATGAAATTTTTATTTAAAATTTTTATTTAAAATTTTATTTCTTTAAAATTTGCGATAGGTAGGATAGGATAGGTACTAATCTTTTGCGCCGGGTCTGAGTTTTTTCTATAGGCTTTAGGTCAACTAATTTACACGTCTATGGGCAGTCTTTAATGCTTAAGTCTTAAGATATAGGTTGGTAATATTTACAACAGACAATAAGACACCAATTCGATTTTCAGTTACAAAGTTCAAAGCAAAAACTGTGATATTCGTCAACTTTACTATATGACACAATACATTTTGTCTTTTTTTCAGTACAGCCATTTGACTGTACTGAAAAAAAAAAGGTTTTTTGAGTTAAGTTATTTTTGATAGGCAACAAGATGTTGGTTGGTCTAAATAAAAACATATAAAAAAAGTAAAAATGAACAGAAAGATGCTCGCGTGAAATCGTATAATAGTTGAATCCCCGAAGTTCAACGAGACTATTGACGGAAACCCATAACTTACCTACACAACCTTCATATTAACTTTCTATGTGGGTTATTAGGACTGTTACTAATGTGTTAACGCATTAATAATATATTTTTTAAAGACAGTGAATCTTAATTTAGACTTGAACCCTCGACCATATTTATCTTTTTCTAATAGTCGAGAGCTTATGTGCGTTTATGAGCTTTATGTGCGTGTCATCAATGTTTTCATCATTAAACGTTCAACATCCAAAACTAGGATATTTTAAAATATTATTATTTATTCGTTTTCTAAAGTTTACGCGAACACTACACATTGAAATGAAACAACTTTTACGGATCTACTCGCGTTTATTTTACACATTACTTTTAATTAATGTTTATCCTGTGACCACGGACTCTGCAAAGGGTTCGAAACGTCACGATAAACATTAATTAAAGATAATGTATAAAATAAACGCGCGTAGATCCGTAAAAGTTGTTTCATTTCAATAATAATATTATTTATTCGTTCGGTTGTGATTTGTGATACGTACAACTCTTAATACGTGACTTAATAATCTCATAATTTAAACAAAAGTTGTAATCTTTTAAATGCAAATGTTTTTATTGTTGTTACAAAATAATTTAGGAAATCAATGAATAAATTAAATTAATATTTCTGTGTTCTCAAAGAATTAATGAATTAATTATAACTTAATTATAAATATTTGTCTATTGTATTTAAAACCTATTTCAAAGTACCTACTTGATTCCCGTAGTTAAAAGTTACAGATATTTATATATATATATATATATAACAAATAAGATTAATTTATGTTAAGCTTCCTCAAATTCGTAATTACGTACAGTAAAGTACGTATTTTTTCTTTTTTCGACAAAACTAAGTCAATTAATTTTTTTACTAAAAAAACACTTGATATTTTTACATAAAAACTTCAAATATATTTATTTAAAAAAATATTATTTTACTAAAGTACGTATTTTTTTTTTCGACAAAACTAAGTCAATTAATTTTTTTACTAAAAAAACACTTACGTAAAACTTAAATATTCCATATGAATTAATTATTTAACTAGTAAACCAATGGCGCAATATATCCTTGATACGTATAACAAAAAAAAAAAACACACCAAAAATATATTTAAAAAAATGCTTACTCGAAAACCGCGTTCCGTCGCACCGCAAAAAAATCACTGTAATTCAAAACATAACTAAGGATACAAAACGCTCCTGCGGCGGCCACAGAGTAACTGTCCTGCACAGAGCTGGCTCAGCCAATCCCGCCCCGCCCTACGACGCCCCGCCCACAGTCCACCAATCCCACCATTCAGAATCGGCCCAAAACCTTATTTACTCGTATCGCCCGCCCGCCCTCGCCGTCTCATCTTATCGATTGGACTACACGCCACTTATTTAAGGCGGCTGAATTAATTTTGTGATTGAAATTACAAGTATGATGGTATTAATTTGTTGCCGCCGCATCGCTCGTTTAACACGGTTCTTGTTATGACTCTGATTCGAGTGTATTTAGCGGTCTGCTTCCCTGTGGCACGTCCGTGGTATAACGGAACTACTTATTGATGTGGGTTATTGTGAGTTTTTGTTTTTTTAGGAGTTCGCACTATGGGTTTATGTTTTGTACTGTCTATAGCTTTACGATCAGAATCTAGTAGGGCACGGGGACACGCACTATATAGTGCGTGATGCCGTTCCCTCTAGAAAACCTCCGAAGGTGATTCGTTTCACACTGCTTGAGGAACCCTTTAAGTTTCTCGCCGCCCCCAAACAAGCCCGTCGAAGCTGATAATGCCGTCTGAGGCAATCAGCAATCTCTCTCAAAAAAAATTTCTATATATAGCTTTATTGTTCTAAGGTCTAAAGTTTTTGTTCGATATTGGTTGGCGATGTGTATTGTCGTTTGTTAAGAAGTTGGTGATGATGATGACGTTGATCCTCTACACTCTAAAGCTTATTTCTAAGGTGTCTTTGCAGTGTTATTTTTATTCGTGTAGCTTTTAGCTAACTGTATATTTATATAAAGTAGGTATAAAATAAAATAAAATGATTAGCTGGCGCGGGAATCAAGTCTACTTATCACAACCCACGATAAATGGATTAATTAGCATGGATTGATTAGCATTGTTATTAAAAAAAGTAACTTCAATAGATTTTTTGTTTCACATTTTAAGAATCATTTATTTATTAAAAATAAGATTTCCTTTTTTGTTACTAGGTAGTTTTTAAATGAACTTTTGTAGCCTTAAGTAATATTCAATTCATTCATAAATTTTATATTAATATTCAATTCAAAGTCTTCAATATTTAATTATTCAATATACAATATACTTAATCTTAATTTTTAAATAAAACTATACTTGCACTTAATTAAAAACGCGTGTTTTTTACACAATAGAAAGCAATAATGCATGACGACTATAGCAATAAATGAATAAAGAGTCCATTAAAATTAACGAGCACCACATTGGCAAACGGAGGTAAGTATACAAAAATTCTCAAAAAATGCCATCGAGATAAGATGGCCCCCGACCGCGGCGGGAATCATAAACTCCAATAATCACGGTGTCATAATAAACAGCGCCCGTCTGTCGGACAGATTTAACCCTCAATTATAGAATTAAGCTGCGCTGAAGGGTTGAGAGCCCCTGTTGCGTCATCAATTGACGTTTATACCTAGTGCTGTTTTGGTTATTGCATGATGATGATATCGACAAATGCAATATCTTTGTTGTGTTTTAGAATTTATTTTACTTAATAAAATGCTTGTTCATGCAGTTAATTTAATATATTGCTTATCAAACTAAATATTATTAGTAGGTAGGTACAAACAAAACAAGTAAAATATAGGTAAGTATATTTTTTTAATCATTTTCTACAATACATCTACGAAACCGAACAATCAAAAAAAAATGTTATTAAGTGTACCTACCTACTCTACTATTTAGCAAACTTATTTTTTTACACATAATTTATAAATGTACAAGTTTGCAAAATCATTCTAGTCTGCCATATTTGTAGACAGCACTGATTTCTTTTGTTGTAAAAGCGTACAGACGCCTGGACATCAACCTATCCAAAACTATAGAAAAATTCGTCAATACATTTTAAACCATATCTCTTAGACATAAAGTTCAAAGTCTATTGAGAAAATTTGACAGTTTGTGGTAGCCTGATGTGCAGGCGTGTGTACCAAGATTGTTGAAAAATAATATAAAATATACAAATTGGTAGACAGCTGATAAGGTTAATAAAGTCGCACACCATTTCGAATTTAAAAACATTGTTTATCCTACTTGAATTGAGAATATAAAAGGACCGCCGAGCCAATACGCTTTTCGCAACCATTACAAAACTAACCTAAGGCTAAATAGTTAGTAAGCTATTTATAAAATATGTTGCTGTTTTTATTAGATACGTGAAATAAATAAAAATATTAAACCTCTAAATATTTTAAACTTGTGATGTTATAAAGTCTTCTACAATAAGAAAGGCATATAAAAAATAGAGAGACAAAATAACTATTCATCCGTACCTATACTACTTACTAGTGATGGGCCGTAGTAAGTGTCAAAAGAGACTGTCAAAGAGAGTGTCAAAAGAGAGAGAAGGACACCAGATTTGAAAAAAATAAAATAAAAAAGAATCGATGTATCGATTGTAATCGAGCTCAGCGCAACCCTACCAGCCGGTTGATGTTCAATACTGACATAATGAAGTGTTGTCACGCCGCACGCGCTATTGTGTTGCCGGTGCGGTGTGCGCGCACCCTACGTATCGTTAACTGCCTTTTACAAGTTCACGGCTGGTTTCCAGGAATAATATTGTGAGAATTTAAGTCCTGATTACGTAGGATTTAATTACCATCGCTCAGCTGTTTACCTTGTTGACTTTCTAGTGCAGACGTAAATTTATTTTCATTCGTGTGAAGAGTTTGTTTGTTTAATTAAGCACTGTAACGCTGAAATCTTTGATTATAATTTATATTTTCAGTTACTACTAAATCTTAATCACTTTTGTGATTATTTAAACTTGCTTTAATTTTAAATGTAGGTACAAAAAATAATAGATTTTATTTTGTAGTACTACCTACTTAGATATATACTGTTTAGTTTTAATTGTATTTTATTTATATCATTTAATAATTAAATTATGAAAGTTTTTTATTTGTTCATAATAACGCCTCGGTGGCTGAGTGGTAAAGTGGTCGGCCCGAAAGCCGGTTGTCCTGGGTTCAATTCGCAGTACGGGCAAAATGTGTTTCGGATGTCTTATTAATCATCCAAATATCGTCACTTGTAGATTCAATTGATGATTTTAAACCCCTATCCTCATTAAGAATTTGACTGTAAACAATTTAACCTGCAAATTACTATATTGGAAGCTGTCAATAATACACTAAAACCTGGACTGCTAATACAGCCGGGACCAACGGCTTTTTGTGCCTTTCGAAGCACAGAGGAGCTCGAGATGATAAATTGTTGGTCACCCATCTGATGACTGGCCTTTGCGAAAGTTGCTTAACTTCAGCACTCGCATACCGGGCGCATTAACCACTGCGCACTCGAGCTCCTCGGAACATACAAACGAACATAATGATCTACAATTAACATTGTGATTTTTACAAAACACATCTATAGATTACCTTCAAAGGTTTTCTGTGTAAATAATAAAGGAAAATTCTAACGCGTAATCTTCCCTAAACATCTCTTCGCATACCAATTAATTGGGGATTTTTCTTCCCGTTTACCTTTTAATGAATTGGGTCTGTCAGGGGATGTGCGGCATTCAAATATAGGTAAGTATGTAATTATGTTTTTCAAACATGAATCAATCGTGTGTAAGGAAATATAAAAAGTTAGAAAGAAAATTAAGTATGAACAGTTTAGCGAGCGAGTTTCAGGATAGGAGGCCAGACTTTTTTAATAGCAAGTTTATATTGCCATTTTACTTCATAATATAATTATAATGTATGGAAAAGAATATAACAGGATATAATAGAATACTTTATTGTACACAAAATACAGACACATATAAAAAAAAACATGGTAAGAATATCGTTAACAATTACTCTATAGCAAGAGACCATGATAGGTTAAATAGTTAAAAACAATTGGGTTACATACTTCTGTTTTGATCAAGCTCGTAGGTACATCACTGATGTAAAATCAATGTTTCATATTCATATTGAGTTTGAGTTTTCGATCTTAGTGATTTAACCACGCTATCGATATTTTACTTTTAATTTTTAATTGCTGCACTGGAGCGGAATTAAATATTTTTAAAATACAGTGGAAAAATTTCCGTCCGTTCTATCCAGAAATCGAACCTGGGTCTTTCGCAATCCGGGCGACTGCACTGACCATTATGCTAAAGGGAAGGCTGACGTAATCACTGAATTTTCCCACAGATTTTAGATTTTTTTTTGACTGCTTTTTAGCGGTAGAGTGCTAGCTATCCAACGGTTATTGCAACCGATGGCTATGCAGATTCATCTTTACCACAAATTTGATAACACAACGCTGTATTAATTTAACTTTTTATTTTTAAGTGCTAATCGCTGCAGTAGTAGATATTCGCCGGCTCTGCTTCACCAACATCGGGATCAACGGCCGAACATGTCTCACTTCGGCTTAAAAAAAAAGTTTTCGGCCATGCCCGATCGATCTAGCTCATCCGTTTTGTGATAGCTCTTCTGCTAATAACGCACTCGTTTGCTAATGACAATGTTCGGTTTGGGTTGCTCAACTTATTACTAGTTAGGCGCTATGTGAAAAAATTATACAAAGTTACGATATTCCAAGTAGCTTTATTACTTTGCAAACTGTTTAAACATATTTGATACTATTATATCATTATAAATGGTCTCATTGCAGAATGTCATGAGGACATTCATCAATAATAATATTCCATAGAATGTATGGTATATGTGCATAATGCAGTACTCTCCACAAACTGAAGTCCTGCAGTCATTTTGTATTCTGCTGGTATTGTAATCCCACTGTCTTGCATTCCTCATCAAAAACTTTCGATGATAACCGCTTGGTGGTCTGCCATACGAATCAATATATTGTCCAAATTTGTTTTGGTCTATGTGTATTGCCACCCAGTGTGATCCAGGTTTCGTATCTAAATATGAAATAAATCTAAGGTCTAAATTGGTCTAAATTGCTTACCTATAAGGTACGTGGATACGTTAACGTACATCGGCAATCGGTTTGCAGCGTTAAATTCTAAGGCGTGTTATTTAAACGGAGTCTTCCTGGACGTGGAGAAGGCCTTCGACCGGGTGTGGCACACTGGACTCCTGGCCAAGCTGGCCAACAGCTTACTGCCCCCCCCCCAAGCCCACCTGATCGCCAGCTTCCTCCGGGACCTCAATTTTGTGGTCACCGTCGAGGGGGCCACCTCCACGCCGAGGCCAATCTCCGCCGGCGTGCCGCAGCGCAGCTGCCTTTCGCCGCGCTTTTACGCGGCATTTGCAGATGACATCTCCACGCTGCAAGCCCGCCTGTTAGAGGGCGAGAGGGACGTGACGCTGGCGCTATTCGCGGACGATAGCGCCTTCTTTTCGTCGTCCACGAACGCCGACCTCGCCCACAGGCGCATGCAGCGCTCATCCGGCTGCCGGAGTGGCTAGACAAGTGGCGCATGGCGGTCAATGTCGCCAAGACCGCCGCCATCTTCGTCAGCCGGAAACGTAACCAACTTTAACGCTAGGGGGGCAATCCGTAGCGATCGACAAAGAAGTCACCTACCTTGGGTGCCGCATCAACTGCACGCTGCGGATGGCGCCACAGGTTGTCAGCCGCGCCAAATGCGTACGCGTGCTACTGCGCTCGGTGCTAGCATTGGGCAGATACCTTAACCCGCCTACTAAGACAACAATTTACCTAAGTAGTTAAAAAACTACCTTTTCCATCACCAAATGTTCATCTAATTAAGCCGGTGGTTAAGCTGAGGGTGGTAAACTAGGGGTAGGCTAATGCAAATCGTCAACAGATTAGCTGATGAAGGAAGGGCGGTCCGCCGGTGTCGGGTGACCGTCAGAGCCAACATGTCAACGCATAGTGATTAAGCTTTTTGGTAACTTATAATTTTTGTTATCCACTTAATGGGAACGTAATTACTTTTATTGAGTCCGGTTCGGATCCAACTGATAAATTGTTTTTAGTCAACACCACGATGGCCATTGGCTAAACATTAAAAGATATACTTAAATAAGTATACAGGACTTTTAACAGTACTATGAATGATGTTTGTAACTATGTAAACTTGGATATTTATATTTTATTATTTCTTTTGATATTTTGTGGGTTTTCTTTAGGTATATTTTGTGTGTTTATTTGTGATAAATAGAAGAAAAGAAATGCCCTTGCTGAGCTTCTTGTCGGTACTTCTCAGTACAACGTCTTCCGCTCTGTGTAGATTTACGAACCGATGGCATAATGGCATTCGTCATCATCATTATCACACACGTCCACTGCTGGACATAGGCCGCTCCAAGTGCACGCTACTAAGCACGGTCCGCGGCTACTCTCATCCAGCAAGAGATATGTAGCCTGAACTGAATGGTTAATTAATTTTAATTGAGTGTTTTGAGACCTGTTTGTATCGCATTGTATAAATAAAACACTTTTCCACATGAAAAGTTTATTTTATTTTTATTATCTTTTATCATGTTTAATTTTTGTGTGATCGTCATTAATAATTTCTAATTCTTATTTTTAAAAGAGATATAAGGATGCCTCGGTGAACGAGAGGCAAATCAATAATAAGCACAATAACAACAAAAAAAATGTTTTCGTTTAAGCCATACTTTCAAACATTTTTAAAAAATATTACCTTCCAACTTTTCAACTCTACTGGCAACTTATTATATATTTTAATTGCACTATTATTATTGTGGAACATAGTCTTCAACACTTTAAACCCAGTATCCGACAGAGTTTTCGTTGGCAAAAAATAACATAGACTTTTATATTGTTTTCTAAAGTTTACACATTGAAATGAAACAACTTTTACGGATCTAGTCGCGTTTATTTTACACATTACTTCTAATTAATGTTTATCCTGACGTTTCTAACCCTTTGCAGGGTCCGTGGTCACAGGGAGACTGAGGTGTTGGTCGTCTCATAATTAGTTAGTAGCTTGTATACCCTCATTTAAATTTAATCCGCACGTGCGTTCCGTATTACGCGGATAGAGCCTACAGTATCTTTTGGTCTGGCAGTATGGTGTTGGGGCTGGGATTTAACGATTTGTATGATGGGATAGACTTTCATTGAAATATTACGGGATGAGACAGCAAGTAAACAGGTTGTCGGTATTCAATTGTTGCTAAAGGCTAAAATCAGTTGCTGACTCCCCAATAAAAATGTCGTTGTTCCTGTCGAACACTCGTAGTCGTACCTCTACCGCAGAAGAAATTATACCCTATGTTAGTTTTCAAATAGTGAATGACTGAAGTGAGGCCTCGCTACCAGTGCGGAAAGTTAAAACGTAGGCCCCTCCCCTTTCCCCCCTTCGAGTCCAGCGTCGGGGGCGAAAATTTAACACCAATTAATTACGAACTGCGTATATTGTTTTCGCTTGTTGAGTATTTTATTTAGTGGTGTGGGGTAATTGATTCTGAAGTAGATACAAACCTCGTTCTACTGCAAATCTAAAATTTACACTTTGGTGTTTGGTCAACTCAAAGATTTACCACTTTGGACAATTTAAACTACCTACGTAATTGTCCTGTTATGTTTCAAGGTTACTCACAATTAGCAAATCAAAAACTTATATTTAAATATAATTTTATGAAAACAATAGGATTATTCACAATTGTATTATATTATTAGTATATTGTATTATTAGCGCTGCCTATATCCCTCCTCGCACACATTTCGACACATTTGAGGAACACGTTGAAGTATTGCTGGGTATTGTGAACGGAGGTAATGTTAGTATTTTTTATATATTTGGAGATTATAATATTCCAAATGCGAGTTGGTCAAAGTACCACTGGTCTCATTTGCAGTGGATCATCGGAGTTGTGTGTGCAACTAGGTGGCTTATCTCTATTCTCAATGCATCTCAGTATAATAATATTACCAATACTAATGGAAATATTCTTGATCTAGTTACTTCAGATGGTTTATGCCGTGTTGAGCTCGAAACCAATCCCCTCTTGCAGTTATCACCCGTCTCTTGTTTTACAGATCCGATCAATCCATTGATCCAATTCAATGTATGAAAAAGCAATTTCCAAATAAATATAATTTTCGTAAGGCTGAAATGACTTAATAAATAATAGTATTCTTCAGGTAAACTGGCCTGACCTGTTCAAACATCTGGACTCCGATATGTCAGTTAATAAGTTCTATGATAAAGTATATGAACTTATAAAAACATTCGTACCTATGAGTGGTAAAAGAACATCTCATTTCCCAGTGTGGTTTACTCCCGCCTAGACACACATTTACAAAAATAAGCACAAAGCATGGTTGAAATGGAAGAATTACAAAAACATATCCGATCATCAACAATTTTCCATATATAGAACGAGGTTCAGGGATCTATGCTCCAAGTGTTTTCAAAGTTACATACACTCTGTGGAAAATAGCTTGAGTTCTATTGTAAGCATTTTTGGACCTACATATCCAACCGTAAAGGTAAACAAGGCATCCCGTCTCAAATGTCTCTTCATACAGTGAAGGCTAGTGACCCTGAAACAATATGCAATATGTTTTCGGATTTCTTTGAGTCTGCTTATGAGTCACCCTCTGCAAATTTGCACAATTGGCTACCTCCTCCGGAGTCTACTGTTAATGATATTTTAATAAACAAACTTTCTTTTAGTGAATTAAAAAAGTGTCTATAATCGTTGGATCCTGCGAAAAGTGCTGGTCCCGATAGTATCCCTTCTTTGTTTTTATTAACATTTTTCCTGAGATGTGGAAGCGAGCTAATATTGCACCAGTCCATAAAAGCGGATCAAAAAATAATATTGAGAACTATAGGCCTATTTCTATAATATCGAGGTTGTCAAAGTTTTTTGAGAGACTGGTCCACGATTAAATATATCTGGTTCTACATAGAATATTGCTATGGGAGCAACACGGCTTCGTAAAGCGTAGATCAACGGTGAGTAATTTGATCACATTTGCAAATTTTGTTTTTGATAATGGTGACAGACAGGTACAGGTAGACGCTGTATACACAGATTTTAAAAAGACCTTCGACAAGGTGGATCTTGGGATACTTCTTAACAAAATAGCTTATAACGGTATCAGAGGGGATTTGCTGCTAAAGTTTTTTTCATATGTGACTAACAAATCACGGAAAGTTGTTATCAAGGGATTCCAATCCAGATATATTAATACAACATCTGGTATACCTCAGGGATCAATACTCAGACCTCTTTTGTTTGTTTCGTTTATAAAATGATATCGATAAATGTTTTCTGAACTCAAATTTTCTACTCTATGCTAACGACTTAACCCTATAACCACAACATAGGGTCGTGGGTGACCCTACGTCTTGGTATTTCTATATATTTTTGCGAGAGGTTGACATAAAAACTTGTGCATCTCAGTACCTTCCGTTTTTAGCTATCAGTAGCCCGTGCTACTTTGCGAAGTGCACACGTTCATTAGATCTTGAGTAATCACTTCTATAGGTCTAAAGATAGAAAGGGCCAAGAGCGATGTGTGAAGTGTTCAAGAAATCTATGTGCACAGCATAGGTTACCGATTGTAGACTATGGGAAAAGGAAAAGACTGCACTTTTTGATTGGAAAAAATGGGAGCGACCGAAGAGCGCGACATGTATTTTGTTTGTTAAAGGCAATTAAAGTTTATAGTGTTCTATAAAAAGATATTTTTATTTGGGGTCACCAGCAACCCATGTTGTATTTTGTAAAACAAAATATCATGTTGTGGTTCTAGGGTAAAAATATATAAAAACATCAGGACTATCGATGACTGTAACGATCTGCAACAGGATTTAGAAAGACTCACACAGTTGTAATAAATTACATCTAAGTCTCCCCAAATGCAATTATATTAATTTCACATATAATCAGTCATCTATATTATCTATGCAATGTTCCTCTCAATAAAATAACAATGGTAAAAGACTTTAGAGTACTCCTGGACTCAAAGCTTTGCTTAGATAAACACGTTGAAAAGGTAGTGAATATAACCTTTCAAATGTTCGGTTTTATAATGCGTTCAACTAAGGATTTTGCCAATTACAAATCTTATCTCTGTCTGTACAAGTATAGGTCACACTGATCAGGTCGCAATTGGAATACGCTGTACTTGTTTGGAATCCATATTATCAAAGATATAAAAATATAATCGAAAATGTACAGCGAAAATGTTTACGGTCCATGCATTACAGATGTTATAAAAATTATCTTCCGTATCTCCAATTACTAAAAAACTACAATATGATAACCCTTGATTCGAGACGAATGTACCTGGAAGCAATGCTGCTGTACAGCATAGTTCATAATAGGCTTGATTGTGTCCAGTTGACAAACGAATTGTGTTATACCATTCCAAATTCCGTTAATATAAGGCAGACGCACCAACGTAGATTGTTTTTTACAGGCGGATGCCGCACAAATGTAGGCAAACGCTCACCGTTATGCCGTATTGTTGAAATGTATAATGACACCTTTGGAAATGTAGATATATTTGTTCACTCCTCTAATAAGTTTTGAGAAATAATATTATCATCATTATTTGTAAATGTTAATGCTGTAAATGCTAATTGTTATAATGTAGGTTAAATGTAGGTATATAGCGTGTTTTGTTTAGTGTTAGTTAACCCAATTTTTTTACCAATATGTGGATAAATCTGTGGGCTACGATATTACTGTTTTGCTTATGTTAAATAGTTCGGTTCGGTTCTTTAGTTTTTATATTGTAACCATTCTTTGTCCCTAATAAAATAAAACAAAATTATGAATTATTTATTTGACGAAAACCGAGTTTTTATCCCATTCGATCAAATGGTGACAAATAAGGTGAGATGCAGGCTTACCAACAAAAACTCCTGAGTGCAAGTTTACATAAATGTTCTTTTTACTAATTTAGGCTTTTACCTCTCGTTAATAAAATACATAACAATTGGTAGCGATGACTTGATTTCAACGATGGAGGATTTGCCCAGCAGTGGGACAGTATAGGCTATATACTTTTTTTTACCTGTAGTCTGTACAGGCACAATAGAATTTTAGGGTACCTACTGATCAGTGCTCGCCGCAGATGAGAGGTTAATACATCTCGTAAGTAAGCAAGTTTGTACTCCAATCAATCAACCACCCCAACCACACAGTCCGTTCATCCATAAACCAAAACCTACTTGTACAAATTCAAAACCGATTGCGCCGTAAAGGCTTACGGCTGTTATTACTGTCTAGCTGACAATGCTATTAGAAGACTTAACAGCGATTGTTCGGCGATTTAAGAGATTTTCATGTTTGCTTTTAATATAATTGTGTAGCAGTTTATCTGAGGATTACTCGCTGTAATGCTGAGCGCCGCCGGCCGCTCAAATTGAATTGTAATATGGTACCGTTATTAATAACTCCGACAGGGGCGCAGGGCTGCCCACCGACGGTTGGATTTGAATATTTAAATTATGGTAAAGGCTGTCGATGGAAATAGGTCATAAACGGTTGGTCATGTCGATTGAACACGTCTTTTTGTTGTTATTGTATGTAGTATTCTTATCGTTGACTTTCTTTTTAAACCTTATTCCAAGCGTCATACAACTTTGAGATGAACTTTTGCACATGAACTTGTATGGAAGGCTGAAATATTGTCATGCTTCAATATGTTTTTGTAAAAGTTGTTCAGAACATTGGTGAGACCAAACCCTTTAAAAGAAACTCTCTAATAAAAGCTACTGATATAGGTACCAATTTCAACTTATAAACATATTAAAAATAATAAACAGTTATTGTTGATTTTGACGCCAATCACGGTCTATTGTCAGTTACTCATAGAGCTAATAATAAAATTAAAATAAACAAAGGTTTTGCTATCATCGCCATCAGACACATAACTCTAGCAACCCTACCGCGGCACAATCGGTCGTATTCACCCGAGCGCACCACTTTTTTCCGCAAATTTTAAGCGTCTCCCTCCGCATTCCGCGAATCAGCTATATTTGTACAATAACTGCCCGCCTGGGACCGTTCCGGGGACAATAGGCTCTTTGTTTAACGACGTCTTTCTATTGCGACAGCGCGCGTGCCGAGTTTTTTGAATGGGGCCCATTTGACCCGCCCGAGGAGGCTTAGCTCGAAACACGGGTATTGTAGGGTTTAACATACGTGGCTTGTTGTAATTGTATCTGCGGTATTTGACGTAATGAGCTTTACCGCTTACAAATCTGATGGAATAACTTAATGGTCGTGTTTATGTATAATGGTCTTCTTTTGTAGTACACTTTGCTTATACAAATCCTAAAATTTAATATCATAGGTTTAATTGCTAAATCTATATTTATAACCTGTGTCAGTTCGGGCACAATTCGATTCCCTTCGGGGTGCTCCGCTTTCTATTGTGCTTTGTTTGGTTGGCGTTACGGCTTGTCGTAAGTCCGCCCGGTTAGCTGCCACCATCGTTTTTATTTATATGGACGAATATAAAATCGTCTCATGAGCCTTGTCATGCCGATTTTTTATAAAGGTACTTACATACTGCTCAAGAATTGCGTTCAAATTTTCAAAATGTTCAATTTTGCGATGACTTTGAATACTCATACCTAAGATTTCAATATCTATGAATGGTAAATTTCAATTCACGCTTTGGAAATCTACTAGGAAACTTATACCAAGAAGAAGAAACTCAATTAGGTATGCCTTTTTCTTTCCCTATTTGATCGCGCACAAATGAAGACATTCTTCCGAAAAAAGTAATTGGAACAGCTTTAATTCGGTGCGTGAACGGCCTCCTCAGTTACTTACAAGTGCGGGCCCAAACTAGAAAACTACTGGAGCAACAAATAACATTGGTCGGACGCTAAACCGATTACCACAACTCCCAGACTCAATAGGTACGGCTGTGTATACCTGCCGTTTGTGTATAATGGGATTGAAGAGTTATCCCGGTATGTAATGCCGCGGATCATATTGAGATGCAATACCGCATTATGCAGATGGTTTTTTGTTTTGTATACCTAGATAGCTTCTATTTTATCTGTGCTTTTTATTCTTATAATAGGCATACGGCTCGCTTGAAGGTAAGGGGTTACCGTAGCCTATGGACGTGTGCAACACTAGAGATAATCTCTCAATCGATGAAGTGAGTAGTTTAGGCAAATTTTGATTGGTATTTGATCACGTTAATCTGTTTACGCTCGACATTATTATCCAGCAGCAGACGCTGGCTGAGATGATGATGGTGATGATGATGATCATCATTGAAATGAAACCACTTTTACGGATCTACTCGCTTTTATTTTAAACATTACTTTTAATTAATGTTTATCCTGACGTTTCGAACCCTTTGCATGGTCCGTGGTCACAGGGAGACTGAGGTGTTGGTCGTCTCATAATTAGTTAGTAGCTTGTATACCCTCATTTAAATTTAATCAGGTACGTTCCGTTTTACGCAGAAAAAGCTTACAGTATCTCTTGGTCTGGCAGTATAGTGTTGGGGCTGGGATTTAATATTTTGTATGATGGGATCCCAGGCTGGTGGTATAGATTCCAACCATCTTCTCTATTGAAATTAGGATGTTTTCTAATTTCAATAGCCTCGCGTATCATCCTAGGGATGAATCGTTGTTCTCTAGCGAGTATTTTGTGGTTTATCAAATCTCAGGATAAACATTAACTAAAAGTAATGTGTAAAATAAACGCGAGTAGATCCGTAAAAGTTGTTTCCTAATGTGTAGTGTTTGCGTAAACTTTAGAAAACAATATAGATGATGATAATGGTAAGACGCTGAGTGACGCTATATCTCTACGCAATTGCAGGGGTTCGAGAGTATTAGCGACCTCTGCATTGCCGATAATGCGTACAGCGCGACGCTGCAATCTGTCGAAGGCATCGAGAAGATACTTTGCGGAACCGTCCCAGATGTGCGAGCACTCTACGCAAGACCGTACCTGTGTCTTGTACAAAAGCTCTGGTTATACGCTGGCTGATCCCGAAACGCGACCGACAAGCGGTCACTTGGCGGGTTTTACACCATGCGTGCGGTGGTCACTAACCAGACGGGCCAAGCCCTACCACGCTGTGGAGCATAATATGGAAGCTCGAAAATCCGTTAGTCGCCTCTTACGACACCCACCGGAGGAGAGGGGCGGCGCATTGTATTCATTCTCCGTCACCGCACGGATAAAAAAGAATAAGTAAAAATACATTTTATAAGTTTACAACATTAAGCCCTTTTTTCAATTTATATTTGATTAAAAATAGCCGACAACTTCTGAAATACAGCTAACATTGCTATAAATGTATGTAATATAAGTACCTACCCGTTCCCTAAGCATTCTCACACCGACACGTCGACCTCTCGCCTATAACTATTGTGTCCAGGACATGGGTAGATAATATAGAACGCTCATAAAAATGTATGAGCATCAGTATGGGCAGCTAACAAGAGGCAGTCGCGGGCCCACTGCTAGTTATTCCGCACTGTCGGTAATGTTGACAAATGTATTCTGTTAACACTTACAAAACAAAACATTTTTCGAGTGTTCTCTCTCTTTCTCTCGTGTTTATTTTTTATTTGTTTTGTTGTCTTTGGTAGATTTAATAAGCGGTCACGTTGAGGTGACATCCCAATTTGTTTAGCGATTTAGAAGACTTTTGTCAGTGTTTATAGTGTTGCATTGTTTTTATACTTACATAATAAATGAATGAATGAATGAAATAATGAATGAAATATCTTTATTAAACTTTAAGAAGTATAAAATTTACAAACATAGAACCACATAACTATAATAAGTTTGACTGTGGGTACAGACTTTTTATTTGTGCAGCGTTGGATCTTATAACTAGGTATGTCCGCATTTTCACAATGTTTTTATGTTAAGCTTGTGGTTAAACTACAATATTATATTTAGAATAGAATAGAATAGAAAAGTTTTTATTAACTTACACACTTAATTATACAATAATACAACAATAAAGGAAAAAAAAAATTAGAACAGGCAGAAAAAAAAGAACAGAAAATAAAATAGGTAGGCAGTGTGAGGTTAAAGGGCCCTGTCTCAGCATAAGCTGCTGTGTCATTCATGGATGTTCAGAATGACACAGTAGCGCTGTTATTCTGACAGGGCCTGAATAATTTATGTTATGTAACCACAATGACAAGCATTATATTGACCGATGACAGTTTTTCAGTATTTGAGAGTTCAGTGTACCGGGTTAAAGGGCGATGTCATCTTCGGCTTTACCATCACTTACCATCAAGCGAGACGATGGACATAAGAAGCAAGAGAAAGCGTTTTCGCGTTGTTGAAATATGGAAATAGAAATATCATTTATTGCCAATACTGTGTACAAATTGAGCAGATGGTAATGAAATTAGACACATCAGTAAGTATAGGTACCTATAACGGGTATAGGTATTCTACTTAAAAAACCGGTCAAGTGCGTGTCGGGCCACGCGCAGTGTAGGTTCCGTAACCTATCTCAATAATGCGGACTCTGAGAAGAGGGCTTTTATGAACATTTATTTATCGATAGCTCATATACTTACTTAAATGTAGATACTACCGGTTTCACACACCTGACAACGTTATTTAAGTAGTTCCCAATGAGAAATTTGTACTGCGCCAAGTACATTTTATAAGTTGGTCGACTGTTACTCGTAAACTTGTAAAGCCTACTTAGCTGTAATAGTTTTCCTTTTAACTTCGTCATATATACAACTACCGTGAATTTTTAAAACAACCATTTGGCTGGCAGGGGGGGTGTTAATGACGGTAGTTGTTGACATCGAATGGGTGCCTTTGGCTTTCAAAGTAAAAAGTAAATAGTGTTGAATAATTTCGGCAGGCTGGTTAGTACCACGATAGCTCAATTCGAAGAGCACCTGACCCGGTATGTCAGAAGGGTGCAGGTTCAAATCCTGCTCGTGGAAATCTTTTCAACATTTGTGTTTTTGTAATTTGTTTCACAACAAAATTTGCGTTAAAATCTGTTATCAGCTTTACTCATTACTACATAGTCATATATAAAGTTATATTATTAATTATTCTATAATTTGAAAATGATTGGTAGGTATATAAAGAGGTTCACAAAAAACGCTTGTTTAGAACTAGCATACTCCTTCGCTGTTTACATGATTCTAAGTAGCAGTTGGTCAATAATGCCATGCTTTCGTGGCTGTAATAAAATATAACCATTAACTTTTTAGACATATTCTAAAATGGCAGAACTCCTCCTATACCTAAACGTAATGCCGATCATGCCAGTATACTATTAATAAGGGGTGGATTCTTGGGCGCATTGCAACCTCAAACCCCGTACCTATATCATCTAAGGATATACAATAAGTTCATAAATTTAATGTCAAATTAAACCCAAAAGCTTAGTTATAGTTGTCATTAATATGACAACATAAGTTCAACATCGAAAATTGAAAAATTTCAATTTTAGATCAAAGCAATCAATGCACCACTCAAAACCTAATTTTCGCTTTCGTGGTGGGAAAGTAAATAAGCTAAGCTATTTGCAGTTTAGCTATATTTCCTAAAATATTGTTTTGCCACGTGTTAGGAATAGGATCTCTATCTTGGCTGAAACTCATTAATGATCTCAGTTATTTATTACCCGTTGTCATTAAACAAGAAAATGTTTCTGATGGCTAGGCTTGTTGGGCTAGATTCATTTGATTTCCTTAACGTGAGAAGCATAAATTACCTTTATGCAGGCAGGCGCATATATAATACTTATAGACGGGGAGACAGGCGGCAGTTTCAAAATAGTTTCAAAACGGGCCCGCGCCGCGTTTCAACTATGACACAGAATAGGGAAGTACATACAGTATTCTCTATTCAAACTACGCGCTTCAAAATGTCGGTTGGCACCGGTTAGCAACAGTCGCGATTGTGACCATGGTTTCAACGGCGACCGTTGTCAATATGACGGCCATCATGTGTGATAAAATTGCGCAGGCCCGCGGCGAAACCACTCCGCGTCTACTCTGCCCCAATTCTGCCCAGCGTTGCATTGCCCTGTTTGTCAGCTGGCAGTTCTAGTGACATTGCCCCGTCGCATCGGTCTCTCGAAATTTCTCGGCGAGGCTGCGGTTATTTACAACTCGCTCGGCGCCGCGTCAAAGCCGCGATGCGTGTAACCCGGTTTTGGTGTGTAAAAGCCTAAAGAACTAAAAGCTACAAATAGACAGATAAACACATTTAAAAATAAAGATAATTCACATATTGTATAAGTTTACGCGATCACTAAACATTGAAATGAAACAACTTTTACGGATCTACTCGCGTTTATCGAACGATTCATCCCTAGGATGATACGCGAGGCTACTGAAATTAAAAAAACATCCTAATTTTAATAGAGAAGATGGTTGGAATCTACCACCAGCCTGGGATCCTATCATACAGAATATTAAATCCCAGCCCCAACACCATACTGCCAGACCAAAAGATACTGTAAGCTCTTTCTGCGTAAAACGGAACGCACCTGATTAAATTTAAATGAGGGTATACAAGCTACTAACTAAATTATGAGACGACCAACACCTCAGTCTCCCTGTGACCACGGACCCTGCAAAGGGTTCGAAACGTCCGGATAAACATTAATTAAAACTAATGTGTAAAATAAACGCGAGTAGATCCGTAAAAGTTGTTTCATTTCAATAAAGATAATTCTCATGTTTCAACTGTCAATAAGAACATTTTTGTAGACTGAGTGATAAAGGTTAATAAAACATGTATTTATCATTTTAAAGCATTTTATTTAATTTAAAAAATAACTAGTATCATGTAATCACGCAGTATTACTAAGAAGTTCAAAATATACTATGACAAAATACACACAATATATAAACAGCATACTGCTCTTGAAATTAAAACAAAGTAAAATTTTATATTCAAATCAGTTCTAATAGTTTGCTTTGTCATATTACCCATCTAGCTAATATACAATACCAATTTATTTATATCATTTTATTTCTAATAATCTACTTACTCTCTAATTTGTTTTCACATCGATATAAACGTGTTAAACGTAATTGATCACTCTGTGACACACGTATAGTTCAATTTCGATTAACAGGATAACTAAAATGAGAAAATAACTATTTTACCCAAATTGTATAAGCTACAAAGGGGACTAGAGGCCGGCAACACACGGATAGAACGGTGATTCTAGTCCTTAGATGTGATTCGTGTGTGAATAACCTAAAAAGAGACTGAACAGGATCTCAGTAACTAAAAGCAAATATCACTTGGTCCTAGGACCGGTTTCGATCTTAAACACATGGCATAGCTTCCTGGCATGCGGTTATGTTAGTTCAATGTGAATTAAGTCAGTTATGTTAGTTAATATTCTAACGGCGCCGGCGAGATGCTCAACAATAATATGCTATATTTATTTCGAACAAAGTCATCAATAATTTTTAATATTACAAAATGCTGTATTATTTGTTTGTATAATGTCCATTCAATACGCAATGATAATTATAGAACAATGTAAATTATCGACCAGCCTGGATATTTATAGTAGATTATCATCTATGTCATTGGTCTAGACAAGCATAGTGACATTCATGAAAAACTACTGGATTAATTAAATATTTTGGGCTAAAATTTTACATAAAACTAATTTTTACAAGCATGAAGATAGCAATTTATAAATAACAGCCAATTGTATATATTTTATGAACCTATCTACTCATTACCAGTTTAAATTGAGATTTTGATTTTGGTTGAGCTCTTTTGTACGAGAAAGAACGAGAAGATACATAGACAAAGTCAGTTACAATTAATAATGCCTGTGTAATGGCACACTATCAACCTACACCGTGATGTGCAGTGATAGTAAATTTCAGATCTTATATCGTTAGAAATAAGAGTTTATTTAGTGACAGAACAATAACAGTGCAAAGGTCATTTAAAGAAAACATTTTTGATTGCGACATCGAAGCCTGGGTATACCAAAAAGTATTTTTTGTAAATATTAAAACATTCCAGATTAATCAAACGCTGCACATATTAAAATATTTAACTGTATTTTTTCATTATTTTATTAAAAACATGTAAAGAAGTTTTAACAATTTCTAAAAATATAATTTTGTTTTAATATGTAATATAATTAATCCACATCACTTGTGTAACGGCACAGCACTGTCATATAGTTTTTTTATTTTATTTTACAATATTTTATCTACATTTAATTTGCAATTTCAATAGAATATCTAGGCTAATCTAATAAATTATTATAAAAATTATAATTACAAAAAATAATAACAACATTGTTCAACAATCATCAATTCCTGGCAGTATTACATTTTATAAAAATAAATGTGTAGAAAAGAAAAACATTTTGATCAAAAGGAAATAGAGTAGGTACCAATGAATATAATATATCACAAACATAAATAATCAAAAACAAAAGATCGTTTGAACAATCCATCGACGACCGTAATAATTTTCAAAGTTTTGTGAAGTTTCAGTAGGCAGAAGTCGGATCTACCAATTTAAAATTATTTAAACAACAGTTCGATTAAAGTCATGTATTCACCAAGAAACATTAGTTTTAGGAACAAAATCAATGTTGGATTAAAATATATGAACGGGGGGTTATTACCATGTTTTTGTTATTTAAGAGTTTCCGATATTTCGGCACTCTACATAAAATCTACGTGTTTGTTAAACAAATAAATGTGTTTGAAACATTTATAAACACTTATAAACAATTATAAACAAAGCGATAGTGTAAGACGATGAAACAATTATTTATTTTAGTATTATTAATAACAACAAATATTTGAGACAAAGCGGTTATTATGGAATTCAACCACTATTGATGTGGACGGCAAAATATCCGAACCGAAACGTTATTCATGTAAACCATCTTCGTGGTGTTTCAGAAACTGTTTCCGAAACATTGGTTCTCAGTGAATACATGGCTTGAGTTTACCGTGGACACATAAGCCGCCAATAACACAACTTGTATTCGACAATTCCGTCTTCATATAAGAATGCAATTAGCCTCAAAAAATCAACGACATCCCATCATTTGTCTAACACTACACTATCGTTTAGCTACAAACAAAACTAACAAGTCTCAAAACGGCATCTGTCAAATCGCCTGACGCACGTCAAAGAGTCGACTCGACACGGGAAAATGCAACCTATTACAACAAACATACAATCGATCGGTTGACTAATGCGATCTCAGTGTCTGCGATCAATAGGGAAGACGGCCGCCAATCACCGCCGCTAGGGGCGCTGACGTCGCAGTATTATCGAGTTTAATACCGTATAATAGTGACAAATTTCATAATACGAGTAGTGTCACAGATAAAAAAGTATGTATTCAATTCAAAATACTTCAATAGAATCAAAAACTCGACAATGTCACTTAATAGAAGATAATCCACAAGCACAACTACGTAAATTATATTATAATGACTCTTGACATATTTCTTGAAAAAATTTGTGACATCTACAAAAATGGCGTTTCAATGTTAAGAATCGTTTATTTGGTATACACAATTAATAACAACAGCACATACATACATGTTAAAGTGCGCTAGTGGCTCCATCTATGCTTTGCGTATTAGCTTTCGGCCGTCTTCCCGACAATCAAAGGGTCACTCACCAGTTACTGAGTGAGATGTCAACACGTTCAGTGAGTGATGATGGTTGAGTGTAGACATTGTGGGACCACGTGTCGGTACGGAAGTCGGTAGTTTTTGACGGTGCGTGCGGCGAGACACTTCAGTGTGGTGTACTTGAGCGGGTTGACTATGGCGCCGAGACTTTGTTGGGTGGATTTGAGGATCTCTTCAGGCGTTTCGCCTTCGTAGTTGACGGTGTCTATGTGGGCGCCGTGCGATAGCAATTCGCGAACCACTTCGGGTGGGCACGGGTTCAACTGCGGATGAGAAAAAAGAGAGGTTAAATTGTTGTTTACACATTTTTGATGGTATATTTGCATTGTAAATGACTTACAGTACACATACATGTTATAAAGTTAAAATGCTACAAATAGTGTAGCACACATTATGCCAAAATTACGCAATGAAAGTTCCGCGTGATTTAAGAAGCAATGCTTTTTATGTGACGAGCACCGCATTATGCCGAAAGTTAAGTCAAGTTTTACATTCGGAATGCTAGACGGCAGTTAAAACATTAAAAAAGATTTTTCATTTGCCGATAGTAAATAGTTACCGTAGCTCATAGACTTTCGCAATACTATGACGAGGTACAAGTCCTGAAAAGTTATTAGAAGTTTTTTTTTTATAGTTAACGTGGCAAATGACTCCGCTCCACCTGATGTTAAATGGAAACGGAGTTCAAACGGGAAGATAACTGGTGCAGAGTAAAAACCAGGCAGCATCAGTCACCTTCACGCTGCCAACCCAAAAGTAAAATGTAAAAAGACACATTGGATTTGGGTTTTTGCTGGTTGCCGGTATTTTCAGCTTCACCGGACTTTTATGGGGGCGGCGAGAAACCTAAAGGGGTCAAGCCATGTGAAACGAAGTGTCGTCAGAGATTTTCTATAGGGAACGGCGTCACGCACTATTGCACGATGTCGTTTCCTATAGGTTCAGATTGGATCGGAAGCGGACTTCGGCTCGGGTTAACCGGGTCGTGGGGGGAGAGAGGACGTGTACGCACGAAGCCCTTGCAGACGAATTTTTTTTCCTTTACTTGATGGCTTCGTGCGATTAGCACATTTAGCCAGTGTCAAAGTAATTTTTCTTACGTAATACATAAATAAACAATATTTCTTTCCAGTATGATGATGAATGATAATAGAAATGAGAAGTGAGAAAAGATATACCCCCCAAACCCCTCGAGTATCTCAGTAAAGATGTGGGGCTTTACCAAGTCCTCACGCGGACTTCTTGTGAGAATTTGAAAAGTGACGTTGCACTGTTTTGTTTCATTTGCCAACACTCATGCACACTCACGAACACTTAACGGTTAATAATCCACCATTATTTCACATTAATATTCGTCATAACACAAATTTTAGAAAACAAAACAAAACCGCAGACACGACTCTTCAGTTTCCCGCCAAGAAGTCCCTGCAGAGGAGTTGTGCGGTGCGGCGGCGGTACCTTGCACACGAGGTGCAGCGGCGTGTTGCCGTCGGCGTCGCGCGCGGCGGGCGCGGCGCCCAGGCGCAGCATGAGCGCGACGAGCGCGGCGCAGCACGGTTGCGCGTCGCCGGGCGCCGGCAGCCACGCGCCGCCGCGGGCGCGGCTGCTCTCCGCGGAGCACGCCACGTGGAGGGCGGACCGGCCTTGCCGCACCTGTGGCGAGGGACGGACGCGGTTAGGTACATGTACAAAAAAAAACTTACAATAGAAATGTGTGACAGAAATCGTCCCTAGTCTCGGTGACACCAATTTTATAACGTAACACATATTTTGAAAAAAAAATGCAAAATTACATGAAGAAAAAATGTGCAGTAATAAAAATAAAACTTATAATAGAAATAAATCGTTCCTAGTTTCGGTGACACCAATTTGTGACGTAAAATTTTGAAAAAATGCAAAATGACTTTTATTGCATGTAAAACAGATGTACAGTATGTGTATAATTAAAATGTTTTTGTATGTGTTTATTGTCAATATCACTTGTCTGAAGTCCAGACGAACACATCTTCTACATCTCACTATTTTTTGGATAATAGTGAAATGTAGAAGATGTGATCGTACAACTGATTATTTACCTTAATATCTAACTTGAGCGCGCTTATCGCGATTATCTCTTCACAACTAATAATAAGCTAAGCAATCACCTTGATGTCTAACTTGACGAGCGAGTACACAGCCTTGAGGATGTTCCAGGAGAACTCTTCAGTGCACTCGGGCTCGCCTAACAGTCGTGCCATGAGCGTGGCTAGGTGCAGCGATATAACCAGCACCCTTTGTAGGGTTGTTAACGTCTGCTCTCTAACGTTGCTGAGCTTACAACTAGTGATGAAACTAGTGACTGAACTAATTCAGTAACTTAATATAAGCAGCACCCTCTGTAGCGTTCGATACTGAGCTTACAACTAGTGACTGAATCGAACCATTACCTAAATACCTAAGACAAGGCTGTATACTCAAAAAGTTGGTCCTTCGAGCCGGATGTTCTCGATAATTTCATTCCAAACTGTCAATATGCCTAAAATCTAGACGATCACATCTACATTTTACTATTATCTAATTACAACTGATTATATTACCTTAATATCTAACTTGACGAGCGAATACACAGCCTTGTGGATGTTCCCAGAGATCTCTTCAGTGCACTCGGGCTCTTCTAACAGTCGTGCCATGAGCGTGGCTAGGTGCAGCGATATAACCAGCACCCTTTGTAAGGTCGTCAGCGTCTGCTCTCTATCGATGCTGAGTTTAGAGTCGAGTAACTCCATGCCTCGGTGGATTTCGGATAATGTTTTTCTAAATACTGGATCTACATCGTCGAATGTGACAGGCGGTACTATGCGACCTGGAAATAGAGAAACATTTATTTAGAATACATTATCTTAACATTGTATTGCTACTTATATGTTGTAAGATTTAGACACATGGTCTTTCGAGCTGGGATCGTCGAAAACAACACAAATGTTGTCACCAAATGACTATGAAGACATCATTTATAATTAGATAATTAGGTGTAGTTTTTCAAAGCTTTAAGCTTCCCTTCATTTGGTTTGCGACTTTTACGAACGTGCAGACCTTTTTGACATTAAGACGAATCTTATATTTTTCTCTGGGTAAAATTAACGCCACCTATAGGTGGCGTTAATTTTACCCCAGATCAAGGAGCTCATTAACGCTCACAAGCGAGATTATAAATATATATAGTAAAAGCGAAACAAACAAAACAAAAAATGACCTCTCAATGCTGGCCGAGCCCGCTTAGCCAGCATGTAAGATGACAGCTCCACGAAGCTGAACAGGCTGGACTGGGTGAGCAGCAACCGCTGACAGTAGCTATACCCAACCAAAATTTAGACTCACCCTGAAGCGGAGGTCAAGCCCGCTCAGCCAGCATGTACGAGAACAGCTCCGCGAACAGCTCCGACAACAGCTTCGCTCCACACATAGCACTACTATTGGTCCTTCGAACCGATGTTCTTAAAAACTTCTATGGTGCTTTCTAGGCAATAAATTCTGTTGGTACATTTCGTGATTATACTACACAAAACTAATGACAAATCCAAACCTGGACTGCATGAGCGGCGACAGCGGTGATACTAAGTAACTCTGAAACCCAGACTTTCCCATGTAAATGTTTTATTTTTAATAATAGCTCAACTCACCGCGCAGCGGAGGCCGAGCCCGCTCAGCCAGCATGTACGAGAACAGCTCTGCGAAGCTGAACAGGCTGGACTGGGTGAGCGGCGACAGCGGCGGGAGTACCGCTCGCTGCATATCGAGCGCGTGGTGCCACAGCTGGCGGCAGCGGGCGAACCGGCCGGCGTCCGCGTATACGGCGCCGCGGTAGCGCACGTAGTACGAGGTGTCGGGGTGGGCGGGGCCTAGAGATTATCAAACGTTCAATTCAATAAAAGGAATTTAAAAAAAAATACTTCTTAACTTCGTTGTTCGGTGCGAGCATTCGTATGGTCAACACAGTGAGTCAAACTAAACGACACTAGACGAGCCAAAAATCAGCCATTACTCATTACTCAAAATCGAAGGAGGACATTAAAAACAGCACTTCAGAATCCCACCCCCAGGCTAGCTTGTAGGTAGACTCCTCACCTAGGATCCTCTCCCTGATGACGAGCGCCTGCATCCGCATAGCGTCCGGGTCGGCGAGTATCTCCTCCAGCTGCTGCGAGTTGCTCGGTTCCACCGCATAGTCGTACGCCTCTATGCGCGGAACGTCTTTGGGTTTCGGGATTGGGTCGTTGCCGTCCGCGGGGAATCTGTTAATCATTTAAGAGTTGTTTATTAAATGGTTGGAATGGTCATGTAAAAGATAAGTCTGTAAATGTTATTGCATGTTTAAAAAATGAACTTTTTGAAACAACACAACATAGCACATATAAGAAAAAAGGACATTCTAATTTCATTTTATAATTAGTAGGTACTTCGGTATTGAAATAAATCAATTTTTATTTGGCTTCAACCTGACTTCTAAACTTTCATTGGTCCTTCGAGACGGAGTTTTAAAAAGGGTATTGTAATTTTACTGTTACCGGTCGTTACGACACGTTCACACGTACACGTACGTTCGCGGGCGCCGACTATGTCACGGTTCTTATCGACGTACGTCGCGCCCAGGAATTCAGGCGAGTCGATATACTTTTAACGCGTCACCAGAACGTGTTCTACGTCTATTCTAAATTATAACCGTTATTCATCCAACACTCTTACCTGTCGTCCATTGCTCGTTTCCACAACGCGAGGGCGCCAACCATGTCGCGTCTCTTGTCGACATACGTCGCACCCAAGAGTTCTAGCGCGTCGATCCGCTGCTGCCGCGTCACCAAACCGTGTTCCGCGTTTATTAAATGCTCCACTATGTGTGTGTGGCCGGTGACTGATGCCGCTAACAGAGGAGTCATGCCTGGAAGACAAAATGTTTGTAAAATATACTGGCACTTTAAAGTTTCAATATAATAAAAAAAAATCACCTCTGCGGTCTAGTGGTTAAGACCACCGGTCTCAGACCCACGGTCCTGGGTTCGATTTCTGAATGTTTAAATGTTTGTACTCGTTTGGGTGGTTTTAAGTCCACCTGGCTAGCTAACACCATCTTATCTAAATACGTTAAACTAAGACTTCGCTAAGAAGGTCTCTAACTGTAGTTGCTTAGCAAGTTAATGACATTGGTACAAAGTTTAGTTAACGTCTGCAACTGTCCCCCACGACCCGGTCAACCCGAGCTGAGATCCTAGCCTTTACATGCGCTCTCGGGTTGTTCCGCTCCCGATCCGATCCTCGGAGAATCTAGTAGGGAACAGGGACACGCACTAGTGCGCGTAATGCCATTCCCTCTAGTAAACCTCTGACTGTGTTTCGTTTCACACGGGTTGAGGAGCCCTTTAAGTTCTTCGCCGCCCCAAAAAATTCAGTGACGCTGCGGCAATCAGAAAACTCTATTTAAAAAAAACTGCAGTTGCAGATGCTAAGTTGATTGATGTTGCTACGAAGATCTATCGACGTATCTTCGTGCGTCACAAAAATAAACTCACCGTACGAGTCCACGTCCATCGTAGCGCCATGCCCCAAAAGCATCTTCAGGGTGTGCAAGGAGCCACTCTCTGCGCAGTCGTGCAACGCGGTGTTGCCCTTAACTGATTTCCTGTTGACGTCAGCGTTCAACGAGAGGAGGTACTTGGCGATCCTGATGTGGCCCTTGTAGCATGCGATCATCAGGCACGTGTGCCCGTGGCGATTGGCTATTTCTATGTCTGAAACAATCAACGTCAACTGTTATAGTATGGCCGACTTATTACGACCTCTTCTGTATACCTGGGTATTTCGGAACGATTATTTTTATGGCCATAAAGTTACCAAAACCAAACCTATAAATTGATATGCTAGTCTGTTTACGCCCGAATTGTTTGGAATATATCCTCAATTTATTTATTTGTTAAGAAAAGGAACAGCAATTAGGTTTTAGTTGTCTGGAATAGATCCTCGATTTATTTCTTTGTTATGAAAAGCAAACTATTGGAGGTAGAGCGCAAAGTGATGGCAGCAGCTGGAAGAGAAGTGCCGAAGATCGGGTTCAGAGGCATGCGTTAAAACCGAAAAGTTGATGAGGTATTTCATTTCATTAACCACCTACATTTTAATTGAAATAACTTAATGCTTTGCTTTAGAGGAGCTCGATAGCGCAGCTGGCTAACGCACCCGGCCTGCGATTGCTAAGGTTAAGCAACTTTCGCAAAGGCCTGTCATCGTATGGGTGACCAAAAAAGTAACATCTCGAGCACCTACATGCTTGCATGCGGAAGGCACGTAAAGCCGTTGGTCCCGGCTGCATGTCGCAGTCGTTAACAACCACAAATCTCCACTGGTCCCGCGTGGTGGTTTATGGCCCGTTCTCTCTATCCATCCGGAGGGAAGGCTCGTGCCCCAGCAGTGGGGACATAAAAATTAGCTGGTGATGGTGAATGATTTGCTTTAACTTACGATGCGCCATTCATGTAGATAGCGCAAGACATAGAGCACGACTTACCGGCACCATTCTCGACCAGGAACCTGACAATGTCGTAATGTCCGTCAAAGCAGGCGGCCCGCAGCGGCGTGCTGTGCGTGCGCGTGGTGGAGTTGACGTTTGCGCCCGCACGGACCAACAGCCGCACCAGGGGCAGGTGGCCGGCGGCGGCGGCGCACCATAGGGGCGGGGCGCCCTCTATCGTCTCGCCGTCGAATGTAACTGGAAGATGAAAGTGCCATAGTAAGTCCTGTTCTTCTTTTTTCTCTTAAGGCACAAAATAAGGAGACTGTAGAAGGTAAGCTCGAGCAACGCTCTCTATCTCTCACGGACGCGGAATCTTGCAACAGCCGCGCTCTGACTGTTCCTAGCTTACCTTCTTAGCAAACTTAGCTATTAAGCTTACCTTCTGGGTGTCCTTATTTTGTGCTTAAGGCTAATAAGACATTGCGTTAATTATATCACTATCAATTTGCCTATATTTAAAGTCTATCTATCAAGCAGTTTCTGACAAGATACTGGCTGGCCTGTGCTAAGGTTTTGAAGCTCTATCTCTCTCTTAACTCCGGTATAGAAAAAGGTTTTAGTCCTTTCTGTTTACCAAAGTTGGCTGGACTTTTACGCGCTAATAGAGTTTAAGCTCATTTCAGACTACGCTATAATATTACAGCATATAGTTCATAGCACAACAATATCTTATATCGTATGGTGAAGTCTTGCTATGCTATGCTATATAGCACAATAGTATAGCGTAGTCTGAAAAGAGCTTAAGGCAGTCAAAGAAAAAGCGGTTAATTTGGGTTTCTAAAACTACCGATTCTTAGATAGATACGACAACCGTTTAACCCTTGTTAACCTGTAAAACAGTTCCAAACTCTAGTCTCCAATACACAAGATAAGTAAGTGATTTTATCATCGGACAGAACCATAAAAAGTATGTAAAATTTACACAGTTGTGCCTAAATAATCGAGCTACATGTTGGTCAACATCAAAATATTAATATAAACAAACCTTTAATAAATCATAATTTATGTCGCGCCGACTCTATCCACTATTTCCTAAAAGTACAGAAAAAACAAAATGGGTCTCGCTATTTCAGGCTTAAATAAGACATTTTTTTAGTTTTGTTTGTTTAATCTAACTAGCGTTGATATCGAGCGATATATTATGACTTTACAAATACTAAACAATTTCGTCAACAAGAAGGTATGTTATGCGAAATGGGAAACAACCTTGTATCAGTTTACCAACAAACCTTGAGAAACCCTACAATATCCTTTCAAACACTAATCCAAATCGCCTGCCTAATATCTAACAATGTCAAGTTCATTAACAACTGCTTATATAACTCGGGAAATGTCATTACAATTAAGTAGTTACTAAGCCGTATGTCATTATTAGTAGGTAATAATTTATTTAGATTCAGACATGTTTGGAAACCTTTGTTGTAACAATAATGATTAAATAACATGTATAAGATTTTTATTTAAGTCTTTAATCGCCGTGTTGGTCACCGGTGACCGACAAACAATAAATTTTCTATTGTGTCTGGTTTTGCGGCAGTCAACGTGTTAAAAAAGATCCTAATAATCAAAGCTTTTTTACACTGTTTTCAGTAATAAAGTTTAAGATTACGTTTTTTTATTGGTTTCGTATTTATTTGGTGTGTACAACAAATTTACACAATTTTTAAAGACTCAAAGCATGGCCACCACATGTGACCAAGAATTATAGAATACGATTGATACACATTTTCTTCCATTTGCATCAGCAATAAGCTGAATTGTGTTGAGCGACAACTGTCTTGAAGGTGAAGAAGCCAGCGCCTCATCAGTCCTATTAAAGCGTATTCTTCCTTTTTTGATATAATATATTAGATAGAAAATATAACTAGGGAAGTATATCTGATATGGGAAGTACCTATACCTACGTCTATGAGTGAAAAACATGCGCATTATTATCGACTGCGTGTTGCGTAAATATAGCCACTCCTTTTCCTTGGAACTTGAAAAATTCCTAATGAATGACTGCTAGCAAGGTTTCTACTATTGTTTGGTTTGTCCGTTGTTGTAGTACGTGGTGGTGGCTCGCTCACGTCTACACTTTTGACACTAAAGCGATTCATCTTCAGCCCATTTTATGTAGCCTAGCCTAACAGTGGGGCTAGGGCATGAGCCTTCCCCATGGAGAACGGGTCATAAACCACCACGCAGGCCCAGTGCGGATTGGTGGTTGTCAACGACTGCTAATGCAGCCGGGACCAACGGCTTTACGTGCCTTCCGAAGCACGGAGGAGCTCGAGATGATACATTTTTGGTCCCCCATCCGACGACCGGCCGTTGCGAAAGTTGCTTAACTTCAGCACTCGCAGACCGGGCGCGTTAACCACTGCGCCATCGAGCTCCTCTAAAGCGATTAATAACCGCAAATACTAATAAACGAAATAATAACAAAATATTTTGAAAAGGAATAAGTAAAATAAACTGTACTAATGACGCTTTGTTTCTATTTGAATATAGAGTTATCACGCTGCTGTCATTTAGTAAAGAAAAGATAAGGAATGAATTATTGAATTTATTGTAATTATTATTTATCTCAGAACAAGAACTAATGTATTATTTATTAGTTTTCTAATATACGCACCACCATTATAATGTCTGTCTGTATACACTATACACGCGAGTACCTTGTACATGCCCGTGGAGTTACAGCATATTAATGTTGCCGTGTCTTTGTTTGTTTTATTGTATTTTCTTTTGTAACTCTGTTATGTGTGGTTAATCTTTAGGTACTATTAATAAAGAGGTAATTTGTGACTTTGTTTGTTTGTTTGTTTGTTTATATGTCAGGGCTAATCTCTGGAACTACATAATTCCAAATTTTTTTAACTTATATAATGCTACATTCCTTGTGGATAACTTAACTTACTTTAATATTAAAAAATAATATTTTCAATATTTCAAATCCACGCGGACGAAGACGCAGGCAAAGTGCTAGTAAATAAATAATTAAATAAATAAGGGTTCTGTGACAATTCCCGCACGCACATGCCTGTCTGGAATTCTACCAGCCCATATACTAATTCATTAATTTATCGATACGAATGTTCCTTCCTACACTCCAATACAGAAATGTGTGCGATAGAGTCAAAAGAACTGATTCTTTATGGGACTGCAACTGACTAGTTATGATGTTACATACGAGTATCCACAAGGTACCGCTTACCATCAAACGATTCATTTAGGGTGGATTTCACCAACATCCAATTTATACGAGAATAGCTATCCCAGTATAACTTTACTCTTATGATTTAATCTACGGCTAACTTTGGTTTAATTTCACCAGATTAATCTATGGGTAAGTTACTCTCGCATAGTTACTCCGTGACGATGAACGAATGAAACGAACGAAAATATTAAAAACCAAGCATAAAAGTACATTCATACCATGACTGAGCAATGGCGCTGCGGATTTTTAATTAACCAGGGCAATATATGTGCTTGACGTTTTGAATAACTTAAAATATTCTGTTGTGTTGATTGTTTGTTGACAGAGAATATTGTTAAAATAAGAAGTCATGAATACGTAATTCTTTAATAAATACCAGCACCTACCTATTTGTTACATACCTACTCCAGAGACAATGCTCAATTTTTTTGCACAATGCTTAATTTTGACAAACGGAATCGTATATGGCGAAATCGTAGTCGTCGTTATCTTCAAAGTACTATGTCCTTTCTTTAAACCATGTTAGGCGAGGGCCAAAATAACCTTCATCGTCATTAGTCAATAAATTTATTCAAACGTAACGACATTTTGTTTAAGTTATCTATAAAAATTTGTCCGTGACAGTTATTGTGACGCAACTTAATCTACGAATAACAGCTTACTCGGCCGAAATCGGTGGTATAAGAAGTTACTCCAGTAAAGTAAATTTATCCTTGGGTTAAACGTTAGTGAAATTAAAAGTTCGTTTACTCTCGAGTAATTAGCATAAGACTTATACTACCTTGGTGAAATCCGCCCTTAGTCGAATAAATACTTTAGTACATACATACAGTCTAGTTGACATTTGTTCATCCCTAAAACTCGTGTAAGTTTGATATCACTTTTAATTTGAATTAGATTTTACAACATCAACAATTTCAATTTCTAAACAATGATAAAATGTTTTTCTTCACCGTTTTAGTTCTCATCGACTTTTCAAATGCCTTTAATGCCGTCAGTCATGATATTCTCCTTGCTATCCTTTCCCATCTTATGGTTTCAGCCGAGGTGCAGGAATGATTTTCTCCCTATCTTCGAGAGCGTCAGCAGTCGGTTCGCGTTGATGAGAAATCATCAAATTGGCATGATCTAGATGCTGGCGTTCCTCAAGGCGGGATTCTTTTTCCTTTATTACTTTCATAATTTATTAATAACATCACATACCACTTTCAGTGTTCGTATTATCTGTACGCCGATGACCTTCAGCTTTACACCCAAGCACGTGTAGATGACTTGTCAGATGCCATTGGAAAACTTAATCGGGGTTTGGAAGTGGTTAACGACTGGTCTTGTAGGTTTGGTGTGACCGTAAATCCCTCAAAGTGTCAGTCGATACTCATTGGATTGATGGGTAGAGTGGGAATTAGCTCCCTTGAGCCAATTGTGTACGATGGAACGGTCATACCGTTTAGCCCGAATGTGAAAAATCTTGGCCTGCATCTCGATTCTACGCTCAGTTGGCACTCTCAGGTCGCTAGTGTTAGCCAGTAAGTTACCTGGACCTTGCGCTCCTTGAATCGCCTGAGGAACTTTTTACCATTTATTAAAAATTTTAATATTTCTCATGATTGACGTGTGTTATTTCGGTCTTAATGCTGACTTGTTAGACAAACTCGACAGACTGCTCAACAACTTTATACGGTTCATCTACAACCTCAAAAAAGATGACCACACCTCACAATATAGGTTCGAACTAAAATGGCTGCCCATTCGTCAGCGGAGGCGTGTCCGAGCCCTGACGACACTATTTTCACTACTTAAATCTCCAAATGCTCCGTCTTATCTCACTCCTCATTTTCAATAGTAGGAAGGAATCTCCGATCTACAAATAATCTTCTCCTTCTCTGTCCTTCCCATACATCTACCTTTGTACACTCCTCCTTCCATACTCAGTCCATTCTCCTATGGAATGCGCTACCTCTTAAAATCAGGATGGCTACGAGTCGTGACGCCTTTGAAAAGAAAGTCCGTATGCTCTTTTTTGATAAAACTTTGGCAGAATCACCAGGCATTAAGTCTGCCATGTAATATATATTACAAAAGTTTTAAATGAATAAATAAAGAAATTAGTATTTGGCAGAGAATTAATATTCAAATATGAATGTAAAACAAAAGGTATTTCTGTACATAGCGCGCGACGTTAATTTAGTAAGTTGAAATGGCCTGCCGCCAAACTATTGACGCAATAGGAAAACAATTACGGCTAGCCGACGAGAGAGCCGTTATTGCACACAGTCTACAGACAATACCTCACTGTTTACACGGTCATCTAATGCTATGTTACTCTTTATCGCAAAAAAATATTACCAAGAAGACTTATTGATAAGACACGACGATCTACGAATAGATCGATGAAAAGCTCTTCTTCCCGGCTCTTCGGTCCCGGGTTCAATTCCCAGGTCGGGCCAAATGTATTTCGAATTTTTACATGAGTTTGTGATCACCAACCCGCAAAACCTTGCACAATTTGGCCTTTTATGACCTAGCTAGACAAATAATGAGAAAAGATTTTAGGAAATTATTTAAATTAAATTGAGTGCCTATCATTGTCAATTTGTATGCTAAATATCTACCTCCTACCAATATTTTTTCATCGTAGCTATTATATTATAATATAACTTTAAAGCCTTTGTTAACATGTACTCACATGAGGCATGTAGTCATTCCTGTTTTTCAGAACGGTATTCTCACGATACTTTCTTCATTCGATTTCAACTATACATTTAACACCGTAGATCTTGTCTTACAGCTTGGCATACTGCGCTCTATAAACCAGTTAATTACTGCGATATCATAGTGATTGACTGGATTTATAGTTACCGGTTAGGACGCCGACAGCGAATTGGTATCGACGACACTTTCACTAGATAAATTGTGATGATAACTCAGTTGAGTTATAGCAAACACAGACATCGTCGTCGTAACAGTAACAGACAGAATGTCATCCGGCATCTTGTCTTGACTTGACATTTTGTCGGTGTTGATATTCGTTATTCATTAATTTAATCTCAAAACCAACTAACTTCCTACCGCCATAATGCGACTAATATTAACAGGTGACGCGTTAAAATGCTTTTTTGTTGTCATTCTTTAAGTTTTAACAGAAACCTTTTATCTTCTGCAGAATCCTTCATAAGACTTCGGAATTTTCTGTAAACCGGGAATAAAATTACACAAGTCCTTCTTCTTCCCATGCCAATGTCAGTTTTCTTGATACAACAAAGGTAAAAATTTAGCGACTTTAAAATTTTAGCATACTAACACCCGTTTGCACTAAACTTATGAATCGCCTTAGTCTTGGATTAACTACTACCCGGTCAAGTTAACTCAGCACTTGGCTCGAAAACGTCGCTTACACTCAAGTGCCTAAATAACTTGACCGGGTAATAGTTAGGCAAAGACTTAGGCGATTCACAAGTTTAGTGCAAACGGGTGTAAGACTTTACAAAATCGATGCTTCACAATTCATGTATCCGAATTTTGTACAAGTAGTCTTATTGTAATTATTTAGGTTTTTGAAAAAACGAGTTTCGACCTGTACAAGAGTCGTGGGAATAATAATAATACCTTTGGGAATAAGCCTAATAATGTAATATAGTAGGTAAGTAGGTACCTTTACTTTAATCACTTTATATGTATATTTTTTTTAATTTAGAATGATCTCAAAGCCAATACTTCAATTGTTCTGATAAGGTACAAAAAGTTTGAATTGCGAGCAAATTTTTTCGTGTAATGTGTTTAAAACTTCCAAAAACATGTCTAAGTAGCGGTTTAAGGTAACTGTTACGAGATTCCGTGTAGAGGTTGTCTATGTGTGCGTTGCTCGAGCGCGTTTGTATGAAGCTTAAGTTCCTTCTGTAGTATTCTTATTTTGTGCTGCTGCAACTAACCTGAGCCGGGCTGTTCGATATCCGCTTTACACCTCTCTATGAGGTACTCGGCGACGTCGTAGTGGCCGTTCCTGCAAGCGATCACCAGAGGCGTGGCGCCCCCGACCTTCGCACCCACCAACATGTTCAACTCGTCTGTGGAGCGCCAACTGTGTAGGTACACCTGGGGACAACAGATACAATACTTTAATATCTAGTAGACTGCAAAACAAAACAAGTCCTTCTTGGCATATTATGGCTGTAAAAGAAAGGGAGAAAATAAATGTTTATAACCGGTTCTTCGGAATACCCCTTTTGTAGACCGTAAATGAAAACAATTCCGTTCCAGGCCTTCTATGATAAGGATGACATTTTCCGATATTTTTGACGCTATCAGAGAAAGGGAGAATAATTCTTTGCTAGGTTTCTTACCTGTTCGTCCGCATACCCCTTGTATTTAACCCTGCTATACTTACAAACAATGCAAAGTGACTTTCACAATAGTAGCCTAATATGAATACAGACATTTAAATTTGATAAGATCTTCCTTGCCCCTCAAACCCGTGAAATACAGTAAAGATGTGGGATTTTGCCGACCACGCCACACGCGACTTCTTGAGAAAATTTTAAATGTGACGTTTTGTATTGTTTTGTGAACAGTTAACAATCCATCCGATATTTTAAAAAAAAACTTTCCTACACTCACACCAATTATGTAGCCCAAGAAAAGCTTCGTTATGAAACTCGTTAAATTGTTACTAGACAACGGATAAACATACTTAAATACATACTTGTTATTCAAAGAAAACACCCCAGACCCGAGACAATTTAGAAAAACAATAATTTCTAAACTGACCCGGCCAGGGATCGAACCCGGGACCTCAGAGATGGCGACACCATGAAAACCGGTGTACTAACCACTCGACCAAGGAGGTCGTCAATATAATATATATGTCACATTAATATTCGACGGCACACAGAAAAAGAAAAAAAAACTAAACTGCAAACATGACTCTTCACTTTCCTAAACCTAAACCGGTTAACGTTAACAATAACGTAAACGCTGTCACGTTCATTCATTCGAAGAACGCTTTATTTTCTACGGACTACCATGAAAAGAAGTCCCATATTAAAAGAACAGTAATTTTAATACGAAATTGAAAAAAAATAAAACAAAACATGTTTGACTATGTTTTTGATGAACCGCTTTAAGAAGTGTTACCGGTATCGATACTACCGATTGCATAACCGCATAATGAGGTCGAAAACTCGTTTTCACCATAAACAAGGGGCACGCCCACGTAGTCCAAAATAAGAAGAATAGACGCAATGACCTGGATCCTAATGTAGCAAGTTTGTTTAAATAAGGATAAGAGTACACCCATACGTTAAAAACAAGCAAAGCTGGGGTTTTAAGGCGATGACGCAGCGTTTCAGAGAATATAAAGCAACTTTCGCAACCTCGGGTCACCGGATGAGTGACTAAAATAAAAATATTTTAACTCCGTGCTTCAGAATGCAAATTAATGCATATGGTTCCGGTCATTGTTGTCTTTAAAACATCCACTAACCTACATTGGTATAGTGTAGTGGATTTGGCTAGACCTCCTGAGCCTGAGAGCAGCTAATGATAACGACATAAGCTAATGATAATGATGGTAACTTTAAGCAGCCTTGTGGGGAATCATGACCGACGAATACCCCGACTGAACTTGCACCAAGATTCGCAAAGTGAAACCTCCGTTATAACATAACAGCGGTGTTTGGCAAGAGGCCGCAGTGGTTGTGGCGCAAGCGCAATGCACCGGGTCGCTTGCAAAACTTGCGACGCCACGGTTTTTCACTAGCAGTTTTAGAACATTAAGAGATGTCTAGCTAATAATGACATCAATTATTTAGAACAGAAAAGAAATGGATTATGTATGTGCTTACCCGAGAGCAAACTTAAGTCTTACGTACAATTTATGACAAAAACCATTTACAATCATAGGTTTTTATTCCTTTAACACAGAAAAGACGCACATCAACTCTTAGGTTCCATGTAGGTACGTAATCGTATTATGAATTCATGTTCTTCGTAACGCACACCTGAGGTCCAACACTTACCGAGCCTTACATAGCGTCTTGATACATTTCTTTGATATAAACGTCTAATCCTAAAAATGGCGAACTATTATGCCAGGGTTTGTCGGTCAAGAAGGAAAGTTATCAGTCCCATAATAAAAGAGAAAACCCAATAGAGGATTGCAAGCACTGTCACATAGTTGCATAAAAAATTGGCAAGTCATTAATTTGCCAAAATAAACAATGATACAAAATTCATAAGCAGTCTTGTATCATGAACAAAATATATTGTAAGTTACGCAAATATCAAAGCTTCTTGAGGTTTATTACTCCACTGTGCGTCACCCAATGTACTCAAATGTAAAGTCAAAGTAGGTCGAGCTCATGTATAATCAAGTTACAAAGAATAGACAATAATGCTTATTAGGAAAAATATTCTCGGGATAGCTCAGTTCTTAGATCAGATTCGTAAGTTAAGTGCTGCATTCAAAAACTCATGTATTCAAGAATAGACGGAGAAAACGTTGAACTGCTAAAGAACATCAGACATTATAGTAAGAAAAAGGTTATTGGAGGAACTTCGCACGACTCTAGGTTGTTGCTTGGCACAGCATGTGACCACAAAATAAGGATTACCCAGAAGGTAAGCTTAAAATATATACCGCGCTCGAGCAACTTACACAGACACGGATCTCGGAACAGCTGGGAACAGTCCGAGCGCTGCTGTTGAGAGATCCGTGCCCGTGAGAGTTTGTCTGTGTGTGCGTTGCTAGAATGCGTTTGTGTGAAGCTTGCCTTCTGCAGTCAGCTTATTTTGTGATGTTACCCTGTAAAATAAGGTCACGTTCTCAAAGCATCCGGTCTTGCAAAGCAGGCTGAATCACGGTGTGTCCGCTTAGCTTACTCTCAGGTAAACCCACCTTCAGATGATTAAACATCAAAACTAGCGTCAACGTCGTTCTAAAGCAAAAAAAAAATATCGATAACAGCCGATTTTAGTGTTAATATCTGTTCTTTTGGGCAATCAGGCTATGCGAGTAAACGCTTAAGAATCATAATAGGTATAATTTGTAGAGCTTTTTATAATGCCTCTATGCCAAGCAATTTTACTGGGTCTGGTATCCTTCAAACCTGAACAGCAAACAAATTCAACTCCATCAGGTGAGATAGTAGTCAAATGTAAGCATATCTAATTATTTAAAAAAAAGCAGTGCATGTCACTTCTGCTTGGTAACAGAAATAGATATGACGGTGATAGCCATTCCAATGTTCTAAGTAAAATAACTTAAACACTGGCTAAATAACCTCACTCAGAAAATTAATAAGACAACTTGGTAAATCAGTATACATAGGAAGAAACAGATGCAGTTGATATTGTGTAAATAGATCAATAACTCACTTGACAAGTATCCTGTTAGATGAGAGCGACACGAATACTAAAATCAAATTGCTAGTTGCGCTGCTGCGCATTTAAGTAAATACTTATAAAACAATGACAATTAACATTACGCTCCGTTTCACAATATCTTATTGTGTGTATTGCACGAGCCGTTGATGAGTGACGATTGATTTGACTTTCGCAATTTCAGCCGAATCATTGTCTTCTGACTGACGAATAACATTCGCCGTACATAATGCGCCCAAAGTCAAATTATAAAGCGTAATTACATATGACCTGTGAAATTATGCAATAAAATTCAACTTTGTATAAGCAGTGTTTATATGATTCGAATGTCAATCACAACGATAAAAACTGAAACTTTTACTACATTGCATAGATTTTTTTTTAATTTTGTTTTTTATTATGGGCATAATCCTACTACCAGGCATATACTAGTCATATTGAAACAATATATTTGTCTATTTTGAATGACATACAGCTCTAGTTTCAAGATCATAGGTTAATTTCTAGTCAAAAGTCGATGCTGCGCTCAGAATGTAAATGTCATGTCATTTAAATTTTCGATAGTTTACCTTCTTTATTCGCCTAAGCAACCTTCGCTGGCGTCGCAGCAGCGTTTTGCCGCAGTGCCGCAGCGTCTCGATCCACCGGCACCGCACCGGCATCAAATCCCACACCCCAGACGACATTTTCACCATCACATCACAAATTAGCACTTCGACAAACACTTTTATCACTTATAACGACTGTTTATTTCATTAAAGTCAATTACTCGATTTGCTCAAAAGTATCAAGATCAATGTTTCCAAATTTTCAGCTTTCTAGAAGAATTTGGAAATGGTCAGGATAAAATAATTTGTAAAATGAACTCCAATAAAACCGTATGCCTAGTGTTTCATTGTAAAACTTGGTAAAATAAAGAAATATGGTGATAATCAGCTCACGACATAGATGAAGCAACTCGATTTATTAAATTAAAAAAACTAAAAACACTTGTTTGATAAACTGCAAGATATATTCTTTCCCTGACGACTACCAACTAAGAGCTCACTTAGATAATGACCGTTTCCTTATGAAGCCAAGGGCGGATTGACAGTTTTCATAACGCAGATTGTTTGCGGTTACACTTGTGGTCAAACTTCCCACAGCTGCGTTATATTAATATTATATAAGTGACGCGGAAAATTTATGAATATTATCGTTGAATAAGAAACCGGTCAGGTTGAAGAATAACTTGCGTACAGAGTGTATATATGACAATATTTATAAAAATGTCAGTAAAATAGATTACACATCGGGCCCCCGACCGCCTAACCGATTGCTTTGTGTACGTGTATAGTTTATGAAGTCATCTTGCCATTTCGTACCGCCTATGAAAGCAATATCGAAAGGTATAGGCTATAGCTTTCGATATATGCCTATACCTATTAGCTAGATGACAAGATGACGTCATAAACTATACACGTAGCCAAGGCAATCGGTTAGGCGGTTGGGCCCCAGGTCTGTATTTGGCCAAACTTCATCTCTGGCTTTCAAGTCCATCCATCAAGCAGTTTCTGAGAAAATTTGTCTTTGGCTAACAGGCAGACACGTGAGCGATCTTACAAGGCTCCGTTTTATTAAACGTATTCACAGAACCCTAACATATACATATTAATGTTTTGATTAAAGGATAAAATAGCAAAATCCAGCATTATGAAATTGCTATATAAAAATAAGAATAATGAAACTTAATTCTATTATTTCGCGGTCCGACCGAAGCTGTTACTGAACCATTGGGTTGTAAAGCTCAGAGTTCAAAGTAGGAAACAAACTAAATTATAAATGAGCATCTGGGAAATGGAGAAGAAAAACAATGACCTCGTATATTCAAACACAAGTTCAATGGCACTCAACTATGAAATAAAAAACCGACCTCAAAAAGGAAAATAAAAAAGTAAAAAATAAATTTACTTAGCACAAAGTAATTCGTATTTTGATTTAGTTAATCAGAAATGATTAAATAAGTATACAAAAACAGCTCTAAGAAGCAAGAAATAATATTGCAATCATATTATTAATTACATAGATACGCATATAAGTTTTAAACAATGTCTATTGAAGTCGGGCGGTTGGACTGGTTGGTGGTTGGCTGGGGGACAATTTTGTTTCATTTAAACTTTTATAGTTGTTCCATTATCTCGACTTTTTTATTGTAAAAGTGGAGATAATTGGATTGATGGATGATTGGATTGCTTCTTAGATCTGTTTTTTTGTATACTTATTTAATCATTTCTGATTAACTAAATCAAAATACGAATTACTTTGTGCTAAGTAAATTAATTTTTTACTTTTTTATTTTCCTTTATAAAGTCGGTTATTTTTTTGTTAAAAATAATTCTATTTTACGATTTTTAGTGATGGGTAGACCTAACAAGGGTGCTTCTCGGATGAGGAAACGACGGCCTAGTAGGTAGTGGTATTCCTATGCAAAACTTCAATCTTAATTAGGTATTATTTTTGTATGAACGGAACATTTTGGCATATTGAATCGTATGAAGAAAGCCCAACAAAAGTAACTGCTGTAAATCGTTGAGGAATTCCCTCGACTGTCTTTCGGCTCCATCATCAGATCGAATCCAGACCTTTATTAAATAGCACTACTATTACTACTTTAAAATACTTAATGAAAAAAAATAACAAACGCACTAGTCGCCACTACGATTTTTGAAGGTTCCCCTCGATTTCTTCAGGGTTCCATTATCTGATCCTGACCTGACGACCATTGGAGCACCTGGGATGACCCTTTCAAACAAAACAAGAATTTTCAAAATCGGTTTACTACTTACGGAGATATCGCGTAACATACATACAAAAAAAATAAAAATCATTCAGTCTAATTTAGAACCTCATCCTTTTTTTAAAGTCGATTAAAAATGTTGTTTGTTTAATCATATGACACACAGAATCTGTTAATAGTGTTTCAAAGCATAAAATCTACTCTACATAATACAGATTTTATTATCTGTTTCCATTTATAAATATAAGTTTAAATAAATTCAACGCGAACTTATTTTAATTCTGAAAGAGTGTATATTCGATTATTCGCGGTAGCGAGCCGGATTTAAACCGGACTGTAAGTAGGTGCGAGGAACGTTGTCTGTAAACTAAAATATCACAGTCTACAAACGACCCACAGCTGGGCTCAATTTTGAACATTAGCAAAGACATAAGTAAATTGGGCTATAACCCACCAGATGAAGGGTACCTACCCACCTACATTGCTCACCACCAATTGAGCAATGTAGGTGGGTAGGTAAACATAACAACATAAATTCAGTCTGTTCAGCTGTAAACGGTAATATTAAATATGTGTTATACGTGAAAATTGTGATTGTTTCAGTTCGTTCAACTTCTAAACAGGTCACACTTCAAAACACGTGAAACGAGCAAAAGAAAAACATAAATAAAACGTTATGCGACCTTACCGTTGACACACTTTGAGATACGCTGACGTCAAATCAAATTTTATAGCGCGAACATACATTTTGATGCTCGCGAGTCGCGACCGACTGCTTGAAAAGTCAGTGGGAGATCACCAATGTTTCTCATAGCTATCTCATAGGTTATATAACAACGTTATTTGCAAGTAAATATCACACAATTTTAAAATATAATTATCTATACGACTATTTTGGTAAAGTATGAAAAAGACGATTGACAAGGAAACCACGTGTTATTTTTTATTGAATGCCTGTTAATAATGATGCATAATAATAAATAATAAACTCGAGAGATCGATTTGGTTCTATTATAATCATAAAATAACTTAACGACTTAAATAATTTTTCTTTACGAGAAGCGGGAGCGAGCATAATTATCGTTTTGATCAATTAAATGACATTATCAACATAAGGAAAATTTTATATGAATCATTTAAACAATCAGTAAATAAATGCTTTAAAGCCGTAGGTATTTATCTCAAAATAGACTTTTTGATGCTTATATTCTTAAATATACTTAGTGTTTTTTAAATTTTCTGTTTCCGGTTTAACCTAGATTACTTCATTATATTTTAACAGTAATTATTTTTCCGTAAAAAATAAATTGACAAAAACGCTCTAGGACGCATTTTCAAAGCGTAAAACCTCAATGGCCGACCACTTTGGTAAAGTAGATACATCAATATTGACACACCGTAAAACAAGTCACCGTAAAGGTTAACAAATTAACATCAAAAACAAATGGTATTTGCCAAACAAATGCCAATCGTCATTCACAATCGACACTACGACGCGCACGTTTGTCAAATTCACGTCTTCTAAAGAGCTAGACACACAGAAAAGACATAAGAAGCGGACGGAGCGCGGACAGGGCGCAGACGGGGCGCCGGCCGGCCGTCGCGACTTTTTAAAACATATAGAAAAGACGAGGCACGGACGTGACGCTGGGCGCCGCGAGGGATTAGGGTTTTTAACCAACTTCATACAGCCGTCCGATTTTGACACAATAACGAGTCTTCTTCCGAAGATGAAGATGTGTTTGCACTGGTGTATCTTGCAGAGGGTTAGACGTTATTGGGTACATCCGGTATGAAGGCAATAGATCACCACTGCACCCGCGCCCCCGTCCCTCGTCCGCTCGCGCCCGTGCCCTGTCCTTCCTTTCTGTATGTTTTACAATAGGGCGCAGACGAGTAAGCGTCGTCGTCGTGTCCGCGCCCAAAGCGCTCAAGCCGTATGATTGAAACACCGTCAAGGGTTCCTAGAAGGAATGGTATCACGCAAGCGTCTCTCCTCGTTCCATACTAGTCTCCGAAGAGTTCGGATCGGATCGGGAGCGGAGACTTGGGTAGACCGAGTGTTGGGGGTGGGGAGAAACGCCCAGGTACATGTCTGTACTTGCTATAGAGTGCGTGTGGAGCGGGTCTTCGTGTATACTCTTGTTCTTTTAAATATTAGCGTGCGATCGGGCGGGTACGTTAATCGAACGCGAAAGTTAAGCCGCCTGACGCGGTCGGTCGGTGTCGAGATAGGTGAACAATGCGTTTTTGATGTCACGATTGCCATCAGAAAATATCAGTCGTAAAATCATGTCATGTATATGAGGCCTGAATGACTGATTTGTAAAACTTTGATATCAGGTTTTCCTTGACGTTAAGGGTGCTCCGACCAAAAAATGACAAAAATGCAGTCACGGTTAAGTTGATATAATTGAAAATACTATCGTATTAAATAAACAAAATATATATTTAGTATCAAAGGGAATGTGTTTACAATTAGTTCGATCCATAAATTCATAACACACTATAGTTTTTTTCTACAATCATTTAAAGTTGGGCAAAATTCATGAAAACGAGTGGCGGCGTTTAGTTGATATCTTATTGTTTATTTGAATTATTGTACCTCTGATTTTGTCTAAACAATCAACAATGTCTTTACTACAAATTGTCCATCTCACATTTTCGATTTATCGAGCGGTTTTTTTAAATTATTATTTTTTCAAACTAACACGCTAAATTCTCCATACAAAATTAGTATGGCCGCGCGGCATCAAATAAATATGGACGAAGACATTTCAAATAAAATATATGACACTTGTCACTTACGGACAAATTTAGGGTGCGTCCTAATAAGAACTCGACAAGAACAGAGTAAACTTTGTAACGCACTTTAGCATCTTTAATGACGTCACTGAAAGAGATATTAGCTAAGCAATAAATTATTAAAGAGAACGTAGTATTGAACTACGAGATGCATGAACCACTCGATAGCTCATAACATAACGCCATATAATTAAAACGTATACTAAGTGTCATAGACAAGCAGTTATTTCCATTCGTCATCTACAGTCATTGTCCCGTTACATTAAAAGTAGTAGCGCAGTTATTGATTTTATCATTATAAATTTGAATAAATATTAAAAAGGACCTTGAGGTCTATCGCCATTACTATAAAGAAGGAAGACATCAAACCTTAAATAGGTAGGTAACGAATCTTTTTAAGCTACCAAGTGCCTTTCCATAGTCTCAACAATAATACCGAACCTTTCACAACAGTTACTCTTGCCTTGACGAATCGATCAAGAACGGTTTGAGCTATGGCCGTGAGCTTATCAGAACTCTCGGTCATTGACCTATGTTGAAGGGAACATTGTTACATTGACGTTATACAACAAAGTATCTAGAAATGTTGATTTACTTTCAGTCAATTACTGTATATAAACGGCTTTCACACAAAAGACGTATAAGATAATTATTGGTGTTAAAAAATTGATGTAATTTCATTTTTTTTTTAAATTACAAGGTAAAAAACCAATAAATTGGAAAAGAAAGATTTCTTAACTTTATTGAATTCATTTATTTGGAAAAAGCTCTATTATGTAGGTAAATGGAGAACTTAGGTGAACGACTATTTACATTAACAAACGAAGTTATATATATAAAACGTGTCACATAAAACAAAATATTAATTTTAAGAGTCAGCAAATTAAGGCTCTTTAAAGGCTACAATTATAGTAGTAGAGTTCATTAAAACTGATAAGCAGATTTTTTACCTATTTAAAATAGATCAAGAAACTAATTTTTTTTCAGTAATTGTCATTCTGTTAACACAAAAACTAACAATTAATTACACTTTGCCCAAGCCCATAAAAATGTATTCCCAAAAATTAAAACACCTACTACATCAAGGGAAATAAGACGCAAACAAATTATAATGGCAAACAAATGAGCTTAAGCTAGGTTACATAATTGAACAGCCCAAGTAACGAGTATGTCCATGGAAGCCTTGGAATGCCCATACGTCACGAGGAGGCGCATTGGAAGGCTTTCAGTAGCTGGTTCAAGTTATTTTGAGGAAAAGTCATTGGAAAATTCCAGTTCTAAATAATATTATAAAGTGTGGTTTGTTGTCGTAACAAGTTCAAGTCAAAAGGGTACAAAGATTCGACATGGTTTTTTCGCATATATCGTGGGATAACCTGACAGTGACACGTGCTACGTTTTATACTAGTCACATTCACATCAATGTTAATGGGGGAATGTGGTTGGCTTCTGTGACAAAACTGATGCTGACAAAGATGTTCACTTTATAAAAGGCTAAACCTAACAAGATGTTTTTTTTTAGAAGGAGGCAAACGAGCAGGCGGGTCACCTGATGGGAAGCAATCACCGCCCCCGATGGACACCCCCGCAAGACCAGAGGAATCGCAGATGCGTTGCCGGCCTTTAAGGAAGGATTAGGCTTGTTTCTTGAAGATCCCTAAGTCGTAATGGTCCGGAAATACCGCCGCTGAGAGCTGGTTCCACAGCAATGTAGTTCGTGGTAAAAAATGAGAAATAAAAAAGATGTCTATTAAACATAAAATGGAATTCCGAAGAAATATTCTATGCATGAATTCTATGCAGCAGTAAAATCCTTATTTATTGCTTGACCTTCGTCTCACCTAAAGGTAAAGGTGTCGATAAAGTGATAAAGGTGTCGATAAAGTGATAAAGGTGTCGATAAAGTGATCTCAACTACTGAGAAACTATCTTACAACAATGCTACAAAAATTGTTGTTTAAGAGACCGACTTAGATAGTAAGTCTACCAGACCGAGCACTTACTTATAGAAGCTAGTAATCGAATCCAGGACCACGTCAGAGCGGTCTTCATCCTGACCGGTGTTTTAAACAACTAGATTATAGAGACGGTAACAACATTACTATTAAGGAATGCATCTTTTCGCTAAATAGATATTATATCATTAGGACAAGCAAACATTACGTCGACGTTTACGATCGAAATCGCAGAAGCATTGAAGCAACTGACGCGCTTGGATGCTCAATTGGATGCAAATGGCAAGAATTTCAGCACGTGCGTTTAATACCGTATTTTAATGCGTCACACATCAGTGCGTGATTTTACTTAATAACATTATGAAGTTTCAAGCAGAAGTATATGTGCATATTTTCAAAGATATAGGTACTAATATAACTTTGTCTTCAATGGGAAAAGAATTCTCAACGAGTAAGAAAGTAAGAACCCAGTGTCTTTAGAATAATAATAAGGTTACTACTTTTACGGATCTACTCGCGTTTATTTTATACATTAGTTTTATTTAATGTTTCCATTACTAACACCTCAGTGTCCCTGTGGTCACGGACCCTGCAAAGGGTTCGAAACGTCAGGATACATATTCAATAAAACTAATGCATAAAATAAACACGAGTAGATCCGTAAAAGTGGTTTCATTACAATGTGTAGTGTTCTTGTAAAGTTTAGAAAACAACAAATAAGGTCATAATTTAGATAAAATATTAACATAACATCATAATAGTAATTTTTTTTCAAATATTAGTTTCTCAAGTGAATAGCCGTATGGGCGTAGTCCTGAGAAGCGACGAATGTTAAACTAAGAAAATACATAAATACTTTAAAAAATCTTATAAATAGAATACAAGGATTTTAAAATGTTGGAATAAGGAAGCGCGTATGGAGGCTGACAATTGTAGGCATGTTAAAACAGACCTCAAAGTACCGGAAATGAAGTTCACGGTTATATCCACAAATTCGTAGTACACTACACTAGGTATGTATATGTTCACAGCTAATATTTTAAGTTATCCTATTTTGATTTCACGGACAATAAGAAGAAGGTGCTGTTTGCAACAACCAGTTACAAATTGAAACGTAATTGGGTAACAAATATGATGTTATGCTAACACAGTTCGTCAACAATAGAATGACTCGTCTGAAGAGATAATATGTTTTACAATGTTAGGTGGTAGTAGAGAAAAGATAATGAGCTAATCATGCATGTTTTATTATTATTTAGGTGGTAATGGTATGAGGGGCGAAACTTACGGGGCGAACGGGTCCGAGACCAAATGATCTAAGTTGCTATTCTAATTATGAATGAACAGATTAGAGTTCCACTAAAACCGTTGTTTTAGTAAATCACAAGACCAGTGGAAATATATTTCTGAGATAAATTAATTGGGACTGTGTATAGATTAGGTAATTTTGCGTTGGCACTGGATTTCAATATCATTAAGCCGAAATAATAAAACTTAACTTGTTCTTATTTTACGATACTTATTTTTCTCGAAAAGGCTCTGTTACGAAATTGTGTTGACCCTGTTGCTTACCGATCAGTTATTACAAAACACAAATGCTAGCTGCCTTATAATTGATTATGTAAACTACCAGCGTTAAGAACAACCAAGTCTTTTACTTTATGAAATTATATTTATTTTTATCATTATGTTATACTTTCTAATAGCACAAAAGTTTAAATTTCAATCCAAAGTTTTGAAATTAAAGTTTCTAAATTAATCAATAACCTTATTAAGCAAAACTCCAATAAGTAACGATACAAATACAATTAGTTCATATCATTTAATAACGCAATACCAATCAATAGGTGCATGTTAAGTGTGAAACTAAACTGTGTAAGATTGAAACCCTGTGGAATACCAGCTTTAGCACAATAGGTAATATAATTAAACGTTAATTAAAAGCAATGCATTGTAATACAGATGACAATCTACTAGGAATAGGATGTGCTACAACAAAACAGAATACTTACTGTATTAACTTCAAGTGTAACAATGATCAATGTATATTAACAAACGCTTTGTAAAAGTCCATAATAGGTACGTGACATCAACAATATTTTTAAATCAGAAACTGAATGACCGGAAACGAAATCAGTGTGAGACTCATTGCATTTTCATAAAAACTAATTAAAGAGCGACACTGCTGAATTAGGCCGAGCAAGAAAAGTAACGCTATTAAAATGCTAACAAACAGTAATACAGAGAAAAGGGAAAGGGTTAGATTAAGCACGCACTATCTGACGCACCCCTGCAAAGGGTAAGCGAAATTCGTGACTTGGGATTAACTTACTCTAGATTGAACTTTCATAACCTGACTACTGTATGTAAAAAGGCTAGCAAAAGGTTAGGCTTTGTCATACGCACTTCTGCTCAGTTTGAGAGGGAGTAGGGGTTGCCTTGGTAATTTACAACGCATATGTTCGAAGTAAATTGGAGTACTGTGCCATTGTTTGGGATCCTTACGAGGAGAAATATATTCTTTTAATAGAAAGAATACAGCGCAAATTTGCGCGTTGGCTGTATAAGAGCAAATACGGTTACACCCTTACCTAAATCCATCCTTATTTGTCTCTGGTATGGTGGGATTAAATACGCTTAAACTTAGGAGGGCTATGCAGATGATAATGCATTATCTGTCTATTATGCGTATTATGTGTATTAACGATATTAAGTAAAGTGGGGCTATTGGTTCCCAGCGTCTATGTTGGGACATGGAGGGGACGGACACACCGCGGCGGCGCCCGCGCTTTCTGTGGTGGGTGGCCCCCGACGCGCACCACGTACGCAGCGCACGCACCCACCATTCGGGCTTTACGGATTATTGGGGATATGCTCGCTCACGACTACGATACTGACATATTTGCTGATACCTTTGGACTGCTATCTTATAAAGCCCTATTATATATTAATAATATTGTTTGTAATAATTCTTTATGACATTTAATTTAATATGTCTATTAATATATATAATATAATAATTAAATTTTAATACTATATAATTTTGTACTACTCATTTTAGACGTATATTGACATACTTAAGCATTTTTATTGATTTTGTTTTACATAACAATTATTGACAATTTGTATTTTAATTGGTTTCTGACATTCTTTTTGTGTTGATCTTAATTTACTACGAGGGCTGCTATTTATGTATCCGGAATAACAAAGTGAAACAAACATATAGCATTTATTATAGTTTTATTGTTTTTCAAAATATTCCCCACGATGATCGATGCACTTTTGCATACGTTGGAACCAATTTTCGTAGCACTTTTTCCATTCGGATGGAGGATACGTATACGTTTACGTATACGTTTTGGAGATACCTCCTACATGGAGGTATCTCCAAAACGTGCATTTTGAACGCATCAACAGCTTCTTCAAACGAAAAACGCTGACCACGTAATTTATTCTTCACGGTTGGGAATAAATAGAAGTCGTTGGGGGCCAAGTCGGGGCTGTACGGTGGATGACCTGTGAATTCGATCTTTTGATCTTCCAAATACCGAGTTGTTTCGGCCGATGTGTAGCAGCTAGCATTGTCATGATGAAGATGGATTCTACGTTGTCGTTTATTCTTTCTTATTTCTTTAAAGACTTCTGGCAAACAAATGGTCGTGTACCATTTAGAATTAACCGTTCTCTAGTGGCACTGTAGCCGCAGGTCCATTTATACCAAAAAAAAAACGACCATTTGCTTCAAACTGCTTTTTGAACGAATGACTTTTGTTGGGTTAGGCTCATCTTGGAACACCCAAACCAATTGTTGTTTAGTTTCAGGATCATACGCATATATCCAATTAAGATTCATCACCTGTGTAGATATTATCTTACAGCTTTTAACGCACCCTGATTGTACTTTTGTAACATTTTTTTGCACCAATCGACACGAGCCCGTTTTTGGTCAATTCTCAAGTTGTGCGGAATCCAACGTGAACAAATTTTTTACAGCTAAATATTTGTGTAATATTTTATATTACACGTCATACTAATGCCCAGAGACGTCTCTATCTCGCGATATGTTACATGACGATCTTGCATTATTAGTTCCCGCACCGCATCAATATTTTGAGGTACAACACCGATTTAGGGCGACCTTTAAATTCGTTCATGAGCACAGACCGCTCACGATTAAACTCACTAAACCAGTGATACACAGTAGTTTTCGATGGTGCTTCGTCCCCAAAAGTCGAAGTGAGTTGATCGAAGCACTGTTTCTGAGTTAGCCCTCGCCGAAAATTGTAATAAATCATAGCACGAAAATTTTCAAGAGTTAAATCCATGGTGATAAAAACACGCAATTTTCAAAATTACGCCACAAAGGATAAACAAATGACAGCTACATGAAACAAATTGTATTCTTCAGCCAAAGAGTTCTATTTTTAAATGTTATAATTATTTTTTGAATATTGTTCTGTAACTGGCCAGTTCCGGATACTTAAATAGCAGCCCTCGTATTTTTGATCGTATTAAGAGTAATTTATTTGACATTGTTAATGCTTATTTTAGCATGCTGGCGTTTTGGGTAAACTGTAAGTTATCACGTAAATTGTGCTACCAAAACAATCAGATGGCCATTTTCCAATTTTTAAAGCTGTAAAAGAAAGGGAGAAAAGAAATGCCCTTGCCAAGTTGCTAGCCGGTTCTTCTCAGCACAAGGTCTCTCGCCCTGTAGACATACGAACGGACGATTGGCGTAGTGACTTTTATAAGAGATTATTTTTGTAGCCTACACTAAATAACACATTTCGTTTTTTTGTATGCACGATCAGAGTTGCATATGAAAAGACAATTGTCAATAACTCCTACATAGAGGGCACTTAATTATTGTTACAAAACCTGTAAATTTCATCCAAATTTATATTTTTTGTTGTTATTCTTTAATCAGCAACCACCAAGTCTTGTAGACAAACAAGTTTATAAAAATTCCCTTACACATTCATAGTTAGATTCATAGTTTTTTTAAGTACTACCAAAAACTATTTGACAGTACTTTTAGTAATCTGGGTATGGTCAAAATATATTAAGTAAATAAATAATAGAACTGTCAAGGTAATAAGCACCTTTGCTTTAAAAGTAATGCATTTTCCCATTGTATTTGATGCGACAAGCGCACCGGGATAAAAACTTTTGGGTAATTCAATAGGCAAAAGTAGGTCTTTCATATCAAGACAATACCTTTCTCAGCAATTTCGCGAGACAGCTATGAGAAAAAGTAATTTAAAATTATATAGACGGCACTAAAAGAAGCTGAGCACTTTCCATGCCGCATTTACTTAGCAACAACTTTTTTATTTATTTTAAACTTTCATGTTTCTTACGCTACCTGACGGTAAGTGACGATAAAGCCAGAGATGGAAGCAAACCCTCAACCAATGAAGAACTGGCTATACTACCTAACACTGCATATCACACCTACACAACCATTGTTGTGTTGGTGAAATACTAAGTTGGTAGCTAGCACATCAGACTACCACAAACTGTCAAATTTCCCCAATAGACTTTGAACTTTATGCATATGGCATGGTTGAATATTTATTGAAGAAATTTGTCAGTTTTTTTTTGATAGGTTGATATGCAGGCAGGCCTCTGTACATGCATTGCGAATGGAAACCGAGACCTTTGGCCCGAAGGTCTGAGGCAGGTAGTCTAACTATTAGGAGACAGCAAAATAATTCCCATAGAAACTGACCGGCCGAACCAGTTTCAAGTTTCTAAGACCAAGTATTAAACTGTGCAAATACTTGGACGTTCAACTGCGTGTATCGCTACATACCTACTTCTATTGCATTTTAACAACTCTTAGACTAAGACTTGTTGACAAATGTTAAAAGAGCCATATAATTATAAGGACAACATTCAAAATCTACATATGTCACGTAATAATGCTAACTATTCTGAAGAAATCTCGTTTTGATAATGATCAATGATCATGGCCAACTGTCCACGCAAACATAATTAGTTGATTCTATCTTCAATCTCTTTCACTTCGCAAGTGCATTTTAATTAGAAAGAGAAACTATTATTCAAATGCATTACGTAAACGGACTAAGTAAAAACATAATCTACTTAAAAAAATATGGCAGTATTAAGGCAACAATGAGACTGAACCTTTTCAATCATTAATTTAGAAGACTAATCAGTCGTTACTATTTTGTTGTTGTGACTTTATTGACAAAAGAACCATAAAGTTTATAATTCAAAAAGTTCATATTCACATATTCTTATTTTGAATGCATAAAATGAACTGTGTTTTTAAATAAACGTAGCTTAAAAAGTAGGTACTCATTGCGAGATCGGCGAAGGCGAAGTAAACCTTCCTTTTAAGCAAAGCGAAGGTAATAACGGAACGTGCTATCGCGTTCGTCAACTTGAAAACACCGTATAAACTAAAAGAAGAAAACAAAAACGTTTTTAAATTACATGTTTTTTTGGAAAAACAGGTTGTATACACAACGTCCTATTGCACTAATCACACGAGTTTTTGAACTGTATAAACACGCACTGGTGGTCGGGTTAAGGAAGGCGCGCGCAGTCGGCCGACCTACGCGATGCCAACTGCAATACTGCATGCGGGGCAACTCTTTCACCGTGGCGTCGGCGTTACACAATTCCGTTATGCAATAGCACTTTTGCCTTTCCAATGCTGCCGCGGACCGTGTAGCAACTGCCATTGGATTGATTTACAAAGCCATATTAATTTGGAAGGCTTCATTTTCGGCGATAATGAGTCAGTTGGGCGAGTTAAATTTTTGGAGGCACGTTTGCTTTTTCTTTTTCAGATAAACATGTTTGTTTTGATTTATTTATTCATATGAGATAGCAACAGCCGCCGAAACTACAAATAAATATTGATAATATTTTAGATGGGTAACAGATAGTGGCCCTATCAGTTACTCTCTAATTACATTTTACAGTTGAGCAATATTATTTTTTTCTGAAGTTGAGCCGAACATGTTTTGCAGGTATTCATACAAAGAAACTTTAAAAAAAAAGATACAAAGTTGATTACGTAAGGTTTCCAGTTTTCTTTAAAGTCTGTTTGTTTTTTTATTATAAAATGCTTGATATTCGTGTGACATCAATATCGGCTGTCAATACATAATATGAATGTAGCAGTGTATCTGGACATCATAGTGTCGAATTGTGTGATGATGACGATACTTTTACAGCCGGTTGTGTCATGGCACGGTTAGATAAACCGGTTTTGGAGGAGGCCAATAGATTTTCGATTTCTATTGATTTGTGAGGAGCTCGATGGTGGCGCAGTGGTTAACGCGCCCGGTCTGCGTGCTGGGGTTAAGCAACTCTCGCAAATTAATTAATTTCGTAATTTGTTCGCAACAAATTTTGCGTAAAATTATATGTAAATAATCTATTGTAGAATTTCGATAGTTTGTGGTAATCTGGTAGGCGTGTGTACGAATTCAAAGTAAAAATTATTATATACATCAGTTTATTACGACATACTACCGGCCTTTAGCCTCTATGAACACTTGGAGAGATCGGGCATTAGCCCACCACGAGACAGTTTATGCGGGTTATAACGACCGCTTTATTATGACAATGACCGGTTGTAACGGCATAACTTGCCTTTGCACATAGAGCTCGAGATATTTTAATTTGGCCGGCCAGTCTGTGACCTGGCATAGGGATGCAAATAGTGCGTGATCCACTGGAACAACTCACAAAACTTGAAAAACGGTATTTCTTTCAAATCTAGATGTTTTAGTTTCTTAAAAAACCATCGCTTTTTTCTAATAAGTATTAAGTATATATTAATTATTTATTAAGTATATATAAGAATAAGTAATATAATCGACATACTTAAGTAAATGAAAAAGATAAATCATGTAAATCGAGCTCCTTCGTGCTTTGGAAGGCACGTAAAGTCGTTGGTCCCGGCTTCATTAGCAGTCGTTATCCACACTGGGCTCGCGTGGTGGTTTATGGCCCGTTCTCCCAATCCATCCATAGGGAAGGCTCGTGCCCCAGCAGTGAGGACAAACAATGAGCTGATGATGTGGTTATTATAATAGCACCGAGCACGTAGTTGATGATGATGACCGCAAGCATACGATTAACATTTAGATCACAAACATGGCATGACGTAGTAGGTAGTATAATACATGACGGTCCGTAAATAACACGTATTGACACAGCTATCGTTTAATTACGGGTCAACAAACACAGGTACTATTGACGTTTAAAGCATAATACACCAACCAGATTCGTTCGTCATGCAAATTATAATTCCTTCAACCATTACATAGAAAAAAGACAAGATAACGTAAAAGGTCACTAACCTGCAGCAGTTATATTTTAATAATTTTATATGTATATGTTACGGCTAATAGCCGAAGTGCGGCTACACCTAGTTTTAGCCGGCTACAACTAGGTGTAGCCGCACTTATCTTCGTTGTATAAAGCTAGATTTCTGTTGTCTAATAAAAAAATAATAACCTCGAAATTCAAGACAATCGCTACGCTAGTTTTAGTCGGCTAAAACTAGGTGTAGCCGCACTTCGGCTATTAGCCGTAACATATACAAATACAGTACGCAAAATAAGCTGACTGCAGAAGGTAAGCTTCATACAAACGTGTGAAGTGATACAGCGCTCGAGCAACGCACACTATAGACAACCTCTCACGGACACGGAATCTCGGACCACCTAAAACCAGGCCGAGCGCAGCTGTTGCGAGATTCCATGTCCGTGAGAGGTTGTCTATTGTCCGTGTGCGTTGCTCGAGCGCTGTATGTATTAAGCTTAGCTTCTGTGGTCCCCTTATTTTGTGTACAAATAGTGTAACTTCCTTGGTTAGAAATAAAAGTTGAAATTACCGTAGGGGTTATATTTATTGAATAAAAAAATGTTAAAATTGTAATCACATAAAAATTTAAGAATGTATGAATTTTCTCCTTGACACACATGCATTTCGTCCGGAATAAATAACTTTTTATTGACCTCCATATTATCAGTCTTTCAATTTATCACTTTGAACCTTTTTGGTCCAACCAAGTACGCACTTGCACTTCTTGTTCACACTCACTTTTCCGAAAGGCCTACTAACTTAACATGTATTTTTTATAGGTATGTGAGGAATGTTCTATCTGGAAAAAAGAAAAGAAAGTTATGTGTAGGTAAGAAAGCTATAATTTAATTAAGTGATACGATAACGACCCAATTAAGTTGCACCTACTTGGTGATCTGTGTATTGAAGTAATTAAAAATATCCGACTAATTCTATCGACAATGATATAATATTATAAATAAACATATAAATTCAGCAATCCTATTGCTCCGTTAGCTCACCAAATCTTAGAAAAAGCGACTTCATCACGCATTAACAGCTTCCATATAAATTTAACAATTTAAGTAATCATAATCGTGATCAAAACAGCCTCACGAAAACTCGGTGTCCTGAACAGAGTGCGGCGATTCTTTACGCCTGACCAGTTGTGTCTTTTGTACAAGACACAGGTACGGTCTTGCGTGGAGTATTGCTCGCACATCTGGGACGGTTCCGCAAAGCCTTAGACGGATTGCAGCGTCGCGCTGTACGTATTATCGGCAATGCAGAGGTAACTAATACTCTCGAACACCTGCAATTGCGTAGAGATATAGCGTCACTCAGCGTCTTCTATCGCTTATATCACGGCGATTGCTCTGAAGAACTCTTTGACCTTATCCCACCTTCTTCCTTCCTCCATAGGAGTCCACGTGCTGCTCTCCGGTGTCATCGCTTCACTGTCTCACATATCCCATCGCGCACAAAAAAAATTGGTGACTCGTTTCTTTGTCGCACCTCCAAAAGATGGAATAGTCTACCAGCACATGTTTTTCCTCTTTCCTATGATATGGGGTCCTTCAAACGAGGCGTGAAGAAGCACCTTGTGGGCCGGCAGAGTGAAGTTGACTGATGCTGCGTTGTTTTCACGCTGCACCAGTTGTCTTCGCGTCTGGACTCCATTTCCATCTAACATCAGGTGGAGTGGAGTCATTTGCCGTGCAAGTATAAAAAAAAAAATTATAAGAACAATAGTAATGACTGACCATCCCGCAACGTTTCAAGTCCAGAATTCTAACAACTATATTTTCTATTCTAAATGATCCTAATTCTCCTCTTTACTTAAAATGTAGTTTCAGTTTCCTTAGCTCTACACATGGCCGCCAACTTCGCTCATCAAATAATAACCTTCTCGCCACTCCTTTGCATCATTCAGGATTCGTTGCAAATTCCTTCACGGTTCAGGCCATTCAATTATGGAACGCTCTCCCCGAAAAAGTCAGACAAGCTCCAAGTAAAATAGTCTTTAAAACAATGGTGTATAAACTTTTTCTACAGGAATCAACCCCACGTAAGAGATTCCCATCATCTTTTCTTCTGTTATGTTTAAGTATGTTCATGTAGTCTATTTTTATTTAAGTTTTTGTAGATTTGACTGTACCAAACAAGGATGTCTGACACCTAACTTTATAACCGTAAGGTTGGTGGGAGGTGTCAGTATAAACTATAAAGTCGTGTGTAGCGGGGTGTACCAAACAACAACTCTTCGACAACCCTGTGCTTCGGAAGGCACGTAAAGTCGTTGGTCCCGGCTGCATTAGCAGTCGTTAACAACCACCAATCCGCACTGGGCGCGCGTGGTGGTTTATGGCCCGTTCTCCTTGTAATATACACATCCATACGGAAGGCTCCTGTCCCAGCAGTGGAGACATAGAATGAGTGCGATGACGCGTGATGATTATGATAATGTGTGTACAGACGCCTCCACATGAGACTATCCAAAACTCTCATATTTCTTCAAAAAATGTTCAACCATATGTCATAGAAATAAAGTTCAAATTCTATTGTGGAAATTTGACAGTTTGTAGTAGTCTACAAGTAGTAGTTTGTAGTAGTCTTCCCCGCTACCTTGACAAGAGTTGGATGAGGAAGGCATCTTATCTTATCTTAGTGGGGCCTGCCGAGGTTTCCCTCTCGCAGTAATACCTCGACCCATCGGGATCTTTTGTGCAACCCCATCCTTTCACTCTTCCTCCTCCGCAAAGATAGAGGCCATGAGTTTGGCAACGTCTTTAAGAGCGAAGAGCCTGAAGTCCTCCGGTTTCGGATAGGCCGACCCCAGGAGTCCCATTCTTTTCCTAGCTAGAGAGTCGCAGTCACACAGTAGGTGCTGCATCGACTCCGTTTTCTCTCCACACGCCCTACACAAACTATTTGTTGAAAGGTGCATTCTATGAAGCATTTGTTTTGTGGCATAGTGCCCTGTCAAGGCACCGATGGTTAGTCGGGCCTGCCGTCTACCGCCTCCGCATATGAACTTACTCCGTCCTAAGGCGTTTTCGCCAAGGAAGGATTTGGAGTGTTTCATACCCGGCTGCTCCTTCCATTCGATGCCGTGCCTGTTTTCGATGTAATCTTTAAAGGCCTTGTTAATGGTACTTGGTGCAAGTGCCACGAACGGCTCAGGACCAATGAGCTGGGTCTCCGAGCCTTCCCTGGCAAGCGCATCCGCCATCTCGTTACCGTGGATTCCCATATGGCCTTGGACCCAGATCAATCGCACCTTGTTATGTCTACCTAGCTTTTTAGAGCTTTTGTGGTTTCTAGAACAAGGCCAGAATCGATTCTGGGCGATATGAGTGACTTGAGCGCAGCCTGGCTGTCACTCAGGATGAATATATTTCGCTTTTCCATAGCTAACTCTATATTCTGCTTTGCGAAGAATTGCGAAAGTTTCTGCTTGGTAAACAGTAGCAAATTTTCCCATGCTTTGACTATGCTTGAAGTCATTATTAAAGACGCCTGCCCCTGTGCCCGACTTCATTTTTGATCCGTCAGTATACCAGATTAGGCTGTCTTTCTCCGGAGACGGTGGCCCTCGTTTCCATTCGTCCCTGGTTGGAACATAAACTTTGAATTTCTTTTCGAACATGAATATGGGGGATATTTTATCGCACCCCATTTCCATGACCCTGTCAGGAATATCACTTGGATCCCATTTTGTGTGTCTGGTCAGAGGTTTAGATGCGTCCCATAGTCCGGCCACCTTTAGTCTATGTAACGCTTTCTTTGCCTCTGTTTCTATCACAATGTGCAGGGGTGAAAGGTCTGTGAGGACTTCCAGCGCTGCCGTTGGAGTGGTTCGAAAGGCACCAGTGATTGCCAGACAAGCTGTTCTCTGAAGTTTGCTAAGAGCATTCTTACAGATCTTCAGCCTGGTTCTGGGCCACCAGACGATGCTGCCATATGTGAGGATCGGTCTCACCATCGTCATGTAGATCCACCATGAGGAAGGCATAAGGTCGAAGCGCACTAGAAGAGACCTACACTCAACATTGGGTGGATAACGGTTGAGAAAGAGAGAAGAGAGTCGTCTGATGTGCAGGGTGCCTAGTGTGAGTTTTGTTTACGCATTTATTCTATTACGTTTACGATAACGAAAATCAGTATGGCATTGAAGCAGCGCCTCCTGGCGACATACGAGAAGAGTTACAATTTTGCCATACAAATTCTTGTTTTCGTTAACGTGATCGAATAGCGATTGAAACTCGCACTAGGCACCCAGGCGTGTGTACCAAACAACACTAGCATTTGTTAACAGCGTATTAAGTTCAATGATCCTTCGTAACCGGGTAATACGAATTGGCAAACATATAACACACATTACTTAATGAGCAATCGTTAAATATGACATACACGTTCCGACACTGTTTATGTAATATGTAATTAAGGCTTCACTTAATCTTGCGAAGACGGCGTTCAGTCTGGATGTCGACAGCGGCCGAATGTCGGTACAAGGTCACATGTGGCTAGCCAGCGAAACAAAACAATCACTACTTAGGTATTAGCTTTCAGATTTGATCTACCGTATTTCGTGATAATCTAAGTCAGTTTGAAAGCGACATGTTCTTTGATTCACGTTTCCATCATGCGACAGTTGCCATTAAGGTGCGTCGGAGGCTAAAGATCATAAATCGTTACAATATGAGTTTTAATGTAAGACTTTGATCTCCTGTCATGGATCGATAAGGAACAAGATAAACAAATATGCGGTCAAATCAGAGGACACGCTTTATTAGTTATCAGCCCAAAGGCCTTAGGGACAAAACACGGAATAACTATTCGGAGCTTATTCCTTGTTTATTTGTAAGACCTTTATGCCCGATTTCACCAACGACTCTTAACATTTATGTAACCCCTTAGACCAGTTAGGTGACGGTTGCCGGAGTAAAACGGTCACCTTACTTGGCTAAAGGGTTACCTAAAAGTCGTTGGTGAAATCGGGCATTAGACTATTATCTCTTCTGTCGCCTCTTGAACTACTTACAGCTAAGGTACAGGTATACATATACACCAATTCTTAAAAGATCCAGGCTTAAATTGCCGCACGGGCCCCATAACGGGTTGATAAGCTAACCATTGTCAAATTACGGCTGCTACCGGGATCAACAATGTTTGCCGTGATTTTTACATTTGGTCACCTAACCAGAAACTGGCCATTGTAAAGGTTCAACGAGAAGGATACACATTCTTACAACTTACAGAGTACTCTTTTATAAAAACATAATGGTGGAAAACACAATGCGATTCCGGAAAACTGTTGTGAATAACGTTGTGGAGTGTGGAGTATGATTCATATCGGCACACATTCAGAATAACAAATGCGCCAATGTGAAAACGTCGGCATTGCAATACGTTTCGGTCCCGCGGAGAGATGAGTGCTGCCGCATTGTAAACGTAACAATGTCACCATAATGGTGTCTACCGCAAACCATTTTAAATGAATTTTCACTATGGCTGCAGTCATGTACCCCCTTACAAATAAACATAGAAATAAGACTAAGGTCCGAATAGTTATTCCGTGTTTTGTCTCTTTTACTCTAAATTTGAAATGGCATTTACATGACAGGAACAAAACACGGAACAACTATTCGGACGGAGTTTCACCCCATTTCTTCTCGTTATAACGCACGTGTTGTGAGACTCCATTTTAATTTCTATCTACCGTACAATTGTACCCTTACTACTAATAATAATAAAAAATACTTGAAATTGGCTAAATGCTAAATGCGAACCCATTAATTAAGATAATTAATTAACTATTCGGACCTTATTCTTTGTTTATTTGTATGGCGGTAAGTGTTCAGAGTGCCTCGTGCTGGTTTCATTTGTCATTTGTCATTCGATGACGTTGAAGATTGTAAGAATTTGTATGGCATGGCATTAGAGCAGCGCCTCCTGATTTGCCAATTTTTCCATACAAACTCTCTAAACGTAATTGAATGGTAAATTAACTCACACTAAGTACTAAGTTTCTAAATTGGAGAGACGTTTGGTTCACTTATGTTTAACCAAACTATTAATAACCATAACATTTTCGAGGTTAGGTTAGGTAACAATAACTGGAACATAATTTGTGAGCTCGATGGCGCAGCGACAAGCGCGTTCAGATTAAGTTAAGCAACTTTCTCTAAACTGGGTCTCCAGATGATCACCGTGATCATAATCAGCCGGCATGAGTCCACTGCTGGATTATTATCACTATCACCAGCTCATTACGTCCCCACTGCTGGGGCACGAGCCTTCCCTATAAAAGGATATAGGGAAGAACGGGCCATAAACCACCAGGCGGGCACATGTGCGGACCAATGTAGCCTGGACCAACGACTTTACGTGCCTTTCGAAGCACGGAGGAGCTCGAGATGATACATTTTTGGTCACCCATTCGATGACCGCCCTTAACGAAAGTTGCTTAACCTTAGCAACCGTAGACCGGGCGCGTTAACCACTGCGCCATCGAGCTCCTTCTGGACATAGGCCTCTACCAATCGGGAAGTTGTCCAAACGGGACCTACCCATTTTACTGAGCTCAATTTTCGGCTACTTCGTTCTCCAGATGGGTGATCAAATTAAAATAACTTAAGGTTCTCCGTGCTTCTGAAGACTCGTTGAGACATTGGTTCCAGGTGGTTGTCGGAATTTGACTGTCGATTACCAACCAATCGTCATTGAGCACGCATGGAGGTTTGTGGTTCAATCTTGAAGAGCTGGACCATTTTGGAAGACCAGACCCTCAGCAACAGGCTAATGATATGATGATAAAGTCTATAAACTTGAAATTTAGCAGGTAGGATGATTCCTCCCTCAGATATTACAGTATGGCTTTTTACGTGGTATACATCTGGCTGGACCCAACTATACTGCCTATACATTTATGTATACTAAAGTATCACGAGTTTCACTGCTTTACCTAAAGAAAGATTTCAGTATCTTAAACAAAAAAGAGGTTAACTTAAACTAAAAAAAGTGAAAAGTCGTCAATAAAATCGTCAAAAGTAAGCGCCTTCACTTTTCAAGTTGCAAATATGTAATCTTAGGCGAAACATCGCGTCGGCAAAAATATAGACAGGCGTTAAGTTTGTAAACATTGCGAATTTGTAATTAGCTTTTATGTTTAACTTAAAATTTAACCTGGATATCTAGGTCAACATAGTTGTTAAGCTGCTAAAGCACTGTTTTGACTTGAATATTGTTTTAAACGGAAACTCCATTTAGGTTCCCATTATGGTACCCAAGAAATAATAACAGAGCGTAAACTTGTGGACGTTTTTCTGTTGTTATTATTTGAATATATTAAATCGTTGCTATTTATCAATAGTTATACAACTTATGTTTGTATTATTTTACTTTGTTCTTGTAGTTACGTGTATTGATGTGATTTCTTTTGTTTTGCTGGTGTTTTATTACTGTTATGCCGTGTGTTATTGTTTGATTCAATAAATAAATCGAGCAGTTGATAAATAATAAATTGACATAACGTAATGTTGCTAATACACTAACTTTCAGTCACGTGTTCGCACGCGTTTTCAGTTCGGTTTCTCACAGAAGTATTTATTGCGTATCCCTAGCAGGGCCGTAGAGCTGTTATTAATTTACCGGTAAAAATGCTACCCAGATGACGACATCAAGCTTACCGGTACTTTTTTTTTACCGGTATCTTCGTTTGACAGGAGTATCGATACCAATTTTTTAACGGTATTCAAAGCCCTGATCCCTCGGAGACATAGCAGATATTTTATCGAAGGAAAGCGTAGCTTTACACTAGTGAAGTACTGAAATAACTAGAGAATTAATTTAATTACTTTCAGAGATGGCCCACTTGTTTTGCCTCAATCAATAAATACTAACAAAGACCTCCTAATAATATTAGTGAATAATGTTTGGTCATTATCACCGAATATATTTACATTAACAAAACACATTTTCTCCTTCTTTTAAAGCGAGTATACTGCCATAAGTATTGCTATTTGGCACATATTGGAAAGTGAAGACGTAGAGTCATTAATACCTAGATGTTTCCTTACAAAACTGTTGCCTTGACACGAAAAATGTCCTTAAGAACTATTCACGTCTCAATGATTCATTTGCATGACAGGAAGCTTCATTATATGGGCAGGTCGTTAACCCGTCGTGTTTGCCGACTGCAAAAAGGCACTTTAAATAACCTAGGTAAGCCTACACATTTGAAAATGCCTGTAGTGTCCCACTGCAGAGCAAAAGCCTCCCCACCACCCTCTTTCCATCGTGTTCTATCTTGAGCAACAAGCGACCAATCTTTTAGATGGGATGGGAGTCAAGGTCGTCTCGCCATCTCCTGTTTGGTCTGCCTATACACAAAATGCAAAAACTAAGCGTTTAAATAAAAACGTTAACGTTTACATTTAAAAAATAAATAATATTAATTGAGCGAGGGACTGGCTAATGGCAGGAGTGAACGGGGAAGCCTTTACCCAACTATGATCTTAAGTGGAGATGTTTACTATATTAGAATAAGCTGGTCTACAAAATTTAGACGAGACACTCCCACCTTATAGAAGCCCAAGATATAACACATCAGTGGCCAACGAGTTTCACTCCTAAGAAGTTCTCTTCATATACAAATATACAGAACTAACATTTTCTGTATCACGCAAGTGTTATGATATGATTTATAGTGACCATTCTTCGTTATTCATTATACGTTTATCTCAATATTTTCCAATACGTTACTTGTAAGAAAACAATATTTCACACTGCATTTGTCGGGTTCAAAGATCATTGAACACTTAAGCTTATTGTGGCATGGTATGAAAGTTTCAGCTACTTTCGTTAAGTGACTATATTAAATAGCCTATCTGTCCCACTGCTGCGCAAAGGTCTGCATGATTGAAATCTGGTCATTACTGCATTTGATGGTAATGGCTTAATCACCACGCTTGCCAATGCGGGTTAGTGATCGCAAACCAGCCCCCCGACCGCCTAACTCGATCGCTTTCGATCGCTTTGAAGGCGAGGTGAGGAGGAGGCGTCATTGTGTCATTTCGAAAGCAATATGAAAGCAATATCGGAAGCTATAGCCTATACCTATCGATATTGCTTTCATATTGCTTTCGAAATGACAAGATGACTCATCCTCGCCTCGCCTTCAAAGCGATCGAAAGCGATCGAGTTAGGCGGTCGACCCCCCGGGCTATGCATCGCATCGGTAAATACGAAACCCATCCTTTGCCCGACTTAGGTATCGAACTAGGGACCTTCGGGTATCGGGCCGTGCACTTTGCCACTAGGCCACCGAGGCGTAAGTGACTATGTCGTTAATTCATTGGTGTAGAACTTTTGCATAGATCAAGTTGCATATTTCACAAAAAATTAATTAAGACTACAGATAATCCATTAACTTCCGACACAAAAACCATATTAAAAGCGAGTTCGGTTTGTTAAATTTCAAATATGATATTATAAAAATTAAATTATCCGTGGTATATGAGGTAAACAAGAATGATAGATTGGACACGAAAATTATTACGTAAGACAATAAAAACACTGTAGAACCGTTTCCATAAATTATGACAACAGTGAACAAATAAAGCCAACAAATTACAGAAGTGTACCGTTTTGATATTTTTGTTAAACGAAAGTTTGCCTTGGTAGTTGTTTAATTAATAAATCACAAAGCGTGTTTTTACTACTATTTTAGTAACATATACAACATATACTACTCAAAACAAAATAAGGGCCACGAGGTATTTTTTCATTTTGGTGTAAATTATTAAACATTTACATATTGAAAGTAGTAAAATATTGAGTGTATACAAACTCTTTGATACCTAAACTTTTTAATATTGTAGTATTCATCTAATGCTGGCAACAATTTTAAATAAAATTTGATTTAAAATTATTTTTGAAAATTTTTAATCTATATTCTTTGACGTTTTGCTTTCCTTAGCTTCTTGGTTTATTAGAAATTATCAGAGTTCATTGATATCTCGAGTCAGAAACATCTTTTGCAATATGCCACAAGCACGCAGGCGTCATATGGACTCGCTGACAGCAACCAGAGCCGTTACAATGATTGAAGAAGGTCATTCGCAGCGATCTGTGGGTTTGCAATTGGGATTTTCTCGAAGAGCTATTCAAAATCTATGGAATCGTTTCCAAGAGACCGGCAGTGTTAGAAGAAGACCTGGTTCGGGCAGAGTTCGCATTACAACAGCTCAAGAGGATCGTTACATTCGATTAAGTGCGCGCCGAGATCGCACAACGACGGCCCGCAAGCTGCAAAATCGTTTACGGCTCACAACGGGTACTCGTGTCAGTGACCAAACTATTCGTAATCGATTGCATGAAGACCAGCAGGCATCAAGAAGGCGAGTTGTCCGTATTCCATTAACCAGAAATCATCGTGCAAATCGTTTAAGATTTTCCCGTCAACATTTGGACTGGGACATAAACCAATGGGGCATGGTGCTCTTCACAGACGAATGCAAAGTTAAATTTTTTAACGACGATCGGCGTATTAGAGTATGGAGAAGACGCGGCGAGAGATTTTCAGAAGCCTGCATCCATGAAGTCGATCGTTTTGGTGGTCCAAATGTAATGATTTGGGGCGGGATAAGCTTACACGGCAAAACTGAGCTCGCTATTTTAAATGAGGGTACTGTTACTGCTCAGCGGTATATTGAGGAAGTCGTCAGACCACATGTGATCCCATTTGCCCAGCGAGCGGGTCCTGGATTCATCTTGATGCAAGACAATGCTCGTGCACACACGGCTCAAGCGACTCGGTTTGTACTGGAAGCGTCTCAAATTCAAGTCTTGCCGTGGCCGGCGAACAGTCCGGACTTAAATCCAATAGAGCACATGTGGGATCAGTTGAAACGAAGAGTTAGAGACGGTGATCAGGAAATCCACAACCAACAGCAACTCATCAACGCTGTTAAAAGGGCCTGGGAAGAGATTCCAATGGAAAATGTCAGGCATTTGATTGAGAGCATGCACTCCAGGCTTCAGGAGTGCGTAACGAAACGAGGGGGGCATACCCGTTACTAAAAGATGAGCATGGAGTATTTTCTTTTGTTTTCAGTAACTTTACATTGTTTTTATTTTTAACCTTAAATGTGTTTTTTCTTTCAAAAGCAAATAAACTTTTTAATCATTATTATTGGAATAAATTTATTGGTCTACACGGTAAAAACAACATTAGTTTTCGTTATGGAGACAAAAAAATTAATATTGGTTTTATTATTTTCATGGTACAGACAAAATACCTCGTGGCCCTTATTTTGTTTTGAGTAGTATATAATATGTGCGCGCGACGCGTCGCCATGTATGTTGATGATGTCAAGTTTACTTATGTTTTTTTAATTGGCATGTTCGTAAGCTTTATTCTTGACACAGGGAATCCCCTTATTTAATACCGACCACCAGAGAAGCAGCTTAGTTATCTGGGTAAACAGTTCGAGTTTTATTCGCCATTAGATCACAGAATTTGTTTGGAAAAAATTTAACTCTTTGTTTTTTACAATGAGGCGCGCGCTACTTCAATGCCATACAAATTTTCGTTTTGGCGATGATGTAATACAAACTGATGGATGCAATTGTTCTGAGGATGCAATATTACACAAAATTGATCGAGGCAGCATGTGACATCTAGTGACGTTTTCTAAAGCAATTTGATACATGTAGCGCTGCTTTGATACCCCTAACAAATTGTACTTTCTCACGTTGGATTTCGAATGGAGATTGAAATTCTCATTAGGTACCCTGTCATCTCACCCGTCTCCGTTTCCCAAGGAAAAGGTCAAACTGGCTAGAGGGAGAAGCATACCGCCTTTAGCATAACTGGGTTTATGGGAGGCGAGAAAAGTATGGTTCCTCAAGCCACGACTGAACAATCCCGATATTTACTAAAGACTGGCATCACAGAATGCACCTTTCAACAAATAGTTTGTGTAGGGCGTGTGGAGAGGAAACGGAGTCAATGCAGCACCAGTGTGACTGCGTCTTTCTGGCTAGGAAAAGAATGGGACTCCTGGGGTCGGCCTATCCGAAACCGGAGGACTTCAGGCTCTTCGCCCTTGAGGACGTTGCCAAACTTATGGTATCTATCTTTACAGAGGAAGAAGAGTGAAAGGATGGGGTTGCACAAAAGATCCCGATGGGTCGAAGTGTTACTGCAAGAGGGAAACCTCGGCAGGCCCCACTAAGATAAGATAAAATAAGATAAAGACTGGCATCAGACAAGCATATCCTACCTTAGCTAGATTCTCCGGGGCGTTTGAGTAGGATGTCGTGACGACAGCGAAAAACAAATCACAAATCAACAATCACCTCAAGCCTTAGCTGTTAATGACAGTATAGATGACGCCACTATAATAGAAACCTTACGTTACTTAAATTAAAAGAAGCAAGAAAAGTTCCTTCAACTCACCTGATGTTAAGTGATGATAAGGCCGATGGCGGAAGCGCACTTTACCTGGGATCCTCAACTACTGAGGCACTGGCTTTCTTACCTCTAGCTGCCGGAACACAATAATGCTACAAACATTGATATCAAGGCGACATAATTTAGATACGATGGAAAACCAAAACGTTTTACGCTGCACCAGTCAAAGGGTAGGCCATGACCTCGGCAGCTATCGATTATTATCGAAGTTCAAATTAGAGCTGTTGAGTTAAACTTAGTCCCAATCATAAAGTATTTTTGTTTCAGACAAAATAATAAAGGTAATATTTATTTTACATAACCGTGCTAAAAATAGAATAATTTCCAAGTGCAGAACGCTGCAACATTCACGTACCAATTGAGCGGATGGCATACATACGCGCAATCGTTTGGCCAACCGTATTGCCGCATGGACGCGAATGTGTCTTGATATACTGATCGTTAGTTGAGGCAGTTTAAGAAACAATGTAACAAAATAAGGAGTCCCCAGAAGGTAAGCTAATATACTGCGCTCGAGTAACGCACACTTACTACTACCGCTACGCCCGGTATTTCACCAAGGTAGAATAAGTCTTATTCCGAGAGTAAATCGCTAATTACTCGAGAGTAAACGAACTTTTCATTTCACCAACGTTTAACCCAAGGATAAATTTACTATACTAGAGTAACTTCTTATACCGCCGATTTCGGCCGAGTAAGCCATTATTCGTAGATTAAGTTGCGTCACAATAACTGTCACGGACAAATTTTATAGATAACCTAACAAAATGTCGTTACGTTTGAATCAATTTATTGACTAATGACGATGAAGATTATAGTGGCCCTCGCCCAACATGGTTTAAAGAAAGGACATAGTAATTTGAAGATAACGACGACTACGACTTCGCCATATAAGATTCCGTTTGTCAAAAGCGTCTGTGTATAATTTGCTTACAAAAATTAAACATCGTCTGGAGTATGCAACAAATAGTACGTGCTGGTCCGTATTAAAGAATTACGCTATTCATGACTTTTTATTGCTTTACAAATTCTCTGTCAACAAACAATCAACATAACAGAATATTTGAAGATATTCAAAACGTCAAGCAGACATATTACCCTGGTTAATTAAAAATACGCAGCACCGTTGCTCAGGCATGGTATGCATGTACTTTTTTGCTTGGTGGTTAATATTTTCGTTCGTTTCATTCGTTCATCGTCACGGATTAACTATGTGAGAGTAACTTACCCATAGATTAATCTGGTGAAATGAAACCAAAGTTAACCGTAGATTAAATCATAAGAGTAAAGTTGTACTGGGATAGCTATTCTCGTATAAATTGGATGTTGGTGAAATCCGCCCTTAGTGCCTTACAAATAAACAAAGAATAAGGTCCGAATAGTCATTCCGCGTATTGTTCCTTTCATTTAAACGTCATTTCAAATTAAAGTAAAAGAGACAAAACACGGAATAACAATTCGGACCTTATTCTTTGTTTATTTGTAATGCATAATAATATAGTGTTCAAGCATGAATCAATTGCCTGGCACAGCACTACTTCACTATTTATTTCTTCTTTTTTTGTCTATAGTTTTTCCCGCTCTCTGTATACGCGATTTTAATAGTAAAAAAGTATTTTCACAATTCCAATGAGTTTAATTTGCCTAATAAAGCCTGCCCCCCTACACATAGGTCCACCTCAAACCATCAGACCGCAGCTGTTGCGAGATTTCGTGTCCGTGAGAGGAAGCCTAATGTGTGCGTTTCTCGAGTATGGTAAGTATTATTAAGCTTACCTTCTGCACTCTTCTTATATTGTGACAACGAGCTAAACGTTTATAAAAAACACCAGCATCTGGAATGTTCTCTATCATAGGAAAAGTACACGTCATTAAGATGATCACTATGACAATTATTATAAGTATCAAATAATATACGAGTAGGAACGCAATTAAATAAAAAAAAATCACAGGGTGCGAGTTCATTCGCCATTCGATAACGTTAACGAAAACGAAAATTAGTACTTATGGCATTGAAGCAGCACCTCCTGAACAAATCAATGGCATAAGTCAAGGTGGGTGACGCGAGTACTATAATACATTGGGAAAGTAAAAATACAAAACCTAGACTTGACCTAATGGAGGTTTAATATAAAATTAATGGGAGCAATAGCTATTACGTCGAGAACATCTTTCATGTCGGGGTTTAAAGACCTTGACATAGTGGCCATGTATAGTTTATCACTAAGTGTTATGCTTAACTATTAAAAAAATCATCTAACTAACTAACTGTTGAGTATATTTTTTGGAATTAAATTCGTGCCGCAGGATACTAAAGTCAGCCCTAGAATGATTTCAGAGCAAATTGTTCTTCTTGACAAAAGTTGGTCCCCTTTAACCCTGCCCACCCAACGGTATGATAAAAATAGGTTGTTATGTACGATAGAAATTTTCGACGAAAATTTTTCCAAGTATTTATTTGATTAATTAATTGAAATTTGACCCCTTTCCTGTTGACGGATTGAACTGAAATTTTGCATGCATGTGTAAATCGGATGACAATGCAAAATTATTATGACATGGAGCTGATCTGATGATGGAACCGGAAGGTGGCCATATTTTTAACTTTTTAGTTCTTTTTTTAACAAGTAGGTAATAAAAGCTTGTTTTTGAAAAGTTTTTTTGTATTGTGTCATCTGTTGCCGATGCTATAAACAATAAATAAACAAATGTTTGTAAATAAATAAAAAAGGTTTGTATCTAAAAGGAAAAAATACAAGTTTTGTCTTTGTAATGTTCTTTCTATCTTTTTGCATGTTTATCAGTTGTTAGTTGTTGTTGAAGTATAAATCAGCTGTCTTTGTATTGATATTCAAAAAATGTCTCCAGGCTTGCATCACAGTACCTACCTAAAGCAGATTTTCTTGCATTTTAATTATGTTAAAAAACGAAAACAATAATTTGTATGGCATTAAAACAGCACCTCCTTGTGACAAACGAGGTCAGTAGCCAATATTTCCATACAAATTTTCGTTTTCGACAACGCGATCGAATAGCAAATAAAACTCGCACTAGCCGCCCTAGTAGTAGACTCTTCATTCTGTTCACCCAATGGCCCGCTTCTCGTTTGTTTCCGTGGTCCACTTTCCGAGCACTCTCTAATTTGATCGGCCCGAATGCAAACGGATTGCGCCAGCGCATTTGATTTAGCATTCGCAACTCATATTGTCGTCGAGAATGGAAAAGAACTCGTATCGTCATCGTCATTGCCGTTGGAAACGGTTTATAGTAAGCACGTTATTTAATAGGATTATGTATGTATTAGTCTTACGTCTTAATTATTACGATTATTTCTACATGGAACTTACAATTGGCTTTAAAGTGTTACCTTTTTCGTTAGGTCTTCCATTTAAACCTGAAAATAAACTTCGAAAAACAGTTGGCGCAAACACTACATGTTAAATGAAACGTAAATAGTTCGAAACGTTGGGATATACACTCGGCGTCAAAAAAATCGCACCTCTTAGAAAATCACTTTCAAATGTCATTTACTCTTGATATGCACATGCAGTCGCATTAATTATGATTTTATTTACAAGGTTACTTAATTAACTTAATAAAAAACATTACTTTTCATTATCAAATAAAACCTAATGCAACAAATAAAGTGTCACAAAAATTCGATGCAAATTTTGCTACCCGTGAGAGTTGCTAGTTGCGCTTCCTTTGTGGGTATAAAACGGTCAACACGGGTTCAATGTGGGTCATTCGCTATTCAACCGTTGAAGAGGACACACGCACAGATTTTGATGGATACCACAGCTGATAAAGCCGCTCAAGTGGTTGCACTACTGCAATCAGGGGTGCGGCAGTGTGATGTCGCCCGGCAACTGAACCTGAGCCGTTATTCCGTTCGAAGAGTGTACCAGCGCTTCATAGAGACCGGTGGCTATATCCGCAGACACGGTTCGGGTAGACGTCGCTGCACTTCGGAAAGAGACGACCGGTTCGTTGTGTCGAACTCTTTGAGAAATCGTTTCTCCAACGCTGTTGAGTTGCAACAGCAGCTCCAGGCAGTTCGCAGACGCACCGTAAGCGTATCTACGGTTAGAAGAAGATTGAAGGAGAAGAAGATAGCGGCCCACAGAGCTGCTACAGGTCCAAAATTGACTGCAGCGCATCGGCGAGCCCGCTTGCAGTTTGCTCGTGACCACGTCGATTGGACCCTTGAGCAGTGGAGAGCTGTTCTCTTCTCAGACGAGACGCGAGTGTGTCTTTTCTGCAACGACCGACGGAGAAGAGTATACCGGAGGCAGGGTGAACGTTTCGCCCAAGCCTGCATCCAGGAGACGGTGGAATATGGTGGCGGATCCTGCATGTTCTGGGGCGGTTTGTCTGCTGCCGGCAAAACCGACCTTGTCTGCGTCTCCCGGACTGGAGGTGCTCGCGGACAAGGGTCGCTGACTGCTCGCCGCTATGTCACTGAGGTCCTGGAAGTGCATGTGGTCCCCTTTGCCGAATCTTTTGGCGAGGGGTTCACATTAATGCACGACAACGCTCGCGCTCACACTGCAGGCATCGTGAGCGACTTCTTGCAGAGGTCCCAAATCTCTGTGATGCAGTGGCCAGCGCGAAGTCCGGATCTGAATCCTATAGAGCACCTCTGGGACCATCTTAAACGTAAGGTTCGATCTCGGGATCCAGCTCCTTCGACTCTACAGGAGCTCCAAGACGCGGTGATTGAAGAATGGGGGCTTATCCCTCAAGAAGAGCTCCTGAAGTTGGTGAGGTCCATGAGGGACCGTATGGAAGCCGTGATCAGGGCAAGGGGGGGTAACACTAGATTTTAAGTTAATTTTAAGACACTTTTTGTACATTTTTCTTTGTAAATTATCTGTTGTTAATTAGGACTTAATTAAGGATTTTTATTATTTTATTAATTTTAATGTTGTTTGTATAATTATAATTAAACAGAAAGTTAAATTTAATTGTTTTTTGATACTCCTTTTTGTTACCTTTCTAATGATACCCAACACTATCCTCTACATAAGGTTTAAGAATTTTTAAAGATGATTTTTAAAAGGTGCGATTTTTTTGACGCCGAGTGTAATATAATAATTATGTAAAAAAAACAATTAACTTCAGATTAGCTCTTTAAAAAAGGACAAATTACGAACGGAAACCACTGAATTATGTAAACTGTGTACTTTCCAGTTTATTTATTTGTAAAAAATATCCATTTTTATTAACTGGTCATTCTTAATTGTAACATGATTTAAGATGCAATATACATTATGTAAACGCTACTTGCGCTATAATGAATTCATGAGCGTCTGGATCTCATCAGAAAGCTGTCAGTAACAACGTTATGATAACACAAAGCCGCACATGACGCACAGATTTATATAAAAATGTCTTTCTCTTGATTAAAGTACAATAGACACAAAGGGCCATTATGGGAAAGGGACATTCTAAACATTTAACCCTATTCTTGGCATAGTGGATTATTTGAGACACTTAACTTACAGACTTAGACAAAAAATTTCGTGTAGTGAAAACGAACACTTTTTATACAAAAAATACATATAATTCCACAAAAAAAAAACATGAATAGGGTTAAGACAGTATCGTAGTGGCACCCACCAGTGTCCAACACTTTAAGCCCAGTGTTTCTTTTGTCGCCAAAATAATACAGAATTGCATAGACATTTTACCACCATTTTACGGGGATGACAGCTAGAAAGCATTTATGATTATTTACATACATGTAATTTTACGCAAATATTGTTGCTAACAAATTACCTACAATTTGAAAAAAAGACAAAGTGTTGAAAAAATACCACGAGCGGGATACGAACCCGTGTCAGGTGGTTAGAAAGAGGATTAGAAAGCAATTGTTTCCTTTTTAATTGTTTTTTCTTGAAAGTGCTTACATCTATTACTTTACGGAGTGTATTTTGGAATGTTATAAGTTTCCTATACAGTGTTATAACTTATAACGCTGTATAGGAAATGGTGAAAAGAAAAGTCCTTGTTGAGTTTCCACCGTATATTCTCAGTACAAGGTCTGTTGTCCAAAAAAGACCCACACATAACCACGACTAGGGAAACCAATCCCACATCAAAATCTCAATTCCACATGCTTGCGGGATCGAAGTCATCAATCACACGGATCCGCGGGATTTGCAGGACTGAAAAAAGGTTTGTTTTTCTAATTACAAACTAATGTTTGTTAACTTTGTCCATGAACTAATGTGTAATATCTATAATTTTCCTAATCACATTACTTAAATCAACAAGAATAACATTTCCTGTATTGCCCATTTGAATTTTCTATCCATATAGCACAACAGCTGTCACCAATATTTATCGCAGATAAAGGTGCTCCGAGACAGGACGAAACAGATTTTAAGTACAGGGGGGGAAAGAGCTAGCTAATATTAATTTTCTTCCGTTGCAAATTGCCATTAGAAATAATACCTACTTATGACGTGGTCCCGATCGCGAGGACGCATGGGACGCGTCCGTTGCGTAAACGCTTTCGCCTCGATTTCTCCTTAGTAAGTCGCGTACTTCCTACTCTGAGTGCAGAGTACGATTTATTCACCAGTAGTTTACGTTGATAACGAAAACGAGTTTTTTTTTGTATGGCATTGAAGTAACGCCTCCAGAGTGCCTCGTGCTAGTTTTATTACGGCATAATTTTAACTCTCCTTGTTTACAAAAATACAAATGTTGAAAAAATATCCACGAGCAGGATTTGAACCTGCACCCTTCTGACATACCGGGTCAGGTGCTCTTCCAATTGAGCTATCCTGGTTCTAACCAGTCCGCCGAAATTATTCAACATTATTAACTTTTTACTTTGAAAGCCAAAGGCACCCATTCAATGTCAACAACTACCGTCATTAACACCCGATCATCTCTTATCATCATATTTTTACAAATACTACTCTCCTTGTTTGTCACCAGAAGGCGCTGCACGTTGTTTCCATGTCATAAATTGTCGTTTTTGTTATTACAAATAACACTCGCACTACACCTTGAGTTCGAGAAATAAATGATATATCTAACATTTTAAATTTTAGTTAACTACCAGGTCGTTCTGGTTTGATTTCATTTTTAACGTCAATTTAACATCTAATTGATTGATATGACTGCGCTCATTGAATATCAATTCAAAAAACGAAGACTATCTTTAGATAAAAAACTAGGTTTGTTAGATAAAGGAGATAACCAAATGACACACTATACATTTCCTTCTTTACCGTTATTTTTGATTGAATCGATAATGTACGAGAAACGGTTAAGCGTTTGTGAACGTTTAGCAAATGAAACATCACAGTGCAACGTCACTTTTTGAATCCTTCAAATAAGCCGCCTGAGATCTGAATTACACTTTTTTAATGAATCTCAAGATGATTGGTGGGAATTTATCATTCCACAACCCACTTCTATTATCTGTCACTATTACTGAACAAAGAAAATTTTATTTTACATTTTCTTTCTTTACGAGTAACTTAAGTTATGGTAAGTATAAATTTATTTTCTAAATTGCTACGTTGTATCGGTGAATTTTTGTTGTTGACTGTACAATCAGTCAGTCAGTGAGCTACATTAAAACCTTGGAGCGGAAAAAATACACAGCGATAAGATAAAATTAACTGTGAATCTCTTGCACAGTTTGCCATAACATGCGATAACATAGAGACACACTTTTAGGTTTTCAACCTCATATGGAATTGTGAGGTCAATAAAATTGTCGGTTTACATATGTTTTGTATGTTCCAACATCATCATCTTCATACTGTAAGTTTGGTGATCAGTAAACAAAATTTTCAATACGATTTGCGATTCTATATAGCTTGTTTTAATTGGCGATAGCTAAGTCCAGCCACTTTTTGATGTCGTCGACATTTAAAATATTGATAGAATTATGCCGTATTTCTAAGAAGAAAAAAAAGTAAAAGATTACATTAGTATCCTCTCATCGGAATCAATTAACGCTTTGAATCTGCAATTATAAAAGTACACAATAGTATCTCAGTAGGATGATTTTGATATTTGGAACTATGAGCAAAATGTCTTGAAATTAGAAAAAGTGAAGCCTGGTGTCCAGATTTTGAAGCCCGTTCAGACATTTGACCTAGTTTGTTTTTACGACTGTAATCTTACATTATAACATCAGCCGGAAACTTGCGTTGCTTGGAGGAAAATGTTGGTAGCCCATCCAAATAATAACCGCCTAAGATAGGTTAGCTCTTGCGATCGTTGCAAAAAGCAACGATTACGCAAGCCCACTAACCTCATAATGTAATTTTTTTTTAAATAAACTAGTTGTGAGGCTGACAAATTAACTTCTAGTTAAACACTAAAACTCATATTCCAATAGTTCCAAAATAAGTAGGCCTATACTACACACTATCGCTCAATTGTGATGATAACAGATCGGCTCACTTTCTATGCGTGACCGAAAAATCATGACCGAAATTAATAATAACAGTGTAACAAATCAGGCGAACCAACCCAACCGTTTTACAGAGAGCCGCGATGATTCACCGGCTCGTCTCTAATAAATGCCATTATCCTACAATCGCACTGGTGTTGAGGCCAACTTACGCCGGTGAGCAGCCCACTCAGCAAAACCTAACCTATTGTGAAACGATTTCACTACGAGTTATTCACAGTGAAAGCGCTAATGGCCTGGAGACAATACTGTATTGATCCGTCGGTTATACGGTGACGCAGAAGGATATTATAAGAATATCATAATTATTTATTTTATCCATGTTTACAAGATAATAAGAAATGATCCAGACGTTAGGTCGGCGGCGGCGGCGGCGGCGCGGCGGCGCAATAATGATCGCTAAATAATTCTAACTAACTAAGCGTTAACAATCATTACCTATTTAAACTAAGATATTGCGACTGAGAAATCTGTCATCCTGCCGTTATATAAAAGTTATATAAAAATAATCTCTTAACAGTAAACTGTAACGAATTAATCATACGGCGTAGAAATCCAATTATTACAACCACTTAATTGCAAAACGGAAAAATCTTACAAGCAGTTTTTTAAACTCGTCTTTGAATATAGGAAAAAAAAACAAAATAAAAACGAAAATCATAAAGAAAGTGGTTGATGTTAACTTTGTTTAATTAAAATAATAATATATATTCACAACCATCATACCTGTGCTTAGAACAGCTTCTACTAGAGACTTTAAATAACGGGTGAACATAAGTAGAATAATGAAAAGAAAATTAAAAATTCATATTCAAGCAAAAGGGTACTAAGAATTTACTAACAGTAGGTAAATAAGGTTTTCCTGTAATACAGTTGTGAGGCAGCGGGGAAAGATTCAGGCACCTCAGTGCTCAGTCTCACAGGAGTCTGGGGGACACCCAAACTATCCCGAGCGTCTTTCCTTTTGGCAGGCCGTGGCAGGGTTAAACCCGATGCTTGCCGATCGTGGTCATGAGACGTCCACTCGTATCACGAAAGGGATGGCACTAGGTTTTTCTAATTGAGGAACGTCCCTCTCTCCGTCGTTTGGCATAGAGGAGAATCCCACATAACCCAGGATCCCACATAGGCCCCTGGCCCTGGTGTATACGTAGGACAGCATTACCTAGTTCAAAAAGGATCGGTAAGCGCTACCCTTCAATTGTAGCGATTACTTTAATGGTTTCCATCATTTCTCCACCACAGACCTTCGAAACAGCTTCAAAGGTCCCGCTGTGGGACAGTTTTAATGTTATTTACTGACTAACTCGAGTGCTAGACCAAACTCGTCGTAAACCGTGTGAGTCAAGAGTGAACCACACAAAGCACTGCGGTAGCCGCAACGAAACTTGAGCCACGAAACAAAAGAGCCTCTAAAATTAGACTCGTGAAAGATAAAACACATTCAAATGGGGGTCAATGTCGTTTCCCACGCCAACACCAGGTGAAAATGGTGCATTATCAACACCGCAGACAAAGGTGCTCAAATTTATTGAACGCATCACAATACGTTCTAGAGCGGAGTGGTAGGTATTACCGGTCTAGTTTTATCTTATCTTGTAAAGGACCTTTGTCACAACACACGTCGACCACCATCGATACCTTTTGTATGGGCATAGCACCTACCTACTCATTCTTTTTGTCACCTGTGTTCACCTTTTTATCCGTGCGGTGACGGAGAAAGAATACAATTCTCCGCCTCTCTCCTCCGGTGGGTGTCGTAAGAGGCAACTAACGGATTTTAGAGCTCCCATATGCTCCACTGCGTGGTAGGGCTTACCCGTCTGTTTAGTGACCACCGTACGCATGGTGTAAAACGTCAAGTGACCGCTAGTCGGTCGCGTTTCGGGATCAGCCAGCGTATAGCCAGAGCTCGAGTGGATGGTGCTGCGATGTATTTGGTCTTCCTTCTTCTTTGAAGGCTTCCGTCGAACCAGTGCCAGGATGACCTTGTTAACCCGCCGACCACGGAGATCTGTGGAAACGGCTGTCCCGCTGGCCGCCCGTGACACAGTACAAGGGCCCAAGCGAGCCTAACCAGCTCGTGAGGCTGCCTCACCATGCCACGCATAATCTCGGGGTGGTCCGTCGTGCCGGTTGGTGACCGGAAGGTGGGGTCCCGGCGGCCATTCCCGGGGAGAGTTGCGTGAAGTATTGCTCGCACATTTGGGACGGTTCCGCAAAGTACCTTCTCGATGCCTTGGACAGATTGCAGCATCGCGCTGTACGCATTATCGGCAACGCAGAAGTCGCAAATACTCTTGAATCTCTGCAATTGCGTAGAGATGTTGCGTCACTCAGCGTGTTTTATCGTTTATGCCATGGCGAGTGCTCTGAAGAGCTCTTTGACCTCATCCTACCTTCTCTCTTTCTCCACAGGAGTACACGTGCTGCTCTCCGGAGTCACCGCTTCACGGTCTCAAATATTCCATAGCGCACTAAGTAATTTGGTGACTCTTTTCTTTGTTTCACCTCCAAAACATGGAATAGATTACCAGCACACGTTTTCCCTCCTTCCTATGATATGGGGTTCTTCAAACGAGGCGTGAAGAGGCACCTTGTGGGCCGGCAGAGTGAGGTTAACTGATGCTGCGTTGTTTTCACGCTGCACCAGTTGACGTCGCATCTGGATTCTATATTCACTTAACGTCAGGTGAAATGGAGTCATTTGCCGTGCTACGTATAAAAAAAGCCTTTAAATATTTTAACCTTCATATTTGTGGCATTGTTGAGGGCGAAAAGACTGGCTTCCCGGTTCTGTAATTAGGGCCAGCCTAGATTTAAAATAATGTGTCTACGTTACCTACCCTAAATATCAATTAAGTCTAAACTAGTTTTTACTAGACAAAAGTGTACAAGCAAAGCAATAAGAACCATCTATAAACTAGGTTCACTGCAACATACATATCGTTATGACTAAAGTGCAATGGCTTTTGTATATCTGATATATGTAACAGTGTGTACAGTCACAAGCACAGATATCTAAACACTTTTAACACTTATTACAATTAAACGTCATTGTATTATTAGTTACAAATGTTTCAATAGCAGTGTTCGTGACAATACCTTTACCTACTATATTAATGTTTTACCTATTGACAATATTGGTTATAAAAATACCGGTAATAAATATGTACCGGTATAAATTCAAGTGCCTTTATAACCGGTTTCGCAAATACCGGTATTGCTAGCTCTACTTGCGTCAAATGGATTTAAAATTTTGCCAATTTAAACATATCAGTACACTTGACTGTACAATACAATAGTAATTTGTTTATAAATAATGGATTAAGTTAATTACCATACTAATCTGATAAGTGAAACAAGCGCTACATTATACAGTTGAATGCAAAACTATGCAGCAACATATTTACATGAAACTATTTGTTGAAACTTTAAAATAAAATATTCATTTAAATACCCATTAAAGTTACTACCTAACATAACATACAAAAGTGCAAAAGTACTAATTTCTCTCATCTTTAAATTTTGGTGACACTAAAAACTTTTTTAATTACCTAATTAAATACGTTAATTAAACTTCTCATGATCTCTATCAAGTTGCCGTCGGCTAGAAAACAAATAAGGAAGATCCTTGACATTTTAACTGTATCGAGAAAAAAAACCTAAATTGCGTCAGCACATTCAAAATGAGATTTGCAAACACGTTGTTTATACGAAAAACAACGAGAGAATAATGAGTAATGACTACCTATTAGATAACCTATATTACAGGGTGAGTTTCATTCGCTATACGATCACGTTAACAAAAACAAGAATTTGTATGACAAAATTGTAACTCTTCTCGTATGTCGCCAGGAGGCGCTGCTTCAATGCCATGGTAATTTTCGTTTACGTAAACGTAATCGAATGAATACGGATAGTAAACAAAAATCACGTTAGGCACTCTGGTAAGACTAAGCAGACAGTTTTAAGGTTAAGATCAAGTTGCGATTTTTAAGATTAAGTTGTAATAAGTATAAGAATATATACTTATTGTATTGCGTCATAATTTGGTCTTTAGTTTTAGTAACCGTTCAAATTGTTAAAGATATTTTAAGGCATATAAAACAGCATACTTTCATACTAAACTAAGAACAAATGAAAATCGTAGTACTAAGAAATCAAAAAAGCGTTCCAAAAAATAAAATTTCAAAAGTAACTTGAAAAATTACTAAACGCCTTGCAAGTACTTTACATATACTTAGTATAGCAACAAAAGAAGGAAAAAAAAGAATACACAAATCCAACAAATTCATAAATACACGTCATTACTACATTATTACTGCACACAGGTCACAAAAATACCTATTCAAACATATATACCTACATAGTGAGGATGGCTAGTGACGGCACAATCCTGAACTCGGTGCTATTCGTGATCCCAGCAATCCCCGTGGCAGAGAAGGGATGGCACTAGGTATTTTTAGTAGGTATAACTCCCCTCCCCTCGTCGAGCTTTTAGTAGCTGGACGAGGGAAGAGTCGCACATATCCCGGGGTCACCCCTAGCCCAGGTGCTCGTAAAGCATTTTACCTAGTTGAAAAGAAAAAAGTTAAGCACAAGCACAATCCTGCATCACGAGCTTTTTTCGCATCTGGCAAGACTCTTCTGCTTAACATTTCAGAAGGGAGTCATTTACCTACTCATAATTTATAAAAATACTTTCTCTGTGCAAACATTCTATGACGTACATCCTTTATGGAGAATCTATTTCGGTCGTAGTAGACTACCGAGCATCACAAAGATAAAAGGGTTCACAAAGAGCTTGAACAAAGCTTTTAAACAAAAGGACATTACAAATTATAATCAGAACATTCGCACCAGCCATTTTGATATCCGTGTGATTGATCCACTTCGCCTTGAGTTCAAATTATCTTTTGTTAAGCGTCTCCTATTCCGGATACTATTTGAATACAGAAGAATACTAATGTGTTTGTTTGTAGGAAATGTACAGACAGACGGCTACATATCAGACTATCTAAAAATGTATATTTTTTTCAATAACTGTCAATTCATACAATATGCACAAAGATCAGTCTAATGAGATTTGTGGTAGGGCACCAGTGATGTGTTCGACACATATTTTATTTGATGCCGCGCGGCCATACTAATATTGTATGGGGAATTTAACGATTTAATTTGAAAAATTATAATTTAAAAAACCGCTCGATAAATCGAAAATGTGAGACGGACGATTTGTAGTTAAGATAGTGGTGATTGTTTAGACAAAATCAGAGGTACACTAATTTAGATAAACTATAAGATATACGCCGCCACTCGTTTTCATGATTTTTGCCCAACTTTAAATGATATTGTAGAAAAAACTATAGTGTGTTATGAATTTATGGATCGGACTAATTGTAAACACGTTCCCTTTGATACTTAATATATTTTGTTTATTTAATACGATAGTATTTTCAATTATATCAACTTAACCATGACTGCATTTTTGGCATTTTTTGGTCGGCGCACCCTTAAGCCCAATGTTCGAAACAGTTTTCGTCGGCAAAAAATAACATAGAATGTCGTGGATATTTTACGGGATGATAGCAAGGAAGAAGGTAGTAATCAATAATAGGTAGTATTCAATTGTTGCTAAAGTCTAAAATCAGCTGATTCCTAATTTTAATATTTGAAGGATAAACATGTCGATTGCTGGTTCCTGTAAAACAGGTGCCACTACCCCTATACTATAGCCAAATTCGATAAAGAATGTTTACCAACAAAGCGTTGTTGCCAAGCAACCAGTGACAGGCATGTATTGACAACCTTTTCCAGTTAGTCAACAGGTAAGGTTTTACGTAAAAGATTTATTTATATGTATTAAATGTTGTATGAAAAATTTCAAAAACAAAAACCATAATACAATCATAGCTTACATATATGGCAGGTCGGGCAAAGTGTGTTCGGATTGTTCGATACATAAGATGATTAAGCCAGCTTCAATTAATGTAGCGATGATTTGATTTCAATGATACAGGCCTTTTTTGCACAACAGTAGGACAGTATATAGGCATTATAATGTTAATACCAACAGAGATTAATCTCGAGAATTCGAGATCACATTACGTAGCATCATAAATACAGGGCAAAGGTCGTATAAAGTGAAATTCTAATTTTAGACGAGACGATAATATCTTATTGCGACTTGTTTGAGGGTCAAACGAAATTGGTACGGACCCGTGGAGAGCTGTGGAAACAGAAACGCAGCATACAATAATGGAGTTAACAAATTCCGGCAGATACCGTACCAACTGTAACGTGACCTGTAACGGTTCGCTGCAGCCAGATAGGTCAAAGTGCTGTTGCTAACTGAACTGAACAATGCTTGAGTATGTTTAGGGTTAGAAACTTGATTAGCAACACTGAACACTTGTGGTTGTAACTAGATCACAGTTTATGTCTACGGTGTTCCCACGTGGCCTAGAATAGCGCAGGACGAGGTGAAGGGTTAAACAAAAAGAGGCTTATGCTGGGTATGCAGCGGGTCGAGCAAGACTGGTGATGATGAAATAACACCATACTGGTAGATTAAACGTTTAAGGGTTAAATTGGAAAAATTAAAGTTAATCAAATTGATAATGAGAAACTTGATTAATTAATGAATTAAATTAATTTGAAAGACACATTTGGTATAACACAATAATTTAAAAAACATATTCAAACAAAACAAGTTTTAAGTCAGATAAATTATATCTGAAAAGAAGATAAAAAACGACTTTAATTGTTGTATAATAAACCCAAATTCAAACAACTCAAGCTTGTGGTTTAGAAATGTAGGTTAGTTTTATCGAACGTTAATGTGTACAATCATATTTTATTTTAGCACCCGTCACAACCGGATACCTAGTTCCATTCGTGACATCAGCAGATGAGTCTGCCCTATGGGTGGATAGGTAGAACAGGCCATAAACCACTACGCGGGCCCAGCGCGAATTGATGGTTGTTCACGACTGCTAATGCAGCCGGGATCAACGGATTTACGTGTCTTCTTCCGAAGCACAGAGGATATAAGTTAAGAAAGGATAATACTTTCATTATCATGACACAAATATTACGTGTGCTGCCGTGATAACTATAGCAGCGATTCCTATTAAAGCCACAAAACAAATAACTCAAACAGATTTCCCTTTTTATATTCGGCGCAGTAGGTACACTTCCTGTTTTTACATTGTAAATCACGATTTACATATAACAAACTGCTCCACCAGGCAATGACATTAGTTATGTACTTATCAGCAGTCCAGCCGTGCGTTCTGGTATAGTAAACATAAATATTTATGTTATTTCCGTCCATAAAAAAATATTAACGTAGATACAATCTCTAGGTACACCAACCACCACATACGGTGTGCAAAAAAAAACATACATACCGCGGAACTTTACGAAACGTGACCGAAATATACTAGTGGTACAAACAAAGTGATATTTAAAAAAAAACAACAGTTTTTTTTGGCGCTTAACTAAACTTCTTAGATTAATGAATAAACCTAAAGAAAAAATATCATAATATCATAATGAATGACTATTATCGTTATCGTTTGAAACAAATCAAAAAAATATTAGTATCGAAACGATAAAAAAAAACTTAAAAATAAACCTTTGATAAATTGTATTTTCCTGAGTTTCTTGCGCCCATTCTTCTCCACATCTAAAAATAGACGTCCAATCGACTGATGAATAAACTGAATGGGTAGTATAGGTTTTTTTTTTTTTTGAGTTATTGCTGATTGCCGCTGCGGCATTTTCAGCTTCACCGGGCTTTTTTGGGGGCGGCGAGGAACGTAAAGGGTCCCTCAAGCCGTGTGAAACGAATCACCTTCAGAGGTTATCTAGAGGGAACGGCATCGCGCACAAGTGCGCGTCCCCGTGCCCTACTAGATTCTCAGAAGGGTTCGGATCGGATCGGGTTTCGGATCGGATCGGGGGTAGTATAGGTAAAACAATCATGGACAATTCAAAAGCACTTTTCTTAAGTTTATTTGATTTTTTTTTGTAAACCCAAAATAAATGACGAACTGCCGAAACTAAACGTTATATTTCAATTGAAATGAAACTACTTTCATTATTGTTATTTATATATTATATTTATCCTGGCGCTTCGAACCCTCTGCAAGGTCCTTGGTCACAGGGAGACTGAGGTGTTGGTCGTCTAATAATTTGTTGGTAGCTTGTATACCTTTATTTTAATTTAATCATGTAAGAAAACAATATGTTATATTTTAATATAATTATTTGTATGTTATACTTCGAATTGAATGTGAGTCTTCTCTCCATTCCTATCAACTATTGTTTATCTAATAACTAAAAATGCAACTGTGTTATGGTTGTATAGTATATCATTTTAATTGCTGAATTAGCGTTTGCGATATCGACAAATACATTAATCATAATAGGTCAAATATAACTAAATACCACAAACTGAACACGCTAAGCTTGGTGAGGTGGTAGCGGCAACAGATTTACTGGTCCAAGGTCATCGGACACTACGGAGCGCTCGAAATCTCTTATACAATACTGTTTCTCAATGTTAACAAACGAGCAATTGGTTGTTTTAACATAAACGATATGTTGCTGTAATTGTAATGAGATAGTCAAAATTGAAGTTGCGAAACATATAATATGTGTTTATTTGATACAACACAGTGTCTGTAAAATACCGATAGACCAGCAACTGTGCGACGGTGACAGAGGCTCTGTTCAGCTGTAGCCAATGTTACTTATGAAGGTAACTCAACTCAACATAGGGTCACAACAAGAGGATAATGCCCGTCTCTCTATAATTCTATTAATCGACAGAGAAGCGCATGACTTTCATTTCACCTAGTGTTAAGTCACAATAAGACCGAAAGTGGAAGCGGCACTGCATTTGACTTATCTCTTATCTCTGCCCAAAAATGCTACCAGCATTGTTTTTATGGCGATAGACTTGGCAAACTACATTTCGCAGCGTTGTATTAAATGATGTTGCACTAAGGAAAACTTGCGCTCATTATTATGCACCCACAGGTGACGTGTTACAGCCGCAATTAGAGAAATTAATTAAAATAATGATGTTTGATTGTACAAGTCTCTCAACGATAACATCAAAAGCACAATTAGAAAGAAACAATTTAAGCACTAAGTAATGTTTAGCGAATAGCGAATGATGTATCTGAGAGCGGCAATAATACTACTATTTGTGACGTTTTGAAATAAAGCGGACAATAATATTTATAATAATTACTAGTATGTAAGAATATTTTAGTACAAGACACTAGCAGGATTTTTTTTATATTGACTCGTCATAGTGACCACTATAGGAGCTGGTGTCCCAGCTCCTATAGTCCTATACTCCTATAGTACTCCTATAGTATACATGCGCCGGCAAAGAATTCCAGAGCCTAATGGTCTTAAAGAGGAACGACTTGCCAAATTTTTTGGTACGAGTACAGATTGCCTGTACAGTATGATGATGGTTCCTAAGACCAGCACGTGTAGTCCGGGAGAGGAATGGAGAGGGCGGGATTAGATCAAAAAATTCTTCAGAAAACTCTCCGTAGTAATTCCGGTAGACACTGAGAGACACAGATGTCTCTACGCAGCTGGAGGTCCTCAAGAGAGGCTGTAACCTCAGCATCTCCAATAATGCGTACCGCTCGCCTTTGCAGTCTATCAAGTGCATCGAGGAGGTATTTAGCGGAGCCGTCCCAAAGACAAAGCTGTCGAATCAAATTTTCAAAGTAGTTTTCACAAAATAATGGCATTAAAAACTAATAGCATTTCTAATTCCAACTGACGTTTATTCAATCTATGTTAAATTCTTCGCTAAACTGAGATGAGTAATTAACATAAACGTTCGAATAAGCAATCAATCAGCAGACAATGTAAAAGACAGAACAGCTTTCACCGGACAACGGAGTGACGGAAATATAGAAATTGTGACTAATCGTTTTGACAGGGATTGCAGATGTTAGGCTAGAGTGGATGAGAGCAATTTGTTTTTATAAAATACAAGAATAGGCGTGGAAAAATCGCGGTAGCTAAAAATATACTTAATACAAGCATAGAAAAATAACTCGGCATTTTGGATATGCCAAATAAAACGACCAAATTTTGATAGAGGTTAAAACTTATCACTTGCCTGGGATCTTATCATTTAGGTTACTTACTACCCCACTGCCTGAATAACCTACACCTATTTTGTAAAAAGAGAAATGACCTTAGTGTATTTCATGGAACGGTAGAATATTAAACCTCAAGCCAAGCCTGGCATCAGGTTGTTAATTAAAAAGTTAGTGCATATATAATCTACCTTAAAAAGTGTTTCACATAACCACACCTGACCTTAAACTTGTCACGAGAAGTCCTACACTGCACCAAATCACTAACAAATGTATGATAATCTAATAATCCCATCTAGGAAGCCGAATCCTTTCAATGTCCACTGGTTAAAGACGTGCATTAATCATAGCTGTCAAGGCTTAATCGATAAGTGCTCTTCCGCGACATTATACCCTTCCCGCTCGCACGACAAAAAACTAACATAGGAAAGTACGAGACAGCATGAGCTCCGTAAAAATTCACACGGTAGAAACAGACGCCACTTGTAGCACCGTTTATGGTGAATCTAATTAATGCACTCCATTTACGCAGCTGACTCACTGTTCAACTGTTCATGCAATATCAACGTATGAGGAAACAAGTCATTTGTTGCAATTCTCAGCCAAGTTAACAAACATTACAGTTTAGAAGTGATTGTGCGTTTCTAACACGCACTTGCTGCGTCATGTAAGTCATTTGAGAATTGCTAGTGAGCTTAGGTCAATGTTTTATTTATAATGTGAATGATATAAAAGAAGGAAAGAAGGAAGAATTTAACTTAACTATTCTAACATCTACTAGAAAATTAAAGAAAAAGAGATGGCTCTATCTGGTCCGCCTGAGGAAGAGCAGTCACTATAGCCCATGGATCTTGCAACATCCAAAGGTATAACGCGCGCAGTACCAACCCTGAAACTTTGTCCTTATGGGTCTTGCAATTTTCTCTTCAAACCGGAATATAGCGATGCAAAATACTGCTGCGGCAGAAATAGGTTGGCAACTATCCAGTCCATTTCTGGGCACCTAGCAATACTTAGGTTTCCTTCATTGGAGTCAATGGCAACTGGGAGCTGACAGCGGTGGCACGCGGTAGATTACAATTTTTTTTAAAAGATCGAAAATTATTCTTATATATAATGCACTACATTGACTACATTTTGTTTCTACTCTAGAAAAAGACGAAGAATCATGTGTGTCATCAATCACAATAACAAGTTTCTTGTATGTCGTTAATATGTCGTGCAAACAAAAATAATAGTAACTAATATCTATCAAGTTCGTCGCAACTCTTAAAGATTTTACGTCAAACTACATTATTACGGGCGAGAAAACAAGGCGCTGCCGCTGGCTGTGTGGTCGTGTCGTCATTTTCAATTTACAACTTAAAAGTGTGGGTGATTAGGTTCAATTTGTGTCAACGGCTGTTGCGGTAAGTTGGAGCGATGCCCCTGTTTGGTCATGGCACGCGGGCGCAGGTGCTTCCGCGGGCCGCGGCTCGTCGACCTCACAGGCCTCGTTTGAGTCCGGTCAGGCGCAGGTTAACGAGTTAACTTTAAATCCCTGCTGTTATTGAGCACGCGAAAGCGAGTAAACGTTTAAAAATTGCCGCGGCAGACGATTGGCATTTGGCATCGCTTTAGCTTGTTCTACGAAACTGTAGTCTAGTGGTTAGATCGTCAATCTCAGAGCCAGAAGTCATGAGTATTAAATACTAATGTACTCTATTTCGACAGCCTACTTCTAATATCACGATACCCCACCTTCACCACACAGGAATAACGCGGGATAAAGACGAACCTCTCACATAGAGAGTATAAATTGAAACGCGACACAACACGAGCTTCAAATCAAAGCATGTGTAGCACTGGGGCGCCTGCAAGACAATCTGGAAAAAAATCTCAAGGAACCCTTGTTTGCCGAGACGGTTGAGAATTAAATGAGTGGTTTATAATCGCTTCCGTAGTATATATTACTGTCTACTTAAAGTCCGTCAGTTTTGAAGTAAAATACATGGAAATTGGTATTTGGATTTTTGAAAAGAAATAAAAAACGACATGTCTCAGAAATTTTGTTTATTTTCCTTTAAAGGAGTAAAAAAGTGAAGAAGTTTTTTTTGGGGATATTGTTAGATATTTTTAAAGGTATTTAAAAATTTATAATAAAAAAATATATTTTATAATCTATAAAAAATATTGATTTTATCGATCTATATATTTTACAATAAAAAAATAACGACGTGTTTTAGCATTTTTCGAAAAATCTCCTCTAGAGGGGTGAAATAAAGGTGGGAAGTTTGTATGGAAATCAGTCATTCCTTAAATTTCGGTATTTGGCCTGGTTACAAATTATGAAGTGTTTCAGGATTTTTGGAAAATGATCCCTTAAGTAGGGGATGACATTTTGTTAACGTTGAAATGACGTGACATGTTTAGTTGTCTAACCCTTTTTACTTATTAACCTTATGACGTTTACCTTTAATAAGTTTGGATTTTATTACCCACGAGAGTAAATCCGCGAACAAAAGCTAGTGTTAACATACGATGCCTGAGCACATAAACATGACACTAGAAGCCCTGAGACACATTAGGAGAGCTATGTAGTGCACGTAAACTATGGGCCAACGTGGTGCATGTTGCTTAACAGTTTTAATAATAGAATTGACTCAGTCCACGCTTAGGCAATCAATCTACCGATTTATCGTTGCATAAAGAAAGTGGTAACTAGGGTGACATAAGCCACAGAACCGATCACTGGTTGAAACGAAGAATTATGGCATACAGACTGAGGACTTGCACCAGAAGCATTGGCCGCCAGAAGGCTATATGAGTGCCATAACAAAATAAACCAGGGAAAACCAGAATGCAGAAAGCCTAAGACCGTAAAGGATGGCTTGCAAATGAGAGTTCAATGAGGTGGGTACACTCAACAGTGGGTCAGGCAACTACTGCTGTGTGTAGACCTCACAAAGGCTGATGAAGAAGAAAATTTAGGCGATGTTTAACGCCTTTACAGCGCCATTGAGCCGATACAGTAGGTAATAACGCGGCAGTACCAAACATTGACGATGTATTAAGGCCTCCAAGGACATGCGTATTGTTTGTATACTATAAACGTGTAGCCAGCCACAGCAGCACGCGTAGTTCCGCATCCCATAAACACGTAGTATGGCCCCGTTAACCATACAGTCACTAAGATTGTGCGCGGTAGGTAACTAATCTGAGCGCGAGGAAAAAGTCAAATAGCATTTATTTATTTTATTGATTACAACGGTGTTATCATCAATTACATTAACTAATCTATATACATTATAAATTTGAATTAAAAATATTATTAAATAAAACGAAACAGTATGTAGCGATTAAAATTAGATATTACATTCATCATTATCATCTCAGGCAAAATACGTCCACTGCTGGACAAAGGCCTCCCCCAAGGATCTCCACAACGACCGGTTTTGTGCAGCCCGCATCCAGCGGCTTCCCATATTACATTCACCTTGTCATTTTTTCTTTTTTTATTAGACAACATCACATACATTGTTCTGATTCCAAGATAAGTAGCTAAAGCACTCGTTTTATGGAAATCAGAAACGGTACCACAACCACCCAGACCTGACACAATATAGAAAAGTTAGTTTTCGACATTGACCCGACCGGGAATCGTACCCGGGACTTCATAGTTAGCGCCGCCCAAAGTCCGGCATGCAAGCCACTCGGCTACGGAGGTCGTCACATTAATAGTACATTCATACATCCATCTCACAGGATCTCAGGCATTCAGACAATATTTCCACAACAGACATATTCAGATAACATTACTTCATATCTCTTGAATCGATCAGGCGGTGGTACACGAAGTAATCCTATTGATTTAAGTATATTTCACGCGCACATGCTAAGTGTCTCCAACAGCTCTGATGGAACTGAAACCAGTCAGTCTTGAGGTTGTGGGCTACGTAACGTATAGTGGCAAGGGCCACGCTTTAACGACCATGATGATTTATGGCCTATATATACATATATGGATATACTCCTCATAAAAACGAGGAATCGCCTACTGATGACAAACGAGGTGGGTTGCAAATTTGACATACAAATTCTCGTTTTCGCAATCGTGATCGAATGGTAAATAACGCACTGCGCACTCTATATAGTGGATAGTTTATAGGTTGATGATGACAGATTGCGCTGACCAGAATGTGGGGCGGACAATTAACTAATGATAGGATAGCGCACACGCATGTCGATGCCGCGTTTACTATTTGATTGTATTTAATGGAAAATGCGCTACAGCATGAATGAAGATTCCGTATTACGCTTCTGCACTGGAGCTCCATAAACGCGATGAGACGGTATTAAAATCTTTTTTTTGAGACTTAAAAATGAGATCGCGCGACGAAAACGATGAAACGAATTAAAGTCGTAGGTAAATTTATAAAAAAAGACGTGGTTGGTTCTAATGGGAAAATTAAAGAATAATTTTCAATTTACCATTCAAAGTTATTATGAAAAGAAAAAGTACAAGAAGATATATAGAGAGAGAGATAAATATATCTCTCTTTAATTATTTAGCTTTAAGTATCTTAACCTTGTCGCCATAACAACAATGTTAGTAGCACCTATTGTTTTAATTGTTCAGAGTCCGCGATTAGAGATAAGATCCAGTCCAGTCCCTCAGTAGTTGAGGATTCCGAATGAAGTGGGCCTTTTAAAACCACCTTCGCTAGCTTCCAAGTTATATAATTATATAAAAAAATCTGATTAATAACTGCGTCTATCTTTATTTAATCATCGTAATGTGAACAAGTACAAGATATTTTTTTAATTTGTTTAATATAATTTTAACGCAAATTTTTTCAACATTGTGTTTTTGTAAAGTACAAGATAGATTAAATAGAAATCGCACACTGAAATTAGCATTATTCATTTGACCTTACGGGTCAAGTTATCAACTGTCAAGTTGCAAACAGTACTCTGATGGATACAAAACATAAAAAATACTATTAAATGGATGAGACTGTTCATTTTATCGCGACCCTCGCTTCGTATCAGTGTTCATTGCTGAGAGGTCAATCACTGTCTCCGCATCTATTTATCGACTTCTAATATACCTATTACAATCCTACACGTACGGTCAGCATAAAATAATATCGTTGCACACTAAATGGTATGAAACAGCCAATTCGAAAAGCGTCCTTGTGCGATTCATACCGTGGTATGAACCACTCATGGTATGAATCGACGAAAGACCCTATCATGTTAAGTAAAATAAGCTTTGATGCGTGAGATTGAAGATTGTTTTTGTTTAAATGAAAAATATTGACAGTGTTGTTCAATATAATATTTATATCATGGTATTATGATTCTTAATCTTAAATTTTAAATCTTTATTTGCAGAATATGGTAACATTTACAGATAACATAGTACAACATCTCCAACATATTCTGTAGTGGCGAGACGATGTGCAAATATTGAAATAGGTACATCACAAACTTATTCATCATTTACTTAATATTATTTACTAAATTATTATTAGCATAATGACTTTTACTTACAATGCTTACGATTAATAATAAAAATGCATGGAAATCAAATATTTTGGTTTCTTTTACTCTAATTTGAAATGACGTTTACATGACAGGAACAAAACACGGAATAACTATTCGGAGCTTATTCTTTGTTTATTTGTAAGGCACTAAATGTTTTCAGCGTTGTCATAGTAACAGCATACCATGAAATAAACTACTATGTTAAGGATCTGACTTTTCAATCAATTGGTTGTAATGTGTTACAGATTATATCACTGACGTGCAATGAAATTATGAAACCTGCTTTTTTTACAATGAACCGTAACTTATACGTTAACAGGCGTTAACGTACGTACGTATGTATGTAGTTACGGTCTACGATAGATTACATATTAAAGTTTTGATTTATTAAACATTTTCTAAAAATTCATTTGTTCCGCAAAGAACCTTCTCGATGCCTTGGACAGATTGCAGCGTCGCGCTGTACGCATTATCGGTAACGCAGAAGTCGCAAATACTCTTGAATCTCTGCAATTGCGTAGAGATGTTGCGTCACTCAGCGTGTTTGCCGCTTATACCATGGCGAGTGCTCTGAAGAGCTCTTTGACCTCATCCCACCTTCTCTCTTCCTCCATAGGAGTACGCGTGTTGCTTTCCGGAGTCACCACTTCACGGTCTCAAATATTCCATCGCGCACTAAGAAATTTGGTGACTCGTTTCTTTGTCGCACCTCCAAAACATGGAATAGATTGCCAGCACACGTTTTCCCTCCTTCCTATGACATGGGGTCCTTCAAACGAGGCGTGAAGAGGCACCGTGTGGGCCGGCAGAGTGAGGGTAACTGATGCTGCGTTGTTTTCACGCTGCACCAGTTGTCGTCGCATCTGGATTCTATATTCACTTAACATCAGGTGAAATGGAGCCATTTGCCGTGCTACGTATAAAAAACACTAATAATTACAAAGTATCGTCAGGTGCAATATACGAAGTACATACCTACTCAGTACCAAATTGGGCAGATAGGATATAGATATCTAAATTAAAATTAACGTTATTTTTCAGAATTAAAACCAGAATCGAAATTGGTTGAGAAACCAATGCTTATTGTATACCTAGGTACTCTACCTTCCGTCCAATTATGTAGATGAATGATCGGTCACCATTGTCTGTTAAACCTGCATTGCAGTCAACAACATCAGCATTTACACGTCCACTGCTGGACATAGGCCTCTTCAAGTGCACACCACTGAGCACGATCGGCGGCTACTCTCATCCAGCTCATCTCAACCTGCAGTGTTATCTAAAATACCTACCAACCAACGCTTATAATAATATGACACACATTAACACATTGATAAAATATTAAATTTTTCGTATTGAATTAACACAAAGTGTCCTAAACAACAAAGTGACCTTTAGATTTACCCTCATTACCATCCGCCACTGTTTCATTGCCGACATCCACCAATCACACTTACCTGCAACAAATATTAAAATCAAAATTAAACTTCAACAATCGCAGATAAATAAAACTTGTCATACCAATAATAACCGCTAATTACATAATCGGACACGAAATAATCCAACGTATTGCCTCAGACGGTATTGTCAAATCAAATTACAATATCATGAAGCTAGGGCTTGACGCTTAATAACAATTAAACCGGTCAATAATTCATAACTTCACAATCAGAGGAGGAAAACGATTTAGTTACACAAACGCTAGATCCATATCAAGTGACTTTTCAATGAGATGGAACAGACACCAGCAGAACTACAATCCGAGATAGGTATCGTAAAAGTAATAAAAAATAAAAATGTTATAAAAAAGACAGATAATATGCCTAAAAAAAATTGGTAAATTTTAAAGCGAAAATAAAAACTGAAATCGTGAAAAGGCAGCCGAGGAACTAAACACTATTTCCAGAGCCAAGAATGTTAATTTCGAACTAAATTAAGAACTGCTTTGGCAACACTAATCAGAACGTAGTATATTTTTTTCCCTTTAATTGATGGCTTCGTGCGATTAGCACATTTAGCCAGTGTCAAAGTAGTTTTTCTTACAAGTTATACATAAATAAACAATATTTCCTTTCTGTATGATGATAATGAATGATAATAGAAATGAGAAGTGAGAACTGATAGACCCCCCAACCCCTCGAGTAACTCAGTAAAGATGTGGGGCTTTACTAAGTTCTCACGCAGACTTCTTGAGAGAATTTGAAAAGTGACGTTGCACTGTTTTGTTTCATTTGCCAACACTCGTGCATTATTTCACATTAGTATTCGACATAACACAAATTTTAGACAATAAAACAAAACCGCAGACATTACTCTTCACTTTCCCGCCAAGAAGTCACGTAGTATATATACTGCTAAGAAAAAATTTGATGCACCATAACGAAGCGCAAGTGTCTTTTGTTAAAAATTGGAAACTTAAAAGCGATTAAGGAATTCGAAACGGACGAACGCATTTGTTTTTTAGAATTTCCAGGTGATGTTAAAACCATACTACCACATAAAAGACGGTGAGTCACAAGTTCACGACACAGTATTAATAAAAAAGAAAACGTATGTGGAAAAGAACCGGTCTTGAAATCCTGCTCTCCGCGTCTGTGTGTAAACAAGGTAATTAAATAAAATGGCACATGAAGACTTTTTTATAATTATTGTTATTATTTGAATACTAGAACGAGCCAGTCGTTGGCCTACTTTATTGGACTTTCGTTTATATCGTTTATTGCGACCATTTCTCTTAACAACTTTTATTCAACCAATTAGCTTTGTTAAGAATTTTTCTATAGCACAAACGCAAGTTTCAATTTTTTTTTTGCATAAAAATACATGTAGGGTCTTTACTTTATGCCAAGAACTTCATTGGCAATTTAAGACTAAACATTTTTAAAATGGAAACTATCAAGCACATACCAATAAATACACACTAACATATAAATAAAGTTAGTGTGTAGATCAGAATATAAACGCTCCACAGCTGTGCCCTGACCTTCGCACATGAAGATCCTAACCACGTCTTAGTGCAGGTTGGTGGGTTTTAACGACTGCTATCTAACATCATATCGCCAATCACCAAATATGCAGTAGACATGACTACATATGGGGAATAAGAAACGTAGGCAGGCAACCGATGAGATGGCCTGAAGACCTTGAGAAGGTGGCGGGGAAGGATTAGATAAGGAACGCGCAACGCGCAAGACCGGAAAGGACTGGCGTGCATTGGAAGAGACCTACACGGTAGTACTATTAGTTATTCTGTACCTACACTCAGCTTTGGATAACGGTTGAGAAAGGAAGATCTAACGTCAATTACCGTGACCAATGGTTTAATGTGCCTTCTCAAACACAGCGAAGCGACATTTTTAATTTGGTCACCCATCCGATCACAACTCGAATCCGCAAGCTACTGCGCCTCATTGAGGTTTTTCATAGTTAAGTAATATGCAATAGTATAGCATGTTGAAACAGCAACCCATGTCAGCTCATATAAACAAACATTGAAGTTCATGCAACGTAATTGGTTCAGTTATGTAAACTGTTACATCGTAGATCACATAAAGCCATGATGGCGCAAGTGAAAACGATCGATTGAACAATAGAAATAGAAGACAACGATTTTCAAATCATAATTTAAAAAAAAAAACATAAACATAGTCGAGTCTTCCTAACAAATAAATAAAGATATTTAATTATCTATACGTAATAAGAAACAAAGAAAATAAAAAGATAACTTAATAAAATTAATCATTGACTAATATCAACCTCTTCAGTGTTCTAATGTAAGTTTCTTCTTTTAAAGATCTAATATCTAAGATGAGAATAAAAAAGTTTGTAAACAAAACAGTAACATCAAAATAGTTTAATGAAAATGATGATAATGCGAGATGACCTCGTGCGGACAAGATTAGGCCAGCCCAACAGACTAATCGAATATACACAGACATTAAGAATGCACGTAAGTATGTTTGCTAAAATTAAACTACTTCCTCATTGAAAAGGTTGGAAAATATGGCGGAACATCTTGATTCCTGCATTGTTTCCTTATAGCAGAAGTAAACTAATAAAGTTTTTTTAAAAAAAACCTTCCCGTTCCAGATTTGGCACAAGAGCAATAAAGGAAATAATATGTTATACATATTAATGCACAAAATTACAGATTTATCTTGCAGGGATCATTCGAGGAAATTACACCAAACTTTTACAACCAAATAAATCAATAAAGATTTATGAGTTTAACATGGAATACTATTCACCGCCCCTGTCCTCCGGTGGGTGTCGTAAGAGGCGACTAACGGATTTTCGAGCTTCCATAATATGCTCCACTACTTGGGTCTGGGTCTTGGGTCTGGGTCTTGGGTCTGTTTAGTGACCACCGTACGCATGGTGTAAAACCCGTCAGTCAAGTGAATGCTTGTCGGTCGCGTTTCGGGATCAGCCAGCGTATAACCAGAGCTCGAGTGGATGTTGCTGCGATGCATTTGGTCTATGAAGGCTTCCGCCAAACCAGTGCCAGGACTTCGTTAACCCGCCGACCAGGGAGACCCACACCCCGTTACACACGACTTTAAAGTTTATACTGACACCCCCTACCAACCTAGCGGTTATAAAGTTAGAGGTGTCAGACATCCTTGCGCAAGCACAAGGGACCATCTGCGTCAGGTTATAACGCCAGATCAGGATGCGCCGAGCGCATTCTTCATCCGGTACTTTTAAGACTAGTGTCTCGAGCGAGTTGCTCCGTGGACACGTATAGTCCACTACCTAATATCCAGATATGTTACCGGAGTTGTAAGCTCGCTCACCTCTCGTTGCACCAAGAGCACAACTAGCAGTTCCACTGCTCGGGTCGTCAACTTTAAAGTCGACTACCTTAATGTCCTCATTGGTGGCGGAGTTGAAAGCCCACTCACTTCTCAGTACCCATCCAGGCACCTCATCAGTTCCAAAATCCTACGAGGTTGATTTAACGGAGACATTGCATCTACGACCAGGGAGACCCGTAGAAACGGCTGTCCCGCTGGCCGCCCGTGGCACAGTACAAGGGCCCAAGCGAGCCTCACCATGGCACACATAATCTCGGGGTGGTCTGTCGTGCCGGTTGGGGACCAGAAGGCTGCCATTCCCCACCAGACCATTCTAGACCCGGCGACCATTCCCGAACATGTTAATAATGAGCATGTTCATAACCTTTTAGACGGATTTATTGCAAAATGCATGTTCGTAGCCTTTTAAACTTATCGAAGGTGACCTGTTGCCGACTGAGCAAGTAACTTATAAAGGTCATGACGACTGTAACGCTTTTAGTAGAATCTTATCGTATTTTTTTTTTTAAGAGATTGCTGATTGCCTCTGACGCGACGGCATTTTCAGCTTCACCGGGCTTGTTTGGGGGCGGTGAGAAACTTAAAGGGTTCCTCAAGCCGTGTGAAACGAATCACCTTCGGAGGTTTTCTAGGGGGAACGGCATTACGCACAAGTCCCCGTGCCCTACTAGATTCTCCGAAGAGTTCGGATCGGATCGATTTTATCGTATGAAATGACTTACCCTGACAATACAAAACTACCCGAGTTGCCATTTGGTTTATTGTAGTGCGCTAGCTAGTCTAGTATCTTTGTATTTCAGTCGCCATATATCGGTTTAATCTCAAAGATTAATAAAATAATAGGGAAATTTAGGTTTAAGTCATATTTTGTTATCATACAGATAAGTTAAGAAATTATTATATGAGTCATGATTTTATAACACAGAATACTTTTTTTTTTTAAATATATCTCGCCTCAGTAAATACGCAATACGCCTACAATACGGAGATTTAGTTAACCTGCCTCACTTACTTATTTAACGTCTGTGGCGAGCACTATCAGTGCCCTAAACAAATACAATTCTATCTGTGTCTGTTTTTACTGCAGGCGACAGGTATTGTGAGATGATTGATAGTGTCAGAAATAGTACTATTTGTTAGTTACGTAATACATTATTAATATTATTATTATTATTTGTAATTTTCTTTTTTCTTTTAAAACTTTAACTTATCTCTTTTTGTATAGCATAGCGTATTGGTGTCATACTGTGATGTTATGTTATTATTTTACATAAATAAATAAATAAATAAATACAAATTTAACATTTTGCATCTCGCACTTTTATTGAATTAGTCTTTCGAGTCGAGACGACTATGATTAACAGTCAAGTGTTCAAATTACCTAGCTTAGATCATGACAAATTGGAATCTAGAGCTAAGCGTGACTTGCATCACCTTGCGAGTTTATCCGACTTGTTCTACTTACCATAATCATTTCCACTCCCAGCAACATTTCTTGTCATTGCATTCTTCTATAATGTACGTGTTTTACAAATAAACAAATAATAAGGTCCGAATAGTTATTTCGTGTTTTGTTCCTGTCATGTAAACGTCACTTCAAATTAGATTAAAAGGGACAAAACACGGAATAACTATTCGGACCTTATTCTTTGTTTATTTGAAAGTCCCGTAGATGTTTAGTTTTTTTTTAATATATCTTACGGGTAAGCAGTTGGCTTTCATTTCACCTGACGTTAAGTGATGATAAGACCGATTGTGGAAGCGCACTTCATCCGCAATCTTCAACTGATGATAAGACCGATTGTGGAAGCGCACTTCATCCGCAATCTTCAACTAGTGAGGCTAACTGCCGGAACACAATGCTACCAACATTAATATTAAGGCGCCATATTTAGATAAGATGGTGGTAGCTAGCCAGACGGACAAACAAGCCCTACCACCAACCAGACCTCTGGGCGTAAACCAGTGATATGAACCACAGAGGTGGTTACATTTTTTAGTGAAAAAGAAAAAAAATTTAGGTTGATCAAGTAACGGACAACGATATTTGCTTAGAGCGATCGCAATCAGAATTGCGTTAAATTTAGATTTCTAAATCTAGATACAGCGCGACCCGCTCCGTTTTACGCAGTGCGATCTAGAATTAATGCAATTCATAAATTGACTTTCTAAGAGAAACTGCATTTGGCTGACAACCTGCAGGCACCATGGAGCTGTTGATTCAGTTAATCAGTTTCGACATTAGCATATATCTTCGATATATGGGGACGAACGAGTTTTTGTTTTGGTCTCAACAATTTTATAACATAGATTTAAGCATAGATTTTTTAAAGGAACTACGATAACCGACAACTATTTAATTTATCGGCGGATCTTCTCGATAGAAAAATGCATTCTGAACTGCCCCCGACCGCCTAACTCGATTGCTTTCGATTGCTTTGGCTACGTGTATAGTTTATGACATCATCTTGTCATTTAGCTTTATGACGTTTAGCTTTATGACGTCATCTTGGCTATAGCTTTCGATATTGCTTTTATAGGCGTTACGAATGAAAGATATCGTATACCAATCAGAACGAACCGATATAGCGCAACTAACAGCCATATGTCAATATACAATCAGTACCATAAAATTAAAAACGCAAATAATATTCTATTAATTATGTATTTAATTAAAACAAGGTTTACAAATTTTATTTGAAAATTTGTAACCTTAGAGCCGAGTTATTCAATCTTATTAAGACTGGTTGTTTTTTTTTCTAGTATTAGGTATAATGTTTTAAGGAAGGTTTTTATTTTTATTATTTTGGACATATATTTTAGTATAGAAATAAAGGGTTACTTTATTTACTATAATATCCTCAAATAACCTTCTCCTTCTCTGTCCCTCTCATACATCTGGTTTTGTTCATTCTTCCTTTCACATTCAATCCATTCTCCTGTGGCACGCGCTGCCTCTCGAAATCAGGATGGCTACGAGTCGTGATGCTTTTAAAAAGAAAGTCCGTGAGCTCTTTTTTGATGGAACCATGGCAGAATCATCTCAATAACGTCCTATTAGAATTATGTATTTTGTGTATGTTTGTGTATATATAATAATATTTATGTATGTATTACATAGTTACTTACAATCATATATCATAATTGCACCTACCAATGTTATCTCTGCACCACCCTATGGCTGACTGGTAGAGAATGCCTCAGGCATTAAGTCCGCCATGTAATATTTATGTTGCAAAAGTTTAAATAAATAAATAAATATAACAAATTTAAAAAGCACACCATTCGTATGCATTAGGAAATCAACAAACCGATAATGTGTCGCCGGCCGTGGCGGCGGGCGCCGCGCCGCTTCTGTAATATCTCAAACTCAGCTGACATTTCCCAACGACGCGAACGCTTGCGCCGAATTCTAACTGCGAACGGGCTCTAAGCGAAGCATGTAGTATACAAATTGCCACATCCAGCTGCAATAACTATTACATTTTGATGTTTGGCAACCGGCTACCACCGCTACGACAATCCTCTGGTAGGTACTGTTACATGTGATTACAACAACGCGAACGTGCGGTATACACTTTAAAACTTTCGCGTTCCATTTTAGATAAGTGTTTAACGGGGCTTAACGAAAAAACATCACGAACTCCTCCTTGCTTCAGAAGACACGATCAGCCTTTGATTCCAGTTGTTGGCATTTTTTTTATACAATTTCGGCAAATGAAACTCCACCTGATGATTAAGTGGAAGTCCGGAGTCTAGACACAAGGACAACTGGTGCAGCGTGAAAACAACGCTGCATCAGTCACCCTCACCCTGCCGGCCCACAAGGTGCCACTTCACGCCTCGTTTGAAGGACCCCATGTCATAGTAAGGAGGGAAAGGTGCTGGTAGACTATTCCAGCTTTTGGAACAAAAGCGACAAAGAAAGGTGACTCCTTTCTTTGTGCGCGATGGAATGTTCGGGACAGTACAGCGGTGACGGCTAAATATTTCTGTGCTTCGGAAGGCATGTAAAGCTGTTTGCCCCGGGTGAATTAGCAGTCGTTATCAACCGTCAATACGGCCCGCGTGGTGGTTTATAACCCGTTCTCCCTATCCATCCATAGGGAAGGCTCTTGCCCCAATAGTGGTACATAAAAAAATCTGGTGATAATAAATATTCAATGCATTTTCATGTCGTAAAGTACAGAGTGTATGTAAGACGACGGCGTTAAAACCAAAAAAATTGCATAGCCCAATCTAACCATACTGTGCCATTGTTCGACCAAATCCCAGTGGGAATTATATAAGCTAATGATAATAAGGACTTCCAAGGCATAATATAATAGGTATAATATAATATACCAGTCATTGGTCAAACGCTTGACTAGGTATAATTAAGAAAAAAGAATTAAGGTGTCAATATAAAAATATCATAAAACCCCGTTTCCGAATAAACAAAACACTACTTAACCCAATTCGAAAATCGTTAAGATCAACAAACATCCTTATTGCGGACAACTTAATTGCGTTGTTCTTTTGGCAGCCACCCAAGTATGAAGCTGACAAAAAGGGGGGCATTTATGATTCTAAACAAAGGGCGAACACCAGGAAACCGTATTGGAGTGTGGGACAAAGCGATATCCTTCCTGGTAACGTTTAGCGAGGTCCGCGAAGAACATCACGGCGAATGACCTGATGAGTCATTGTCGGACAATGAAACGACAAAATTTACTGTAGCAAAACGAATAGATGAAAACGTAAGGCGCTTGGTACGAAACTGAGGATACTGCGTAGCGGGCTTCCAACTTTGTATGGACAAAGATACGACCGTTTTTTAATTCGGAAAACGTTGAAACGTGTTTGTTACAAGAAGCGGGTGCAATGTCCGCTCTCGTGGCAAATTAAGCTTTTTTCGAATTATAATTTATTTTTAAGACAGATACCAAAATATGGTTATAATCTTTTTCACAATCACTTTAATGTAAAACATTACAAACATCGATCTATTAAAATCTATTTGTATCAAGCAACATTATCTACTTGTAGTAAGAGACAAGCGTAAATTATTTCATGTTAACAACTTGCACCCACCAGAACAAAAGGCTTGATAAACAAGGAAGTAAGATAAGTGTTGCAAAATAATGTCATTTATGCAGACAGATTATAACAAAAAAATACCGATCTTGGTATTTTTTTTATTTGTTTTGTCTATCAACAATAATCTTGAAAAACAACCCCTGTAGCGCACCCCTGTTTAAAACAACAGGTGTTAAAACAACATTATAGAAAAGCAGTCGAATGATTTAAAGATGTAAAAAAAGACAACTTAAAACAATATAATTCTTAGGGAAACAACTTTTGCGGATCTACTCGAGTCTATATTGCACTTTGGTTTTATTTCATCCTGACATTTCGAACCCTTTACAAGGTCTGTGGTCAAAGAGTGGTCACTGTCTCCCTAAAAATGATGTTGTAATAAAAAAAAACAATACACAAAAAGGCTAGTAATAATTGTTTCGAATCTGAGACTTACACAAACGGAAGGTTGTTGTGAGCACTCGCTCGCTTTTGCCACCATTATGGACCAAATAACAGTAATACTGCGATTTAATTATAACGCGTCGCTTTGTGAGTAGGTACACGGCGAGTTGCATTCGCATCTGGAATGAGATGAGTAAGCAAACCGCGCTCTAAATTCTCGTGAATTTATTTTGAATCTGTCGAAGGGAGCGGCGCGTCTCAAGCAAGATGCGCATTCGGAGAACATAGTCAGTATTCCAATTAGAAGAGTAAATGTTGACTGGCTAACTCTGCCCACGTAATTGAACTTCGTTACATTGTAACTTATTAAGCCGTTGCCCATTAATTGTAATGAGTACTTGATATCAATGATGGAGGCCTTGGCCCAGCCGTAGGACAGTTATAGGCTATTTACTATAACCTAATTAAAGTGTCTAAACGTGAGCCCTTAAAGCAGTATTATAGTTGTAGTACTGTTGTTGCGGTTGTCGAAACGAGACGCGTGTAGCGGCGTAACTCCTCGCGACTAGTTTTCACAACTGCAATGACAGCTTTAAAAGCTCATGATAGCCTCTGTATTGATGATCCTTCCTTAACGATGCAAGTACCTAGTCCAACAAATGATTTTGAGGGACGGCAAAGATATAGGTAAAAGCTTAGGGGTAAAATAATATGATAGGTAAGAAGATTGCTTGACGCTATCTTTCATCCTAGGCAAATACAATGCTTCAGTATGCCCGTGATCAAGACTTGGGACAGAATTTCACGCAGGCAGAAGCTAGTAAGGGTAATTAAAAAGATGTCTACTTTGTCTCTAGTTTGTGTTTAACCATTATTATTAGTTTAATAAAGCTAGGATTATACTGTGAAATTTATTTTTGGCAGCTCATATGGTTGATAATTATATATATTTATGAAATAATGGCTGATAGGTCATTACCAAATAAATGTCATGCATCATAAACTCTCGATACAAGACATATTAAACAAGTATAAACATCAGTCATATACTTTGAATATTTTCGCCTTCCCGATGCAGCCTATCCGTTGTAAACACAGTGTAAACAGGTCAACGCCCTCCACCTACTTTCCCTCCAGAATAATACTGTCCAGATCACAGCGACATACATGCAGACGTGACGAGTCGAGTTTATACACACAAGGGCAATGGTCTACAGACTGCGTATGATGAAATCGGAATTGTTATTTATTCGACTAATAAGAACACGGCACGCAAACATACTATTCGCCTTTATTAACTATAGCTATACCTGTATAACTAACCATAGGTACCTAACTAAATCTTACGCATATACCGACTCTGATACTGGGGCCAGAGGTGACTTCGGGTTATGTGGGACTTTTCTCCGTCTTTCTCGTTCAGACAAGAAAACCCTGGTGTGAGGACTAAAAACCTAGCTCTTTCGCTTCTCTACCATAGGGATACACGAGTTAACGTGAGTCGGTACCACTATAGTAGCCGAAAAGTTCAGACAAGTTTCGCGAGGAAACCTTATTATGTAATTGGCTTCACAAAAATAGTTTTAATTAGAATTTCCAAACCTATTAAATGTAAATAAGCTTTAATTAACCGTCACACAAAGTACAACAAAATGTTAGCGACAAGAAAACTAGTGACACTGAAATTGCCCTCACTCAGCATAATATCAAGGTATCGGATTGGTTCTACGACGACGCCCCAAGCCTTCCGTGGACTTCAGAAAACATAAAAAGATATTTAAAATGAAGAGGAAAGAATCCTCAGTTTTCTACAATATTAGTTTAATTGAAATTACAGATGAGGGGTTACCAACTTGAGTGCGAAAGCCGTATCATCGAATTTTGTTTCTTTGAAACCTTTCAACGACATCTCTATACTGCGACGCCTTGTTAAATTGACGTCTTTTTACTGCGATGTTTCTTTACATCGAAAAACTGTACTGCGAACGATTTTATTGCGAAAATATCATACTGCGATGTTACATTACTTAGGAAAATCGTTAATTATCTTTATTTCTATTCATTTCAAGGTTAAAATTTTGAAATCGGTCGCTCGTTTTGGTGGTTGAGGGGGGAGGTATATGGGAGTCAGCCCTCACCAATTTCGTCAGTCGGAAATGCATATTTTTTTATAAGAAATATTTTCCACCTAACCTCATAATGTATTTTGCACTAAGAGAATTAAAAAAACTTGAGACTTCTGAGTGTCTCCGGCACGGGGGGAAGTGCAGGCCCTCCGTCCTTGCGTGCCAAACCGCAGGCCCTTCAAGCTCGTTTCCGCAGCTTCGGCCAGCCTCAGCCGCTCCGGCTCGCATGGTGCCTGTGGTTTGTCACAGCGGGCGGGGGCTCCGTGCCTCCGGCTTTTTATATACACTCTAGGGTAGGGCAGACTAATACCACGTGGATTCGGGGTTGACAAATTCGGTTCTGTCACTATTTGTCATTAATAAAATAATAATGAAATAGCACAATTTGACGCTGTCAAAAATGTCAAAACTATGTTCAAAATGGCGGATTGGCGTTTCGTTTCACGCGTTTTAATACTTTAAAAGTTTCAAAAACATAGCTTAGACTAAAAAAGTATCGAAAATACGTTTCGTTTTACGCATTCACAGTACATTTCATACGAATTTTAAAAACTAATTATAAATATTCAAACGTAACTCCGGCAGCCGAAATTGTTTTAGGGGATGTTAGACGAGCTTCCCTGAGCCCCCTACACATTCAGTTTCTTCAGATTCAGGCGACTTATTTCTAAGTCCAACCCCATTTCAAAAATTGATGATACGGCTTTCGCAATTAATTAGGTAACCCCACACGACATACACCTACCTATTGATTTAGATATCACCAATTACCATTAAACATTGAGGTGTACGCCACTGTGCATTGCACAAGGATTTCATAAAAACCTTCGTTCACCACAATCAGCTAAAACAAACTAACTCAAAGGTACTAAAGATTAAAGACCTAGCTATGCATTGGAGTGGAAAGTCCCCTTGCTTATTACGTGAATGAAGTAAAACCGCTTCCTTGTCATACGAACACGAACAGTGATTACAGGAAGTTACCTAGATCTAATGTGAGTGATGCCTTATTATTACAGGATCAATGTAACGCAATAGTATCGATGTAATGTGTAAAAGCTACGTTATACATTGAGTGCCAGTGTCTGTGTATTTTGATACACTTGAACGATTATAAAACCTTTGATATAAAATATCTAAACCTATTAATATGTAAAGAAAAAACTTTGAACTCCTTTTTAAGCACATTACGCGCACAAACGAGTGTGAGATTTGAAATTGTTCATGTGGAATGCTGAAAGATAATGTATAGTAATAAGGGCCTGTTTCACGATCTACAAGTAAGTTCCCGTTAGCGTTTACTTGACAGATATTCCATACAAAACTGTCACTTTATCTGCCACATATCTCCTAATCAGACATTGTGAAACAGGCCCTTAGTGTTGCATACTTAGATTTCATTGCATTTTTTATATAATTTGCTCCCTAGATCAAAAACAAAAAAGAAACCTATAATGTTGCACAAAATTATCTGAGAAATCATATTTTGTGGACCCATTGTTCTAATTAGCTATAATGGGGTTGCAGAAAATTGTATACTGATCTCCAAACTTCAATGTGAAGATTTGACAAAAGGCATTAAATGATGATGATGATGATGAAGGTTGTTCTAATTGCGAAGCACTCTTGTCGTAATTGTAAACGCCTTATGCTGGATGTACCTATCTAACCTACCTAGGGCGCACAATTACTATGGTGATAGGACTTTAAAGAAACGATTGCCATACCAATAGTCTTCCTGCGGATATACAATAAGAGACAAAGAAAAGTGTTTTTAAAAATAAATTAAAAAATATCTTACAAATGTTCATGTCCCAGATACTTAATGTTAGATGCAATATTTTTGTTTTTTAAATAGAGACTTTTTTGATCCCACAGACAAACTGAAACAACAGTTATGTGGGACTATGGGAAATGTAAGATTTTGTGTATGAATAATAAATAAATATATAAATAAATAAAATAAAATAAATAACCCTCTGTGGCCAGATAAAACGAGCTCACTGCATATTGACGATTTTAATTAAAAATAATCGAGATATAGCTACGAGTACAATAAGATAAAATTAAAGGATAAGCCCAAGATTCTGTAGACTAATGCTGTAAATACTATTAGGAGCAACTGCAAAATTCCTAGAAGAATGATTGATGTTTTAGTTTGGTCACATTTGGTCACCCATCTGTGCAACTGCTTGCTTAACTTTCACGATCATAACTTGAACGAGCTAGCCGTTATACTAACGATTATGATAAATATTATTAACGGGATTATTACCATGTTTTTTGTTGTGTTTGAGTATCGGATATTTCGGCACAGTTGCTTGGGTTACTTGGGTGATTATGAGCAGACAAAACGATCTACCCTCTTCCTTAGTCGTTTTTTGCGCTCGATACTCGTACCACTGTCTCCTAAATCACTATTCACTCGAACTTGTTCTCGACATACTACACTGACCGTATCAGACCACGAAACGGCACTTTGGTCTTTACATATCTTTACATATATTGTCTTGTATTTGTACATATATTTATTCTAATGTAAGTGACCATGATAGTTTAAAAAGTTATACTAACAAGTTGCTCCATTTCGCGACGATAATTAGAATCAGCAATCCTAATCCTACAGACATCAACAATAAAAGAAAACAAAACAACATTTATTTCATTTTACCATGCACAAATACCAACTCTATATTGATCAATGACCTCTCTATACAGTGCGATATGGTATGTAAATATATGTGATTGCATAAAATTCACCATTATTTATTTGCATAACCACAACATTTCTGTTGTTTATTGCATTACAAACAATCATAAATGAACATGCAATTTGGTGCTCTATCATTGGCCATTGAATAGGTATTATGTCCAAATATAATATGTAGTTACAATAATATTATTGCAGACATTAAAGATAAAGTTTTGCTATACAGAGTCCGATTAAATCAGTGGCGTATTTTAAAATGCCAGAGAGTGAGCTTACAAATAAAATATTTTTTTATATATTTATTTAGGTAGATATTTAGAGATTAACAGGTCAAATAATGTGCAATCAAAGACATTTAACTACTTAATCCACAACTTATTACCAATTATTTAGGTGGATATTTAGAAATTAACAGGTCAAATAATGTGCAATCAAAGACATTTAACTACTAAATCCACAACTTATTACACAAGTAATAACAAATCGCTGTTTGATGTGATACACCCTCTAGTGCAGTCATGTTTGTGCTCAGATAGATTTTACAAAATCTACAGAAAATATGCCAAATTGCATATTGCTATATTGCAAATCCGGATATGTTAAAACGGCTGAACGTGATTACAGTTTATTTTCATAAGAATTTTGTATATTTACCCAATATCATATACCCTATATAATAATTTCCAATAAATTATTCTAGAACATTTGCTTTGCATTTGTGGTAAAAAGCAAAAGCACTACTTTAGGTAGACTTTGTAGTTTGTTTTTAGGTAGAGTTGATTTAGTGATGTCAAGTGATGTCGTTTTATTTATCGATTAATGTTATAGATAATATTTTTATATCGTAAGTTTAAGTTTAATATAATTCAATTCAATTCATTTATTTCAGCCTTTAAAAACATTACAGCCATAGAAATCATTAAAAAAGTTCAATAAAATTAAAATTACAATAAATTAAAATCATTGACTATAAGAAGGCCTATGATTCGGTGCCACATTCATGGTTGATAAGAATTTTAGAGTTATATAAAATTGATATAACTTTAAAATCATTTTTGATGTCATGTATGCGGCAGTGGACCACGGTCTTGTGGTCCACTGCCGCATTCATCTTTATTTTAGCAATCAATCTTTATTTTAGCAACCAGGATGTCGAGATAGTGTTTCTGCCACGCAGGATTTTATAAGGATAGGGCGTGGCATATTCCAGGGCGACAGTCTGAGTCCTATGGTTTTGTCTAGCTTTGAATTCTCTCAGTACTTTGTTGAGAAATTCAAGGTTAGGCTGTCGACTGCGGAGAGGGGGTGAGGTTATGTCGCATTTGTTGTACATGAATGACCTCAAGTTATTCACACCAAACCGCTAAGACTTGATGAAACTGCGTCTTGCAAAACGGAGAGTATTTGCACAGACACAACCAAGTAGCCAGAATAATTCACCAGCAACTTGCTCTTGGATATGGCCTTGTTCGGAGGCCTCGAATCGGAGGTGCTGTAATATATATACATATACGCACCTGCGCCAGCACTCGAAAATGGTCATGCAACGCTCTATTTGGATCGCTCTATCATTACGGACTGGACTATTGTCGCCAATAAGCCTGATATCGTGGTGGTCGACCGATCCCAGCGCCGGGCAATACTGGTTGATATCAACATACCTCATGATGAGAACCTCGTGAAAGCCGAGAAGGACAAGCTCAGTAAGTCCCTTGACTTAGCTCACGAGGTGACCGCCATGTGGGATGTTGATTTAACCATTATTGTCCCGATAGTCGTTTCAGTGAACGGTCTGATAGGAAGAGCCTCAACCAACATCTTAAGAGGCTCTCACTTGATGGTTGGATCAAGGGTCAGGTTCAGAAAGCAGTACTCCTTGACACGGCACGTATTGTCAGGAGGTACCTCACTCTGCAGCCCTGACCACCGGTAGCTTGGGCCCTGCCCCGCTACTGGTGGGACTCTAGATTTAGGTATAATGTTTTATTGTTTTTATATTAAAATATTGTAAAAATCTAGTTTTAAAAAAGAAAATAAATAACGACTATAATGATAATAAAATAATCACAAATAAAAGTATAAAATAATAACAAGAACAACAATGACATTAACCCTGCATAGTGTGCACCTTTGTCCGATATTCCATAAAAACACAGTCGAAGTCCATCCTTCCCGCAATAACTTTAAGGTAGCTGTCATCTTTGATGCGTCGGCCAGACGCAATTGAACGCAATAGAAGAGACAATTTAAAAAAAAACTTTAAAAAAAGGAAAACCTGTCATTGTTACCCACAAAAAAAAATAAAACACTGAGTTGCCCTGTCAAAACTTCACAGTTTTATAAGAATGACTTAAATGAGATAGACTGGGTCACGCTGCTAAAACAAATAAAAATCCCAGAGGAATAATGCGTCAGATGCCTTTAGGCAATGAGTTGACCAGTCAGAAGAAAGCAGGTGTTGTAACGTTGCTTGTTAAGTAATTTGGTGACAACTGGCAACAAAATGATGATCTAAAATGGTACAAGAACATACTCGGAATTGTGGAAAATTTGGAGAATCAGGAACATGGTAATGAAAATGAAAATGAAAAAAGACGAAGCATGTAATTGTTGCGAGGAAGATATTCAGTTGTTTATTTAATTACCAATAAAACCTGTTTATTTGTTTAGTAAGGCTAAAAATGTAATTTACAATAAAGATATTTTTCATTTACGACTATTTGTTTTTGTAGCAACTTTCAACTTGGGATCAAATGGGGACAAATCCAACTAGTCGCGGAACAAAACTGGATAAATCCAACCTCACGGATCAAAACCGGATATCTAGTTTGTTTAAAGTACTCTGTTATCGATTATATGGTAGGACGCTTTTTCAAACTTTAAGATATTTTAATAACTCCCCATTACGGATATATAACCATTTCCAAAATTGAAAGAAAGTGCATATAAATAGGGTATTTACATTTTACGTTCTACTGTAAAATAACAATACAATAATGCCAAGTCTTTTTATTTTTGTCACTTTATCAAACAATATCTATGTGTACTCTACAGTCTTATCTTATGTCAATAATCTCATACTTGAAATCTTTATTTTAGTAAATATTTTGCATGTTAAATGTTCCTGTAACACCTACATTTTTTAGTTACAAAACTGCATTATGAATAGTCAAGGGTTTGATTCCTATCTAGGGTAAGTTGTCTTTTCAAGTGCTATTCACTAACTCACACACACTCAACTTTTCTAGTGCCCAAGTACATTATTTCGGAGTCGGATGTAATGTAAAGTAAGAGAGTAAAAAGAGCTAGTTACAGCAATATTCGATATCTCTTGATAGTTTGTAATTGTACATATTGTTACTTGTATTGAAGCTGTGCAGTTTCTTGCTCCCATTTGGTAAAGAAATGTTTGGAAGATTGAAAAGTAAGTGCTTTTAAATTATTTTTAAGTTCATTTGAACAAAAAAAAATAACTTTGACTTTGTCTTCACTAGTTATTTATGTATTTGTCTATGATTAATATGATTATACCAAGTTAGTGATACTAACAGCAGCATAAAGGTTAAATATGTTAAAGGAGGTGTTATACCGTGTTTTAACAAAACTTTATGGTGGCGTTGACCGCCTGCTGTCTGTCATTATATATGAATGTTTATTCTACTTCGGTTTATCTTTTGTCTTGTCATATAAAAAAAATCTATCTTACTGAATATTGCTTTGTAATTTTATTTAATATTTTAGATCATAATAAGGTCCTCTAATATAGTAGCAGAGCGGTCCGTATCATTTTTAATTAATACGTGATAAAATATTTAGCGAAGAAACAAAAATTTTCTGAAAAATTCTAACAAAAACCTGTCGAAATGTCAACTTCGAAAACAAGCTGCAAAATTGATATCGGTCGTTTAGAAGGAAAAGAAAATTGGGCAACTTGGCGCTGCAAGGTACTATTACTGTTAAGAGGTAGTCCAGGATGTTTGGATGCTATAAATGGCCAACTAAAGGTATCTACCCAACCAGATAATAACGCATCAGCAGAAGCTATTGCTACTTATAAAAACGCTCTACAAGCATACAATGAGATAGATAGCGCAGCAATGCTCATTTTAATGGCTAATATGTCAGATATTACTCTACAAAAAGTGATGAGACTTACAACTGCAAAGCATGTTTGGGATGAGCTACACACTTTGTTTGATGGCACATCTGAGGATAAAAGCTACACACTATGCTACGGTTTCTTTGGTTATCGCAAAGATCCCTCACATGACATGTCTATGCATATATCCAAGCTGAAAAATATATGGCATGAATTAAAGGCAGAACTACAAAAAGATGAAGCTAGATATGATCTTCCAGAGATTTTACTAATCTGCAAGATTCTAGAAACTTTACCTGATAATAGTTACTTCCCATTCAAGTCCAGTTGGATGCTTATGTCTAAAAAGGATCGCAATATTGAAAATTTGACAGCACAAATCTGTTCATACGAACGATCACTGACAAATAAAGAAGAAAATACTGAAACACAAGCACTAGTGGTACGAAACAACAAAATGAGTAAAATAAAGAAAAAGTGTGGCTATTGCGGAGTACCTGGACACAAAGTCAAACAATGTTTTAAGTGGATATCGGATGGTAAACCTCCTAAACCACCTAAGCCATCAACAAGTCAAGCTAATGATACCAATTTGACCCTGGCGCTAATGCAAGTTGAGACTAATGCAGAAGTTAATGCTATTGCAGGAGATCTTGACAACTGGTATGTCGACAACGGTGCTACGAGTCACGTCACTTGTCGTAATGACATATTCTCATATTTTAAACATTTCAATCATAACCAAACTGTGACGACTGCAAATGGTACTAAAACTCAAGCAATTGGTAAAGGTACAGTTGAGTTGACAGCTGAAGTTAATGGACAAAAACAACCAATAAGACTGTGTGATGTATGGTATGTTCCTGCAATAAAAAAAAACCTATTTTCTGTGCTCGCTGCTCAAGACAAACTTGAAAATAGTATTTTTACATCTGAAAGAGAATGTTGTCAGTTGATAGTCAATGGAAAAGTTAATGTGATTGGCACACGAGTCAAAAATGGAGGTCTTTACAAACTAAAAGTACAAACTATTAGAAACCAAACTCCAGAAATAAACACTGTGTCAGCAGAAAATTTGCTACAACTCTATCACGAAAGACTCGCTCACCAGAATAAAAGACATGTGAAACAAATTGTAGAAAAGGAACTTGGTATTAAAGTTAAACTAGATTCTGATTTATGCACAGGATGTGTATATGGAAAAACACACAGACATAGATTTGGAACAAGAGTAAGAGCTAAAGCACCAGGAGAGATTATACATACAGACGTATGTGGTCCATTTCCAAATTCTTTTAAAAAGTTTCGCTATTTCGTGCTTTTTAAAGATGACTACAGCAAATATCGTCAAGTTTACTACATCATGCAAAAGTCTGAAGTGAAAGACAAGCTCCTGCAGATGATTAAAGAAACAAAGACAGCTGGTCATTCTATTAAAACACTTCTCAGTGACAATGGAGGAGAATTCCAGAATGAAGCTGTAGAAAATATTTAAAATTCAAATGGGATCCAACATCGTTGTACAATGCTTTACACACCAGAACAAAACGGATGCAGTGAAAGAGAAAACAGAACTTTAGTCGAAGCTGCTCGTACAATGATGCATGCTCATGAAGAACTGCCACTTGCCTGTTGGTCAGAGCTTGTCAACACTGCCACTTATATCCTAAACAGAACTGGACCGAATTCTATAGAAGGAAAGTCACCGTTTGAGCTATGGTTTGGAAAGAAGCCATCGATAAAACATTTGAGAGTAATTGGCACAGAATGTTACGCTCATGTACCCAAACAAAAACGAACTAAACTGTCCAAGAAAGCTCAAAAATGCATACTCATTGGTTATGATGGTGATAATAATAAATCAGAACCAACACTGATAAGGTCAAGAGATGTGACATTCAAGGAATCAATTATCGAGTCCATTGGATTAGAGTCAGATTTCTCAGAAACAGACAAACGAAGTCCTACGACTGAGATGGAGATTACCTTCCCCAAGACTAATGAAAATGATCCAATGTTAGAAGCAAGGGAGGATGTAATGCGAGATGAAGTCAGTACAAGTATGCCTCAAACATTGACTGATGCTCCATTTTCACCTGAAGCCACTTCAAAATTGCCTATAGCTAAAAATTATATACCTAGTCAAGATAAAGATGAATCAAATGAATCCTTTGTTACTCCAGAACCATCAGTTAGTAACTCTGAAGATGAAGATCACAATGATGAAACTCCTGTAACGAAAACCCTTAGAGACAGATCAAGACTGCGACCACCAACGCGGTTTGATGATTATGTTATGTCTGCTTTAGTACGAGATATCGATGAACCAAAAACATACAAAGAAGCTATAAACAGTCCTCAAAAAGATGAATGGTTAAAAGCGATGGAAAGCGAGGTGAAGTCTTTAGAAGAGAATAACACTTGGATTTTAGTAGAACGACCAAAACACAGAAAGTTAATTTCTTCTAAATGGATCTATAAAATAAAAACCAATAGTGATGGAAGCCTTGATAGGTACAAAGCTCGACTCGTAGCGAGAGGTTACACACAAGAAAAAGGAGTTGATTACAGTGACACATTTAGCCCCGTTGCTAGAATGGCAACAATAAGAGGAATACTGAGCATCGCTGCATGTGAAGGGTTATCCCTCACACAGTTTGATGTAACCACTGCCTTTTTAAATGGATTGATAGATGAAGATATCTACATGAATCAACCGGAAGGCCATAGTGATGGAACAAATAAAGTCTGTAAGTTGAAGAGAAGTCTATATGGTCTCAAACAAGCTCCAAGATGCTGGAATAAATGTATTGTAGACTACCTGAAAATCATTGGATTTAAACAATGTGACACAGATCCTTGTTTATTTATGAGGAATCAACTCGGCAACAAGATTATTCTTGGACTGTACGTAGATGACGGATTAATAGCTTCCACAAATCCAAAAGAAGTGGACAAGTTTATGTCTGAACTGAAAAGAAGGTTCAAAATTACAACGAAACCAGCCACATACTTTCTTGGATTAGAAATCTTCAAAAATAAAGACGGTTCAATCAAAGTGTCTCAAAAACACTATGCTAAAAAGCTATTAGAACGCTTTGGGATGAGTGACTGTAAAGCTGTCAGTACTCCCATCATTAAAGATGCACAACCTGACTCGAAAAAGGAAAAAGACTATGAAGTCAAGTTTTCATATCGTGAAGCTGTTGGAGCGCTAACATATTTAATGACAGGAACAAGACCAGATATCTCATATGCCATAAGCGTTGTATCCACAACGCTCACTAACTCATGTGTAGAAGACGTTCATAAGGTCAAACGTATTTTTCGATACCTACAGGGCACCTTAAATACTGCAATAGTATACAAGAAGGGATACAAACCTGGAGTTTCAGAATGCTACAGTGACTCCGATCACGGTGAAGATTCAACCACAGGACGTTCCAATTCTGGAATATTGTGTATGTACTCAGGAGGAGTCATTTCTTGGGCAAGTCGAAAACAATCATCTGTAGCAATCTCAAGCACAGAAGCTGAACTGGTTACAGCCAGCGAAGCTGCTCGTGAAATTGTCTGGTTAAAGAGACTATACAATGAAGTATCTCAATTGAAAGATGTCCCTACGCTACAAGTAGACAATGATGCAGCTATAAAGCTATCACAGAACCCAGAGTTACATCGCAGGACAAAGCACATTGCAATAAGACACTTTTACATCAGAGAACAAGTTACTGAAAAAGAACTTGAAGTCAAATACGTTCCCCACAGAATATCAATGTGCTGATATTTTGACGAAACCTGTCCATAAACCCAGAATGGCACTCATATCTAAAATGATTGGCTTAGAGCAATAAAGTTTCTCAAAAAGGGAGGATGTTAAAGGAGGTGTTATACCATGTTTTAACAAAACTTTATGGTGGCGTTGACCGCCTGCTGTCTGTCATTATATATGAATGTTTTTTCTACTTCGGTTTATCTTTTGTCTTGTCATATAAAAAAAATCTATCTTACTGAATATTGCTTTGTAATTTTATTTAATATTTTAGATCATAATAAGGTCCTCTAATAAAATAAACTTTTATAATGGGTAGTAACGCAAACTGCTTAGTGTAGGTATGCATGAGTACTTTGTAGTTTGCATTAATTCCCATAATAAAACTTTGTTACCCAGGGAATGTGAAATTTTAACAGTGTATTACAGCATTAAGATTTTTGCTCATTATTTAATTTTATTTTATTTAGATACATTGAGCGGGGTTGCTTTTTGTAGCTTGTTTGTACACAGTTTTTTAGAAAGAAAGAAACACAGAAAAAAAACATTACAAATTAACCAACAAATAAGTCACCAGGACAATGATAGGTTATTTTATAGATTAAAATTATAATTTTAATTGAATGGCAGTATATCTACATAAAGGGTTTAATTTTCAGTATCAGATAAATTGTTTATTTAGCTACTACTATATTTTGTTAAGTATTACAAAATTATTTTAAATAAGATTTGACATTATTAATAATTTTACTAATTGATTGTAGACAATCACAGTAGTTATAGCTAACTACTGTTAATGCCTAATCTTATTGAGCTGGATGGGGCTTATAAGATTCTCATGCCTATTTTCACCAACAACCCCTAAGATAGATATCTATATAGATAACACAGTTTGGTGATGATGATGATAGAAAACAAATAACAAAAATGTTGATAGAGGTGGGCAAAGACAGTCTTATTGCCTAAAGCGATTTCTAATTTTCAAGTTTAGTAAACCAAGTTATGTGACGGTTGTTGGAATAAAATTTTAGCATCAGTCAGTTTGTAGGCTTGTATCTTTTTAAACCACAGATCATAACTAAATGAAGATCTACTCTTAAAGTAAATAAAAGAAACAGTACTTAGTACACAACACAGACATATACATCAGACATTCAGATGGTTAGGTAGTAAATTATTGTGGCCTTTTTTGAGCTGGTTGTCAAGCTGGTCTTCTTTATTATTTAGAAAGAGTTACGAAAACTATTTAATTGTACTCTGTTACTGAACTTGTTACTAGCCCACTAAGAAATTAAATTTTAAGTAACCACTTCAAACAAAGTGTGTTATAGATTTATTTATACACCAAGAGATAGATTGTAATTGCTAATTCTTTTCTTGGCTTCACTTGTGTTTCATATTCATAATAAGACCGGTTCGATTTTAATTCGTTCTTTTAGTGAAATAATTAACTGTCGAAAACCCAATGACTCTGATCCAGATAATCTGTAATATTGCGTGGTGCGCTAAATGTGAGAAAATTAACAACGTGGAATAAAACTGGTAGTCACGGATAATTATTTATGAAACGATTTACGTAAAACATCAAAAATAAATGATTTACAAGGTTACAACTACGCAATTGAAATACAAACAAGGCATTAGCTGTTCATTGGTACTTACTTTCAGTCGAGTAAGATTCCCATCTCTTGCAGCGTTGAAAACGGCTGTTTTGAAATCCATTGTGGCTTTCTTTGAATCGCAAAACACAATAAAAAATGCCACTTTAAGAACAGCACTTTCTTCTGTGAATAATCATTGAAAATACACAACAACACGAACAATCAAAGCAACCAAATAGTCAATTTCAAAACACTCCGGAACGGCACTCGCTACTTCACTAAACGAACAGCTGCGGCACGACGACTTCTCGCGCTCTCACTCGCAAGTCGCAAATTCTGCCATTACAAAATAACCACAAACTACAAAATTTGACATTCTGATTTGAATGTGGCCATAGTTAAAAACATTAAAATAGAATTATTCACTATGACTATAAAGTCTAGCAAATCAAAGAAAGTGAACTTTGATTTCTCCGAACGTTAAATATAACTTTTCTTTAGAGACTATCATCATCATGGTCAGTAGTGGTTGCTTACATTTATCACAAAGTACAGCACTCCGTAATTCCGTGATCATGGCGCATACAACTGTATCGAAATATCGGAGACGCAATAAAAAAAAACATGGTAAGAGAATTTAACACAGACGTATAATAAGAAGCAGACGTAACATTACAACAAAAAAGCGTGCCAATTACGCCTACAGACAAAATTTACGCACACATTTACAATAAAAGGGCCGAAGGCCGAACTCAAGCACGCAAGGGACCTCCAAGTACTACATCTACAGAAATGTTATAAAGAGAATTGAACAACCCCAGGTTATCAAGGTCGAATTCGAGGGTGTACTTTGTAATAAAAAACCAACTAGTACACGACAGGTTTATTGGATAGTTAAAAATACGATAGCACCTTTGGCTTATATGAAACAGCAAAGACATTTCAATAGCGCGATGCAGACGGCACAACGACATACGCCATCTATCGGGATCTATGAAAACTAAACTTTGTTTAGAACCATTTTTTGTGCCGCAATAAACTTACTTAGTAAACAAGTTCTTACATTACCGCCTACCAAGGACAAACTGATAAATTGTCCTTTAAACAAAAAACAATTATACCTATCACAAACAATGGGTCCCGGTTGGACTTTCACAAAATATTCCTAACCAGAACGTGTATACTTAAAATAATAACAAGTAAAAAATAAAACCCTAATCCATATTTTAAAAAACCCAGTATACCATAATCATAAACATTTAGAATTAAAATAAGTAAAAATAAATAAATCCGTCTACACATTAGTACAAATTCAGTCAGTTACAGGCAAGATACATAACTTATTTGTAGGTCTTTTCATTACTGAATTTTTACTTCTCAATGTGACCACCCTCGTGATTCCGTCGCGACCTGGATGTTCCTCTATAATTTTACCATAGAGCCAACGACATGGGGGGAGACCATCCTCTTTAATGAGAACAATATCTCCTACCTTCGGCTGGGGATTTTCGTTTGACCAACGGTATCTATGAAAAAATTGGTTTAAATATTCTTGAGACCATTTACGCCAGAACTCTTGGGCCATGCGTTGCGTGTATTGCCATCTCCGGAGCGAACTTACATTGGATGTCTCATAATTGCGATCTGGTGCAGTGACCATAGGTTCGCCAACTAGAAAATGTCCAGGGGTTAAAACATCTAAATTGTTTGGGTCATCGTCCAGTCTCGACAGCGGTCGAGAGTTCAAACAAGCTTCAACTTGAGTAAGCACCGTTGCTAACTCTTCATAGGTCAATGTGGAAGAGCCGACCACTCTCTTTAAGTGAAACTTTACTGTTTTTATGCCTGCTTCCCATAATCCGCCAAAATTGGGTGCATGTGGTGGTATAAAGTGCCAAGAGGTATAGTTATTAGCTAACGTTTCAGCAATTTCTGGCAATATACCATTTTTCTCGTCAAGGAACAGCTTCCTTATTTCCCCCGCGGCACCCACAAAATTGGTTCCGTTGTCACTCCAAATATTATCGCAACGACCTCTTCTAGCGACAAAGCGTTTAAAAGCCTGTAAAAATCCATGAGTCGTTAGATCACTAACTGCTTCAATATGTACCGCCTTCGTGGCCATGCACACAAACAGACATATATAGCCCTTATATGACTTGTGGCCCCGACCTTTAGAGGTACGTATTTGAATTGGACCCGCAAAATCAACTCCACTACTTTGAAATGCACGCGCTGGGGTGACTCTAACTGGAGAAAGTTGTCCCATTAACTGTTGGTAAGTGCGTCCACTATTTTTTACACATTGAACACATTTTCGTATGTAAGCCTTAACCAACTGCTTAGCACCGACTATAAAATATTTGTTCCTTATATAATTTAAAGTTAATTGTGTACCTCCATGCAGGGTTTGACTATGTGCGTTTGCAATTATCAAAGTGGATAGTCTTGATTTCTTTGCCATTACTATGGGGTGCTTCCTGTTAGTCTCTAAATTTGATTGTTCCAATCGTCCTCCCACTCTTAATATACTAGTCTTGTCCAGAATTGGATTTAATGATTTTAAAGGACTGTTCTTTTTTATGTCTCTTTTCTTCTTTATTACTTCTATTTCTTCAGAGAAATGCATTGCCTGATCTTTCTTTATGCACATTTCTAACGCTTCTTTTAATTCTTCCGACTTTAAATATCCTTTATAGTTATTTACTGATTTATCTCTTATTTTTACGAATCTTTTGCAGTATGCAATGACTCTAATCAGTCTGGTCAGTGACGAGAACTTTTCCCAAACGTCTTCATCTTCTTCCTTCGTCATTATAGTATGAACTTTTATAGCTTCTATTTCTGTATTTATATTAGTAGGTTTTATATATTGTATATCGTTTGTTTTGAGAAACTCCGGCCCATTAAACCACAGTATCTGATGTTTTAGATCTGAAGGTGACACTCCTCTCGAAGCGCAGTCTGCTGGATTTTCTTTGGTACTTACATGTGACCATTGTTGAGGATTCATTACGGTAAGTATTTCCGATACCCGATTTGCCACAAAGACCTTCCATCGGCTAGGTAAACTATTTAGCCAAGCCAACACTATGGTTGAGTCTGTCCACGCGTGCAAATGAGAGTTTTCTATCTTCAAGACCCTTGCTACGTCCACAAGTAGTCTCGTCAACTCGACAGCTCCGCACAGTTCCAATCTGGGGATAGATACCTGCTTGATTGGAGCTACTTTTGATTTAGCTGCAATTAAGGATACATGGATTCTACCCTCATGATCTATTATTCTTAGATACACAACTGCTGCGTAGGCGATTTTAGAGGCGTCACAAAATCCATGAAGCTCTTGTCGGATATCATTAGACTTTGTACCCACCCATCTTGGTATTTTTACTTCGACCAAACTTTTTAAATCTTCTCGATAAGTGCACCATTCATTTAAAATTTCTTTAGGAGCTTCTACATCCCAAGCTATACCGGCTACCCACAACTTTTGAATCACAACTTTGGCTACTATTATACACGGCGTAATCCAACCTAAAGGATCGAAAAGTCGTGCGATGTCGGCAATTATTTTCCTTTTGGTAATAGGCGGTTGCAGCTCTGGAAGTTTAACCTTGTACCGGAATTGGTCAGCGTGTCTTTCCCAGGTAAGTCCAAGTATTTTTATAATTTCATCCATTTTTATGTGAAACCCTTCTTTAACTTCCTCATATTCTTTATTTACTTTATTTTCCATTTCCTTCTTTTCTATAACTTTCAGCAATTCTTCACTATTACTTGCCCATTTTTGAAGTTTGAATCCTGCTTTATGTAATAACTCTTTCATTTGGCTATAAATCTCTATTCCTTCTGTAACCGTTTCACATCCGCTCATTAAATCATCCATATAATAATTATTAAACACTCTTTCAGCAGCAAGAGGATATTTAGCACCTTCATCAACTGCCACCTGTTGAAGTGTTCGAACTGCTAAGAAAGGAGCTGAAGCCGTGCCAAAAGTGACTCTTAGCAGTTTATAATCTTTAATTTCTTCAGATGGATTTTCTCTCCACAGCAACCTTTGGAAGTCAGTGTCATCCTCATGAACTTTAATTTGCAGGTACATTTTAGAAATGTCTGCGGTTAGGCAAATAATAGACAGTCTCCACTGTAGTACCAAGTGTCTTAAATCCGGTTGTATAGTTGGTCCTACCATAAGTTCGTCGTTCAAGGATACGCCATTCTGACCTGGTTGTGAGGCATTAAATACTACTCTCACTTTGGTCGTATCTTTGTCTTCTCTTATCACTGCATGGTGTGGAAGATAAACTGACTCATTTCTTCTCAAATCAGGTTCCTTAACTTCAACCATATAACCCATCTGTAAATAGTCATCTATAACAGTTTTATAGTTTTTCTTAAATTCGCTATCCTTTTGAAATCTTCTTTCTAGTCCCTTTAATCTTTTCTCTGCTATGTACCTTGTATCCCCTTTCTTACATTCTGGATCCTCCATTTTAAATGGTAACCTCACCACATACCTTCCTTTTATATCTCTGGTAGTAGTTTCTTTAAAATACTCTTCACATTTTCTTTCTTCCTCTGAAAAGGATTGGGCTTTTGTCAATCCTATGCCCGTTTCTATCTCCCAAAATTTTCTCAACATTTCGTCCCCTTCCTGTAATTGACAATGTAATGCCAATACACCTCCAGTATGGCTAACTGGTGAGTCAACAGTACCCGATAGTATCCAGCCTAGACTGGTACATTGAGCAACCAGTGAACCACTAGGTGCCTTACGGATACCCTCTTGAATAACCTGGCTGTATACTTCCGCACCTAATAATAAATCAATTTTATTAGGACGGTGATAATCAGGATCAGCTAACTCTATTCCATTAAATTCTTTTAAATCCAATCGCTCTACTTTCCTCCCTGGAAGGAAAGAAGTGATAGATTTTAGAACGTATGCTTGTACTGTGACGCTAATATTTGTGTTTGCTCTCGATTTTATTTTAAGCGTAACTACGGCCTTGGATATTAAACCCTTATCTCCACCCACACCTGAAATTTTACCATTGATAGGTGTTCTTTTTAATTTCAGATCGTTTACAGTAGACTCTGTAACAAAATTCCCTTGAGAACCCTGATCCAACAAAGCTCTCAAGACATGATTGTTGCCATTTTTTGATTCGGCATGAACTAGCGCCGTCGCCAGCAAAACCTGGTTTAGGTTTTCAGTCGAAAAACTGCATGCCACAAAAGCTGATGTATTCTCAGCATTACCTGCCCCAATACTAGGCCCTAATCCCTGTGTTGAACTATCCATCCTATCTGAATCAACCTTAACAACATTAACCTGCGCACTTTCTTCCCCTTTTGGATGTAGTAGAGTGTGATGACGACGATGGCATAACCTACATTTAAAATTGACCTGACACGCCTTCGCCCCATGGTTTGCTCCTAGACAAACATAACATAAACCATTTGTATAGACGAAATCACGACGCTGACCAACAGCTTGAGTTGCAAATTTTCTACACATACTTAACTTGTGAGCTTCTGAGCAAAACGCACATTGTATTTTAGTCACATGCAAAGACTTACATTTTACGACATTATTGCTACTGTTTGAATTACTATGATATGTATGATTATTGCTAGATTTATTCGAAACTACTTTTGTATCTAAAAACTCAAGGGCTCTATAACGATTAGTTAAAAATTCTTTAAATTGTGTAAAAGTGGGAAGTTCTTCAGAAGAAGTATTATTCGTGATATTAAACTCCCACTGCTTCCTTGACTCAGAATCCAGTTTTAAACAAAGAATGTGTATAATTATGATATCCCAACTACCGGTATCAATTCCCAAATTAGACAAACCACATAAGCAATCATTTGTTGTGTCAATTAAATCCTTTAGACCACTTGAAGACTCTATGGTTATGTTTCTTTGACTTAGCAATCTTTTTAAAATAAAATGTGAAAGATAGCGCTTGTTATCGTATCTTGCCTTTAACTGAGCCCAACATCTATCGTAGTTAGCTTCAGTAATAGGTATTTGTCTAAGCAATTGCTCAGCCTCACCCGCTAACGAGCTTTTAAGGTAATGCATTTTTTGTACATTATCTAAGTTAGAACTATTATGAATTAAAGACATAAACAAATCTCTGAAAGTGATCCATTCCGTATATTTTCCGGAAAATGTAGGAATAACAATTTTAGGCAATTTAAACGGTTCGGGCTTGGAAACACCTGATTTACTACTTATCTGACCAACTTCACCCTTATTCTTTGCAAATGAGTTCAATATTGACTTCAGTTCAGTCTTATAATCCGTATACTGATCCTCAGTCACATCATAAATTTCCTTTTTAGTATATTCATGATCTTTTAAGGCTACACCGTAGCCTTTTACAAGGGTTCTATGAGTATTACAAAATTCCGACCACAACAGTTCTAGCGACTCTAATCGAGTTTGACAATAAGCTTCACTTATACGCTCTTTTGGAGATTTCTTAAAGTTTTTTCTTGCCTTAACAATTTTGTCATAATTATCAATTTGTAAATTTATTTCCGAATCCATAGTTTATTTATGTATTACACTACAATAAACAAAAGACAAAAAAACAAATAGCACCCTAAATAAATTAAAAACAACTGTTTAAATAAACTACAAACTAATGGCTCGACTAACACAAACAAACAGTTTGTATTAAGACAATATTATTAAATGTAAATAATTTTCACCCACATATATAAAACCACTTAAAGAATTCTAAGTTCAAAATCTAAAATTTTCTAAGGCTAAAACTTTTGAAATTATTCTAAGTCCAAAACCTTCTCAAATATTCTAAGTGTTTGGCCATTAATTTGTCACAAACTAAAATCGGGCATAGGATCCCCGTCGGATCTATGTTTCTTAATCTAAAAATTTAACTAAGTCTAATTTACTAATAAAAACAATAAAAATATTCTAAGTCTAAAATTTCATAAAATTCTCTAAGTCTAAAAATTAACAAAATTTTCTAAGTCTAAACTTTAACGAAATTTTCTAAGTCCGAGATTTCTTGCAAAATTCACCAATTTTCATAAGTTAATCTTCTCAAACAAATAAAGTTCAAATTACCTTGGCATAAAAATTGTTCAAACACTCACTGACCGCTGTCTCTTTCACTCGTGACGTTTACCGCTCGTCGTCCAGGATCCTGAAGGCCCCTTCTCATCAGCACCGCTCTCGAAGTCTGCAGCCGGATTCACCACCAAACCCAAACCTCTTCAGCATCAGCTCCAACTCTTGAAGCTGTTCCACCACCCGGACCAGGAACCAGCACCTTTTCCCTTTAGTACTCCAAAAAGTGCGCCACCGTCAGGACGTCTTCCAGTCTAGGTCTGAGTAATACCTAGAATCCGGCTCGAAGGACCATGAACAACCCCAGGTTATCAAGGTCGAATTCGAGGGTGTACTTTGTAATAAAAAACCAACTAGTACACGACAGGTTTATTGGATAGTTAAAAATACGATAGCACCTTTGGCTTATATGAAACAGCAAAGACATTTCAATAGCGCGATGCAGACGGCACAACGACATACGCCATCTATCGGGATCTATGAAAACTAAACTTTGTTTAGAACCATTTTTTGTGCCGCAATAAACTTACTTAGTAAACAAGTTCTTACAAGAATAACATTATAAAGAGATTTGAAGAACTCATTCTATTTTAAAAATCTTTCACCTGTAGAATGCTACGTTATCTATCATTGAGTGTCAGGCTATCTCTGTATCTATATCTGCCTGCGACGCCACATCAATAACTTAAATAAAATGTATGAAATAGTAGAACAGTTCGGTAACCTAAAAATCTTTTTCCGATCCGATCCGAACCCTTCGGAGAATCTAGTAGGGCACGGGGACGCGCACTTGTGCGCGATGCCGTTCCCTCTAGATAACCTCTGAAGGTGATTTCGTTTCACACGGCGTTCCTCGCCGCCCCCAAAAAAGCCCGGTGAAGCTGAAAATGCCGCAGCGGCAATCAGCAATCACTCTCAAAAAAAAAAAAAAGTAACCTAAAAAAAATGAAATAAATAAAAATAACAACATACTTACTCTGGAAATAATATATAATAAAGAAAGAAACATAAAGAAATAATATATTGCATACTTTAATCTAGTCAATCTTCAAAAATATACCTATTAACTAAGTATATCAATACCTTTATTCAATGACCTTAGGTCATTGCCTTTATTACTTATTTAGATCACGTATAACTGCCGTACTCAGAGACGTCAATTAAGTTTAATGACAATTAAATGTCATTCCTTCTCTATTTAGTACTATACATAAGAAAGTGACAGCAAGAGTCTTAATTGTCATTAAAACTTAATTGACGTCTCTGAGTACGGCAGTAAGTTCACAGGTTCTCGAGCTTTAAAGTTTTGGCAATTTACTTTCGTTAACTGATTTTATTCATAAACAAGTACACGCAGAATGAACAACAGTGAATGAATGAAAGATGAGATGAACGAATGACATTTAATGTAATATGTTGATGGATAGGATGACTGACTGACTGATGTAAGTAAATGACAGCCGAGCAAAAAGTACGGCGTGGATATTTATGGTTAAAATTTACGAAACTGTTACATACTTGTCATGAAATAATTGTTAAAAAGCTTCTTATTTTGTATTTTATACCTTTGTTGGTAATCATAATTAGTAGTGGTGAATGTCGAGATAATGACTGATAATTCAAAAGTTTTACGACAAAGTTTGTGCATATCATTGTCATTAGCGCGTAAGCCAGGCTTCTCCGTGTCTAAAGTGTTATAGCAGCGGCAGATAGTATTTTCTGAAATGGTGCTGGTTATGTTTTCCAGCGGATCAAAAGATAAATTTATATAGTTTTATTATTAAAAGTTATTGAAATATTATCGGATCGTCATGTATCCGACGCCGTCGCGGCACCCGGCGGCTGCGGTACGGGTTTGTGTTGTTTTTCTAAATTACTTAGCTTTAGTAGTACAATTTGAAGTCTGTGAGTAAACAAAACTTGTTTTGTGTAATTGCTCTTTGTAAATAAATGTTTTATTACCATTTTATTGTCTTTGTTGTTTTCTTTTAGGGCCCACAGCCTACTTCGGGATCTATCAAATTTACTATAGCAGACACTTTAGAACGTATCAAAGAAGAATTTAACTTTTTACAAGCCCAGTATCATACGTGAGTATTTTAGTAATGCTTATTGTTACAAATATGTTACTTTAACTGCTGAATTGCCCGTGTCTTAATACAGGTTCTCATCAATAATTTTTATTACAGCTTAAAAATAGAATGTGAAAAGTTAGCCAGTGAGAAAACGGAAATGCAAAGGCATTATGTTATGGTGAGTTTTACTATGTATATTATAATATAAATGTGTATAGTGCCAAATCAGGTTTTCATTATTATTTCCCTTCCACTTATTTTCATTTCTAGCTTGCAAAACACAAAATTACCTTGAACAATTAATAGTAAATTAAAGTCTTGTCTCTTAACAAGTTGTCTGCTGTAAATACAGACAATAGAATTTTAATAGTTTTGAGGTGCTTGACAGCATTCACGCATACTTTTTATATACATATTATCATAATTTGAAAGTGCAATACCTCACATTTATGAAAGCTGAAGATAAACATGCACTTCACCTGGAACCCTTAACCACTGAGGATCTGGTTATCTCGCTTGTAATTTTCCAATCACAATGCTTCTAACATTATTGTAAAAAGTATTATTATTTTACTTAGCCACAAGAGTAACATAATGTGGGCTCTATGCCGGCAATCCAACTTGGGGTTCTGTGGTCAGAAGCTGGTGCTCATCTCACTCAACTCCATGGTCCAATAATTTGTTGTTGACATACAAAATGGGCAGCCGCTGAATGCAAGCAGCACAAAACTGGTTGTTGTCCTCCTCCTTGATCCTAGGGGAAGGCCTTTGGCCAGCAGTGGACATCTTTTGGCTGAGATGATGATGATGATGATGATGATACAAAATGAAATTAATTATAAGGCAAACTATGTAATTGTGACGCTTGTTGGGTATAGAGACATATTATTATTTGGATTCTTAATATAAAATTGCATCTCTTATATATATCTCTTTGATACTATATCTTAAAAGTAAATTTTTTTGACAGTATTACGAGATGTCTTATGGACTGAATGTGGAAATGCATAAACAGGTATGATATTTTTTTATATGCAATTCTGGTTAGTAAATTAACTTTTTGTATATATATTTGTTTCCATAATATTCTTTAAAACAATGTTAATGTGTTTAGTATCTTATCTTTTGGATTATCCTCAATGGAAACAATAAATAAATAAATAGTATGTAAAGATGATTTCTTCGTCTGAAATTCTCATGAATAAAGTAAATGAGATTGACAATAGAAAGGGCATATTCCAAAGAAACCTGTTTACTTTTGCTCTAAAAGTGTTAACCCTATATATGTTAATATTTATCTCTTTCAAATATTACTCTCTCTCAAATATTACATTGGTTTACCACTAATAATCTGCTGCTTAATGCAAAAAAAACTAAATGTGTTAAATTCACGATGCCCAATGTAAAGCAGGTTAATACCAGTATCACTATGAACGATGAAATAGTTGAAATAGTTAACTCGACAGTTTTCCTGGGTGTTACCTTGGATCACAAATTACAATGGGGTTCTCATATTTCTGCCCTGGCAGGAAGACTTAGCTCAGCTGCCTATGCGGTTAGAAAAATAAGGTCACTTACTGATGTAGAAACGGCAAGATTGGTTTACTTTAGTTACTTTCACAGCGTCATGTCATATGGTATTTTATTGTGGGGCTCAGCGGCTGACATTGAAACCATTTTTGTGTTACAGAAAAGAGCCATTCGAGCTATTTATAGCCTTAAGCCCCGTGATACGCTGAGAGAGTTATTTAAGCAGATAAATATTTTAACTGTAGCTTCACAGTATATTTATGAAAATATCATTTATGTTTATAAAAATTTAGATAAATTCGAAAAAAAAAGTAACACCCATAATTTTAACACAAGAAATAAAAACAAACTTGCCGTTCCAAAACTTAGACTCAATAAGGTCGGTAATTCATTTGTTGGGAAATGTATAAAAATATACAATAAAGTGCCTTTCACTCTAACGGAATTGCCACTACACAAGTTTAAGACAGAAATAAAACAAGGTCTAATGAAAAAAGGCTACTATAAAATTGATGATTATTTTAATGATAATAATGTGTGGTCATCTTAGTCTGCTCGCCTGCACATGTTATTTCACATTGTCAGTAGTTACACTTTTATATTATAAAAGATTTATTAAGATTTATTATACAGTCAAAGAATATTAATTTATATAATTTTTAAACTGATATCATAGCCTTTATCAGCAGTGTCCTACAGTTAACAAACAGCATTGCGTTAAATAGATCATTAGGCTTTTATTTAGAGTATCTTGAGTGTGTCATGCTCTCTTTATTGTCTCTGCGGTGGTGGCGTGTGCGTCGGGTCGTTACGTTCCCTAAAATATGGTTGAGCGAAGCGATGGCTGATTCATATGTCATACTCGTGAACGGGTGCCGCCTGTGGAGGCTGGTCTGCTCTTGCATACTTATCTTATTTTTAATACTTACTATAATTTGACTTTGTTTTTCTTAAAAAATTTTTGACTTTTATTAGAGTACTGTAGTGGTACTGTATGACATTGTGGAAATTGGAACTTTTACCTGAGGTAAATTTGTTAATTTAGATTTTTAATTTTGTTTTTTTACATGTGGTCTTCTATATTTTTTTGTGTTTATTTGTGATGGAAAGTGTCCTGCTAAAATAGGGCATTTGCCAATATTTTTGACGCTGTAAGGGAGAAAAGAGCTGGACACTTGCTGATTTTCTTGCCGGTTCTTCTCAGTCCAAGATCTCCCGCCCAGAGTAGACTTACGAACCGATGGCATAGTGACATTCATAAGAGCTACTTGTAGCCTAAACTGAATAAATGATTTTTGAATTTGAATTTGAATTTGAATTGAATTTGAATTTGAATTTGAATTTGAATTTGAATTTGAATTTGAAATTTGAATTTGAATTTGAATTTAATCCGAATCTGATGAACAATTGTGAGTAGGTTCCTAATCAATTTTCTTATCTTTTCTTTTGCAGACTGAGATAGCAAAGAGGCTGAGTGCTATAATAGGCCAAGTACTGCCGTTTTTAGCTCAGGAACACCAACAGCAAGTTGCTTCAGCTGTAGAGAGAGCGAAGCAAGTCACTATGTCAGAGCTCAATGCAATAATCGGGGTAAGATGTTACGTAAAACCAAAAAATTGTTTTGATCATAGAGTAACTTAATTATTATCCCAACTCTTTATCTAAATGTTTGCTTTAATTTTAATTGCCATTAGTGTTTGATTATTAAACTTTTTAACAAGTAGTTTAGCTTTTAGTATCGCCCTTTAAAACTTAGCAAGCTATAATTCGTTATAAATATTGTAATGTTACAAAAATAATAATGGAATTGAAAAATCTGCTTAATCTTCAATATTATAAGTAAATTAAAAATTAAAACGTTATAAAATAATTAGGTACTTAAAACAACAAGCAGAATATCTTTTAAACTTGTTTATGTTATTTTATCTAAATTGTTTTGGTACACTTAGCGATTTTCAAGCAACATCTGAGCTGAACTCTCATAAACCTACTTATGACATGCTAACAAATGGATACAGAAATTTTAGCATAAAAACTAAAATTATAAATACATTGTTTGTTATTAGTAACAATACAAGTTGGTGTCAATTATAGATATGAATGTCTACAAAAAACACACATAAGCTGTTTGAAAATGAGTACTGTTAATGAAGGTTAAAGTTTATTATTGCGTGTACACACACCTGCACATCAACCTACCACAAAATATCTAATTTCCTCAATAGACTTTGAACTTTATACCATAAGCATATGGTTGAAAATGTATTGAAGAAATTTGACAGTTTTAGATAGGTTGATGTGCAGGCGTCTGTATGTAAAACGTGAAAAGTTCAACTCAAGCTACTCCTGGTTGACTGAGCTTTATTTTTTATTTAATGTTTCCGCAGCAACAGCAACAACAGGGTCTGCAGCAGCTCCTCGTAAGTCCCACGAGTCTGTGTATTCATTGTTTTTTGTTGTGATTAACATTAAATCAATTGGTGGGCAATTGTTTTCTGTTGCCATCACTTCTCACGTGGACTTTGGTTGGTATGCTGGTGCCTGTGTATTAAACTTTGCATTCTCGCTAATAGTAATAGTAGTAATATCACCTTGATAGTGATAGTTACTTACTTTACTTAGAAGACAAACTTTCACTACCATAGTCGAATAGGAACAAAAAATCTTACGGACTCTCACCGCATAAAACATCCAGGGTATGTAGTATGCAGGAGTGACGCGGAAAGCTAACACGCGTACAACACGACAAATGCAAAGATAGCCTAGACTAGAAAATGCGTAATAAATTTTCATTTTTGTTCGATCACGTTAACGAAAACGAGACTTTGTATGTATTAATGCTATGCAGTGCCTCATCGGTACGTAGTAAGCGTTTTATTTGGCATTCGATCATGTTAACAACCTCGTGACAAGAGACGAGTTCTTAATATGTCGCCATAACATCAATGTTTGTAGCATTGTTCTGTTACGGCAGCTAGAGATAGGATAGCCAGTCTCGGTAGATGAGAGTTTCGGGTGGTGAAGTGCGATTCCACCCCTAGTGACACACAAGGTCACTTACAATTTTGTCATACAAATTCTCGTTTCCGTTAACGTGATCGAATGATTATTAGAACTCTTACTTGCAATCGGTATAATTATATCGATACAAATCGAATATCGAAGCCATTACGAAAATGCAAAAGTTAATGTCGACAGGCAGAGAGTTCACCAAAACCACTTTTGTTAGTGTAATTGGAAAAACTAATTGAACTAAAGTGTTTTATTATACTCTAACTTCACATTTCATTGTTTGCAAGCACCGTAGCATTTCCCACTTAGTTGTACTCATGATTACATGCGATAAAGTTGGCTTTGTGGCATTGCAAAATGTTTATTTTTATTTTTTGTTTGATGCAACTTGTGCTAATCAATGTGAAACATGTATTTGGTCTAAATCATTATTTTTTTATTTATAACACAATTTGTGTAATGAATTTTATATTTACAATACTTTATGTTATAACCCTTTCAATATAGGTATTAATCTAAATCAATAAATTCCTTACCCATATGTGTTTTCTATATTTGTTCTCTTCTTCTTTTATTTGTTTTCTTACTGCATTAAAATATGTAATTTGTAATATTATCAACGAGTAATCTGGGTGATCCCTGGGTGGTGCTAAATGAGTGACACTGTCTGAGTGGCAGAGCCACGCTGCGTTGCAGCACGAAATGGGCCGGCTCGCCCGGCGTAATACCACCCTCTCACAGAATATCGGCGTAAAACAATGGCACTCGTTGCTGTTGTGTTTCGTCCGGTGAGTGATAGTACCGGAGGCCCATCTCTCACCCCTTCCCTCCTCCCAAGTCCTACTCCCTCCTTGAGATCCAACTCTTCCTCAAGGCCGGCAACACATCTGCGATTTCTTTGGTTTTGCCGGTGTCCATGGGCGACGGTGATTACTTTCCATCAGGTGACCCACCTGCTAGTTTGCCTCTTTTTGACATAAAAAAATTAAAAATCCGGATCACTCTCCGACCTGGGAATTGAACCCAGGATTTCCGGATATCGCCTAGGCGATCACCAACCCGCATTTGGGATTGGGATTGGGATTAAGCCAATATCCATCAGTTGTAGCCATGACTTGATTTTAAATATGGGGATCTTTGTCTAACAGGGAAATAGGATATAAGCTAACTACTTACTTCTAATTATAATATTAATTAGTTACTATATAATTTATGAACTTTCTTCAGTTACTACACAAAGTGTGAACTAACTTAAGAACATTAATTATTGATTACCAATAACTGTAATATAAGAAAGAAGCTTTTTTTAATTTCATTTTTACGTTTGTACCTAATTAACGAAAATAATTAAAAGTTTAAATAACTAAATAATAATAAATAAATGAAAACTCCTAATATTATTATTCTTGTAACAATTGGTGTATCACGATTGGCTAATAATAAAATTGGACATTGACTCTCGTCAATGTCCAATTATCAGCCAAGTCTCTCGACTACTCTACTGGCACATGCAAAAAACATGCAAAGTCGCAAGACCTAATAAAATGCTAATACTAAGTTCATGTCAGCTAAAAGCAAAAACACATTAGTAAATAACATATCCATGATGTATTATTTTTTATTTACATAACGTATTTTATATAAATTGTAATAGGTAATATAAATTAATATTAGTAAAAATTTTTTTGTTCTATAAATTACGTGGTATGTTACATAACGCGGACGCAGAAAGTTGGTACAATTGTCAAAATTGTTATATGCCATTATGTGGTCGGTGGAACTGTGGATCTTTTAATAAATGGTGCCTTGTATACAAAGACGTCGGGAGGCGGACAGTTTGCATTGCGTCAAACACCCTCCACATCTTTTTACTATTCTTAAACAAATCTTGGTGGTAAAGTAAAAATGCTAATTGGAGTCAACAACAAAAACTCTGTAAAAAAATTGTTAATCACATGATTTGATTTGTTTTATATTGTCACGTGTTATATATCTTACAATTGTACACACTGTTAATAAAATCATTCCTATGTTAATTGGGCTACAGATAAGAGATGTTATGGCGGCACATCAAAATTATACAAATATAAAATGCTTATATCAACATTAATGTTGTTATATCAAATAACTAGTTATTTATATTAGGTACGTACGCTTTTAAGTATACACATGGAAACTTGTCATTGTTATCATATATTAATTTTTATATTTGCATGAAACGGATATTTTCAATGGTCCAACTAACTACTGGGAATTAGTTGAATGTACTAATATATTACTTGGATCTCTTTGTTATTATGTATTTGTGTATTATACAGAAGCAATCACTTTTACAATCACTATCTTAACCACTACTCTGCCAGGTACACAAGCCTGCACATCAGACTACCACAAACTGTCAAATTTCCACAATAGATCTTGAATTACATGTGTATAGCATAAGGTTGAACATTTATTGAAGAAATTTGACAGTTTTGGATAATAAATTTTTACTTTTTTTTAAGTGCTTGCTGCACTGAAGCTAAATTAAATATTTATAAAATACAGTGAAAAAATTAAACATTTTTTCACTGTATTTTATAAATTTTATATATTTGGATAGGTATAGGTATATTTTTATATATTAGTACCGGCGTCTGTATATAACTTGAACGAAGATTTAAACGAAACTTGCCCTTAAAATTAAATCAATTACAACTGTTGTTTGATTTTTAAATGTAAAATAACGCCGTAAGCACTTTGCACACTTTTCTATGTCGTTAATTTAGTGTACACCAGAAAAAGTTTTACATTTATGTTAATAAATTGAAAACAAGAAAAGTACTTTTACGTTTGGACTATCCCTTATTACAATGAGCTAAATGTTAAATTGCAATACATAATTATAGTCACTGTTTCACATTTAGAATAACTATAAAAGCTATAATACTGGCGTGAAAGTAGTGTCTAATGTCGATTTGTTTTCGTTGTAGCAGCAGATACATGCGTCCGCGGGCCTCTCGCACGGAGTACCTGGAGCAGGGGGGCTTTTGGGCGCGGGGGGGTTACTGTTCGCGCCGGGGGCGGGGCCTCCGCCACCGCCGCATTTACCGCCGCCTGCGCATAAGGTAACAGAGGGTGACCTGTTATTGGCAATAAAGATGCCACAACAAATTGAACCTTATGTAATTGCTTTGCGATTTATATTACTCTGCACCTATCATAAGGTTAACATGTTTAAATATACGATATTTTTTTATATAATTAAATGAACTGTGCGGCGGGGAGCTCAATGTTCATCAAGCTAATTGTCTGAACAATCCTTGGAGGTATTATAGGGAGGCTGGCATTACGCAATCTGTTCCCGTACAGTACAGTTGTCGAACCTGTCACCAACCAAACCAAAGCACAGTAATATATATATCCTTGCTGGGTATCAAACCCGGGACTTATTGTCAGAAACCAATGGCTCCACTCTAATGTCGAGCTCGATGGCGCAGTGGTTAACGCGCCCGGTCTGCGAGTGCTGTGGTTAAGCAACTTTCGCAAAGGCCGGTCATCGGATGGGTGACAAACATTTATAATCTCGAGCTTCTCCGTGCTTCGGAAGGCACGTTAAGCCGTTGGTCCCGGCTGCATTAGCAGTCGTTAACAACCACCAATCCTCACCTCAACCATCCGCGTGGTGGATTATGGCCTGTTCTCCCTATCCATCCATAGGGAAGGCTCGTGCCCCAGCAGTGGGGACATAAAATGAGCTGATGATGATGATGAATGGCTCCAATAGACCACAGAGTTGCTTAATCAGCATTGTTGTAATGTGCGACAGTCTTACTGCCGCACTCATAGACGTAAATTATTATCATTAAGATCATATAGCACCTAAAATTGTCTGTAGTAAAATAGTCTTTAACAGTGACGTTTAAGCACATTTTCGAGTGACCAATTGTAGGTGCTAAGTAATTATTGATGATAATTGACGTCTATGAGTGCGGCAGTAAGATACGATGGTGATATATATCCAGGTGAACTAAGAAGATTAGATTAGATTATGTCACCTTTTTTATAACGGCAAAACGTACGTAAATTAGTGAGGGAAAAATGGGCTTTAATTAAAAAATAAAATTCATTAATTTTAATTTAAAAAAAACCGTTACAGTCACTGAAAATTTGTAAAAATTATTAACTTAAAAAGTAATAAAGATAAACCCCCCCTTTTAAAGTTTATTCTCTATAATTTTTCATGTATATTCAAAATATTTCGGGCGGTCACTTGCGCCCGGGCGACATTGTATTTAAGAAATAATATAAGTTTACTTCATTAGATAAACATATAGCATTTTATTATGTGTGTTTAGACTGGACGCGAGTCTGGAAAGCACATCGAACTTAATAAACTTTCAAGTTCAACTTGTCATTATTACTTATATTTTCTATGGCAGGTGGAGTTGCCCCCACCCGCGGACATAAAGCCCCCCGTGTTACCAGGGGGCCCGGCGCCCCCACCTCTACTGCCAGGGCAGCCGCCCCCTAGAGAGGACGATCGGCTTTCATCTAGAGTTATGCAACAGGTGAGACAATAGTAAACTTAATAAGGATGGTGACACAACAATACGTAATACCAGCGCAATAGTTTAATGGCATATACAGAGTGGCGACCATTTCGGTTGCATAGTCTTTGATATCAAATTTTTATTTCCAATAATTGTCCGATTGTCTTATAAATCTCCCTCTCTAAACAAATATAATTTTCAATCCATAATTTCAAAACAAATGTACAAATCATCATTATCCGGGTATACACGTATCACTTCAGTCGAGCATAAAAATATGTATTCACACTTTGAGTGTTTGATGAGACGGTAAAAACAAAGTGTTGTGGAACTTTTTTTTATTTTTTTTTACGGGGAAGCACTTTGCCTTCATCTTAGCTGATGTTCAGTGATGATACGGCCGCAGGTGGAAGCCCAATACAACCGGAATCCTCAACTCAACCTTAACTCTGCTGAGGCACTGGCTATCTTATCTCTAGCTGCCGGAGCACAAAAAAACGCTACAAACATTGTTGTTATGGTGACATAAATATATATAGATAAGATGGTGGTAGCTAGCCATCATAGACAAACAAGCACTACCTACCTACCTACCACTAACCAAATCAAGCACACAAACATGTGGGGGTACATGTACATGTGTACAACCAGTGGGGCGCTGGGAATCGAACCCGGGAACTCTGGCTCTACACCGGTGGTCGTAGCCACTAGACCACAGAGGCGGTATACATTTTGGGACGTGTAACGCTTAATATTCCACCATTATTTCATTTATTAATAATATACGGCAAAATACAAATTAAAGAAAATGAAACAAAATTGCAAACGACTGCATTTGCCCCCACAAAAAGTTAAATTTTAACAGATTTGTTACTTTTTTTTTTTTCATAATACGCTTATGATATTTTATGTATAAACGAAAGATGGAAATTAAAACAAACTCCCACTTCATTTGAATACAGAACGCCGCGTTCCAGAGACGCTCAGTGTCGCCCCACGAGCGGGAACAGAAGTACCGGCCGCGCTCCGCGGAGCCCGAGCCGTTGGACGTGAAACGCAGGAAGGAGGAGAAGGTACTCAGCCATGTGAGTCTGTGTAGTGTATGTGGCTTTACTATTTACACGCTTTTGTTGATGTTTTTAAATGCAGGCTGGCGGTTATTTGTACATTTTTTTTATTGCAATGTAAACTCTGTGGTGTTTTCTTTTTCTAAGATTTAAGTGATATTTTTCGTGTTTTTGCGACATTAAGGTGCAGACTGAACGGAGTATTTGCCGCAACGTAACATGTTCGATGCGAGCGTTCGCATGGTCAGTACAGTGAGTCAGTTAACAATGCCGTAACATATGCTCGCCGAAAACAGTACGTTACGCTAGTATTATAAACTCCGGTCAGTCGCCGCCATAACAATTACACTTATTATGTACACATAATTACAAATTAACCGCTAGACTGTCTATACGCCTTTAGGTTTTGCTTATATATCACAAGAAAACGCCTGAAGTTCTAGCTTTCCAGTAAAAGATCCATTCCAATTCATATTGTTGCTGGTTTTTTTATGATTAGTTAATACGAATATGATTATTTACTATTGTATCAAATTTTTAGGACAGTGACGCGGAAAAAAGCGATCAAGACCTTGTTGTTGATGTAGCTAATGAGGTAAGATGGGTTTTGTAATATGTACAACTTACGATGTCAAATAGTGTTTATTATTACACTAACACTTACTTGCTAACGTCAACATTAACGCATATATTTATTAATTATACAGATGCTATTCCAAATTATGTAACTAACCAATTAGGAAAATAACATCTAGTAGAAAATAGTTACAAACAAAAATCTTGATGATCTTAAAAAAAATGAGTATAATAGTAACAACTGCTAATGTTACATAGAAAGGAGAACTTCGTAAGGTTTAGAAATGGTCAGAATATGAAAGGAGACCTGCGAATATTTATAGAAGGTTAGGCATGACATTACAGTAACAATTTCTTCGTATTTCGTTCGTTGTTATAACTGTTGCAATACGAGGAAAAAGTAAGAGCTTGTAATTGATATAAAAAAAACCACCATACAAATTCTTAAGAAACACGATTATGGGTTTTTATATCTCTGCATCGATTGTACTAGGAGCTCGATGGCGCAGTGATTAACGCGTCCGGCCTGCGAGTGCTGAGGTTAGCAACTTTCGCAAAGGCCGGTCATCGGATGGGTGACCAAAAGTTTATCATTTAGAGCACCGTGCTTCGGAAGGCACGTAAAGCCGTTGGTCCCGGCTGCATTAGCAGTCGTGAATAACTACCCACCCGCACTAGGTCCGCGTAGTGGTTTATGGCCCGTTCTCCTTATCCATCTATCTATAGGGAATTCAAATTCAAAATCAAAATTATTTATCTCTTATGAATATCACTATGCCATGATGGCTCGTGTCCCAACAGTGGGGACATAAAATGAGCTGGTGATGATGATGAGCGATTGGAATACACTTTTTAACAACAGATCATATCAACTCTTTCAAAATATAAACATTTCATTACTTTTTACTTTCTTATCCCATATTAACTATATATTTAAAAATATATGTAATGAGTGAATTTTGTTTTTTTTTTTAATATTTTTTTCCTGTAACGAGTTCAAGCCCAATTTGGCTCGTGTCCTTTAGCTTGATCAACAATTTCCATTGCCAACTGTTCAATTATTTGAACTAAACAACAGCTGTTCAAATCTCAAGAACAAAGAAAAGCACTTAATCGGCACTCGCGAATTTTGTTTGTTTAAATATTTCACATAGTTTTGAAAACACAAGTATATATTGAAATTCATTTATCCTTTTCGGCTTCGTCTTTATTGTACGCCTCGGGATTACCGTATTTGATACAATATAGTCTCGGGCCTACTATGTCTGTGCAAAATGAAACATCAATCCGTTGCTCTAAAATTTGTTTTAGAAGAAAGGCCAAAGGGCAAACACTTTCGCTTTTATTAGTTAGGGCAACAGAATTCGAAGCGTTTGTTGTAAAAATTCTAAAATTCAAGATATCAAACAAAGAAAGAGACGCTCGGATTGAATGCAAAGAAAGGAGTTTGATAGCCCATAGCCACGTTAGATTACTGACTTAAACCCATATTTTTGACGCCCTATAGCTCTGGAGGTGTTAAAAGGACTGTGATTAATATGTTAATTGAACATTATATATAATTTTTAATATATATATTGTAAACTTAACCTTTTCAGTACCTACCTACCTACGTCTAACGACTCTGGAATATAACAGTGAGCCTACCACGACCAATTATCGAATTCCTATCGTTGCATAAAAGAGAAATGTTGTTTGAAACTTGGTACAGCGCTACAACGTTCGTAAATTGAACAAATAGTTCATCATGATCACTAGCTCATTATATTATGTTCTCACTGCTGAGGCCGACTTCCTAGTGGATGCATGGGGAGACCGGCGGGCCATAAACCACCACGCAGGCCCAGTGCGGATTGGTGGTTGTTAAAGACTTCTTATGCAGCCGGGACCTGCATTAGAAGTCGAAAATTATAATAATACTAGCTGCCCCCGGCGGACTTCGTACCGCTTTGACAGTTTCCATGACAACACTACAAACAAATCATTTTGTATTGGAAAAATTTCAAAAATCAAAAAAAAATTAGGGGTGGACCACCCTTAACATTTAGGGGGATGAAAAATAGATGTTGGCCGATTCTCATAGATACCGGATAAGCACAAAAAATTTCATCAAAATCGGTCAAGCCGTTTCGGAGGAGTATGGCAACGAAAACTGTGACACGAGAATTTTATATATTAGATGATATAACGTTTACGTTACACTTTTTACGTTACAATTTCGATAGAAGTTTATGCTAGGGTCAGTGTACACTGTGCCAGTAATATCAGATATATATCGTTTCCACAGGAGGAGAGGGGTTCGCCTAGTGTACGCACGGATGGTGGGGAGAGAACAGAGAACGGGCCCAGGCCTCCTTCTAGATCTGGATCGTCTTCGAGTCGATCCACGCCTAAGAGTTCTAAAGATGTAAGTTTGGTTAGGACATTGCTCGTACCCGTGTTATTTAATGAAATCGTGGGTAAAGTACTGTTTCAAAAAGCTACTTTAAGAACGAACTATTGTGGACGTCCTAATTGTTGTTTTGTTGTTTCTTTAACTCTCAATATTTACTTTCAAATCCAGCCCATCAGATGACCCGCCTGCTCGTTTGCCTACTTCTAATATAAAAAAACCACTATATCTTCTCAGTTCACTTATCAATAACTCATTAGGTTTCTTATTTTTTTCTTTAACTTTTCATACATGACTAGTACAGTCACAAGCATTAACATGTATACACCTTTGACCAGTTTTGACTCTTAGTCGATTGCATTAAGAGTTACATTTTTCACATGTTGATACTCGTGACTGTACATTGGGTTTTTTACATTTTTAATCTCAAATTTTACAATTTACTTTTGGGTGATATTTAAACGGTTAGCAAAGTATTCGTATTTTTGTTATCAAAAAAATGCTAGTTGGGCAGCAAATTTAAATTATTTCCCTTTACTTTTTATGTTGCACACAACTGATATATATACAGTATGGTGGACATATAATTACAAACACTACCAACGGAACTTAACAATAAACAAGATATTTGACTCTAATACTTTTTATTTGGATATGAAACAACAAATAGCATAAAATATGTTCAATAACTTATTAAAAACAACAAAATATCAACTAAACAAGCACCGATTATTAAATTTTATACAAATATCTAAATGAGTTTTAAAGTACCAGCAATAATGGACAACTAATTAGAAACAATACAAAAAAAATAAAAGATAAATAATTTATAGGTTTAATTATTGAGCATTATATAATTTAGGTAATAGATACTGTGAATAAGCTACTAAAACTTAAAATTAATATTTTGTTGCGTATCCTTTTATTATCAATCACAGCTCTACTACGACGTGGCATTGATTCAAGCAATTTCATACATTTTTCTAGTGGGATTGAATTCCATGCTTCGACAAAAGCTTCGTAGAGTTCGTTGTGACTGGAGTTAAGTTTGTTTGAGACTTTTTTTTTACGACATGCCACAGATTTTCTATTGGATTTAAATCAGGGCTATTTGCAGGCCAGTCTAAGACGGAACTACGCTGTTCCCTAAGAAAATATTTTACACTGTTGGCGGTGTGTTTAGGGTAATAACCATGCTGTAAGATCCAGGTTACAGGCAAATTGTCGTCTGAGTAGGGATCCATTGTACTTTCAATCTTTCGAACGGGTCCAACTCCACATCCGGAAAAATATCCCCATACCTTGATATTGCCGCCCTCGTGCTTGATTATGCTTCTAGTGTATTTATAATTAATAATAAATAAATAATAAAAATAAAATTTTATTGCGCAGTAGTAACATTTTTGAAACATACAAACATACATTATAAATAAAAAGTAACAGTGCAGTCACAAAACGCAGTAATATTATATTTAGACAAAGGTCCCCAAACTCGGCTAAGCCTGTATCTTGGCGAACCATAAACATTGTTTAATTTACTGCATCGGATAGTATTCAATTAAGATAACAAAAATTATAATTGAAACCCTTTACTATACAAACTATTATATAAAATTTCATACAAAAACGATCGAGCCGTTTTGGAGGAGTATGGCAAGTAACATTGTGACACGAAAATTTTATATATATATAAAGATGTTGCACACAACTGACATATCTATATATATATATAATACGTAAAGCAAAAACTTTGTACCCTTTTTTACGAAAATTGCGCGTACGGAGGAGTATGAAATTTCGCACACGTATAGTTTATATAGAGAATTAGTGCAGAATGCTAATATTTTTTTTAAATTATGCATAAAAAATACATTAAATTAAATAAACATTGTTTCATACATTTTTCAAAAAAATCAAAAATAGAAGAGGAGCGGCCGAAATCTGTCAATGCCAATCCAAACTAACATTCTATCTTTTTTAATTTTTAATTTGCTTAGGATCCGTGCAGCTTTAATAAAAAATTTACGTTCGAAATTTCGGCCACTGGGCGACCGGCAACCTAAGCGACCACTAGTATATATAAATATCCCCGATGTTCCAGGAGAAACCGGGTACCCCCGGGGCGAAAATGGGTCGCGCGTCAACCCCCACTGGTTCAGGTCGGTACGGGTTTCCGGGTTACGCGGGATACCGGCCGCCGCACCCTTACGACGCGAACCATCATAGGACAAACGGCATCGCGCCTGCCAAGCCGTGAGTTTTTTCTTTTTATCACTAGCTTATTTATGTCCCCCCTGCTGGGGCACGAGCCTTCCCTATGGATGGAAGCACTACTGGGACGGGTTTTGAAGCACCACGGGGGCAAATTAGTGGTTGTTAATCACCATTTTGTGTCATTTTATGTCCCCACTGCTAGGGCATTAGCCATACCTATGGATGGAAACATTACAGGGAGAACGGTCTACACAACCACCACACTGGCCCAGTACACATACACATACCGAAACACATAGAAACGAGAGACGTTTTAGTTTTTTCATCCATTTGCTTACTCGCTAAATCGCGATCAAATATTCTGTTTAGTTACAGCCAATATTCAAATTAAAAATGTTGACATTGCGCAAACGCCAATTCAACGAATATTTGAATAATTTATTATTTTTAATTGTTACTAACCACTTTACTAACAAAATACGGATTGTAATTGATTTTAATCTGATTTAAATAAATAATAATTAAGTATTATTTTTATTCTAGAGCATATTCTTACCACACATGCGGAGGCCCACTACAGCCAGTTCCATTCCCGGCTGACGCACTAATAGGCCCCGGAATCCCACGAGGCGCGAGGCAGGTCGCGGCTTTACCCCACGGCGAAGTTGTATGCGCTGTGGCCTTGTCGCTTAGCAACGGGGCAAGACACGCTTATACGGGTGGCAAAGGATGCGTCAAACTATGGGATATAACCAATCCTGTCTCGCCTACAACTCTAGAACCTTTATCGCAGTTGGACTGCTTGGTAAGTTGAGCTTTATTACATTATAGTTTTAAAGCTGTGCTTACTTACCTACTCTAGTCATATCATATAATTGCAACTATCAATGTTATATCTGCACCACCCTATGCTTGAACTTGATTGGTAGATAATGCCTCAGACAATAACTACTCACGTCTCGATGACTCGATATCGTTTTGAGAAAGCATTGCATCACCTTTGGTCCGGTGCTCCGAAACGCCAGCTTGACCCTCTTATCAACGATCCCAAGCTCACAGACCGCTTAGAACCCCTAGCCTTGCGACGTGACATCGGCTCGTTGTGTGTGTTCTGTCTGTATAATGGAGAATGCTCTGAGGATTTTTTAAATTTGGTGCCCATTTCCGCCTTCCACCATCGCACCGCTCGCCATCGGAACAACGCACACGCATTTTTTCTGGAGCCACTATTCTCTCAAACGGTTAGAAGAACTTCCAGCTTCCAGAAGAGCTCCATTTCACGTACCATCATACTGTGGAATGAGCTGCCATCCAAGAATTTCGCATTAAACTACGACATAGAATCTTTCAAAAGGGGTGTAAAGAGGCTTTTCCCACAAAAGCAATACCTCTGATGTTGCTGATGTCCATGGGCGGCGGTGACTGCTCACTATCAGGCGGCTGCTCGTTTGCAAACATTTAATATTAAGAAATTTTTTTATTCTATTGTGTCTAGATTTCATGGGACAACTGGGGTAATAAGGGGTAACTGTATTTTGTATAATTTTGAATAATAAAACTTTTGTTGTAGCAAAGGGACAACTACATAAGATCAGTGAAACTTCTGCCGGATGGAAGGACTCTGATCGTGGGCGGAGAAGCGTCGAACCTCTCTATATGGGACTTAGCATCGCCCACGCCGCGAATGCGGGCCGAGCTGACTTCGTCGGCGCCGGCTTGCTACGCGCTTGCTATCAGCCCCGACTCTAAGGTAAAGATCTAAAGGCAATTATTGTTTAAGAGCTCGCTCAACTACCGTGACTCGATCGATTTAATCGTCTAAAAGGACGTCCGCTATCTTGTATTTACAATTGACGTCATATCTTTAATCACTAAAAACCGTTATAAATAAAGAGAATTATAGATTATTCCAGAAACATAGAACATAAAATAATAACAAATCAAAAGACAAGATCCTTATCTTTTTAAATTCTCATTACATTCTAGAAATTATATTTGTAATCCCTTCCGTATAAATGCAACTTTAAAAACATTATTTACAACATACGCATTTGGACATTTGGAAAATAAGATATAAACAAAAACACACGCTTGGACAGATTCAGTGAAAGATAGTATGTTTGAACAAAAAACTAAACAAATATTTTTTACCATTTTGGATTTTAAAGTGGATGTCAATATATTGTAATCTAAGCCGTTGTTATCGATTGTTGTTGTAAGATACAATTCGTTGAACCTAACCAACCCGCATTGGGCCACTTTAACGGGTTATGATCTGAGCCCCCCATATATTTCGCTCATGTGGAATGCTTTTTAAATAAAGATATTAACGCATTAATAGCAATTTGAAAAAAGACAAAATGTCTTCATATATATCATAATGTAACCCTGCCCTATCATAATGTTATTTTATGCTTAAAAATAATATGAAAGATCTAAATAGTTGTTACTAGTTGTTGCCCGCGACTTCGTTCGCGAAGACTACAGTAAAAAAAAAGTATCCTATATGCTGGTCTGGGTCGTGGTCTGTATATTAGGAAAGTTTCATTAAAATCCATTCAGTTGTTTTTACGTGAAAGAGTAACAAACATCCGTTCATACTTAGAAAATTTCGCGTTTATAATATTAGTAGGATTCAACTGCATTAATGCGTTTTAAAGTACACTAAGGAAAGTTTTAAATTGCATTGCAAATATTGTAACAACTCTTGTACATTTATGGAGTGCACTTGAAAATGTTGCTTGTTGCTAGTAACTAGTAATATACTTAATAATTTATTTAAATTTGATTTAAAGAGGTTTATTTTTCTACAGTCGTATACCGTTGTTTTGTTTACAGGTTTGCTTTAGCTGTTGTTCAGATGGAAACATTGCGGTATGGGATCTACAGAACCAAACATTAGTTAGACAATTTCAAGGTAATTTTTTATACTTATTTTTTGTCTTCAACAAAATAGATTTGTTTAAGTAAACGCTACTGTCTCAAATTCTGTTACTTACAATATGAAAATATAAAAGAGCGATAAACAGCTATAAGGCATAATATGATATTAATACTTTAAAACAAATTATGTGAGGGAATAAATATATTTTCATTAATAGTCTCTAAATTTTATTTATAACTACTCTTACTATTTTAGTTGCTAAAATTCATGTCATACAAAAATGTAATTAAATTAATGTGTGAGTAAAATGGTTGAATGTATAACGTTCATATTAATTACATTAATTGATTCTTGCACGCTGCATCCAAGTTCGATAAACAAATGAGTTAGCGGGATTTATTTTAATTGTATTTTTGCACATTATTGTTAAACAAACAAATATGACTACCAAAATAACTAATGTATCTCGTAAAACCAGGTCACACAGACGGTGCGTCGTGCATAGACATAAGTCCCGACGGCACCCGCCTGTGGACGGGCGGACTAGATAACACGGTGCGATCCTGGGACTTACGGGAAGGCCGGCAACTGCATCAGCACGACTTCTCCAGCCAGATATTCTCGTTAGGATACTGTCCCACTGGTAAGTCCTATACTCATATGTAAGTTTCAAGGCATATGTCTATAGACAGACGCTCTGGGCTACGCTCTGGGCTCTGATACGCTCGTTGGAATTACGGAAAGACTAATCCGCCTGTGAACGAATGTGGCGGTGGGTCTCTGTTGGACTAAAATAATGTACTAATTATATTTTATATGAATAGCTCGGTAAGACTGCGCTATTAAAATTTACTAACATACACCAGGTCAGAAGTGACCCTTCTCCATCTCTCCCATCCCGTCACGAAAAGCTCAACGGGGGAAAGAGTCCTTCCTACTAAAAAAAATACACCATGCCATTTTTGCTCGGGGATAGCTCGGGACCACGCGTTCGTGGTTCTGCACCTAGCTAATGATAAAGTTAGGAAACTACTAGAGACTAAAATTTACGGCACTAATACGTGCCAATAAGTAAGTAAGTAGCCTATAACTGTCCAACTGGCAAAGGTCCCATCATTGAAATCAAGTCATAATGACAATTGTTGGGTAATTGCTTAATCACCGTGCCATATTCGGGTTGGTGATCACAAACCCGGGCTATGCATCGAAAAATCCGAAACCCACCTTGTCCAACCTGGGATTTGAACCCGGGCCCTTCGGGTATCGGGCCGCTAATAAGCTGTATTTTGTTACGTTCGTCCACAGGTTCATGGCTAGCGGTGGGCATGGAGAACTCGCACGTGGAAGTGCTCCACGCGGGCAAGCCGGACCGCTACCAGCTGCTGCTGCACGAGTCGTGCGTGCTGTCGCTGCGGTTCGCGGCGTGCGGCAAGTGGTTCGTGTCCACCGGCAAGGACAACCTGCTCAACGCCTGGCGGACGCCCTACGGCGCTAGCATATTCCAGGTATTTTTTATTTTTTTATCTTAGTGTAAGCACTTGGCCTTTATCTCGCCTGATGTTCAGTGATGATAAGGCCGAAGGTGGAAGAGCACTTCACCCGGAATCCTTAACTGCTGAGGCACTGGCTACCTTATATCTATCTGCCGGAACACAACAATGCTACAAACATTGATTTTATGGCGACATATTTAGATAAGATGGTGGTGATTAGCCAGGCGGGCAAACAGGGCTCGTAACCACCAACCAAATCGAGTACACAAACATATGCCCCCCGCTGGGAATCGAACCCGGTACCTCTGGGTCTGAATCGGTGGTCTTAACCACTAGACCGAGACACCGAGACAGAGGCGGTTAAACAGGTTATGATAACTCAATGATGTTTTTTATGACGACCTCCGTAGCCGAGTGGCTTGCACACCGGACTTTGGGCGGCGCTAACTCTGAGATCCCGGGTTCGATTCCCGGTCGGGTCAAACTCGAAAAACAGAACTTTTCGATATTGTGTCGGGTCTGGGTGGTTGTGGTACCGTCGTTGTTTCTGATTTCCATGAAACGAGTGCTTTAGCTACTTACCTTGGGATCAGAACAATGTATGTGATGTTGTCTCATATATATATATATATATATATATATATATATTTTTAATTTTTTTTTCTTCCTTTCTTGATAGCTTTGTGCGGTTGGCACATTTGGCCAGTGTCAAAGTAATTTTCTTACAAGTTATACCTATATACCTTTCCGATTAACCCTGTCCTGCTGCGAAACTGTCATATCTGCTACTTTTCTATCTGAGACTACTATTACGTTTAAGTAAGTTTATTTTTAAAGGATATATTATATTAATCATTATTATTATAAGTTTTTTGCTTTATATATAAAATACACATTATTCTTGTATGTTCTAGTTCTCCATATCTATACATGGAAAAGGCTCATGCCCTAGCAGCAGGGACATAAAAATTAGCTGGCGATGATTATAAATAAAGCCTTCTTTTCTTACAGTCGAAGGAGTCTTCATCGGTGCTCAGTTGTGATATTGCGGCGGACGATAAATTCATAGTGACCGGTTCTGGGGACAAGAAAGCCACTGTCTATGAGGTGGTGTACTAAGCAATCTCTTCGGCGACTACACGCGCTCCAGCCTTGCACGATAAGTGTTCACCAGTGGTTGTGGTGGGCTGTCAATAGAAAGCAAAGTGATAACAGTAACGCTAAGCGTCATGCGTATGTTTTTTTGTCACCTGATATTAACATGAACTAGCATGTATTTGTTTTTGTCACCTGACAGTAACATTATGAAGCATGCATATATATTTTGTCACTTGATTGTGACATTAAGAGACTTACATTTCCTCGCTTAAGTTCTAACACACCGCAACTCAAAATGGTCTATTTTTCAGGCGACAAAAAGCGTTGTTTTCTTAGCCTCAGTGTGTATGTTGTGTCTACGCTGTGACTCTATCGACGTAATGAAGCGTCGCAATTGACTTTCAACATCGCTTTTGATTGGGCACAAGGTGCATCTTTCAATTTTCTATCCAATGACGTGCCCAACTCAAAATTACCAATTTTTACTTACGCGAACGTTAGAACTTAAGCGACGAATTGTTGTTCATTATGTAACATTCGAATTACGAAAAAGTATGTTATAATGTTGTTAATTGTATCAGTTTGGCGTAACGTGCGTCTCCAATTAGTTGTTTCGTCAGTTTCCTGTATTTGATGTGAATATAGTGCTGTTTGTAAATATTAATCTTAGCATTGGAGGTATATTGTGCCTGTCTACCTCTCCGTGAGATGAAAATGAAACTATGTATCTGAGCTATACGGGGTTGGTCAATGAAACAACCATTTAACCCTACAGCTAGTTTATTGCTGAGGCGAAAGCGGGCGGTCACCATCACATCAGCCTCCAGCACTATTTAACACTTACTTTAGAAACCCGCACATCATACACAAGCATTATTACTAAAATACTACATGTAGAACTGTTTAAAATCGACCGTATTTCTATAGCGTTATGAGCGGTCTCTTAAAATATCAATAGCGGGCGGACTGCGCGTAGGAGCTTCGACGGTGCTTAACATGCACACTAGAATAAGCCCAAGTATTCGTAGAACAAGAGTACGAAGACCCAGTACACACGCGCTATAATTCAGGTATAGACTTACAAGTCTATACCTAAGGGGTTAAGGAAAGGCTTATTACCGAAAACAAGCAACCAGTTGCTAATTGCACAATGGCAACGCGACTGCTACAAGTTGCGGTTGCTACAAAATCGGTCGGTTTATTTTAGAGCGCCACCATGCACTTTTAGTTCGTCAATCGCTCGCTCGTGGCGCTGTCGTAGCGTTCTACGTTCTGTAATACAAATATTTGTTTTGGTAGCGGTAAAGTCAATCGAACAACCGTTTATTACTGACGCGAGGGCGGGGGCGCTTATACACAGTAACTCATTTTATGTTGATTAGCGATGATGAAGTACGAAAATCGAAGAAATTACGGGAAACGCGAATTACTCCAAACTATTTTTGTTTAAAGCGTCCGCTGCGTTAAGACGACAGTTCGGTTCGTGAACATTCAAAAACGGCTGTTCCTTACAGGCGCTGTTATAAGGTCGAAAATACGTAGCGCCCGCGACAAATAAGACCGCTTAGAAATTAACAGAACCTTTAAATAATAAAAAAAAAATGTTTTAAGCACATATATTTGGTCTCATTTTCTGTCTCTAACATATTTACTAGTAGCCCGCTCGCGACTTCGTTCGCTTGAGTGAACACCCGTATCACGTAAAACCTTATTTAAAAAAAAATTACAAACCTTGTCTAACAACTAAAACACAACAAGAAATAAATCAGCCAAATCAGTCGAGCCAATCTCAAGTGATGCTCTGACATACATATTGTAACAATTGTTTTTTGCCAATATATTGGAGGAACACATAATGATAGGCTATATTTAACACTGATACTTACCTTACATTAAATGGTGTTTGCTTTACAACATTTGACATCAACAGCCAACTACAACCAATAGGGTGTTCAAATAAAACTATTAAATTTGAATAGTCTCTTATTTTCAATAAAATGGAGACTATTTTAATTAGAAACTTTTTAAATTGTTTGGTTCAACTGTAATTTTAGTGTAACCAATAGATCAATTTTGCACCGTTAAAGATGAATATTTTAGTGTTATTGTATATTTTTATAAAGAAATAAGAAAATAATTTTTATTATTTTGTGTAAGTTGAATTAGTGGATAAGTTTTCCTACGGTCCATTTTCTTACTTGTATTTATTATTTTAGTTTTTTAAGTATAATCATAATGATATTTTATGATTTATTTGATATGACTGAGTTATTAAATAATTATATGTTTTTATGTGCCCCTAATGTTCTAGTAAAGGCTAAATGATTCTTTAAAGTTAAAAGAGAAGGTTGTAAATACATATTTTAATGCATAAATAGACATTTTAAGGGTATATAGTTATTTTTGTTGATTGCAAGAGAATTCCTCAAATAGAACATTTAGGGAGCTTACAAACATCAAAACAACAAAAATGTATCATTTATTATAAACTTTTTGAACTGTTCAGCAACGTAGAAAATCTTAACCACACATACGCGCTCGTTAGCAAAATGCAATCAAACTAATGGTCCAAGCACACAAATGCGATCAGTTAATAGTAAAAGTACCATGCAATAAATCAATTAAAAACTTCTTAACGTTTTGACTGCCACAGTTGGCTATAATCAATAAGCGATAGCGTACCCTGCACGTCAACGACGGCAACGATCGACAATACCCAAAACACAAAATAAAGATATCATTGACTCACGAGTGTTTCCAGAGGGGATGGTACCACGAAAAAGTGTCCCTATCCGGCCCTCTCTAGATTCTTTGGGAGTTCGGATTGGAATCGAGAGCGGATCAACCCGAAGGCACCCTTTAAGGCTAGGGACCTTAGCTCGCGTTGACCGAGTCTTAGGCGCTTTGCAGATAAAGCAACTTTAGTTGCAGAAACTGTCAACTTAGTTATAGAAACTTTTTAAAAGTCAAGTTTTGGTTGACTGTTGCAGCATCCAAAAAGCCCAGATTACGGTTGCCGCGATTCTAAAAAATCTTTTTAAATCCACGGTCAACAGTTGGGGAAACAAGCAACTTGACACAACTAGTACAGCCCGACAATGAATAGTTCATGCGTGCTCGGCTGTGGTTGTGATGTGTGTGTTCCCGCGCGCTCCCGCAGATCACGGCGCCCCCGTGCGCCCAGTGTTGCCATAACTAAATTTGACAGTTGCTACTTGCGTCAATTTGAAATTACACCATTAAGTGCAGCAACTGAAAACTTGTCGATCATCGAAACTCACAACTAGAGTTGCTGTCTGCGTAGTTTCTTTAAATTTTATGGAAACAACTAGTTCCGAATTGTGTTTCAAAATTGCTGTTTGCGGAGCCCCTAAAGCTGTCTACACTTTAGCTAGCTTTAGAGGTCTGGCCGTTAGAAATGAGCGAGGCGCACCCTACATGTATGCGGGACTGGCTTGTTGGCAGTGAAGTTGTCCCGAAGTCCCGAAAACTTACTGGTCGACCGTTCGTAAAAATGCTTGGGGGAGGCCTATCAGCGATGGGCACATTTTGAGGCGGTTTTGTAGTCGACATTTTTACGTGTCGACTACATGTTCGAACTTGCAACCTGCAGGCTAGTGTATGGGCGTAAATGACGTGCGTATGTCACTAAAATTTAATGGTAAAGAGCTATAAATTTTTAAATCGGTAACAATAATTGTCATACTTACTGAGATTTAAATAATTTGAAAAAAGTTAAAAGAAATCGAAAGGTATGTTCTTCCGTGCTTCGGAAGGCATGTAAAGTCGTCGGTCGCGGTTGCATTAACAGTCGTTGGCAACCACCGATCCGCGTTAGGCCCGCGTGTTGGGAAAACACCACAGGGAAAACGGGTCCGTTTTCTCTGTGGTGTTTCCATCCATTGGGAAGGTTCGTGCCCCAACAGTGGGGGTATAAAATGAGCTGGTGATGATGTGATGTAATAAACAAATAAAAAATATAAAAGTTCAATAGTGTACGAGTATTGATTTTCTAGATTCTAGACGATGTAATTTTGTTTTTATGTAGTAGGCCCTGTATAATACAAATACTTTGAACGTTCGCACACCACACCACACGACCCTTAATTACTGATTTGGAACGATATGGAATTTGTTTGCTTGGACCTTTTACGTTTTTATTAATTCGAAAGATATATTTTTTAGGCTGTATTATTAAATACTAGAGCTACAATGGGGTTTACTGTTTAACTTGGAACAAACTGTGATGTATCCAATTAGAATTGACCACCCTCAAAGTAGGATTTGTCTAATGCATTTCGTTTTATAAATGTTAAGTACAAGAATTTAGTTCCTTGTTGATTTAGTATAAAAGAAAAAAGAATTAAAATTGAAAAATATTTTACCTATATGTTTAAGTTTACTAGAGATGACTTACATTTTCAATTGAATCGTCTTTTTGTGAACAACTGGAACGTCAAATATAATATTATTTATGAAATAAGATAAATTTATTCTCCATTTTAAACATTTACATAAAGACAATTGGACTGAAATATAATTTTTCAATATTCCAAATCAAATCATTACTTTGAAACAAGTATTCAGCAAAGCAGGGAGCAGTTAAATATTTTATACCTTATTTTGTACAATAAAGATTAAATATATATGATAACAATAAAATGTATAGACTACATCAATGTATGCAGTTTTATTGTATGCAATGCATAATGCATTCCAAGTGTCAATTTTTTTTATGTTTTTCAGGTAACAATTATGTATGATAGTACTTAATACAGACACATGAATTATAATATCATCTACGAAAGTCCATGATCTGCTAAATGTGATATTATCTCTTCATTACCAATCAATTTAAAAATATCAATATTATATAATATTTTATTGTATACCTATGCTACATCTGATTTAATTTTAAGCAACTTTTTGTTATTTTTTGCAAATTTAATTGTATTACCTACTTTAATTATATTTATTATTTCGATAATGTAGTGTCTTTTATTGCAATCCCGAATTTTAACACAAAGTTAGAGTCAATTTGAACCACAGACTTTGACCCTGTTATTTAAAACGCAATGGAGTGCGCAGTGCGCAGACGACAGATTTTCTTCCGCGGATTTTGTCCCCCCCCTCCCCTTCATTGTTTGTGTTTCAATGTTTTGTCTCTTTTACTCTAATTTGAAATGACGTTTAGATGACTCAGAATGACTATTCGGAGCTTATTCTTTGTTTATTTGGTATAAGGCACTATAAGTTAAACATTCACCATCTGAAGAAAGCCTATAACGAAGCTGCCAAGCCTTGCAAGAGGGTTTTGGTCCAATTGGTCCAAGTTCACCCAGCTGGAAGCCGAGCATTCTGGCCCCTTGCCAAAGCGGTTGAAACTAATTTTTGCCAGCCCTCCACACCACCGCTGTTAAGACCAGATGGTTCACTTGCCCATACTGCGGCTGAAAAAGCGAACCTGTTCGTTTCTCTCTGCACAAAACTCGCGTCTAGATGTCGCAGCAAAATCACCACCTAACGTACCTTATGCCGTCTACTCCATGGCAGGACAGCTTCATACGTCAAAAAGAGGTATCAAAAATCCTACGAACTCCGAGTGGGCCTGATGGTATTCCAGCGATAGTCCTCCGCGCAACTGCGCGAATTCTTACTCGCCTGTTTCGTCTCTTACTGGAGACTGGACTCGTTCCCAAATCTTGCCTCACATCTTTACTGAGATACTTGAGGGGTTGGGGGCCTATCATTTCTCACTTCTCATTTCTATTATCATTCATCATCATCATACTAAGAAGAAGATAGAACGGACGAATAGGCTTGATGCATTTCATCCGTAGCCGTAAAACAATACAAAAAAAGAAAAAAGAGTAACTGTCAGATTGTTTGTTGTGTTGTGTTGGCTTGCACCTCTGGCTTGCATAGCAATGGTAGTCTACGAATAAAATATTTCAACCGAGTGTCTATGGTTCCCATATGCGATATGACAATTTTCTCTCCCCCCTCCACCCTTCTTACTACAACTTGTTTCTTAGCAACGCCTCACTGTCATATATTATATCAATTAAATAAATTCTAATTCAAATATTATAAGTGATATTTTTTGTTGATTAATTTTCGTAACTTATCCTTTCAATTTTTTAAAGCTTTGCAAAATTTACAGCAACTGCATTGTTATAAGTTGTGCTAGTAGGCGAAAGGATTTCAATTTATGTAGGTTTATTTCCTAAAAGGGAAAGTAGTTGAATGCACTTCAACACTTTGAAGTGCTACAACTGTTTAACCAACCTACGGAAAATAAGTTTTGATTCCACATATTTCCTAAATGGTAAGTTCTTAAATGGTATTTTAAACTTCTTCTTAGTTAGTAATTTATATTTGCTTAAACTATTATTCATTTAATGCATAAAATATTATAGCATACACTTGAATAATTGAATAAATAAATGAGGTCCATGTAGAGCAACGGGTCCAGAAAGGCTGATGATGACTATTATATTAATCATTAGGTAGTTATGTAAAATACATAGTACTACGACAGTACTACCTATTACTAGTATACACAGTACAAAATACATAATACAGTTCCTATGCAAAATGGTATTAAGAAGAGCAGTTCTCGTTTGTCAATATTTCTATAATATTTATTGTATATATACTTTGACATGTAAATGTATCAAGGAAGTCAGCAGCATAACTATGTATACCTACCTTACCCTATACAGCAGCGCGAAGACATACATTCTGTAAAATGAGGTTGAGAAAACAATAAAGGTGCTAAGCAGGTAGGTTTATATATATGCCAACAATTTGCTTTTACTGTTTAATGAATAGATAGTCAATAAGTATTATCTTGGCTTTGATAAGAATCATAATTTTTTTTAATGATTTATAAGAATCTGTTTTTAAATGATGCTATTTTTAATTCAAGGCCTACATTGCCAGACATTTTATTTCTTAGAACCTTCCGTGATTCTCACGGACTGCCTTTACAATTTGATAAATTAGTAGATATAGGCGCTATAAATTATAAGAAAACTATAAATGAGGCTGCTTAAAATTTTATTAATGTTGTTTTTGTTTCAGGTTCGAAAATTATTTCATCTGCATCTATTCATAGTGAAGCAGCCTAAAATAGTCTAAGACCTGCATAAAATACGGATGTTGTAGACTTGTAGCGACTTCCTTTTGTACAATTTAGCAAAGTCCGAAATGTTTTCGATTTTTGCTTAAAGCACAAATTATTATTACATACATACATATATACATACATACATACATATAATCACGCCTCTTTCCCGTAGGGGTAGGCAGAGACCACTTCTTTCCACTTGCTACGATCCTTACATACTTGTTTCGCTTCGTCCACTTTCATTATTCCCTTCATACATGCTCTTCGGTTTAGGGTACTCTTGACCTGGCCTTTTTCAAGACATCCCTGATTTGGTCTCGAAACGTCCGCCTAGGTCTACCCCTACCAACACTTTCATTCACACTCGCCTTATACACTTTTTTCGTCAATCGTTCCTCATCCATTCTCTCGACATGGCCAAACCATCTCAGCATACCTTTCTCAATTTTTGTCACTTCATCTTCTTTCAGACCACAACGTTTCCTTCTCACTATTTCTTATCCTGTCACTCAGTTTAACTCCTATCATACTTCTTAACGCTCTCATCTCAACTGCATTTATTCTGCTTTCATGTTTCTTCTGCCATACCCAACTTTCACTTCCGTACATGAGTGTCGGAACCAACACCCCCTCATGTACAGCCAAACGAGCCTTGTTAGACACCTTCCGACTGTTCATAAAGGAGTGCAAAGCTCCATTCACCATGTTTCTTGCATTCACTCTTCTTTCAATATCACTCTCACACTTTCCATCTCTTGTAAACTTTGAACCCAGATACACAAACTCATTCACCTGTTCAATTTGTTCATCCCCAATCACGATATTGCAGTCTGTCACTGCCTCATCATCTCTTTCAAACACACTTTCGTCTTCTTTACATTCATCTTCATTCCCTTTCTAACAAAAGCTCCACCCATAGCAGTTACCATCTTCTGCAACTCCTCGGCCGAAGACGCAAGTAGTACTTGGTCATCCGCATAGAGAAAACATTTGACGAGTAACTCATTAATTCTTAACCCACTTTCATTCTCTTTTAAATCTGTCAAGCAATTGTTCATGAACAGATTAAACAGCCACGGTGACGCTACTCATACCTGTCTAACACCTTTTTCGATATTAAACCATTCAGTGTGTGCCCCGTTTATCCTTGCACAAGCACTAGAATCCCTATAAAGAGATTGCAATGCTCGTATAAGGACACTGCTCACACCGTTCACGGACAATGCTGACCACAATTCTTTCTACACCACTCTATCATAGGCCTTTTCTAGATCCACGAACGCGCAATAGACCTTTTTGTTTTTAGCCAAACACTTTTCGGCTTGCGGTGCAAGGAAAAGACCTGATCCGTACATCCCATTTCTTTTCTAAATCCCGCTTGTGCATCCCATACTTTTTCGTCTGTTTCATTCACAACCGTTTTAATCAACACTTTCGCATACAAGCTTTCGCAAGCAAGGCAAGTAAATTATTATTATTTACTTTTTTATTAAATACCTACCAGGCAAACAAAAAATAAAAAGAATCTTGATAATTATCTGTGTTTCATTTATCATTAAACCTAAATTGATTTTGAATTTAAATTAGAATAAGAGGCAAAACTTTTTTATATTATTTAAAATGCTGTGGTCCAAGGCCATAAAGTTTTATTCCTCTTTCATTTAAAAACAAACTTCTATCATATGCGGACTTCTATACGGCAAGTTTTGGTTTATGGAAGTTACCCGTCTAATGTAATCTCTAATAAGTCTGTGAACGTAGTGTTTACTTGCTCAGTGCTATTGGCAAAGAGTAAAGTAATATATAGGGCTATTGGCTTGCATGGCTCTATCTTTTCATAAAATTTGATTTTTTTTACGTATCTATGATGAAATTATTAACCAACTAAGTAAGTTTTATTGACATAGAAAGGAGTCATTCAAGAGAAAAACAAATCGTCATAAATATGGCACAAACAAATTTATTGGAAATAGATCCTGAACAGCTATTTCAAACACATTTTATTAGTGATATTGATACAGTACAGAAGAAATTGCAGTATGAAATTGAAAGGAAAAGAGAGGAGCTAAGGGCTATGGTCGGGTCAGTAAAATAAAATCTTATGCAAAAATACTCAAACTTCCATATTCAATAAGCATGAAATTATCTAAAATCAATACTGCTATAAACAAGTATTGTTTCACATCAAATCTGTTTAAGAATCAATATAATGTTTTAATCTGAATTTATGGTTTATGGTTTTTTTAATTCATATATTAATAACAGACCATTGATAAAATGTTTTTGTTTTGTTTTTATAATTTTAATGCAAATTTTTGTTGCGATACAAATTACAAAAACACAAATGTTTTTAAAATCATCAGTCAGACCATTGCTGACGAGATGCACATAACATAATGATAATGTAATGTCATATGCAATAAATAAATAAATAAATAAATAAACATTTTTACTTTTTAACACATATTGTTTTTATATTGTTTCTAAAGTGTAAGATGACACTACTTTTCGAAATAGAAGTTAACTCATTCTAATCTACTATGTTTAATTTCAGTGAGAGATATCGAGACCTCATACAAGCAGCTGATACTATTGACGAAATGAAAACCACAACTGCAAGCACACTCAATCACATTGGTGGTATGATGTTGGCCTGCAACTTGCATAATACTCATTTAGTTGGTTTTAAGATCAACGAAAAACCAGCTTTGTCCCAAAAGTGAGTACAATTGAAAGCCTTACGAGTATTCGGTGCATTAAGATGTATTTTTTTAAAAAGATTAAGATAACAATAGTCTTTATTTCTAATTAGATTTTTTTTTCATTTTATATGTTTTTTACCAATTTTTTTTTCTCCTCCTCCTCCTCTCTGCTCCTGTAATCAATATAAATTTATATATGTAATACATTTGAGGAGGAGGGAGATTACCTTTTAGGATGGAAAAGTAAACACAGTAAATAATTAACAGGTTCACTGTCCCACAGACCACATATGGTCCGTAACAATTGATTTAACCATTGTTATAAGTTTTGAACAGTGAACCTGTTAATATGTAATAATATTAATTAAGAGGTAAAGTTTGTGATTCTGTTTGCCTGTTTGTTTCTTTGAAGAGGATGATCTCTGGAACTACTGACCATATTCAAAAAAAATTAAAAATTTCTTCACTGATAGACTACTACATTATTTGTGGGTATATGTTACCTATATAGCCTATATAGCCAGTATAGCCTATGGGCTATATTATATTTAAAAAAAGTTTCTTTTTGAAATTTCAAATCCTCGTGGACATAGTTGCACGTAAAGTGCTAGTAATTAATAATATTGTGCGAAAAGCCATGTCTCTTACGCCAACCGAATTGAAGGCTGTCAAAATTTTTTCTATAGTGTTTTCAGTTTGTTTTTCAATCTTATAGTTTCCAGTCTAATGCAGACCCAGTTCATAGTATAGCTGTGCAAGTGAAGCTGTTGATGGAGATTCCAGAGAAGATATGGACTTGTATAGAGGCTGAAGACTTTGTGAAGGCCACACAATTATTCATAATTGCCAGACACGTTAACACGGGTAATTTTTTTGACTCACTATTAGTATGCAAAGTTTAATATATTATTGTTCCTATGAAGCTGTGTAAAATAATAATAATGTGTGTAGAGGCATTATAGTATTATAGTTTTAAGCTGTTGATCCCTAAGAACAAGAATAATAAGATTCTTTTTTCTGTAAGTATAAAACTTAGTCTAGATATACATAAAATAAAGTTTATTGACATTATAATGGGATATAACTAATATTTACTAAATATGTAATGCTGATATTGTAGGTAAGTTTTTATATCAAGGTTAGTAGTGCAAAATAATCTAAATAATAATAAAATACCTAAACTAAGTAAATTTGTTTACTTATCTTAGGCATCTATTTGGTGATAGTAGGTTAGTACTAACTTAATGTTTAATTAAATACCAATAAATTAATTTGTATGTAGGAGCAAGATGGCAGTAGTTAAAAACTACTTAAAACCTAACCAATTGTATTTTAACCAGCGTGGTGGGCTATGGTCCGATCTCCTTATGGTGTATAAGCTTGGAATACGAGTAGATATTCTGTGTTTTGTTCCAGTCATGTAAACTTCATTTCAAATTAGAGTAACAGAGACAAAACTCGGAATAACTATTTAAAAGCTTACACTCAATACGTACGGGAGTTTATATTCAACTGTAGGTACTGTAGAGAAACAATAAATTCTTTTTTTGAATTTTACCTTTTTTTTTTTATTATTTTATAAATTTTGTAAATGTTTAATTTATTACAAAAACACAAATGTTGAAAAAACTTCCACGAGCCTGCACCCTTCTGACATACCGGGTCAGGTGCTCTTCCAATTGAGCTATCGTGGTTCTAACCACTTATTTAATTTAGCTTCAGTGCATCAAATTTGTGGTATTTCATCTGCAAAGATGAATCTGCATAGCCATCGGTTGCAATAACCGTTGGATAGATGGCGCATTGTGCCGCTATTAGCACTCAAAGAATTAAAAAGCAGTGACAAAATTCGGCGCTTACGTTAGCCTTCCTGGTAGCATAGCGGTCAGTGCAGCCGCCCGGATTGCGGAAGACGCAGGTTCGATTCCTGGCTGGGTCGAGTGGGCGTTTAATTTTTTCACTGTATTTTATAAATTTTATAAATATCTTTTTTTGAAGATAAAATATGGAACCTAAATATTCAACAAATTTTTGATATTTTTTAGGGTTGCAACTGCACATAGGTGGTAGAAATGTGAAGCCAGGAATGCAATCCCTACAAAGGCTGGTTCAGCAACAGTGGAACTCTGTTTCTAACTTCAATGAAACAATCATTGACGTTTGTAGGCAGAAGTTGCAGGACGTGGACATTGACGTAGAGGTATTTAAAATAATATAAAGAACATTAATTAAGATTATACAGTATGTTTCGTAATAAGTGTATAATCCCGAAACAACAATCCAACCAAAAAAAAAAAATACAAAAAATACAAAAATCTTTATTCATCAACTCAGTCTACATAAACTTTTACTGTGGCCGGAGCTTCCGTTTGAGCAGAGTTACTCGTTTTGGGAAGCACCGCTCTTCCATTGAGAAATTTATAATCTTAAACTAAAATACAAAATTGCCATATTAAGGCTAGTTATAATGTCTTTAAATGTATGTATAAAAAAACACCTTGATAAAATAAAAATGCAAAAGTAACACGCAAAATCATATTTACGTAGTTTTACTTTCCCATACAAAAACTTATTATATACATTTTTATTTTATTTTATTTGTTTTCAACCCTGATATGTTAGGACTTCTGTTTTTGTTGAACTGTAAAATTGCCCTATAGTGCAGGTATTTACGGCTTTACGGTACAGGTATGTTCATAGTTTTCTGGGGTACCATGCCACATTCGGGATTATACAGGTACTACAAAACATCCAAGTACCACCATTTTTAAACTGATTTTTTTATAAATTGTAATTAATTAAAAAATATATGGAAAAAAATGTACTTAGAAAAATCGGCAGCCGGCAAGCAGTCTTGATATTTTTTTCTTTTTCAGCTTTTTTATATGAGATCACACAGGCAGTTACTAACACTCAGCCCACCTAGTTTTTGATGCATTAATTTGAGACATGAATAAACACTATTGTTTGTTTTCCAGGTAGCATGCTCTTGTCTTGTCAGTCTATACTTGCTCGACTCTCAATCCATGGTGGAACTACTCAACACGCTGATCAGCCTGCAGAGCCACAGCAGTCTGAAGTCTACACTACAGTTTGAATTGAGCCATATTCTAGAAGGCGACATTAAAGCTCAGATACGGGAGAAAATTGTGAACAGTGTCAAAATTGTTTTGAAGACTGTTGTCTTGGTGTATGCTTGTTTTGTAGGTAAGATCTATGACAAATTATGGGTTGGCAAGGTGAGGACGGCTGTGAGGCACAATTCTGCTCCACTAGTTTTCTCCGTGTGGACTCTGCTTATCTTATCTTATCTCATCTTATCTTGATTATCTTGTCTTATATCAACTTGCTGCAGAAAACTTGAGACACGCTTGTTGGAAAGGGTTACCTGTTACAAAATTCTTTTAATAAATAAATTAAATGGACGCACAATACACTCTCCGCTTCACAAACAAGCACACATACACATACCACATACACACACATACACACACCCCCACCACATACACACACATACACACACCCCCACCACATACACACACACCCTCAGAGTTTTTAAAATAATGTTCTCCTGTACAATATTTTCCGCTCATCATCTCAGCGAACGGCTGAAAAACATCTCAGCTAACGGGAACGGCTGAAAACCAGCGCTGAGGAAATCTCAGTTAAAGCTGAGCCAGTCCCTTTTGCCTACGACCTTGTGTTACTTTTTATGTTTTTATTGTAATTTCTTGAGGCAATAAATTATGTTATTATTATTATTTATTATTTCATTACTTATTTATCTTATTGGGGCTTGCTGAGGTTTCCCTCTTGTATTAGCACTTTTATGCAACCCCATCCTTGCCCTCTTTACCTTTGGAAAAATGCTTTAACAACGTCTTTAAGAGCGAACAGCCTGAAGTCCTCTGGTTTCGGATAGGCCGACCAGTCTCATTCTTTTCCTAGCCAGAGAGTCGCAATCACACAGTAGGTGCTTCATTGACTCCGTTTCCTCTCCACATGCTCTACACAAGCTATTCGCTGATAGATGCATTCTGTGAATCATTTGTTTTGTAGCATAGTGCCCTGTCAAGGCTATTAATGGTTAGTAGGGCCTGCCTTCTACTGCCTCCGCATATGAACTTCGTCAGAAGACGTTTTCGCCTAGGAAGGGTTTTGAGTGTTTCATACCCGGTTGCTCTTTTCGACGTCGCCATACTACGATGATAAAACAATATGGGAAGCCTGCATCGCGGTAGCGAAGTTTCACCATTTCCTTCGCTATATATAGCACCTCCAACTAACATCCGCTGGACCTCGGTCCCGGAGCTATACAACCCAGCTCGGAGGAAGATCTTCCCTTTGGCCTTCCTCAATGTGGCGCACCCCCTACCATTACCATCCTACAATACTATTGTGTATTGACGAATAATAATGATTATCCACTTTAAAAAATACTTTGTAATATGTTCATTCCTATTAAACTTTTTTTTAATAAATTAGATCATGTCAAATCAACCATAGACGTTGTAAATAAAAATGACAGCTAATGTAAACTTAATATAGAACATTGTAATATTTTTTAAAATTATTTTTAAGATAATGATGGTGGTGCTGTACTGGCAAAATTGAAGGAACTGTTCAGGAGAGATTCGCAACCTTTGGTTGAACTAGTGCGTTTTAGCGATCCCGCTGGATTGAAACTTCTGCCCCCAATAATTTGTAATTACAGGTATTATAATTATAATAATTATTTTTAAAGTTTTACCAGTTATATATTAATAATAACTTACTTACTTCTTATGACAATTAAAAAGAGGCTTCTAAAAAATTAAGCTTACACCCTGGGACCTGTATTATTCAATTAATATCTCACATTATGCACAGATATGAATGTAGTTTTTTAAAACCATCTTATTATTTACATATACCTAATAAATCCATTAGGAACAATACTACATCTGTCTTCTTGGATCTTCTAAAAAATCGGAGATTCGTTTTTATGAATAAACCATTATGATAATATAATTAATTCGTTATCTGACGCCTGATTTCATTAATTATTAGGCTCTCGTCAAACAAAGAAGTGCAACCGTTAGCCAAAGGTGAAATAACGAAATGCGTCCAAGAGTGGAGCGTCTGGGTGAAGTCGTATATAGACGACAGCGTGCGTGCTTTGCTGCACAACATTACGAGGGTCAAGTTCTTACACGAGATAAGAGAGGAGGCCTTCAAAGTTGGTGAGTAACACTAGACTTTATGGTTTTGTCCAAAATATGTGTCAAAATTGTAACACTCACTTAGACTTTTGTCCTTTTACTAAAAAACCGTGTTTATAGATAGATAATCAATGGATAAATACGTGTCTAAAAGTATTAGCTAAAAAGTGACAGTATCTGTTTTAGCACTGTCTAACTAAAACGATGACGTACAACAGAAATTGCTTTACTTTATGAGAGCAACCTTTTTAATTCTAAAGTGCAATGCATACTAAGACAATGAGATGCTGAGGGTCTCGGGCAAAGACTTCGTTTGTTCATTACTTTCATACAAGTGTTCATTTAAATAAAACTATTTTTACGGGTCTTTACACATTCAATTAGTTGTTCATTGTTTTTGAACCTTATGCTAAGTCAAAAGGGTTCAATATTTAATGGAAATATTTTCTTTCCATCTTCCTTGCAATTGCTCGTTCATGTTATCTAGTGATAGAAATATTTACTTTTTAATAAATACTAGTTCTATATTTTTTAAGAAATTAATATTTATCACTTAAATACTTGTAATGGACGGAGTTTCAATATATCTCATTAGTTAGCTATTATATCTAAACATGTATACTCATTTAACAAGGTAAGTATCTTTTCAGAAACACCCTCCAACTGGGGTACAATCTGTGCATCGCTCGACATTCCCGAAGTCCACGTATGGTGTCATTACTTCCAACCACTACTAACCGGTCGTGTTAAAGCGATCATTGATAGCCGATGGGTGAAAATTTACGATGAGTTCAAGACTCAAATACTAGTGGATTTGACTAAGGTGTCCACTGAGGGTGAAATTGAGAAGGAGGCTGATGTTAACTGGTTCGTGTGGAAGGATCTCATTGGAGAGACTGTCATTGAGTCAAGGAATGATGTGATAAAAGTTATGACTTCGCTGATGAAAGGTTGGTTAAGAAGTTTATACACAATATTTGTTATTAATATTTGTAAGCCTATAAGCGTTCCACTGCGGAGCACATAACTACATGAACAATAGTAAATGCAGTGCACATTAATTATTAATGAATTTAATTTTTATCTATATTTTAAATGTTGTATCTGTTTTTGCCATAAAAACACAACTGTATAGTCGGCCCATTAAATTACTTAACTTAAAAGAGAATGTTATTTGCATATCGTACAACAATTAGGTCTTTTTTACAACACAGAATGCAAAGTGTTATTATAATGAAAGTTTTTGTCAAAAGTAAAAGCAATTTAAACCAAAAAAAACAAAAAAAAATTGTCACAAAAAAACTTTACTAAAAACTTGTTTGCTAATAAAAGATTTTAATAACTTTCCAGAAGAATGGATGGCTGAAGGAAATTTAAACTTAAACTTTAAGACTTTAACTTTAAATTTGTTTGTAGGAATGTCCCGCCAGGATCGCGGTTACACCCCCACCCTCGAAAACCTCTGCCAAGCCTTGGACAATGAGCTACAAAGGTTGCTGGAAGACCTCAGAGTCTATCTCTATCGAGACACCAAAGGCAGTGTTTCTAATAGCAAGTTGCTTTACGCTTACGACGAGAAAGATGAAGACGAACAGATATATAGCGATAAAAGTGACATTGAAGTTTATTTGAAGGATGTTTCCGATAAAAATGTTCAGAGGTAATACAAATCATTGTTGGAAATTAAATGTTTTCAATCTTATTACAAGCTAATAAAGTTCAATTGTTTTGTGCTTTCTATTTCGCCACTGCCCGTCTAAGATTTATAGTCTTTTAAAAAATTCCTTACGGGTAACCACTTGCACCTTCTTCTTACCTGATGTAAAGTGATGATAAAGCTGAAGTGGAAGCGCACTTCACCCTGAATCCTCAATACTAAGGCATTGGCTATCTTATCTGTAGCTGCCGGAACAAAAAAATGCTACAAACATTGACGTTATAACGATATTTAGATAAGATGGTGTTAGCTAGCCAGGCGAAAATTATAAACCTAGCTTTTGCACTATTACGGCTCCCGCCCACGACCGACTTTTTGTAAGACCGATAATCGGACCGATTTTTTCGCCGAGGTTTTTTTTACCGATTTTGTGACCGACTTTTTGCAGGACGTGTAATTCCATACTTTTAATTTTCACCTGTCTAAAAAATCGGTCACCGATTATTGAACATGGGCGAGGGCTCTTAACATTATGCAATCAAATAACTACAAACAAACATTCCAGTATGATACAATACATCAAAGCGTGTTTCGAAGAGCCAACACTACAATCCACTGAGCTTCAACGAAAGACAACAGCTATATACACCGCCCGGTTCTCGCAAGCAACTTCCACCCTTATGCCTGGTCTACGCAAGTGCTATATTTCTGAGGAGACAAACAACTTGGGAGTTGTGACCATAGACGATAACGCTGTGAAGAGATGGAATAGGTTGTGTTCGATATTAAAGGAGAATTGTCTGTTTTCTTGGGAAAAATGGGTCGATATAGTAGTGGTTAAAATTCAAGATTTGACCAAAGGATTGCCTCAGCAGTTCACTTTGGATGCTAACATCGATTATTTAATGATGGTAAGTTCTATATAGGTTTTTACATTTAAGTTTTGTTAAAATACAGTACTTTTTTATATATATCCAACTCGAACGCCCCGGAGAATCGAGTAAGGTATAGGGACACGGTCGCACAACACGCTTGGATATTACAAAAAAAACACTAAATACATTTAACTAATAAATAACCTCTAAGGTTTGATTGGTTACTACGACTTAAACAACTATCTAGTTTTAGGCCGCCTTAAAACTCAGTAATGCCACAAAATAAGGAGACCGAGAAGGCAAGCTTAGTACATACCGCGCTCGAGCAACGCACGCATTGACTCCTTACACGGACACGGATCTCGGAACAGCTCGAGTCCGAGCGCAGTTGTTGCGAGCTTCCCTGTCCGCGAGAGGTTGCCTATTTATTTTATTTTTTATTTAAGGCACAGTTACAGACAACGGATAGAAAACATACAAAAATACATTTATGTACAGTTAACAACGTATACCCGTGCCCAATTACAAAGCATTTACCTTTAACTTACCAAATAACAAAAGCGAAAGCAATTAATATTAGGTTAAACAAAGTTTGATAACATAAAATCAAGTTAAATAAATGTTATTTTAAGTTAAATAAAATAAAATTACTAAACTCAAAACAAATTTGCAAACACAATAACAAGTTTTAATTGGTATGTGTTGCCATTAGTGATCACTTGAAGGCAGGGATACCACAGCCAAAAAGGTCACAATCCGAACAGATTTCATTTAAAAAATCACACATTCTATGCATAGGACTGTTACTCTTTGTTACCTTCCAACTAAGCTAATGCTAATAAAAATTTTTAAACTATTATTTAGTAAGTGTTGACGAATGTCAAAAAAAACTAATTTAATGCGCATGATGATGGCCTCCTCGTCGTAACCAACGACACTGTCACTGCCTTCTGGCGTGTGCTCTGATGTGGCTGGAAAAGCGCATTTAGCCCATAACATAAAGTTATAAAATCTCTTTTCTTAGCGAACATCTACATTCCTTCCAGCCAAATCTAATGTTTGTAGCTTTTATTGTTCTTAAGATTTCGTGATTACATTCCTGTTAGTTCGTGATTACAATTCCATATTTATAGCTTTTTGTTTGTCGCAGCAATGGGACGTTATAAAAATTGAGGAAAAAGACGAAGAAGGCAACGCCATAGAATCCACTATAAAGGTGCCCGCTGGCCCATCGCTGAAACTACAAGAATACCTCTACGCCATCAGCCGAATTCTGGACGAAGTCGTCCCCCATACCCTACCTTCAGAGATCCACGCAATGTTCATTGAGAAAGTTACGGACGTCACTTTCGCACACTACAACAGTTGTATAAGAGAGAAGGAGATGGATATAAATCAGAGGTGTGCACTTCAACTGCTGATGGACGTGAGGCATACGACCTTGCTATTGGTGCCGCGGGAGAACAAAAAGGCAATGGAGTTTTCGCACGATATTTGTGAATTTCTTCGGCAAAAGATAGACCCGTTTGATTACGATGTGTTCTATCCGTACATACAGACTAACTTGAAGAGATCTGTACAGAGAGTTCAGGTAAGTTCTGTGATTCGCTCGATTCTCTGTGATTCCGAACTCCTCGGAGAATCTAGTAGGGAACGAAGACGCGCACTGATGGCATTCCATCTAGAAAACCTCTGACGGTGCTTTTTCACACGGCTTGAGGAACCCTTTATGTTTCTCGCCGCCCCCAAAAAGCCCGGTGAAGCTGAAAATGCCGTCTGAAACAATCAGCAAACTCTCCAAAAAATATCTATACTTCAAACTTTGATGCAACGCTACGAAACTACGAACCTCCTTCGTGGAGTCAACTTTTTCCTAGTGTAAAATCATAATCAGGGCTATTATTGCCTGTTCACTTTTCCTCAATTTCCTTCGTGGGGGGAGGGGGGATGGTACACAATAAACAGATTTTATGGCGTCAGCCGTGCTATAAAATGACGTGGGACGTTCTAGGGAGTCACGAGCACCGATATGTATACACTTTGACTCTTATTCCATTCTATTAAAAGCTACAATTGTTTACATATTTTTGATTGTGACTGTACTCTCGTTGGTAACTAACTAACTTAGTAGTTGCTCTTAGTCATCCATCACTAAAATAACCCTTTCAGTTTCTTGCCGCCCTCAAAATGTCCGGTGGAGCTGAAAATGCCGTTTGAGGCAATCAACACACTCTCTCCAAAATAAAACCTATTTGTACTCTTTAGAGCCAAAATTCAAAGTCAATAAAAATATTGCTGTTCTCTTATATGTTAGACATAGTTTTGATTGATTTGATTGTATATTATCCTCCAACAAGGTGTACCGATGATTTGGTGAAGATAGTGGGTAGCCGCTGGATGCGAGCAGCACAAAACCGGTCGTTGTGGAAATCCTTGATCAAAGCGTTTGTCCAGCAGTGGACGTCTTTTGACTGAAATGTATAAAATATACTAACCAGCGACTTTTCATTCCGATTCGTAACTCTATCATTAAGTCAAATTACATGATATTTTACTATTGACCATATTTTTTATTTACAGACTCTACTGGGCAGCTTGATCCTCCAACACGGCCAACTAACCGGTGTAATCGGGACTAAACCGGTTCTATCCGGCGGCACCGGTGACAAGGCTTCCGGCTTGCTCGCGTCCGGCGACTCGCATTGGTTCTCCTTGCTGCCGGTCGCTACGCAGCCTAGCCTGAACAAAAAGCACGATAAACCGGTATGTATAATTTGCCATCAAAAAGTAAATAATTCAACTACACTTGGGGGCAAAGAAAACGCACACACGTAACATTCTTATACAAACGAGGTAACTTTAAAGCCTTGGTTCCGCCAAGGTTTCATCATCACCAGCTATATACCCATCCGATGACAGGTCCTTGCGAAAGTTGCTTAACCTAACCATCGCAGACCGAGCGAGTTAACCACTACGACACCAAAGCTCCTCGAGCGCCAAGGTTTATCGGAGCTTGATTGGGATGATAGCAGTCTGTAGTGTGAACGGAGGAGTTTCGACTCAACTGAATGATACAACCGTGTTGTTCATTAAAATTGAATTAAAATGTAGAGGAATCCTGTTAACGAGAACTCCACGCGGTTTGGCGTCTAAACGGCGATTTAGGGAATTTCGTGTCGATGGAGATTTGGATCTCACTTGTTTACACTGTCCATTGCTAGCATCACAATTAAATACTGATAAACATTGGCCGAGAAGCAAGGCTTTAAAATAACCTCGTTTGTATTTAAATGTTACGGATGTGTGATTTTTTTAGGGGTTGTAAAATTATATAATTATAAAGGTTATAGAATTTGTCAGTAGATGTCCATTTTGGAAACTGTTAAAAAGGGATTCTTTCATATAAATTTTCGACAAACTCTAACTGTAGGCCTAGAGCTAACTATTCTCGAAAACGAAAGTAATAACAATGACAAACTCTATGGAATAACTACTGTCAATTAGTTCCATTTATAAACGTTGTGGCGCTGTATAAATTTCCATACAATGCGCTAAAGAATAATACGACACTAAGTGCCTTACAAATAAACAAAAAATAAGGTCCGATAGTTTTTCCCTATTTGGTCTCTTTTATTCTAATTTTAAAATGACGTTTACATGACAGGAACAAAACACGGAATAACTATTCGGACCTTATTTGTTTATTTGTAAGGGGGTAATGCGATACGATAACTTGTTCGCACTAATCCTACTGTATTTGTATACACATGTTAGCTTCGCCAAATAGGCGGGAACTAATTAAAGAATATAATATCTTCATAATATTTAAAATCTGTTATTTGCTGTATGTTTAATATATATTTAAAAGCTGTGGGTTTTGAAACATCAATAAAATAAAAATTTAATTATGAGATTTATTTTGTGCTGATGTTTATTATATAAAAAATACATAATGCTAAACGAGAACATTCACTAAACATTTATATTTATTTCTGCAGAATGTACAAGCCATCTGAAATAAAGACGGTATGGATTGTGTGAAAGTTGACATATAATGAGCACTTAACATATTGTCTAGAATATATATATACATTAAAAATCATATAGAAAAAAAACTAACGTGAATTGGAATATATTTTTTTTTGTGGATTTGACCATTAATTAATTAACTTTATTGGTACAGTTTGATCAGTGTACATATAATACAACACTCAAACAAATTGTATATTATTTATTATCATTAAAAAAAAAAATCACATTGTAGCATGCATGTAAAATGTATTCTGTACCCGACGTAATAGCTAGGTCATATATCTATAATAAATTATTTTACAAATAAAATTAAGAAAACCCCCACGAGTCTTGAATGCTTTTTCTTTTTTTAAATATGTTACGAGTAAGCACAATGCCTTCATCACACCTGATGTTAAGTGGTGGAAGCGCACTTCACCCGGAATCCTCAACTACTAAGGCACTGGCTATCTTATCTCTAGCTGCCGGGACACAACAATGCTATAAACATTGATGTTATGGCGACATATTTAGATAAGATGGTGGTAGCTAGACAGGCGAACAAAGAACCCTACCACCAACTAAACCGAGTAGGTACACAGACATGTACCTCCTGCTGGGAATCGAACCCTAAACGGCTGGGTCTAAACTGATGGTATTAACCACTAAACCACAGAGACGGTTTCACGGTTTCAACCTGTATCCGATCTCATTGCCAGGGTGTTTGTAATTAACGAAGTTATGTTTTTTTTGTAATATACATTAACACTATGAGATTGCTGTTGCAAAAGATGATACACACTAATCCGCATTATATGTTAAAGAGGTGGATCGATCTCCCCATGTTATTAACACTTGATTATCAATATTATCATTCAACGAAAGAACTACTAATTGTATTAAAGTAATCATTATTAAATTGAAGTTTAGAAACATGCAACCTTAAATATATTTAAATAATTATGTATATTATTTGTATATTCTTTACTTATAATACATCTACACCATCTACATCTCCAGTCTCTCACATAACGGTTGTTATATATGTTACATTTGTAGTATACTTACCTATTGCATCACCTTTATGTGAAGGAGAAATAAATGACTTCTTATCTTATCTTCTTAATACCTACAGAACAGTATTTACACACTGAATGAAACTTTCACTTTCATAAATATATTGCGCACACTGAAAGAAATTCTAATTAGCACACTTATAAGCAATAAGTGCCATAGGTTAGATCTAGTTTAGGTACTAAGTGTCAAATAATTTTAAGCCAGCATACATTGTGATCTGTTTATAGGCTGACTGGCTAGCCACTGTGAGCCGTTCATACGACGATGACATTTCATTATAATTTTGTATTTATCATTGACGCATTGGAAGCAATTTTGATAATTATAATTTTATAGAATTTTTTTTTTTTTATAGTTACAAACTAATATATTTATTTAAAAAGACAAACACAACATAATAATAAAACTACTTTAAATTAAATTTACAAAAAACTATAAACTATAACTAATACTATAAATAAAAATTTGCCCCAAATCATCCCCATCAGGCAGAGTGCCCAGTAAGCTAGCAGCATTGCCACGTTGGATAGCAATGCTTATACGCTGGCCCAAGTAGCTGCTAGCTCTGGGGTCCCGGGTCATTCTTTAGTTTAGTATTTTAGTCCTTACCTTCTATCAATTATGTACTAATTCCCGATGAGTACTTTAGACTACTTTGGTGCCACGGAGCCACAAAGACGTTTGTGGCGATCACATTAAATATTAAGTAAGGTACCTACAAATATTTTGCAACCTTAATGTAATCTTTATGTTTAAGATTTAAGGTTCACAGTAAGCTAAAGTTGTTTATGCTATCCAATCTTTGTTCAGATTTTGTTATTCGAAATTTAAATGCATAGGTATGAGCAAACACGACCACTTTCGAGATGCATTTTTGTCCCGGATCCTTTATCTAGTGCATAATTGGTCGAAGTTAGTAACAATTGAATACAGACCACCTGCTGCACCTGCAGACCACCAATTGCCATCCCGTAAAATTTCATTGACAACCAATGTTATTTTTTGGCGACGAAATTTGTGTCGAACCGTAGTGCGACTACCTTAAATCCGTCCTACAAAATGACATTCACATGTAGTCTTAACTTAACATTATTAATCACGTGTTTTGATTGTAGATGAAGAAGAAAGTTGTGGCGGCAAGTCCGAACAAGTCCCGCTCAGAGATATCGGAGCTGATGACCAGCTCGCTGCCAATCAACTTCGCCAACGCGAGGTCTGGCGCCGCCTCGTTCTTTAACTCCATGACGTCGGATTGGTTCAGTGGGTCGTAACAGTCTTTACTATCTTTCTTGATTTCGAAAACAAATTGATAGACGCCGCAACATAGAGTTTTCAAATATATAGTTCAAGATGATTGGTTACAGTGAATATATTTTTTTTATATAGTATGTATTGTTTTTTATGTAGTATGTGTCGATCTATTTGATGGTGGTGATATAGTAGGAAAAATAACTTCGCATTTGTTAGGAATTAATAGTTTTATTATAATGTGATGAATTAATTGAATTATTATTGTATAGTATAATTTAAAATTATTGATAATTATAATGATGTTTAAATTACATATTGAAATATGTTTTATTTGGATGAATTCTTTAGATTAACCTTTCTATTGCAATTTCATTACTGAGAAGCATTTAAAACCCACAAATAAAGTTTCAAATCGTATCAAATCAGTTAAACAAACTTTTTTTTTAAATATTTTCTATTAACTGACAACATTTCTGTATTTCCCCTAAGCATATAAAATTTTATTAAAATTGGCTATCTGGATTGAAATTATTGGGGCTTTAAAGTTTGATTAACTGACAACATCTCTGTATTTACCTTAAGCATATACAATTTTATTAAAATTGGCTAACTGGATTGAAATGATTGGAGCTTTGAAATTTATATCCATCACCAGCTTATTTTCGCCCGCCCGATCCTCTAAATGACAGCACACATTTACAGAATACACTAAACATGCACACCAGTTTAGGCCCAAGACACCGTACTCGTAGAACAAGGGTACGAAGAACCGGTTCACACTCGCTCTACACCAGGTACAGACATGTACCTGGGCGGTACTCTCCTCCTCCACGGCCCGGTCAACCCGAGCCGAGGTCCGTGCCTTTAGAGGCGCCCTCGGGTTGCTCCGCTCCCCGATCCGATCCGAACCCTTCGGAGAATCTAGTAGGGCACGGGGACGCGCACTTGTGCGCGATGCCGTTCCCTCTAGATAACCTCTGAAGGTGATTCGTTTCACACGGCTTGAGGGACCCTTTACATTCCTCGCCGCCCCCAAAAAAGCCCGGTGAAGCTGAAAATGCCGCAGCGGCAATCAGCAATCTCTCTCTCAAAAAAAAAAAAAACCAGCTTATTTTACGTCACTTTTTACGTTATTTTACGTGTTTTTTATGTCACCAGTCCCCACTTGTACTTGTTGTAATCTTCGGCCCTGCTTTGGGGCCGGTTCGGGCTACGAGACAAGTTCTCCTGCCTGGGTTCTCTTCTCGGACGACTTCAGCCGTACCGGGTCTCCTTGAGGGCACGGCAGGGGTAAATTTTTTTTGTAATGTTAATGTTATTCAATTTTTTTTGTATTTTTTTAAAAGATTTTTTGCCCCGCCGTGCCGCGAGCCTTAGTTGAACTCCTTGGAAGCGCTGCACGCCTGTCCCTCGCCCTGCGCTGCCCTTGGCGCGGTCAGCACCCCGGGTGAGACGGCAAAGCCAAGGCCCAGTGAGCGCCAGCGAGCGGGCTACGACTTACGGGTCCGGTAAGACGTGCGGCGGGTGATAGGATCTATGGAGTCAGCGTGGGCCATGTGGGGCCGACACAATGCGAGTATATACCCGTGGGGCAGATGGTGGTGGTTTTAGGCCCACCCCCTGTTGAGTGAATCGAATAGTTGAAGTAGCTGTTGACTGCGGTGGTTGCACCGGGTTTGCCGACGTGCGTCGGTGCGGTCGCCATCGCGATCGTCGGCCTCGTCGCTATCTTCATCGCTGGTCTTCCTATTCTTCTGGTGGTGCTCCGAGGCGCCGGTTGCGGCGGCGCTGGAGCAGCTGCTGACAATGATAAGCATTCATTGTCGGCCGCGGTCAGAATAGACCACGGCAGAGGTCTGCTGGTCGCGTCCGGTAGGCGCCCGTGAAGCGGGGCGATGTCGCGGAGGTACTCGTGTGGCCGTTGTCGGCACGGTCGTATATCCGACGCGCCATCCGGGCCACAAATTCCGCGAGGGGCGTCATTTCTGACGAAACGCCCGGCACGCGCTGTCATGCGCAGCGTCATAGACTGCTGCGCCTGCAGTCTCTTGCGCTGGGCCCCAGTCCCCACTGTTATAGCACAAGCCTTCCCTATGGATGGAAACACCACAGGGAGAACCGGCCATAAACCACCACGCGGGCCCAGTGCGGATTGGAGGTTGCTTACGACTGCTTATGCAGCCGGGACCAACGGCTTTACGTGCCTCCGAAGCATGGAGGAGTTTGAGAATATAAAATTTTTGGTCGCCCATCCGATGACCGGCCGATAGTTGCTTAACCTTAGCAATCGCAGACCAGGCGCGTCAACCACTGCGCCATCGAAATCCTTAAAAATTGGTATAGGATACTATGGCTTATCGTCATTACTTATTTATTACTGACACTTAAAAAAAACTACAAATAAATAAAATTATATTTTAATAATCATCATAATCAATCAACAATACTCAGATCTATTAACTAAAAGTACTAAGCCTCTTCCTCCTTTTTAGTTTCACCAACTTTCCTACCAAGTAGCCTGAAGTTATCGCTGTAACCGTCACTGTAGCCGCCGAAGTAGTTACCCTGGCTGTTGGGGTACTGCCGGTCGTACCCGGGTCGGTACGAGTTGTACCCAGGCCGGTTGACGCCCGGGTAACCGATGGTACCCTGGTTGTTATAGCCCGGGCGGTAATCGTAGCCGGGCCTGTAGTTAGGTCGGTAACCTGCAAATAAAATATTTAACGTTGTATAAAAATTCTTATTTCATAGTCTGAATAAAAATAAATTTCACAATAAAGGTCTGGTCACGCAACAGAGTGAACAGCGTTGGCACCGCTGTGAATGAATTCCTAATACAAGGCGTTTGATGACTATTCATTACTGTACCCTAGACTTTACAATCACTTACCATCTTAAGACAAAGTCAAGTCCGTATTATAATTTAAGTATTATTATTATAATTTTCAGCCATTACTTTCCTACTACAAGGCAATGGCTCGCCTCTCCGTTTACCTATCTCTATCCTGAGCTAGTTCATCCCAATTCTTCAAGTGGGAGTCCAACTCATTAAGTATTATAATTACAATACACAAATGTTGAAAAAATTTCCACGAGCAGGATTTGAACCTGCACCCTTCTGACATACCGGGTCAGGTGCTCTTCCAATTGAGCTATCGCGGTTCTAACCAGCCCGCCGAAATTATTCAACACTATTTACTTTTTTACTTTGAAAGCCAAAGAAAAATTTGAAATATTTTGTATATATATTAATTAATTTTATAATTAGCTTGCCTACTTCTTAACTGATTTTTAGTATTTGTAAAAATATTATGATCAGATGTTAATGACGGTAGTTGTTGACATTGAATTGGCGCCTTTGGCTTTCGGCGGGCTGGTTAGAACCACGATAGCTCAATTGGAAGAGCACCTGACCCGGTATGCCAGAAGGGTGCAGGTTCAAATCCTGCTCGTGGAAATTTTTTCAACATTTGTGTGTTGTAATTTGTTTCGCAACAAAATTTGCGTTAAAATTATATAAACAAAACAAAAACATTTTAAGTATTATAATGTTATCTATTTTTTGTTCTATGCACTAACCTGGGTATCCTCCGCCGATGTTGCCTCCAACGGGCGCGTAACTCGGGTAGCCCTGGTAGCCACCCTGGTAGCCGCTTTGGTAGCCGCCCTGGTAGCCGCCCTGGTAGCCACCTTGGTAACCACCTGGGTAACCACCCTGGCCCTGGTAACCCCCATATCCACCTGCTGTAAAGTGATAACATTTTAGTTGGCAGCTTGTATTTTTTCGTTATAAATCTTAAAATTTTCTTGTGTGTGATTTGGCTGAACCTGTATTTCATTATAAAAAATCTATTAATTTAATTTTATTGTAAAATTCTTCTTAATAAGTTTTTAAGGCACTAATTATTTTAATCATTGGATATTAAGTTGTGTTTTGCCTCTAATTAAAGACAAGTATTTTAAAATGCTTAGTTTTGTAATATTTATCTAAGTTCAAAATAGCAAAAGCACATCCCTCATGATAAATTATTATGAAGCGATTCATATTTTTTTTGCGAAAAATCGTTTTCAGGTTCCTTCAAACGTTTAAAAACATTCACAACCGTTCAGCAGAAAAGCTATAAATAAATCGGTACATACCGCCGCCGTAGCCCGGGTACGTTTGACTCGGGTACCCGCTTTGGTAACCGCCTTGGTAACCACCGTAACCGCCATTGTAGCCGCCGTAGCCGCCGTAGCCGGGCGTACCGCCTCCGTAGCCTGCGCCTGCGCCGTAGTTCGGCCGCAGTAGACCGTAGCCGCCTGTGCTCCGGCGCTGGCTGTCCGTAGCGTCTGTGCTTGTCTCTGTCAGTCGCTGCGCAGTCACCGCCGCTAGCGAAGCGGCTAGTAACAATATCTGTCGAAGAAAATATTTATAAAAACTAATAAAATCATTATAAAATATAAAATACTAGCTGACCGGCGGACTTCGTACCGCTTTGACCGTTTCCATGACAACATAACCCCTCCACTGTCGAGCGACCGGCCACCGGTCGCTAATAATTGATTTAACCATTGTTATACGTTATTGACAGTGGAGTGCATAACAAACAAATCGTTGACAGTTTCTATGACACAAACAAATCATTCATCGGCTTAAGAACACCCGTCCGTATCCCATGATGGACCCCTATAGCAGCGCTACCTACCGGGTCCAATTGTAAATCTAAACCATTTTCGAATCTACTTGAACACACACAGAAAATTTCATCCAAATCGGTCCAGCCGTTTATTAGGAGTTTAGTGACATACACACGCACAGAAGATTTATATATTTAAAGATGAGACAACATCACATACATTGTTCTCATCCCAAGGTAAGTAGCTAAAGCACTCGTTTCATGGAAATCAGAAACAACGACGGTACCTCAACCACTCAGACCCGACACAATATCGAAAAGTTCGTTTTCGACATTGAGCCGACCGGGAATCGAACCCGGGAGTTAGCGCCGCTCAAAGTCAAGCGTGCAAGCCACTCTGCTACGGAGGTCGTCTATCATCACCAGCTCATTCCATGTCCCCACTACTGGGGCACGAGCTTTCCCGATTCAATGCCATGCTATTTTTGTTTTCGCTAACGTGATCGAATGTCAAATGAAACTCAAACTTCACAACTCAGGTGAGATGAAGGCCAAGTAAAAAATATAAAAAAGGCTTGCCCATTTCAGGCCTCCGACACTCCATATACTTGCGCGCGTCAATTACCTACCGAGCGGTTGATCGCCGGCGATCAAAAAGTCAGTGGGCTGTCGCTGTAAAATATGGTTGAGCGAAGCGATGACTGATTCACATGTCATACTCGTGAACGGGTGCCGCTTGTGGAGGCTGGTCTGCTCTTGCATACTTATCTTATTTTTTGTATTATTCACTATAGTTTGACTTTGTTTTCTTTTATTAGAGTACTGTGTAGTGGTACTGTAGGACATTGTGGAAATTGAAACTGTTGTGTTTATTTGTGATGGACCACGCAATGGAATGGTTCAATTATTTCGATGCTGACTGCGCCTATTTTACTTTTAACATACTTCGCCTACAGTTACACGATTATCACGATATGGGTGACTGAATACCTAAACCAGTATGCGATGAATAGAATTAAAATAAAATCGATTTCATTACATGTCGCATAATAAGAGTACTGAATATACAGGATGTTTGGTAATAGTTGTATAATATTGTAACATAGCCATGCAACCAAGTATAAAAAACACCGCCCGCCGTAACAGTATGCAAAAACATATTTACGGAGATTTTTCATATTTTTTCTCAAGCTCATATTTCTCAATATTTCTGCTCAATATTTTTTCTCGAGCTCAAATTTTACATATTTTTTGATCAACCCTGATATGATTGGACTACTGTTTTTTTTGGACCATGAGGTTGACGAACAAGAACAACGTATCAGCTGGACCTAGGGTGACGACCCTAGGTCCAGCTGATACGTCTTGTTGTCAGTAGTTTGCATTTTTCCTTTAAAACAAACAACCTCTATATCTCGGCCATATGGTGCTTTTCAGGCATGATCATAATTTTCCGAGGTTCTATGCGCGGTAGGTACAATCGCCTGCACATCAGACTATCACAAACTGTCAAATTTTCCCAATATGTATATAGGTATTAGTATATGGTTGAAAATATATTGAAGACATTTGACTGTTAAGGATAGGTTGATGTGCAGGTGTCTGTACCATATCTGCCATATTCGGGATTATACAAGTGTTACTAAACATCCTGTACATAGTAAAATAATTTTAGATAAAAATATATAAATATTTAGCCAACATCACATACGTTGTTCTGATCCCAAGGTAAGTAGCTAAAGCACTCGTTTCATGGAAATCAGAAACAACGACGGCACCACAACCACCCAGACCCGACACAATATAGAAAAGTTTGTTTTCGACATTGACTCGAACCCGGGACCTCAGAGTTAGCGCCGCCTAAAGTCCGGCCGGCGTGCAAGCGGTTACGGAGGTCGTTAAGTAGTAGTAGTAGTAGTAGTACTAGTAATAATTTTGTTGAATGCGAATGTGTATTGGCATTACCTACATGACAGACGACATTATTTAAATTGTTATTTTAGGTAGGTACCATTATTGTACCATGTTCAATAAATCTTTATTGAATATGGTACGATAAGGTCTTAAAGTTATTTATCATGACCTCAAACGAGCTTGCAAGGGCATTTCTTACGATATTAATAAAAAAGGGCATTCACAATGTCATGTTTATATTTAACTACTGCTTGCCCAGTGGTCGATATTCGACCGCAATTCATTATTTATTAAAGTCGAACGTTATTTAAGTTCTTTTGTCAAAGAAGTCCTATTTAGCAATAGGACTTTTTTATCACGTGTATTTGAAATGAAGTTAACATGACTAGGGGTATGACGTATTATTATTTAATAGTTATTATGTTGTTAAGTTAACGGTAGGTATAATACGGTACGGTATAATGCCAGCATTAGATTAGATTAGATTAGATTAGATTACCTACACTCGTAGAATTCACAATATTAAGTCCTTAAAATTAAAAAAGGCTAATTCTAAAACATATGTTCAGTTTAGGCTAAAAATAACTCTTTTGAACGGCACTTCACTAGACCATTGGTTCGTCAGTCAACACAGGGCGTGAGACCTTGTACTGAGAAGAACCGGCAAGAAACTTAGCAAGGGCTTAAGGTTGTTAACGAACAAACGACTAAACGAAAGGCTGCTGGACCAGTTTAAATTCTCATTAACTATCGCGCAAAAATATTCTGTTATATGTAATTAACTTTTCGGTTATCTACCAAGACTAGACACTAAGACTAAAAAAATATGCACCTTTTCTATCATAAAAGCTTAGCCTTATTTAACAGACAGAACACGTTTGAATAATTTATCGGTGTTCAATCTTATCTCAATCACATAAAGTTCAAAATGTGGTGGGAATATATATCCCACTGACTCTGAAAGGGTAAGCCTGTCTGTGCTATATCCTACTAATACTATAAACGCGAAAGTTTGTAACTGTGGATGGATGTTTGTTACTCTTTCACGTAAAAACTACTGAATGAATGAAAACTTTCCTCATATACAGACCATGACCCAGACCGGCATATAGGATACTTTTTTTTTTACTTTAGTCTTCGCGAACGAAGTCGGGGGCAACAACTAGTAATTAATAACTCAATATGAAAAATGGTTTCATACGGATGTTAAAAACTTAACTTAAAACATTGTTGAAACGAACGCTCACTGGAGTAAGAAAGAAGCTCTAGATAGCTTAAAGCTTAAAATTGGAACAGTATTGGTACGTAGGTACAGCGAAAGGTCATGGGTTCGCGTGTCTTGCCTGAGGTAAGTCGAATTTTTAATTATAAAATTTTGATGTTTGGTCATGATATTACAAGATTAAATACTTTTTTATGTTTATTAATTGTTTGATCAAGTAATATAATGGGTTCTCCTTGCGGTCACCGTTACGTTATGGACTGCGAACGACGACGACGAACGGTAGCGAGTTCGAATCGCGCAAGTAGCAAATCTTGATATGGACTCGAGACATTAGTAAAATGTGTAAAAATAAAGAAAAGCTACTTTTTTTTAGACTAGAATAATTCAATAATGCATCATGTCTCTATATTTTTAATATTTATATTAATTTGTAGTACCTATATACGAGGGGAGGTCAATAAGTTCGCGGAATGGAGGGGTTGGTGGGGATAAATTTACTCGTCCAGGTAGGCACCAGTTAAGCACCTCATTAAGAGTATATACACCAAGTTTGAACCTAATCGGGTCATTAACTTTTGAGTTATCGACCTGCAAACAACTAAATCGGGAAGAAGTCAGCCAGTATGGAGAAAATTGAACACCGTGCCGTTATTAAGTTCCTTACCAAGCAAGGAAAATCCGCTCAGACGATTTTTCAAGAGCTGTTAGCGGTTTACGCCGACTCTGCCCCTGGTGAAACCATGGTTTACAAGTGGCATGGTCTTTTCAAACAAGGAAGGGAGTCCATTGAAGACGACCCCCGCTCCGGACGGCCAATTGAGGCCACCACACCGGAAATCGTCGAAAAAGTAGAAAAACTTGTATTGGAAGATAACGGGACAGTACTACGCTTCTTTACTGGAAAGATTGAAAGAAGCCATTAAGGAAAAAAGAAGAGGAAAACTGTCAAAAGGTGTGCTCCTTTTGCACGACAATGCACCCGTCCACACGTGCCATGTTGCGACGGCTGCTATTCACCGATGCGGCTTTGAACAATTAAACCACCCACCATACAGTCCAGACTTGGCCCCCAGTGACTATTATTTATTTCCAAAAATGAAGAAAGAGCTGCGTGGAAAGAAATTTGACGACGATGAAGAAGTCAAGTCGGCAATTTCGGCCTATTTTGACACCAAAGACAAATCATTTTTTTTCGATGGTATAAACAAGCTATTTGAGAGATCCGAAAAATGTATTAGGGTTAAAGGAGAATATATTGAAAAGGAAAAATAATTTGGTGTTTAATTTCAACCTCCTTCTCTCTCATTCCGCGAACTTATTGACCTCCCCTCGTAGCATCAATATATGGATGGTATAAGAATCACTATTTATTCAACGAAAATTTAGTGGTCACGAAAATAAGCCTTTGTTCTATGTATAGAAATAAACTTCATAAGCCCCCAACTAAATTAACACTAGTATCTAATTAAACTTTGATGTATTCAAATTTACAGCCAAAATTAAAATTATTTGTTAACAAAAATGTTTCAATAGTAGAGAATACCTTGAAAATACATAGGATATCAAAATGAAAATAAATATTTACATATTTCAATACTGACTAAATTAATTCAAAATAGATTTTGGTGAATCGATTTAGTTAAATACTATATAAATTTTTCACCGTTTTGGGCTACCCTTTCAAAAGTTTATATCATTTTATGTAAAAATGTTGAATTCCCACGAACGGGACACGAACCCGCACCCTTTGACATGGAACGCCGGGTCAGGTGCACACCCTTTATGCTATCGTGCCTCTGTCCAATCCGTGCTAAAATATCACGTTATTAAAGAACAATAAATTCAATGCTTACCAATTTATTCATTTTAATAAATTTATTCCACTGCACACAATCGCACTGTGTTCCACTTCCGATGCCAAGATACGATTGATCACGCTCCGTTGGGCCCTAGCCTTTATACTTCACCGGCGCAACGCATTGTAGTGAGAACAAAGTTTTTGTGCGTACGCGCATCTCCGTACAATTATTGCAATTACTCGAAATCAACTCGTAGTATTGTTGATTCAATCCAATTAGTGTTGTCAAGTGAGGTTGCGTAAAACATACCCGTTAGACAATACATCGGTTCCTATAGGAAATAGGTTTATAGAGGAAGAATGATTAATTTTTATTGACAATGAATTATTTTCTTGTTGAGATGGAACCTGCATAGTTGTAATTGAGATAGTTCAAGGAAATGAGTTATGACTTAATCTTCTTGTTTCTATGTTTTTATGTAGGTATGCTATGAAGAGATCGGTGACGGCAATCTTTGCAACGATCGCAAAGTTAAGTTCCCTTGGGTGTGCCCGATAACGGTATGGATTACATTTTTTTCCTCGACTTTCCAATGTGTTGCAGAAGACACGTCAAGCCGTTGATCCCAGTTGCTCTAAGAAGTAGTCAAACAATCAGTATAAGATGCGGAAAATGAAAAAAATCTTGCCATCATCTTAAACCTTGGAGCTGAAGAAGATGAGAAAATTTTCAATTATTAAAGTTGGTGAGGATCTATAAAATGCTTACCATCGTCATGGTAACCATTTTGTATGTCAAAAGGATAGATCGGCCTGTTATTATCAATTAGAAAAGATTAAGCTTACGGCCTCCTTTGGCCTTACCAGTGTAACCAAGTTTAAGGGCGGCCTTATGGTCCCTCAAACCCACAGAACACTCAAGCCATAGTAACGAACTATCGATGTAGGATATCTAGATATCCCTAACCCCTAGGGGTTTATCGTGAAAAATAGAGCACAGCAACTGATTTTATACTTTAGCTTTTAAACCGCCTCTGTAGTCTAGTGGCTAAAACCACCGGTTTAGACCCAGAGGTCCCGGGTTCGATTCCCAGCGAGGGGTACATGTTTGTGTACTCGGTTTGGTTGGTGGTAGGGCTTGTTAGTTCACCTGGCTAGCTACCACCATCTTATCTAAATATATATCGCCTTAACATCAATGTTTGTAGCATTGTTGTGTTCCGGCAGCTAGAGATAAGATTGCCAGTGAGGCCCGTTGAGGTTTCCGGGTGAAGTGCGCTTCCATCGTTGGCGTTATCATCACTTAACATCAGGTGAGATCAAGGCACTGTGCTTACCCGTAAAATATAAAAAAAACAACAATTTAACACAGACCACTTGCTTCCTAGCTGTCATCAAATAAACTTTCAATGAAATTCTATATCATATACTAGCAGCCCGTCCCGGCTTCGAACGGGTGGACATTTCTTTTTTAATATAGCCTTTGTTACTCAGCGCTAATGCTTAAGATTTTTGTAAGATTTTGTAAGATTTTTTTAAATCAGTCCAGTAGTTTTTGAGTTTATTCGTCACAAACATACAAAAATACAAAGTTTTCCTCTTTATAATATTAGTATAGATATAGATTGGTGACGAAAACTCTATCGAAAACTGGTGTCAACTGTCACTACAATACAATTTCAACCATATGTTTCAGGTATAAAGTTCAAAACCTATTGAGGAAATTTGACAGTTTGTGGTAGGTTGATGTGCAATGTGCGTGTGTACCTTACTAGATCCTCTAAAGCAAACGAATTGGATGACGACAGGGGAAAACCCAAGGGCGCTTCCAAAAGCTAGGACCTCGGATCGGGTTGACCGTGATTATTCTCAAAGCTGTTCATAATGAGAACGCCCCTGTTTAGCAACATTGAAGGTCTTTTGAGTCACACTACCTTCGATATAAGCAGAGTATTGTTGGTAGGTGTTAACGAATGCCAGAATAATGTACTTTTAATCAATCTAGAAGTCTTTTCAGCACAGAAAGGAACTGGCTTCTGTTATAAATGTTAATTTTCTTAGATGCCATTGCTAAATACATATGTAAATGGGTGTTTTTGCATATTTTTTTAAGTAAGTCTGGTTTTTTAATCTAATTTGGTAACTAATCCAAGTGCCGGCCATTGTGTCAGTTGCTTAGCTTTAAGTGGTGGTCATTAAATGTAAGTACTTTTTATTTTATTAGAATAGATACAAACTATGTTTTTTTAAATACAACAAGGAGAAAGTGCTTGTCTTTCATCTTATCAGAAGGTAAGCGAAGTGGAAGCGCATGCACTGACCGAAATCTTCAACCACAGAAGGACTGGAAATCCTACGGTCTTACCCCCTTATTCATTAAAACTATTTATGCATTATTTAGTTAATCTTTGTTTTGTCTCTTTTTCTCCAATTCAAAATGACTTTTGTGTGACGTTGACAAAACAATATTTAACTAAATAATGCTTAAATAGTTTGTATGAATAATAACCCCTATTTTAGGTGACGGTTTATTTGCTCCAACAACTGTCACCTAACATGGCTTAGGGGACACCTAAAACTTAGGGGTCAATGGTAAAATCAGGCATAACCCCCTTATTCATACAAACTTTTTAAGCATTATTTAGTTAAATATTGTTTTGTCAACGTCACACAAAAGACATTTTGAATTTGAGAAAAAGAGACAAAACACCTAAAACTTAGGGGTCAATGGTGAAAATGGGCATAAGAGCATTAAACCAACCCTACGGTCGAAAAACGCAACAATGCCACTAACATTATTACATTGTGTTTGTATATAGACCTTCGTAGTTCTAAGTCCGAAAAAGACATTGAATAAAAAAGAGCTTAGGTAATCTGGTTCGACCTTAATCTCGAAAATTGCATAAACCAAATTCATCTTAAACTCGACGATTCAGTTTTGACCTCCGTCCTCAAAAGGGCACGAATCTAAACAGAGGCCAATGGTATTTCCGGTTTTACTGTAATCATGATACCTACTATTATCATCGCATAATGTAATGCTATAATAATGTAGCTAATTTCAAGATGGTTTTGTCATTGAAAAGGTTTTCTTATTTATTGCATAGACAAATATATAAGTCCATGGTTGGTCCATCTTTTTAAGCATAACTACAGAGAATAGCATAAAGTTCTAACCAATATTGTAACAAGTCATGCATACCCAACGTGAACCATGCGTCCCGTTTTGAACGGGACCCTCCCTTTTTGCGGTTTTCCGTCCCGGTATCCCCGAAAAAAGCTTCGGGACGCAAAATTGTCCCGTTTTCCAAAACCGGTTCTTAAGGCAATGTTAATAACAAAGGTTAACATTAAAAAAACGTGCCAAGAATTGTATTCTTATTTAAAATCATCACTAGCTGCATAAAAAATCTGAAATCTGAGATTTTTCATCTGAAAAATATAAAAATAACTGAGCATTTGTTTAATTACTTTTTAAATTTTTAATAAATACGTACTATTTTGATAAATAAAATAAAACTTATCAAGAAATTAGTTTTTTTTCACTGTAAACCTACCAAGTAGGTAGGTACATAAACCGAAGTCTCGTTTTGAGTAAAAAAGTAAATGGTCACTCCTTTAGTAGAGTGCAATAAAATAATTATCTGTCGTCTGCTGTGAATACAGACACAATTGAATTTTAATTGTTTGTAGGAAGGATGTGTCACCACGAAGCAGACGAAAGGTTAAATTGAATTGAATTTCATTAAAGAAAAATAGATCTTGGATCTTTCTCTATCATCATGATACACTATCATTTATGTAGGTAACTCTGCCTACTTTTGAAAATAGATTTGAAAACATAGTAATTAACCCTTTTGTATATTTTATTTCAATTTTAATAGTAGCCATCATTTTATTTAGACCTAATTACGAACGCGCATGCGTTATTATAATTATTTCCCAATAATATATACCTACTAAGTAAGAAGGTTTTAAAGGTAGGTAGGCTTACATTTTTTTTTATACTTAGCACGGCAAATGACTCCACACCACCTGATGTTAAGTGGAAATGGAATCCAGACGCGAAGACAACTGGTGCAGCGTGAAAACACTGCGTTGTTTTCACACTCTGCCGGCCCACAAGGTGCTTCAAGGTACATACTCTAAGTAGGTAGATACTTATAGTTGGGTAGGTGTAAAGGCAAGTTTTTCTTTTTTTCATTAAAATTTTAAATGGAATAATATAATAACAAGCGTATATTCATATTATGGATATACGCATATTTTATCACAAAACAAACATAATGTACAGACGCCTGCACGTCGACCTATCCATAACTGTCAAATTTCTTCAATACAATATCAACCATATGACTTAGGGATAAAGTTCAAAGTCTATTGAGGAAATTTTACAGTTTGTGGTAGGTTGATGTGCAGGCGTGTGTAAGTGCGTGTGCACTTTTCGCACATACACGAAAGATAAAATTTAAACGTGTCTATTATTTGATATCTCAATCACCTGATTAGTATGAGTAACACTTTTCCGAAGATTAGTAAATAACATTGTTAATTGTATTATTACAATATGAATTTGTACAATAAAATAACATTGCGTAATTATGATTAGGAACCTTATTAATGATCTTATATTCACATTGTTTGTTTACAGTTTTCGTTTTAGCTATGTGTTATCTAAATAAACTTAAAAACTAATGGACCGATTTAAAAAACTTTTTCACCATTAGAATGCTACATTAGCGCTGAGTAACTTAAGGTAAGGTAACTTAAGGTAAGGTAACTTACCTATATTAAAAAAAATTACACTCGTGCGATGCCGGGGCGGGCCGCTAGTTATATTATAAAGGTAAAATATCTAACTCATTTTATACTGTTGAATCAACGAAATTATTAACGTACCCTTTAAACGGCCGAAAATTCCCTATTTGATCACGTTAACGAAAACGAAAATTAGGATGGCATTGAAGTAGCGCCTCCTGGCGACACACGAGAAGAGTTAACATTTTGTCGAATGAATGAACGAATGAATACGGATATTAAACAAATCTCCACACTAGGCACTCTGTTTGGCAGAATGTAAGATAATAAAAATAAAAATAATGTTATACCTCCCTTTTTTATCTAATGTTATACCTAAATATAAGTAGTTTTCTCGTTTTGTATAGGTTAATTTTTGGATGGGTTACCAGACCATACTAATGGACTGATATTGCTTCAGGACCTCGAAGTATGCTAAGCTTCATAAGCTGACCAATTAGCGTCCAACTTTGTAGGAACCAAAGTTTGTTATCTGCTGCAGAAAACATAAAATCATTCATACCTATTGTGAAAATAAAATATAGTTTTATAATAATATTATTAATAAACTTTCCTACACTCACACCAAATATCTAGCCCAAGAGAAGCTTCGTTATGAAACTCGTTAAATGGTTACTAGACAACGGATAAACATACTTAAAATACATAGAAAACACCCAGACCCGAGACAATTTAGAAAAACAATAATTTCTAAATGAACCCGACCCTGGGATCGAACCTGGGACCTCAGAGATGGCGACACCATGAAAACCGGTGTTCAAACCACTCGACCAAGGAGGTCAAAAAACCAACATCTTTAGAGATAATCTTTTCTACTTGAACATTAGTAAATTTCTATAGTTTATAAAAACTACCTATAAGTATTTGCTAATGAAAGAGCGAAGACACCTGTTACCTATTACAGACACATCACACAGGTAAGTACCTACCTACTAGGTGATTTTGATCACTACTCGTATAATAATATATGAAATGTAATAGATAAGATTAAACAATAATAATTTGAATATAAATTTTCCTACATAATAGTTATAACAAATTAGATTGAAAATGCAATGCACATACGGTTCAGACCATTCGTCACAGCTTACAGTCAGTCCCTTCGCAAACCTACATCGATCTAGCTCATGATGTAATGTTTTAACGAAACATATTATACCTATGACTAACGGTAATTCGAGTATTCTTAACTGTCCGTTAACTGGGCACTGACCAAAACCGCCAAGGATAATGTCTAGCGCAAGGCCCTAGTATTCAAATGAGCGCAATTTGTATCATAAGCGTGCATTTATGACGCCACCATTTATGGATTTATGAACAATAAGCATTGTTGTGTCATACGGTCCCCCAGAGGGCGCTGTGTAAGGTCTCCGGTAGTCTATCGGAGTTCTTTGTTTGTTTCATGTTATTTATATTGATTATTGATTACAGCAATCAGTACTTTTTTAAGGAGGAGCTCGATGGCGCAGTGGTTAACGCGCCCGGTCTGCGATTGCTGTGGTTAAGCAACTTTCGCAAAGGCCGGTCATCGGATGGGTGACCAAAAATTTTCCATCTCGAGCTCCTCCGTGCTTCGGAAGGCACGTAAAGCCGTTGATCCCAGCTACATTAGCAGTCGTTAACAACCACCAATCCGAACTGGGCCCGCGTGGTGGTTTATGGTCCATTCTCCCTGTCCATCCATAGGGAAGGCTGGTGCCCAGCAGTGGGGACTTTAAATGAGCTGATGATGATGATGACTTTTTTAAAATTCCTTAGGGGTAAGCACTTAGTCTTCATCTCACCTGATGTTAAGTAATGATAGGACCGAAGGTGGAAGCGCTCTTTACCCGGAATCCTCAACTCAACTACTACGACTGTGGCAATCTAATCTCTAGCTGCCGGAACATAGCAATGCTGCGAACATTGATCTTATAGAGGCATGTTTAGATGAGATGGTGGTAGGTAGCCTGGCACCAACATGTACCCCCCGCCGGGAACCCGAGACCTCTGGGTCTGAGACCGGAGGTCTTAACCACTAGATCACAGAGGCGATTTAAAATACATAATATAATCTTTTTCTTAATTATAAACAGATACTATAACTATGACTAGGAAGTGGTCTCTGCGTACGCCGAAGAAGAATCTAGTAGTAGGGCACGGGGAAACGCACTAGTGCGTGATGCCGTTCCCTCTAGAAAACCTCCGAAGGTGATTCGTTTCACACGGCTTGAGGAACCCTTTAAGTTTCTCGCCGCCCCCAAAAAGCCCGGTGAAGCTGAAAATGCCGTCCGAAACAATCAGCACACTCTCCACAAAAATATCTATACTTCAAATTTTGATGCAACGCTACGAAACTACGAACCTCCTTCGTAGAGTCAACTTTTTCCTTGTGTAAAATCATAATCGGGGCTATTATCGCCTGTTCACTTTCCCTCAATTTCCTTCGTGTTAGGGGGGAGGGGGGATGGTACACAATAAACAGATTTTATGGCGTCAGCCGTGCTATAAAATGACGTGCGACGTGCTAGGGATGTACTCTCGTTGGTAACTAACTAACTTAGTAGTTGCTCTTAGTCATTACTAAAATAATCGATTATAATCTCCAAGAATAACTAACACATTTTGAAATGTTATTTTGATTACACTTAGTTTAGTTTTTATTTATTAGAATAAACTTGAATCTGTCTGCATTTGCATCAAGTTTTACTTCATCAATAAAAAAAATATGTACTTATAAGATAAACATCTTATAAATACTTTCAATGTTGTTCATAGGTGTCAGGCAGTTCAAAATTTTTTAAACACACTGCGTACTAATTAGTCCATATTAAATCTAATATACAATGATGAAGTAATTAAGCAACAATAAAAAAAGAATGCGTTGGGTGGGTGAAATAGTGCAGTTTTGATGATCTGTGATTCTTGTGCTGTCAATACATGGTCTCATGTAGGTGATTAATTTTAGGTATATAACCGCCATCGCCCTCGTGCTCTAGTGGTTAAGACCACCAAACTCAGACCCAGAGGTCCCAGGGTCAATTCCCAGCGGGGGCACATTGTTGTGTTCCGACAGTTAGAGATAAATAGCCAGTGCCTCAGTTGTTGAGGATCTGGGTAAGAGCGCTTACCAATCGACCAATCGGCCTTACCATCACTTAAGATCAGGTGAGATGAAGGTCAAACTAGGTGCTTGCCAATCGTGATCCCGAGCCATTTCCGTGAAAGGATGAACTAGGTACTATTAACTAACTAGGTAGGTACTCGACGACTCGACGACTCGACGACTCGACGACTCGACTACTAACTAGGTACTCGACGAGAAGGGAGGTATACCCACTAAAAAGTGGGTATACCTCCCTTCTCGTCGAGCTTTTAGTAACTGGACAAAAGAAGAGAAAGCCCTGGTGTATACAGGATAAAGGTCAACTATTTACCAGTTATTATAAATGAAAAGGAAATCTTTAAACTTAACTATAAGACATAGAATTAGTCAAAGTGAAAGTTCTGTCATTAGTCAATGCTTGTCCCAACCCTAAGCGTTGCCTGTACCTACATACATAGCCCTAATGTAAAATTCGCTCGTAGAGTGTAGGTAAGCCATCCCGCGGGAATTCCGGCCTCCAATGTCGGTTTATTCCTTTATAGCGTTTGAAATTTAACGGTATGACATGACTGACACATGCGTACGTTTACAGAGAGATAATGTAATCTGATTTCGGGAAAACAGAAGTTTATTAAGCGAGTAATGATTTTTGACTAAGAGGCGGTGGAAATTTCTATGTAATAAATGTCCCTTATTTGGATAGTAAGTGTGTCATGTATAATAATAGAATATAACATGTGTAAAGCGTTTTCGTTCAAGTTAAGACCTCGTTGAAAAAGCTCGATGGCGCGACGCAGTGGTTAACGCGCCTGGTCTGCAATTGCTAAGGTTAAGCAACTTTCGCAGAGGCCGGTCATCGGATGGGTGACCAAAAATGTTTCATCCTGAGCTCCTCCGAGCTTCGGAAGGCACGTAAAGCAACGGCATTACGTGTTTTGCGGGACCAACGGGTACCGACTGCATTAGCAATTGTTAATAACCACACACTGAGCCCTCGTGGTGGTTTATGGCCCGTTCTCTGTTGTCTATTCAAAGGCAGAGGATAGATAGTATATAGGTAGGATGTTTATTTACCTACTTACATACTACTTACATTAAGTTCCAGTATCACAAAAAAAACACTTGTAATAAGTTAAGTAGAATGATTTTTGTTTTTTTGTCTCTAGTTAAAGTTAATTTTATATTACTGTTTGAAATTAAGCAAGCCATAGTCATACGGTTTTTTTAATGTAAGAATGTGTTCGGTCAAAAAAATCAAAAAATCAAAAATCAAAAATTTTTTTATTATTAACTACAAGTAGTTTTTTAGAAATGTGTGTCGGTCGGTCGGTGTATATTTTGTTGGATGTTCATGATTTAATACATAATTTAAGCCAGCGTGGTGGTTTATATAATCGTAGGTTGTTGATGATGATAGCTTAGTCACTAAAGTAAACACACGTGACATCTTTTTATTGGAGTACATCTCGACGCATTGGAAACGCAATAACTTCACCAGTTACCAGAACCTTAAAAGTTCCACTTCGTTAACGCACGAGTGGCAGGTACAAAAGAGGATAAGGGGTACAGTTTCTGAGTATATGTGGTTCCGCCGGATTGGTGATCCAAGAAACTACAGAAAATAATTAATTTCTGCTAGTGACTTTTAATTCGCGCTATCATTTAGATAGCGAAATAAATAAGACTTATTATTGAGTATTTACTTGGCAAACGTAAGGAAGTCTTATTTAAAATTCACACGGCGTCAAAGAAATCGCACCTTTTAAAAAACGTTCTTCCAGCGTCTCTAAACCTTATTTAAAATCAACGTGGAGGGTAATGTTGGGTATCATTTGAAAGCTACCGAAAAGGGGTACACAAAAAACAATTCAGTATTCTTTTATTTTTATTAAAAACGCACAAAAAGAAAACAAAGTTTACAAAACAATAAAAATCCTTAATTAAAAGATTTTATTAAATACAGAATAATTACAAAAAAAATATATTAAACTTTGCTTAAAACTAATCTAAAACCTAGTGTTACCCTCCCTTGCCCTGATCACGGCTTCCATACGATCCTTCATGGACTTTACCAATTTCAGGAGCTCTTCTTGTGGAATACTAGCCCATTCTTCAATAACGGCCTTGTTGAGTTCTTGGAAGGGGAGTGGGATCACGAGACCGAATCTTGCGTTTCAAATGGTCCCAGAGGTGCTCTATCAGGCCTACTGGCTACTGCATAACAGAGATTCCAACCTCTAGAAGGTAGTCGCACACAATTACTGCAGCGTGAGCACGAGCGTCATCGTGCATTAATGTGAACCTCTCGCCAACAAAACTGACATATGGGACCACATGCTCTTCCAGGATCTCTGTGATGTACCGGTGAGCAGTCAGCGACACTTGCCCGCGAGCACCTCGGGCTTTAGGTGCACGGTTTTGCCGTCGGCCGACATGCCGCACTGGAACATACAGAACCGCCCCCGTATTCTATCGTCTCCTGGATGCAGGCTTGCGTGAAACTTTTACTCAGGCTTCTGTACACTTTTTTGTGTCTATCGTTGCAGAAAAGGCAGACAGAGAAGGCAGAATAGACCTAATACTGAGAATTAATCAGGAAGATATCATCAGCTAAGCTCAGCAAAAGCATCTCTTTTTTCCATTTCTTTATCAACGACAAGCATTTTTTATCATAGAAGAATACAAAATCTTCTGTCTCATGCTTGTCTGGGACGTGAAAAGAATGTATCAGCTGCTAACCGCCCGTGCATGTCGTAAGGGACAAGAATTCCAAGATACTGGCACATCAGGCGAACGGCTAGCAACAGCTGATGCTATCTATTCCACCTCGGAACCCTACTTTGTTTATGCTAAATGATGGCGTCGGGTCACTAATGGCGAGTATATTTAAAATTAGTGATTTTGACGCTCTCTCTTCTATACCTCTTTTTGAGAGGACGTAAAAGTATGTATGCCAAGTCTATGGTATTAGACTATGAAATATCCGATGTATGTATGTATGTATGCATGTATGTATGTATGTATGTATGTATGTATGTATGTATGTATGTATGTATGTATGTATGTATGTATGTATGTATGTATGTATGTATGTATGTATGTATGTATGTATGTATGTATGTATGTATGTATGTATGTATGTATGTATGTATGTATGTATGTATGTATCTAAAATACTTTTAACTGTATAAAAGAATTACAAATCTTACCCGTTCATATCAATTATCTATGTAAATTGCAAAATATATTTTTTTACCGCGGTACCCTAAAACTATCTCCACCTGAATGGAGCCCCGCTTAATTAGTTCCACGGTGGAGGAAATGCGTTCATTTCCATTGCCATTGTCGGCCGCTCTCGTGATTTTTGCCGGAGCCCACTCGAGGAGTGCCCGGACAAAAGCCATGTTCAGAACGGATAGGTTCGCGGGGGTTTTAAAGCAGCCATCTTTTATGGCGCGTTCGCATCATTCAAATAGAGAAAAGATCGCTTTTGTTTTATAGAAAAAATTTGCTTCATTCGCTATAAAATTATGATTATTGCGTTATAAACACATTAATAAACTCTCCTTCCTTCTGGCCTGGGCCCACACTACTTGGGGTCGGCGCAAATGTCCGTTTCTTCCTCGTACACTTTTGCTAATGATTTGGCAAAGTATTTAGGGCCGGCCTCCTGCCTGACACGAACCCTCCTCGAAATCTAGTGGTGGTTTACCCGCCACCGCGCGGGTGACCCAGGGTGCTTTTCGATAGGCACGGTCTTAAACTCCCTTAGTCGCCTTTTACTAAACCCACAGGAAGACACTGGTCGGTGCTATTCTTTGTGTCCGACACCACACGGACTATAACCACACATATATGAACTTAACTGATATATATATTCCTGTTAAACTATAGAGAAAGCAAAAACACGCTTAATGGTTCACGCCAGATAGACTATCGGACCTATGGGGAATTAAGGAGATGTAAAAAACGGTGTGTATCTAAATGAAGTAATATTTAAGAGATCATACTTATATCATTGGGTATTTTTGTGCCACATTAAATTTAAACTTCACCTGTATGACTCCAGAGTCAGTCCCAGTCCAACGGTTTTAATCACAAAAGCCTCGAATCAAAGCAATCGAATTGAACGACTTCTAATGCGCAACGGGTTTGGAAAGCAAACCCCTTCTTAAAAACCCTTCAAAAACCCCTGAAGAGGTTACGAGACCTGTCCCTGTTCAAAAGGAACCTTAGAATAGTGCAATAACATCAACACAGGGCCCTGATTGAAAATTCTTTTTTCACAAAACTTATTTGATACATCACTCTAGGTTGACAAAACAAGTTTATGCCCTTTGAGCTGATATCAGCGCGAGCGAAAACAATTTTGTTCGTATTAGGCCGAGAAATTGGGTTTCTAAAGAGGATGTTCTTATTTTTTTCGCGCTACATAAAAAATGACCTTTGCGAAGGAAAAATTATGGTAGCACTTTTAGTAGTTTAGAGATGATTTTGTTTATTACGGCCGTCTTGATTGTTCTTTATGGGGTGTGAACTGATAAAACGGATTGTTATTCGTACCCTTTTGATAATCATCAATGATCGAAATAGGTAGAGTGCTTTTATTGTAAGATCTAGCTTTCGCATGTTTTTAGCACGTCCCGTCAAAAGCTGATATCCAAAGCTTCAAAAGCAACAGTGCTCAGTTATATTTGACACATGTTCTAGTCGAAAATATCGACGATATCGCGACAGTCGTAAAACGTGATCGACTCGTACCGCGCGATGCTTAAATAATTTATAATTATTCCTTCGTAAAGTTGCTGGTAAGCGCTGGATGAGTCTTTTTTTTTTATTTTTTTTTATACTTATCAAATGACTCCACACCACCTGATGCTAAGTGGAAATGGAGTCCAGACGCGAAGACAAGCCGTGGATTGTGCTCGGTGGAGAGGCCTTTGTTCAGCAGTGGACTAATATAGGCTGATGATGATGATAATGGTGATATGCTTAAAGTCTGTGAGAAGGACACTAATTCTGTTTACTAATAATACAATTCATGAACTCAAACTTGACCAAACTATGCCAAAATGATTTTCACAAAGAAATACCTAATGGTTCCCAAGACAGATTGCCTGTAGTTTCAGATTTACACTTTGTATAGACTATTTGTTTAGCTATAATATTGTGTAGATCAACATTAAAAAAAATTGGTTAAAATAATGTTCTAACAGCTAAAGAACTTTTTATAAATGTATATTTAAAAAATCCTGTTACCTAATTAATTATATTACTAAATACTTAAATACTTTAAAGAATAATAAGCTTAGATCGGTAATCTATAGTGGCTCTATACTCTCGTCGATAACCACAGCTGATAACTTCTAGAGCGCCTAAGAGAACGCTTAATGATTTTTTTGCATATGATTCAAATAATAAACACCTTTGATGAGTCTCTATACCTCACCGACTATCAATTGTACTGCGATGTAATTTCTTCTTGAGCGTCTATAAGCGTGCTGTTACTAACCTTATAAAAAGCGCCTGAGTCTAAATTCCATGATTTCTTGCATACAACATAAACAATAAACGTCTCTGATGAGACTCCATACCTCACCGACTATCAACTATTCTGCGATGTAATTCTTCTTTAACGTCTGCGTACAGCATTCTAAACTTTTAACAAACAAAGCGCGCTTGTTGACCCGTACAACAAACGCCTGTGATGAAACTCTTTTTATCATAGGCACATACTTCTTACCTCACCGACTATATCAATCATTCTACGATGTAATTCTTCTTATACGTCTATAAACGTGTAATTATTAAACCTTATAAGAAGCGTTTAAGTGGACGTTTCATTATTTCTTGTATACGACTTAAAATGCCTCTGATGGGACTCCATACCTCACCGACTATATCAATTATACTGCGATGTAATTCTTCTTTAGCGTCTATAAGCGTGCAGTTACTAACCTTATAACAAACAAAGCGCCTAAGTGGACGCTTAATTAAGGCCGCCCTGAAGTGTTTTGATGGCGGCACATTAATTTTATCTTGTTTTTCTGTTCTCACGACCAATTATCTTGGCGACTTGCTGAATCTTCCCCCTCACAGTTTTAATTTCATTCTGCTGTGCCAATTATATTTCGCTTTGTGATCAACGGCATAGCCTAAGGTTTTTGAATGCCGTATGATTTTTTTTTCAGCGTTTAGGGAAACGATGTTTGGAGTTGAACGTAGAAATTAATTGTGTCGCTGTAATATTTAAATGAAAGTAACAGAAATCAACTAACCGCCTCTGTGGTCTAGTGGCTAAGACTACCAGTTTAGACCCAGAGGTCCCGGGTTCGATTCCCAGCGGGGGGTACATGTTTGTGTACTCGGTTTGGTTGGTGGTAGGGCTTGTTTGTCCGCCTGGCTAGCTACCACCATCTTATCTAAATATGTCGCCATAACATCAATGTTTGTAGCATTGTTGTGTTCCGGCAGCTAGAGATAAGATAGCCAGTACCTCACTAGTTGAGGATCCCGGGTGAAGTGCGCTTCCATCATTGGCCTTAACATCACTTAACATCAGGTGAAATCAAGGCACTGTGCTTACCCGTAAATATAAAAAAAAATATTAAGCAACTTTCGCAAAGGCCGGTCATAGGATGGGTGACCAAAAATGTATCATGTTTGGCTCCTCTGTTCTTAGGAAAGCAAGTTAAGCCTGACTGCATATGGCAGTCGTTAACAACCACTAATAAGCCCGCGTGGTGGTTTCTAGCTCGTTCTCCCTATTCATCCATAGGGAAGACACGTGCCCAGCAGTGGGGACATAAAATGAGAAATCAATATTAACATAGAAAATAGGATATAGAATTAACAATTACGTATATTTTTTTACAAATCTTAAAGACAATGCAGTAAATACTCATTAGAAGACATTTGACATATCAAAATGACTTTTGATAGTCAAATGATCCAATATGTCACTTATAATAATAATATGTCATGTTCATAATATCGATTTTAAATTTACAAAATGGCACGCGCTTGCGCGCTTCCCCGACTTCCAGTCACACTGTTACACATACTTCCGTCACATTTCACGAAATCACTCCCACAAATTGTATATACAGAAAGCGAGCGGAAAGATGTAACACATCAAAAATCTTTATTTGGTACAATACATCACACATTACATGCTTTTTTCACATTTTAAATGCCTATACCATGGAGATGTCAATGTCTTTCGAACACTCTATCAGCTCCAGCATCTTCGCAAACAACGCCTTTTAATCAGAAGTAATAAACCTATAACTTCTTATGTAACGCCGAATGCTTTGTTGTTATAATTATGTAACTATTTGTAACAAGTTCGGCTCAAGTCAAGTGCCAAGGTCTTTGACCAATTCAAGCTTGACCTTGACTTTGTACGTGACGGCTTATAGTAAAGAACATAGTAATACAAAGGGGTAATGTTGCCAGCATTCTTGGGACCGTTCCCATGAGCCCACAGCTGGAGGACATTTTTTATTTATAGGTTTTATTTTGTCTTTAGTTATCTTAATATTTTTTTCTTTAATGTAGTTAGTTATGTTATGTTTCATATAAAACAAGTAATTGTATCAACGAACAACTATGATATTTGAGTATTTTATAGTAAAGTATATATTCTTTTTACCACCTAAATAAACTAAGTAGCATTATATTGATTGTCCTTCTGTTAGCCAAAGGCATTGCCACCGTCTTTGTGGTGGATATGTGGTGATAGTGGATAGGTAGGCCAAGTAAGAAATAAAAGTAAGAAAATAGAAAAGGATCCATTAAAATCAAGTAATATCTAAAGTTTAAAAATAAAGTATTATTGTTGTATGCCGCAGTGGCTGAGTGGCAGAGCGCTCGGCCCGATACCCGATGGTCCCGGGTGCGATTCACAGGTCGGGCATAATGTATTTCGGAAATTTCGACGCATAGCCCGGGTTTGTGATCACCAACCCGCATTTGGCAAGCGTGGTGATTAAGCCATTACCCATCAATTGTAGCGATTACTTGATTTCAATGATGGAGGCCTTTGTCCAGCAGTGGGACAGTTATAGGCTGTTTACTTTACTTTACTGTTGCATGTTACAGGCAACCTGAACCAAGTTCCTTAGTTAGAAACTAACAGTTTTTTAAAACTTTTTTCATTTGTTGACAGGAGGCGTGCTGCAATGCCTACATGCCTTCAATAACAGCCCACTTCTGGCCTGTTATAGCGAAAAAAAACATTTTTTATAAACATAACAAAAAAAAAAAGGTAAGTTTTCTAGGGTCTCGTTAGCTCAGCGGTCAAAGCACTGGACCGGATATCCAAAGGTCGTGGGTTCGATTCCCACTCGAGCTTTCTGAGGCTGGTTGATTTTTTTTAGTAAAATTTTGTCTGAAGAATAAGTGTTTAAACCTTTTTTTTTTTTTTAAAGAAAACGTATAATAAATAAACAAAGATATTAAATGAAGAGAACTAAAAGTAATAAAATATAAAGTGTGCTGACAGTTATAAATAGAAGAATTGACATAAAATTAAAGCTTTTGCAAAAAATATTTACCCTGTAACAGAGACAGTAAAGTTTAGGCGACCTTTAGAAAAATATCGGAAACGCACCACACAACGTATGATGGGACGCCTTCACGTCAACCTATCCAAAACTACAAAAATACAAATGTTGAAAAAAAAATCCACGAGCAGGATTTGAACCTGCTCCCTTACACATATCGGGTCAGGTGCTCTCCCAATTGAGCTATCATGGTTATAACCAGCCCGCCGAAATTATTCAACACTATTTACTTTTGTACTTTGAAAGCCAAAGGCGCCCATTCAATGTCAACAACTACCGTCATTAACATCCGATCATAATTTTTTCAACAATTCTGTTTTTGTAATTTGTTTCCAAACTAAATTTGCGTTAAAATTATATAAATAAAACAAAAACATTATATCCAAAACTGTTAAAATTCTTCAATAAATGTTCAACCATTTGCTATTATTTATCTTCTATACATATAATAAAGCTAAAGAGGGTCGAAAGTATGTGCATGGAAGATATTGTAAAAAAAGTTGGTTGGGGATACTTATAATCGATAACAGAACAGGTTCCAACAGTTTTTAGAATTTTTGTCTGTTTATCTGTTTGTCTGTTCATTTGACCGCGCATCAGGTGAAAATGGCTGAACGGATTTTTATGCAAACTTTGCACATAGACAGACCATGACCCGGACTAGGACATAGGATACTTTTTATCCCGGTAACAGTTCCTGTGGGATGGTGTAGTCTTCGCGAACGAAGTCGCGGGAAACAACTAATACATACATAAAGTTCAAAGTCTTGAGGAAATTAGTGTAGTCTGAGTCTGATTCTTCTTTTTTTGAGAGAGTTGGCTGATTGCCACTGTGTATTTCAGCTACACGGGGCTTTTTTGGGGGTGGCCAGAAACTTAAAGGGTTCCTCAAGCCGTGTTGTCAGAGGTTTTCTAGAGGGAGCGGAATGACGCACTAGTGCTTGTCCCCGTGCCTTACTAGATTCTTCACGAGGTTCGGGTCGGATCGGATCTGAGTTTGATGTGCAAAAGGCGTGTGTATGTACAGTCACAAGCATTAACATGAATACACTTTTGATTAGTTTTGACTCTTACTCCATTGTATTAAGAGTTACATTGCTTATATGTTAACGCTCGTAGCTGTGCCATCAAGATTTTCGCTGCCCGTAAACCTGGAAACGCACATATCCATTCCACTGGTTTACCTATTTCTGCTATAACTCAGTTTGTAAGTTATCAATGATTTATATGAAATGCTGTCTGCTAATCTGGCAGTGGGTGTTTATGGCTGTCACACAGTTCTCGGAATCAATGTTATCGTTCACTGTATTAGATCTATCGTTTACGTTAATAGTTTTAACTTTGAATGGTCCGAAAATCTAAATCTTCATTTAAAATTTATTATTATTATATTATTATATCAGCCATAGCTGTCCCTCTCCTAGGCAAAGGCCTCCCCCCACTTTTTCCACACCTTCCGGTCCCCTGCAACATCTCAAGAACCCGTCAAGGTCATCCCGCCATTTTCGTCTTGGTCTACCTGGTGCCCGACCGCCTAACCGATTGCTTTGGCTACGTGTATAGTTTATGACGTCATCTTGTCATCTAGCTAATAGGTATAGGCATATATCGATAGCTATAGCCTATAGCTTTCGATATTGCTTTCATAGGCAGTACGAAATGACAAGATGACATCATAAACTATACACGTAGCCAAAGCGATCGGTTAGGCGGTCGGGGGGCTGGTCTCCTTACTGCATTATTTATTTCAAATTGATTATAATTTGAAATAAATTGAATTTGAATTGTCTCCTGCATAATCAACTATTAATATGTACTTACCTACTAAAATTAAAAATACCATCCAGGACGTCTAATTACCGTCACCGTCTGTTATTATTTCCTTTTAAATGTGAATTTACATCGCTGCGGAGTGTTGTTGTGTTATCATTTTTTTTTTCATGCAAATCCGTATCACATGAATAATGTTACCCAAAAGATTGGGGGTAGCGAATCTCTTGTGCATCGTAATTTGATTAAAACGTTATTTGCACGCTCTGTTTGTGGATGGAAGTGAAAACTGAGTGAATAATATTGCGGCGTAGCCCAGGGAGTAGCTAAGCTGCAAATAAACTTTTTACCAGTGATAAATTGAACAGTAAGCTTTGATATTAAAATAAAATGAATTACGCTGACAACTCAATATCTCAGTATCTACATGTACCCCTGCCCGATCCTCTAAATGCCACTACACATTTACAGAATACACTAAACATGCACACTATTTTAGGCCCAAGACACCGTACTCGTAGAACAAGGGTACGAAGAATCGGTTCACACGCGCTCTACAACAGGTACAGACATGTCACACTTGTCTCCTCCACCATGGCCCGGCCAACCCGAGCCGAGGTCCGAGCCTTTAGAGGCGCCCTCGGGTTGTTCCGCTCCCCGATCTGATCCGAACCCTTCGGAGAATCTAGTAGGGCACGGGGACGCGCACTAGTGCGCGATGCCGTTCCCTCTAGAAAACCTCTGAAGGTGATTCGTTTCACACGGCTTGAGGGACCCTTTACGTTCCTCGCCGCCCCCAAGCAAGCCCGGTGAAGCTGAAAATGCCGTCTGAGCCAATCAGCAATCCATCTCCAAAAAAAAAAAATCTACATGTATATTTAAAATAAGTACTATATAATATATATATAAGTAGGCTCTGAATAAATTTCATGACTGTAGTTAATAAACGTGCGTTAGCTTAACAGAAAGTAACAAAGTTCTAATAACACAACTACATAGTTAACTAGTTTTTAAGACCACCTGTCTCAGATGCTTCCGTGTTCTATTCCCAGCGGGGGTACATGATTGCTTTTAGTGGTAGATAACAGATAGTTTTTGGTTTGGTTAGTGGTAGGAAACAAATAGTTTTTGGTTGAAAGTAAATTTTGACAGCCTATCTAGTAACTAGCCTACTTTTTGGGTATGATCCCTCCTTTGTTAGACTACGCAAACTGATTTTAATCCGTACCATAATTGTTCTATTTACTACGATTTCTAAAAATAAATATACAGAAATAGAACGCTTATTAAATTCCTTGAGTTAGGTGTACCTAAGTATTATTATATTTTTGTTGAATAGCTATTTTAATAGCAGTGCTCGTGTAATTCATGAAAACTAACTAACTCTAGTTAGTTAGTTAGTTAGTTAGTTTTAGTGGCGCAACGACCCAAAGTGAGTCTTGGCCTCCGATAATAAGAGTAATAATAGTACATATTTTGATAGTGATTCATAAGTGAAATATTATGTCTTAGCTTGTTGGCATCAGATATTGTCACAAAATAAGGAGACAGATATTGTCTCATCATCAGCTCATTTTATGACACCACTGCTGGGGCACGAGCCTTCCTTATGGATGGATAGGGAGAACGGGCTATTAACCACCACGCGGGCCCAGCGCGGATTGGTGGTTGTTAACCTCAGCAATCGCACACCGGGCGCGTTAACCACTGCGCCGTCGAGCTCCTCGATATTGTTTGGTGGCAGAATTTGGTATTAGGGTGGTCGACATCCAGCTTTAAATAAAGTACCTTCACGGCGATTATTCCATACCAAATATCTTACTTAATAACAACGTAACATGAGTAATCTTCGCCGAGTTCCGACCTCATTGTTGCCTTGGGCGCGAAACCCTTGCAATTCTTTACAGATGTCACTTGCTCCGTGACGTAGCGCTGATTAAGAGACCTTGGGGCGTCACTCCAGTCGGTGTGTCATATGAAGTTTGCGTGTCAAGAACACAGTATAAAGTTATTGGGCTTAATAAAAACATGGGAAGGCCCTGCTTATAATTTCGTGTATTTAAATGTCAACCTTAATGTATTATTCATTGAGCTTCCATGGTAGCGTGTATATGTATTTTATGTAGGTACATACACTTTTTATTTTATTCTCTTAGTGCTCTACAAATAAAAAGTGATTAAGCTCCGAATATTTATTCCGTGTTTGTCCCTGTCTTGTAAACGTCATTTGTAATTAGAGTAAAAAAGACAAAACACGGAATAACTTTTCGAAGCTTATTCCGTGTGGTTCCTGTCATGTAAACGTCATTTCAAATAAGAATAAAAGAGACAAAACACGGAATACCTATTCGAACCTTATTATTTGTTTATTTTGTAAGACCTGAGTGTTTTGTTATCGAATGGTATATTGAACTCACAAGAAAAAAGTAAGAAATATTTTTTTTAAGTGAACTTACTGTCAAAAGCAATTTCAAATATTTATGATTTTACCTCTTCCGAATATGGAGTGCTATCGAGAAGAGGCTGGAAAAAATAATCTAAAACCGTCCTTTAAATAAGCAAATTAAGTTAAAAAACATTTACAGCGCTATAATCTAATACACTCGGCTTAAACTTAACTGATATTAAAAATAACTTATAATCGATTCTCCTCCCGATTCTGAACAAACCGTTTACAGGTTTTGAGTTATTTCATAATAACTTTAAAGTAACCATATACACGTTGATAACATTCAAAATAGTTTTAAAGTCAAACTATGGAAATAAGAGCTCGTGTCTTAAAGTTGTCAAAACAGGTATATTCTAGGTTTATGCCAAGGCTCTGGCCTTATGTATCACCCACGTTATATTGAGTTGGGTAAGATGGGCACAGTGGCACAGTAAAGCCAGGAAACAGTAAAACAAACGCATAGTTTATACACGGCTTTACTGTGTCTGTTACCTTGGTTTCTAGAAAGAGTCGGAAATATATGAGATAAAATAATTAGTACAATATACGCAAGTAGATTAGTTTAGTACACAGAGTTTCATTTTCAGTTTCATAGTACAGACGCTTGCACATCAACCTGCACACCGTATTAATTTATTTCACTTTTGTTTATCACTATAGATTTAGATATAATATATATCATTACTAAACCGTCTGCGCAGCGCCGCCGATAGGCAGCACTGGCCAGCATCCAAAACTGTCAAAGAACAATGGCAAATATCCATGCAAAAAATTGTCTGATATAAAATATGAGCGCACATAAACAAAAAATATGTCTTAAGATTCAGCGTTACTTGTAGATTCTGTATGTAAAGTTATTTTCATCTGAGAAAGCCGGACAAAAAAGATACTGTGGTTTGATTTTTGGTTAGTTTAGGTTAGTTTTTTTACAAAAACACAAATGTTGAAAAAATTTCCACAAACAGGATTTGAACCTGCACCATTCTGACATACCATATATTAGTTTTTTTCTTCTTTATTATGACATCCAACAAGACATACACTGATATGAATTTGTCAGTTTCAGTACAGTGTCAAAAGTAACTTACTCTAAAGTCTAAGTCATAAAGAAACTTGTACCTATATACGGAAAGTTTAACTGCTGTCTCAATTTCAAGATACCACGGCATGCAATTGTGGACTTGTGGTAAAAATTAAAATGGTTTATATTTTGTGTCGCAGAGCGGTACTACTCATTTGCGGAGCAATCTGTCCGTTTCTTATCTATCAAAGTGATAGGTAGATAGGACAGGACTTCACTACAACTTGATTCGATACTTATAGTATCGATACATCACAGTAATTGGTTATTTTAACTCAACACAAATACGGTAGATGCTTGAATGGCATTAAAACGGCTTCTACAGACACCAATCACCATTAGTATGGTGGGAACAAGAAACTTACTTACTGTTTCGAGGGTGGAAATCGTCTTTCGATTGATCAATAACGTTTAATTGAATATTAAGGTCGATAAAAATAATTGTATTCACATCCCGATTTTCAACATGGCTGATAGATAAAGAAAAACACATCTTTGATATTCTTTTATAAAACTCGATTTAAAACAATAAATTCGTTTGGTGTAAATAACATTAATGGGCGCTTTCAAAAAGTCAGACAATTTTTTGCCATTGTTCTTTCTTCAATAAATGTTCAACCATATTCCATATACATAAAGTTCAAAGTCTATTGAGGAAATTTGGCAGTTTGTGGTAGTCTGATGTGCAGGCTCAATACTTTTTCTTCCTATAGTGTTATCAGGATGATTGAAAAGAATATATTCTATTATCTTTTCAATCAAATAAGTTATTCTATTCGAATAGAAAAACATTAAAAAATTGGTAGATAAAAATATTTAATAAAATATCATTGTAGAACCTGCATAATATGCAATATGAAATGAAAGGCGTACTCAGAATGACTTTACCTAGGTAAATACTTAAACATTTCATTAATATATAAATTAAATACTGTTAATTCGTTTAAACTAAGTTTTATCAAATAAGTAAAATTAATTCCGATGTACTATTATGGATTACCTACGCGTTTGTTTTACTGAGCCACTGTATTACTGTGCCCCACTTTACTCTATTGTACTTATAAGGAATTTAATACAACAACTCAAACGTTGGACTACAAACTATATTTAGGTATATGCTATTCAGAAAAGGTTTGCGACCTCTGCCAGATTTAATTACTTATCGATTCACTTTTTATATCGATATGCTTTATAGAAAAACTTCGTGCGTGAAGTTTTAAAGTCATATAAAAAGTATAGGTATGCAAGCTTATTTTATTTTAAATTTTACTATTAAGTGTAGTTTTTTTAAATTTAGATTGACATGCTTGATTGCAAATAGAGCGATCCAATTAAGTGTTACAGGTTTCAATTAATAAGACACACAACTTACTTAGCCTGTTGAGGTAAAACAGATGGATTAAAAGAAATATATATTTATTATTAAGATAAAATGTGTGTTTATTTGTAATGGAAAATGGTCTTCTATGGTAGGGCAATTTCCAATATTATAACGCTGTAAGGGAGAATGCCCTTGCTGAGTTTCTTCCTGTTATTCTCAGTACAAGGTCGGGCGCTCTGTGTAGACTTACAAACCGATAGCATAGCCTCATTCATAAGAGCTAATTTGTATATAATTGAATAATCCTAATACCTAGTGTAGGGCGCCCTCAGACTAGGTGGAGCGACGATCTTCGCAGCGTCGCTGGCAAGAGCTGGATGAGAGTAGCCGCGGATCGTGCTCCACTGGGCACTTGGAGAGGCCTATGTCCGGCAGTGGACTAGTGTAGCTGATGATGATAATGATGAATACCAAAATAAAATAAGTTTATAAAAATACTTTGACGGAAACTGAATACCTATACCTAATCGAAATGAAATGGGTTCAACGAAATGAAATACGAGTACCTAATCAAGGTAAGTCAATATCTCAAAAGGAAAACGGCCTTAGCACCCACTAAAGCGACCTCAACACAACAAAAAAAAAACACCAAACACCGTATCACGTTGCGGGTAGATACAGTCACGAGCATTAACATGTAAACCCCTGTCCCCTGATGTCCCCTGATTTCTCCTCAAAAACTGGACCGATTTAATTACTTTTTTCATTAAAAATTAAAGAAAGGCTTTTTTTCATAAATTAATTGTTAAAATAGATGTGAACCTTTAAAAACCTTTAATATTGACCAGATTTTCCGCTGTTTTTTCGAAATTTGACTAGATTATATAAAAAAAAGCAAAACATAGGGACACAGCCAATGCCTATCTTTAATTTTTAATGAAAAAAGTAATTAAATCGGTCCAGTTTTAGAGGAGGAATCAGGGGAATACAAAACGTCGGTTTTGTCTACTTTTCAAACCTATTTTTCAATTCAATCGACAGCCTGCAAAGGGCTTAGGTGTTCAGCTACTTTTGCTGTTTATTGAACAACCACAGAATTCCAATATATTTGTGTACAACAAACAATACGTGACGCGTCAAATAAATCCTTGTTTTTTTTTAAATCCTTGTCCATTACTATATATTACAATATCATACCGTGTATATAAACGTACCTACCGTTTTAGAATGAGCTTATAATTAAAAAAAAATTGTACCTTTTGTAAAGAAAAAGCGTCTCAGGTCATTAGTAACAAAAGTATTCACAGTTATTTTATAGAAAATGCTCTAGTGTATGACGACCAGTTGTAAAATGATGCCTTTTCATCACAGAAATATTATTTAAATATATTTATATTAAAAAGTTAAATAAAATTTCAGACCGTAGTGCTCTCCATACAAATATCCTTGTCCGAAAATAGTCTAGCGCAACCGTTAATAAATATGACGGTTTTTTTTTTGCATCGGATATTTCTTGAAACTTGGTCTTAAATTAACTTAACCATTACAAATTCTATGATATTAACATAAGCGCAAACAAAATTAACGATAAAAATATATAAAACGTTACTTCAAAATTTGCACACATTTTATTTCATGTTTGTTCATTCTTGTTATGGCAAAAATAGGTAGAATTTTATTTTTAGGAGATGGCAACACTTTTATTTAGCATCAACCAATCAGGCAGCTGAGCTTCGACATTCGATTTTATTTCATTTTTGTGACAGTTTGTTACATATTTTTGTAACGTTACGAAGATGACGTAACAAAAAAGAAGTAGGTAAGGGCTATTGCTTATTGTAATCCAAACTAATATTATAAATGCGAAACTCACTGTAATCTTTAAGTTTTCCTTTTCTTATAATTATATTTTGATTAAAAATATGCTTAGTTAAACAGATACTGATTTTTTTTAAAAAGGAAATAAAATATTTTTGTAAACGCTTTTTAGTTATTAAAAATAATTCAATCACACATGTTTTTTTTTAATTACTATGAAATTATTCTAATAGTTCTACTTTGTTATTTTTTTGTTACAGTTTTCATTATTGTCACATTTTTCATATTTGTTTCTTTTTTGTGAAGCTGATGGTACAAACATTTTGAATATGACCCAGGGATAAAACAACATACGTAAAATAAACGCAAGTGGATTTTTGTCATCCACCAACAAATTACCTAATTTAATGTCCCCACTGCTTGGGCACAAGCACGAGCCTTCCCTGTGGATGGAAACACCACGGCAAAAACGGGACATAACCATCACGCGGGCCGACTGCTAATGCAGCCGGGACCAACCAACAACGGCTTTACGCTTTTTGTGCTTATTTGTATAAAATGTTTTTGTTCGAGGTACTCTCTAGTTTTATTAACAATGTTTAATAAAAAAAAAAACATTGTATTCCTTGCATAGAACACAGCTAAATGAAAAGGAAGATGATGATTGCGTACCTACTAACAAAGATCAAGTTAGTAGTAAATAAAGTATAGTACAGCCGTAAATAAATAATACAGATATGTATACAACAGAGCATAGAAATCCAGTGCCTGGTGGGTGGACGTCACGCGACAAACTACGCCTCGATTTTGCGCTCTGAGTTTTTACGAAACTTCTTGTCCATAGCTACCCACAACATAGCTACCTATAAGTTCTGTGACAAATGAAAGAACTATTTTTTTGGATGAAATTACTTAAAATACATTATGAATCGCCTGTGGTTGAGACCGGACGAGTCCCGCGTTCGATTCCTATCGCTCCCGGTTTGGTTTGTAATAGACGGTTGGCTTATTTCAAATCCGTCTGGCTATAACTCAAATATTGTACAGTTCCACAATAGCTGAGGATTCCGAGTGAAGTGCGCTTCCACCTAAGGTCGTATCGTCATTTAGTTATCAGGTGAGATGAAGACCAAGTTGGTCGAACACTTGGCCGCAGAACCCACATACTTCTGTCTAGACTTGAGGACAATTACATAGAGGATAGCCTTTTCGGTCTGGCCGTTTGACAACCGCAGTGAATTGATTCTGCGCTTGTCGTTTGCGTCAAGATTGGTTGCGCTGTGTTTTGTACTCAGAATAATAACTAAATTAGTTATTGTTCTGAAGTTTTGTACTCAGGTATGCGTGGCTCGCCTTCTCCCTTAGAAGAGAGCGCGCTCACTGCGAAGTCGCTGCGCCGCGCCTTCATCCCGACTCTGCCTCAACTCGAGTAAATAAGCGCACACCCATGTAATCTTAAAGAAAACCTAGATGTGGCTCGCCGCTTGTGCGCCTGAATCTCGACGCTGACTCGACTTCTGAACGTGGTAAACTCCCTTACCTGGCGCTTTTGCGCAGAAAGGACATGAGTCGGAAGAGTCCCAGACTCGCCAGTGATTCCTATGATGACGGGGACGCCAGGATGACGGGGACTTGGTTTAGGGGAATAATAAGATTTTCACGGCAAAATAAAAAAGGCACTCAAAGCGAAGTATCGGTTAATACAAAGCTATACAACGCACTTTGCCTCACCATGAATTATGAAAATGACGAGGTCCTTCAAAAGCAAATCTTCATTGTTTCTGTTTGATGATACGGAACGGTTTGTGTTCCGAATTTTTGATGATTGACTTCACAAAGGGAATGCTTTGAAAAAACTTAAATGTCTTACGATAAAATAGTGTATTTATCTTTCGGATTAATAGACGGGTGGTAGTAAAATATCTTGCGCTTTGAAAGACACGTCATTTTTTGGTCAGGACTCTGTTTGATCTGATCTGATCTGTCTGTCTGAACCGTCTGTCAATGCTCTAACATTAATGTTATGATGACATATTTAGATAAGATGGTGTCTGGCCAGGCGGACTTAAAACAAGTCCTAGCTCCAACCAAAGCAAGTACCTACAGTCATGTAGTGCCGCTTGGAACCAACCCGGCACATTTATGGTCTTAAGAATAGATAGTTCTGTTTATTATTTTTCTTTATTATTTCAGTTAGTTATCGGCAGCTAAAAACAAATACTGATTAATTTGTAGTATCAATTTATCAGTATTAAAATATGGAAGCATTAGAAAATATTTATAAGCGTATATAATAAAGAAGTGGCCAGCTCGCAACTTCGTCCGAATCTCATCATGGTTTAAGAAATAATAATAAAAATAAATTATAAAATAAATTTACTTAGCTAGATCATAATATTATGATTTATGATTAAACAAAATACATAAAATAAAATAAAATTATAATATAAATATCTACGTAGTAGTTGTAGAATTAACATTCACGGCCTTATGGCACCAATATAGCTAATTTTTAATTATATTAAACCATTATATTATATCCATGTCAGGGATGCAGGCTTTTATAATTTTAGGTGATAGTTTAGTGTATAAGTTTTACATAAAGATTGTGCTATTTTTTTAACTATTGCCTGCAATGTGTCTTATAAATAAATAAAAAAAAAACATTCTTAGTAATAAATAAAAAAAAAATCTTGACACAAACAACAAAATATTTTATTAAAATTCTAACAATATTTCATAATTCTTACACTATTTTAATCTGTTGCTTAAAGATGTACTACTCGTATTTGCTTAACATCTAGGAATAGGTATTTCAAATTAAAATTCTAGAAATATTTACTTAAGATATAGCTATTTATATATACATAATACTACATCTACCTATAAAAAAGGAGAAACTGACATTAAGTATTCGATGAACGCAAAACCCGTCATCCATCTCCACCTCAATTTATGTCCCCACTGTTGGGGCACGAGTCTTCTTTATGAATGGACATATCCATGTCCATCCATATCATATCACATATCCTTCCGGAGAACGGGCCATAAACCACCACGCGGGCCCAGTGCGGATTGGTGGTTGTTAACGACTGCTAATGTAGCCGGGACCAACAGCTTTACGTGTATTACGAAGCACAGGTAGAACGGGCTTTTTTTACACTAGATACATTAAAAATAACAGTGATTAATATCAATAGACTTAAAGTTCTCTCGCAACTTTAACTGTCATCTTATCTTATCTATTCTATTATCAAATTGGACAGAAGAGACAATAGTTAAATTAATATTTTTTTTTAACTTACGGGTAAGCACTTAGGTTTCGTCTCACCCAATGTTAAGTGATGATTAGGTCAAAAAGGTGGTAGCGCACTTCACCCGGAATCCTCAACTATTGAGGCACTGGCTATCTTATATCTAGCTGCCGGAACACAACAATGCTACAAACATTGTTACGGCGACATATTCCTTATAAGATAGTGGTAGCTAGCCTGGCGGGCAAACAAGTAGGGCTTGCCACCAACCTAACCGAGTACACAAAGAAGTACCCCCGTTGGGAATCAAACCCGGGACCTTCTGGGTCTAAACCGGTAGTCTAATCACTACACTACAGAGGCCATTAAATCTATCTATCTATACTATTATGAAAGCGGTAAAGTTTGTGTCTTTGTTTTTTTGAGGAGGCTAATATCTGAAACTATTGGTTCAAAATTTCAATAGAATTACAGTCATTGCGAGTAATAAATGCACATATTATTTCAATAAAAAAATTAGAGGAAAAATACGAAATCAATGCGGACGAAGTCGCTGGGAAAGTAGTAATGAATAATCGTGTTGGCATTATTATTCAAAATCCTTTTACTTATAATCTTCAAAAGATTATAAAGACTTGGCCTTCCAAAATTAAGATACATATAAGATAATGCTAGAAAAGCCTCAAAGTCTCTCATATTTTTTTGTAAAAATGAGTAGTTATGTATGTACTAATATTCTGCATAGCGCATTCTAATTCTTTTTATTAATGTACGATATTCCTAATTGTTTTATGATAGAGCCAATTTTTGTACAAAATTATCTATTGCTCCTTTTTTACTGTATCACCTTACATTATATAAAGTAAAATAGTGTAATCTAATCAATTTTTAATGATTGACGCAGAAGCACCAAAAGATCAGACACTGAAAACACTTGCACCCGCACTGTTACAGAGGCGTACCAATAATTAGATACTTGTAGACAAACAAAATGAACAGTGTATATGCTCCATTATTAATTCACCTTACAAACACAAACATACTTTTGAAATAATTATGCAAAATTTCCTTTCTCTTGTTTTTTTTTATTTTTTTACTAATTGGAGACTTATTTTGTTAGTACCTAATAAATTTATTTAAGAATGCGCTCTATGCATAATATTTATTTTCTCATACTTCATGAGCGTTATTTTCCTTTGAATAGGTTAGTTGGAACTTTTATTTATCTTTGGTTACCACTTCTAGGTTGACTATCCTGACGATTCAAGAAAATTTAACTTATTAGTAATTCATCCTACTTGGAGGTGCACTGCCATACACATCCTTTACTCGTGGTATAACTAATACTTTTGGAGGTTCAATATCTTCAATAACGACTATTGGCTCGGATTTCAACGTACCTACATAATACGCTCCCCCAAGGAGTAGTGATATTACAATAACACCACCGACACTCACGAGTGTAATGGTTAATGTATTCCAAAATCCGTCTTCACTCACAGTGCTTCCGTCACCTCCTCCATCACCTTCGTCGTCATCTTCATCCTCTTCTGTATCTCTATCTCCGCCGTCGTCTTCTCCATCACCTTCGTCGTCACCTCCATCCTCTTCTGTATCTCCATCTCCGCCGTCGTCTTCTCCATCACCTTCGTCGTCACCTCCATCCTCTTCTGTATCTCCATCTCCGCCGTCGTCTTCTCCATCACCTTCGCCGTCACCTCCATCCTCTTCTGTATCTCCATCTCCGCCTTCGTCTTCTCCATCACCTTCGCCGTCACCTCCATCCTCATCAGTGTCTCCATCTCCGCCGTCGTCTTCTCCATCATCTTCGTCGTCACCTCCATCCTCTTCTGTATCTCCATCTCCGCCGTCACCTCCTCCATCACCTTCGTCGTCATCTTCATCCTCTTCTGTATCTCTATCTCCGCCGTCGTCTTCTCCATCACCTTCGTCGTCACCTCCATCCTCTTCTGTATCTCCATCTCCGCCGTCGTCTTCTCCATCACCTTCGCCGTCACCTCCATCCTCATCAGTGTCTCCATCTCCGCCGTCCTCCTCACCATCACCTTCGTCGTCACCCCCATCCTCATCTGTATCTCCATCTCCGCCGTCATCTTCTCTATCACCTTCGTCGTCACCTCCATCCTCATCTGTATCTCCATCTCCGCCGTCATCTTCTCCATCACCTTCGTCGTCACCTCCATCCTCATTTGTATCTCCATCTAAGCCGTCATCTTCTCCATCACCTTCGCCGTCATCTCCATCTCTGCCGTCGTCTTCTCCGTCACCTTCGCCGTCACCCCCATCCTCTCCTGGCGCATCGGTGACTGTGGTAGCTGTATTAGTTTCTGTAGTCGTAGAATCCATGTAAGGCATACCGGTGTCTCTTCCACTTTCAACATTTCCATCGCCTCCGTTTTCTCCCTCATTTTTTTTATTTTTATAATTAGTTTCTTTGTGTTGTCTTTTGATATGGTATTCTTTGTCATGGTGACAATTGTTTTCGGACTCAATGATTTTATATGGATCTAAAATGTGTAAGTTTATACGGTTTCCTTTATTTAATATGTTAGTTGGTGTGTATTCAAAGGAATCTATAAGTATTAGTTCATTTCCTTGGCTATGTCCTACTAGACTGACCTGAAACAAAATAAATACAGTTTCAGGTCTCAGTTACAGATGAAAATAGTAATGGAAATTGAATGATGTCATGCAATTTCCATACTTTATTGGTTTAAAAATGTTTCGCATCCAGTTCCAGGATTATTTATAATAGCTAGCTCATATAAATACCTTAAAATATTATAGACTAAACCCTGTTAGATCTCATTATTATAAAACCAACAGTTTTTGTTTCATTTCGATATTTACAAAGTTTTACAATATAATTATATTTATATAATATAATATAATTATAGTATTTTTATAAGGAATTAACTTACAAGAAACATAACATAACTAACTACATTAAAGAAAAAAAAGTTAAGCTAACTAAAGACAAAATAAAACCTATAAATAAAAAATGACCTCCAGCTGTGGGCTCATGGGATCGGTCCCAAGAATGCTGGCAACATTACCTCTTTGGATTGCCAAGCTAATACGTTGGCAGAGGTAGTTATATAATTATAGTTATTTAAAAATTTGGTTAATTAAGTATGCGTCGCTTAGTTTCTTAGCGCTCAAATAATGATCTCATGAACTTCATGTCAAATTGCTCCAGCCAGCCAGCCATGACGCGACGACGAAGCGGGAATCGCGCGCAAACCGTCAAACAAGCTAATGGCGTCACGCCAGGCGCATTAATTTGATCTTTACGGAAAACAAAACCACGATTACGAATATTTGTAAAATTATTGTAAAGTAATTAGAAGTGCTACAGAAAAAAACACTACATAATATGTCATATAGAAATAAATATTTTATTTATGAGGTTGTATTTAATCGTCAGCTAGCATTATAAAATTGTCCTGGCCTGGTGCTGTGGTGTAAAATATACAGAAATATTATCAGCCGGCCGGCATTGTTAAATACTGACATGAAATAATAAAAAATAAAAAATATTATATTTTACAGTTTAACAGTAAAAGGCATGTGTGACCTAGCTAGTGGAAATAATCCTAGTTCTTTCTGGCCGCGTGTTTCTTTAGACCTGAATGCCTTATTTATTTATTTATTTCTATAGGTACACAAACAGATTACAAGCAATGCATGAGTACAGTAACATATTTGGTTAACCTTACTAGCTAGACGATAATCCAAAAGGAGTGTACACAACATGACATTTTGGGTATAATTTGAAACGCAACAATGCTGGTCCTAAATGAAGTTATAGTTAAAACTATTAATGTCGTTTAGTCAGTTGGCCATATGGCAAACGCACTGTGCACAGGACTTTGTACTTTACAATTAGAATTTATGTTACAAGTATATTGAAGTAATACCCCAATTGAGGTAAAAATTACCATTCAGAAACACTGGTACAGCGCGTTTGGTTATGTCAGGTTAAGTAATTAGGTTAAATTTATTTTAGTGTTTGTAAAATTTATAAAATTTTTACTAATCTATAAATAGTAATGTACAGCAAATAGTTATTAAATATAAAACTATTACATATAATGTTTATATAAATAATGCCATGGTATTTAAAATGGCAATATTTCTAACATGTTCATAGAAAGGAAATTAAAAAAATACTTACACTGTTGATTCTATTACACTCGACTGGAATGTGCACCCTGTGCCACCCACTTTTATTGTTATATTTGGTTGGTTTGTAAACGAAGCTTGTATACGGCGTGTTTTCTTCATCTTTGAACAACAGGACGTCAATGCCACTAACGTCAGAGGTCACATCAATATACACATTTATCACTAAAGTACTTTCTTCAGCGAATTTGATGGGGAAATATACACAGCTGTCTTCGTATGCAAGAATGCCGTGTGGGTTGTCGAAGGGCGATTTAACACCAACACTTTCATATTTCACCAACCCCCATGGAGTTCTATTAACACACTGACCTCCAGGTAATTGCTTATAGTTCTCGTGAAAGGAATATGGTAACCCCGAAATTTGTAGGGGCAATATGAACACAAAAATCACAAAAAATATGTTAAGTTTCAACATTTCGCACTATTTCCCTAAGTGCTTTATGAATAAAAACTTTGGTATTGATATTTTATCGTACAGATAACTCGAGATAAGTGATTATCGAATAATAATTAACTTTAGACCCTGCGTTTATTTTTATCGTTTTAGATATCGATAATATTTTATCAATACATACGAGTGCTCCATTCTCTACGTAACAGCTGTAACATTGCCATTCTTTTTGGCGCTACAGCGTTTATTATATTTCAAAAAGTAATTGAAAGCAAAAAAAAACGTTGTCGTTTTAATCTATAGATTAAACTTGAAAATCTTGATATCCACATTCATGTCGGGATTATGGTCATAGATATAACCTTAGGATTATGTCTATGATAAGTCATAAAACTGATTTGGTATCGACACGAGTCTTATTTTGTTTTTATTTAATTTTTATATTTGATACTGTATTACTCGTCTTGTCATGACGAACTGAGAAGAATGAACTGAGGTAATGCTGCCGGAACACAACATTGCTATTATACTAACATTAACGTTATGGCGACATATTTAGATAAGGTGGTGGTAGCTAGCTAAACAGGCGGACAAACAAGCCCTACCACTAACCAAACCGAGTAGACTAACATATACGCCTCCCACTAAAAAACCGAACCCGGGACCTCTGGCTCTGGGTCTGAGACCGGTGGTCGCAACTACAAGACCATAAAGGAATTTAAGACTCACCCAACTACAAGCTTTCATGGTTTTACATGACAGTGCCAAACTAGTTTTTAGGACGGGCAAAAAGTGTTTCGGATTATTCAATGCATATCCCGGGTTTGTGATCACCAACCCGCATCTGGCAAGAGTGGTGATTAAGACATTACTTATCAATTGTAGCGATGACTTGATTTCAATGATGGAGGCCTTTGCCCAGCTGTGGGACAGTTATAGGCTATTTATTTTACTTAGAATAGTAATAGATGTTCCATCAACCGATAATCCACTAGAGCTGCTGATACATTCAATACTTTGTGATAAGGAATGTACTTGTATTTTATAAAACATATTTACAATATTATTACACATTGTTGCTGTTAAAAATGTTTGCTGCCCTAATTCATCTAGGAGTAATAAGTATGCCAAACGCTGATAGATGAAATAAGTTCATCAATGTAAAACATGGGGTGAGGTAACCTTATTAAAAACGAATTTTCTGTCCTCTCTTGATAAAGTCCTAAAGATGCAGGCTTACTTTAGAACAATATTGTTGTCATTGGAGATATTAATAAGATATTGTTGAAAACGGTGTGAGCAATAGAGCATTGGAATATCTAAACCTCGTAGCTACTCATGGACTTCTCCCAGCACACAACTACCAAACTAGGGGCAAATCGTCACTGGATCACATTATCTTAAAGACAAGGCGGTCTGCCACAACAATAGTTTTGGAAACTACTGTGACGGCCCATTAGGATGCGAAGCTTTCACTGGGAAAAGTAAATGAATGTAAGTCCCACAATATAAAAACTAAGATCAAAATCAAAAATCAAAAATCAAAATCAAAATTTTTTTATTATTAACTACAAGTAGTTTTTTACAAATGTGTGGGTCTCTTCTGTTAAGTTTGAAAAAACCTGTTTTAGAAGAGACCCCTCTCTTTACTGTACAATCATATTTTTGTTTTGTAGTTAAGTACATAGGTAGGTCTTATATGTTAGAGGTTCAATGATTTGAAAAATAGTGTATATTTGATGTATATTTCGTAAAATTTATGTGTGATATTTTGCATGTTTCTGTGTTGTGTTCAAATAATTTAATGCTTTCCCTTCTACTTTCTTTTTGTGTTATGTTAGTATTTATTTATACAATTGATTACTTCAATCTATATACATATGTATAATTATATAATTTACATATATAATATAAATTAGTTGTTGGATAAAAGTTTTTCAATACTTTCGTAACTTTGTAATTTTAACCATGATGTTACTTTCTTTTTACATGTAAAGTAAGTTAGTGAAAAAATGTTTAATATTTTGTTAACTTTGTTGTATATTGACACCGATTGAGCCGAGAATTGTTTAAGAGCAAACGTTGTTTTGCTAATTTTAACGCGAACTACTGTGTTTTTTTTACGTTTAGTTAATAGTTTTGGATCAAAAGAAAAATTTTTGTGTACGTAAAGAATGCACTGTTGTATATATAATTGTCTAACTGTCAGAACATTAGCTTCTTTGTACAATAAATTAGTGCTAAAGAGTCTTTTCTTTCGTAAAGCTACTTTTAAAATTAGTCTTTGTGCACGTTCAATGTTTATAAATGTTGTTTTGTAGGTACCGCCCCATATTGTTATACAGTATAACAATAAAGATTGAACAAGACTCTTATAAATATATATAATAAGTTCTTTGTCAGCTATGTTACGCAGGTGTTTAAAAAGCCAAATTAGTTTACGTGCTCGATTTGCAACAATTTCAAGCTGGGGGTACCAGGATAAGTTTTTATCTAAAATAACACCTAGGTATTTTATTTGATTAATACGTTTAATTTTATAACAATTGCAATTACCAAAGTTATCATCTTTTTTACACGAATGTGCAGAAATATTTAGATTATTTTCCGGTTGCATTGAATTACGAATCGAAAAGGTAATATAATTAGTTTTAGACGTATTAAGGGATAACAAATTGAGGTTCAACCAGTTTACAACTTTAGTCAGTCCAGTCTCAGCCTTAGCAAATACTTCTGGCCAGTTATCTCCATGGAAAAGCAGAGCAGTGTCATCCGCATACGAGAATACACATCCATTCACAAGTTTAATATTAGTCAAGTCATTGATATAAATCAGAAAAAGAGTAGGTCCAAGGACACTACCTTGTGGGACGCCATAATTATTGGTAATATTAACATTGCTATATGTATTATTATCGAGTTTAACCATTTGTGTACGACCCTGGAGATAATCAGTAAGTAATGCGAGAAAACTACCCCTTATTCCAATTCTGTTAAGTTTAAAGAGAAGATACATTACATTATAATAATATATATAATGATACATTATAATACACTAACTGACAAAATGGAAAAAAAATACTTTGATCCAGTCTATTGCTATGCTAACGTAAATGATGCACTCAGACACTTTGTGAACTCTTTCACCAGAGAAATAAAAATGTGCACTGCCCAGCACACGGTGCCACACCGAATCAGAACTTTTAAGCCTGGTATACTAAGCATGGCATTAGGAATCGTGATAGTATGCACAAACAACTAAATTTAACACCAACTAACGAAACCCTAAGATTAACATACAAGCAGTATCCTAACTTCGGCGGGAACTTACGAGGAATCTTAAGAGGAAGAATGAAAGGGGAAAGTTAGAAAGTACTGGATTGAATAGCAAAAAGCTCTGGAATGCTATTACAGAAGTAACTTGCACAAAAAAACTAGCAATGCAGCAACTGAACTTCCTAAATCCACTCCACAGCCCTCAATAAATCAAATAAATGAATATTTGTGAGTGTTTTTAAGGTATTGGCCGATCAGTTTAAGTATAATCTGCCTCGTGGTTCCAGTAATAGGGACAGTATTTGTGGATCTTTTGTGCTTCTCGACACGGATGAGATTTTTATTATGTACCTGCAATGACTAAATAGTGCTAATGGAAGGTTTCTGGTGCTTATAGCACGGGTTTTCCCAGTTTAAGTACCACCTGCAAAAGATCTGATGTTTCTACCTAGAATCTAAGTTGGAATCACTACGCATGTTTCAAACTGTATCTATGTATGTACTGAAAGAAATGAAGATTATTTATTATTATACTCTTTATTTATTTTCTTTCTTAAAACTAGATTTTTACAATATTTTAATATAAAAACAATAAAACATTATAAAAACCTAATTCTACAGTACCGCCAGCAGCGGGGCAGGGCCCAAGCTAACGGTGGTCAGGGCTGCAGAGTGAGGAATCTCCTGACAATACGTGCCGTGTCAAGGAGTACAGCTTTCTGAATCTGACCCTTGATCCAACCATCAAGCGAGAGCCTCTTAAGATGTTGGTCGAGGCTCTTCGCTATCAGACGTTATTATTATTATACTCTTTATTTATTTTCTTTCTTAGCCTAGGTTTGTTATAATATTAATATAAAAGTAAAATACAAAAGTACATTAAAAACATAAAAATATTATAAAAAACCTAGCCTAGGGTGCCGCCGGCAACGGGGCAGGGCTCAAGTTGCCGGTGGTTAGGGCTGCAGAGACAGGAACCTTCGGACTATCCGCGCCGTGTCCAAGAGTACCGCCTTATTATTATTATTATTATTTAAAAAATACAGTCGCTTATTATAATTATAATTTCATATTATCATGTATGAATAGTATTGTTATCCATCAACAAACATAATTTTTAATATGATTTATTTTTTAAATCTTTATTTGCTGTAACAGTCGTGTGTCAACAATAGGCAGGCTCGTCGTAGTGTGAAAACCACTAGTATCTTATTTCTTTTGGCTTAAACTTGTTTTTCTTGTTGTCTCGTTATATTATTTATATTTAGGTATGTCATGTAAGTTTATTTATTTAAAATAAATAATTACTACAATTATTATTATCGAGAACGCCCTCAGACTAGGTGGAACGACGATCTTCGCAAGGTGGCTGTCAAGAGCTGGATGAGAGTAGCCGTGAATCGTGCTCAGTGGCGTGGACTTGGAGAAGCCCCTGGCCAGCTGTGGACTTAACATCACACTTTATAATATAATTAAGCTATCTTTATTTATATGTAGTTATGATCAAAACCATTTTTATTTAAAAATATGTTTTTATAATAATGTATAATTTATTACAGCATACAACTACTTTGACAAGCGTAATGAGTAATAAGGTTAAAATAAAAACAATTTTTGCGGATCTAGTGCGTTCATGCTGCACATTGATTTTATTTCATTTAACGCGGATGTTTTCAATCCTTTATTTACGGGGTCCGTGGCCACAGTCACAGTCCTCATATTGAATAAGTAACATGCATACCATCCAAATAAAAAAAAAAGTATTTTTATAACTAATTTCTTTTATAATTTTACTAAAACATTCTAGAAAAGTTTCGTTTAAAATAAAAACTATTTTATATACTTACCTACATTTAGTTTATGACCACACTAACCTTATATTGTTAAAATATATAAAATATAAGTTATTTTATTTTTTTTTATTTATAGTTAGTAGTAGTTTATAGTTTTTATAAGTTTAATTTTAAGTAGTTTAATTTACTTGTTTTTGTCTTTGTTTGTTAAAAATAAATGAATTAATTCAGTTATTTAAAGTTTATAATAACATAAAAAACATGTACTTACATGTACCCATAACCAAAAAAATAAATTTTAATTATAACAATGTCTATCATTCCCACACACGTAAAATGAAACAACAATATTCGAGAGGAAATAAATAGCAACAGCAAACGTGCAATATAATTTTCATAAGAAGTCAAAAAAACTGTAAGAAAAATAAAATTTAATTTAAATAATAAATATATTTTTTTAGGCTATATTGTGTCCCACTGCTAGGCAGAGACCAATAAATATATTCATTAAAACAACAATTAGTTAATATAACAAATCATTAAATTTGTTTTCAACAAATAAGCAAATCAGTCAAATCAAAAACCGTTGAAGATAGCTCTTGGAACGGTAATTGGTCGGGGCAGATCACCTTCGGCGTCGACCGCTGAAGGTGGTTGACGCCCTTTTCGAAAACCAACTTGGAAGAAAACGATAGATATTAAACTCAAAAATATAACGATGACTAACGTAATCATAGTTATGGTCAAGGGATTCCAAAACCCAGATCTTGTTGCAATTAATTCTGAGGGAGTTGTATCAATCGTAGGCACATCTGTGACTGTGGTTGAAGAATCAGTTACTATCGTCGTTTCTGTAGTAGGCGCATCGCTGTCTGTTATAGTCGGATCAGACACAGTCCAATCTGTGGTAAGGGTACTAGTCACTGTGCTCGAATCCGTGGTAGGCGTATCGGTGACCGTTGAGGTTGGATCAGTCACTGTGCTCGATTCCGTGATAGGCGTATCGGTGACTGTTGATGTTGGATCAGTCACTGTGCTCGATTCCGTGGTAGGCGTATCGGTGACCGTTGAAGTTAGATCAGTCACTGTGCTCGAATCCGTGGTAGGCGTATCGGTGACCGTTGAGGTTGGATCAGTCGCTGTGCTCGATTCCGTGGTAGGCGTATCGGTGACCGTTGAAGTTGGATCAGTCACAGTGCTCGAATCCGTGGTAGGCGTATCGGTGACCGTTGAAGTGGGATCAGTCACTGTGCTCGAATCCGTGGTAGGCGTATCGGTGACCGTTGAAATTGGATCAGTCACTATACTTGAATCCGTGGTAGGCGTATCGGTGACCGTTGAGGTTGGATCAGTCACTGTGCTCGATTCCGTGGTAGGCGTATCGGTGACTGTTGATGTTGGATCAGTCAATGTGCTCGAATCCGTGGTAGGCGTATCGGTGACCGTTGAAGTTGGATCAGTCACTGTGCTCGAATCCGTGGCAGGCGTATCGGTGACTGTTGATGTTGGATCAGTCAATGTGCTCGAATCCGTGGTAGGCGTATCGGTGACCGTTGCAGTTGGATCAGTCACTGTGCTCGAATCCGTGGTAGGCGTATTGGTGACCGTTGAGGTTGGATCAGTCACTGTGCTCGATTCCGTGGTAGGCGTATCAGTGACCGTTGAAGTTGGATCAGTCACTGTGCTTGAATCCGTGGTAGGCGTATCGGTGACCGTTGAGGTTGGATCAGTCACTGTGCTCGATTCCGTGGAAGGCGTATCGGTGACCGTTGAGGTTGGGTCAGTCACTGTGCTCGATTCCGTGGTAGGCGTATCAGTGATTGTTGAAGTTGGATCATTCACTGTGCTTGAATCCGTGGTAGGCGTATCGGTGACCGTTGAAATTGGATCAGTCACCGTGCTCGAATCCGTGGTAGGCGTATCGGTGACTATTGATGTTGGATCAGTCACTGTACTCGATTCCGTGGTAGGCGTATCAGTGACCGTTGAAGTAGGATCAGTCACTGTGCTTGAATCCGTGGTAGGCGTATCGGTGACCGTTGAGGTTGGATCAGTCACTGTGCTCGATTCCGTGGAAGGCGTATCGGTGACCGTTGAGGTTGGGTCAGTCACTGTGCTCGATTCCGTGGTAGGCGTATCAGTGATTGTTGAAGTTGGATCATTCACTGTGCTTGAATCCGTGGTAGGCGTATCGGTGACCGTTGAAATTGGATCAGTCACCGTGCTCGAATCCGTGGTAGGCGTATCGGTGACTATTGATGTTGGATCAGTCACTGTACTCGATTCCGTGGTAGGCGTATCGGTGACTGTTGATGTTGGATCAGTCAATGTGCTCGAATCCGTGGTAGGCGTATCAATGACTGTTGAAGTTGGATCAGTCACTGTGCTTGAATCCGTGGTAGGCGTATCGGTAATCGTTGATGTTGGATCAGTAACTGTACTCGATTCCGTGGTAGGCGTATCGGTGACCGTTGAAGTTGGATCAGTCACTGTGCTTGAATCCGTGGTAGGCGTATCGGTGACCGTTGAGGTTGGATCAGTCACTGTGCTCGAATCCGTGGTAGGCGTATCGGTGACCGTTGAGGTTGGATCAGTCACTGTGCTCGATTCCGTGGTAGGCGTATCGGTGACCGTTGAGGTTGGATCTGTCACTGTGCTTGAATCCGTGGTAGGCGTATCGGTGACCGTTGAGGTAGGATCAGTCACTGTGCTCGATTCCGTGGTAGGCGTATCGGTGACCGTTGAGGTTGGATCTGTCACTGTGCTTGAATCCGTGGTAGGCGTATCGGTGACCGTTGAGGTTGGATCAGTCACTGTGCTCGATTCCGTGGTAGGCGTATCAGAGACCGTTGAAGTTGGATCAGTCACTGTGCTTGAATCCGTGGTAGGCGTATCGGTGACCGTTGAAATTGGATCAGTCACTGTGCTCGAATCCGTGGTAGGCGTATCGGTGACCGTTGAAGTTGGATTAGTCACTGTGCTCGAATCCGTGGTAGGCGTATCGGCGACTGTTGAAGTTGGATCAGTCACTGTGCTCGATTCCGTAGTAGGCGTATCAGTGATTGTTGAAGTTGGATCAGTCACTGTGCTCGATTCCGTGGTAGGCGTATCAGTGATTGTTGAAGTTGGATCATTCACTGTGCTTGAATCCGTGGTAGGCGTATCGGTGACCGTTGAAATTGGATAAGTCACTGTGCTCGAATCCGTGGTAGGCGTATCGGTGACTATTGATGTTGGATCAGTCACTGTACTCGATTCCGTGGTAGGCGTATCGGTGACTGTTGATGTTGGATCAGTCAATGTGCTCGAATCCGTGGTAGGCATATCGGTGACTGTTGAAGTTGGATCAGTCACTGTGCTCGAATCTGTGGTAAGCGTATCGGTAATCGTTGATGTTGGATCAGTAACTGTACTCGATTCCGTGGTAGGCGTATCGGTGACCGTTGAAGTTGGATCAGTCACTGTGCTTGAATCCGTGGTAGGCGTATCGGTGACCGTTGAAATTGGATCTGTCACTGTGCTTGAATCCGTGGTAGGCGTATCGTTGACCGTTGAGGTTGGATCAGTCACTGTGCTCGATTCCGTGGTAGGCGTATCAGTGATTGTTGAAGTTGGATCATTCACTGTGCTTGAATCCGTGGTAGGCGTATCGGTGACCGTTGAAATTGGATCAGTCACTGTGCTCGAATCCGTGGTAGGCGTATCGGTGACTATTGATGTTGGATCAGTCACTGTACTCGATTCCGTGGTAGGCGTATCGGTGACTGTTGATGTTGGATCAGTCAATGTACTCGAATCCGTGGTAGGCATATCGGTGACTGTTGAAGTTGGATCAGTCACTGTGCTCGAATCTGTGGTAAGCGTATCGGTAATCGTTGATGTTGGATCAGTAACTGTACTCGATTCCGTGGTAGGCGTATCGGTGACCGTTGAAGTTGGATCAGTCACTGTGCTTGAATCCGTGGTAGGCGTATCGGTGACCGTTGAAATTGGATCTGTCACTGTGCTTGAATCCGTGGTAGGCGTATCGTTGACCGTTGAGGTTGGATCAGTCACTGTGCTCGAATCCGTGGTAGGCGTATCGGTGACCGTTGAGGTTGGATCAGTCACTGTGCTCGAATCCGTGGTAGGCGTATCGGTGACCGTTGAGGTTGGATCAGTAACTGTACTCGATTCCGTGGTAGGCGTATCGGTGACCGTTGAAGTTGGATCAGTCACTGTGCTTGAATCCGTGGTAGGCGTATCGGTGACCGTTGAAATTGGATCTGTCACTGTGCTTGAATCCGTGGTAGGCGTATCGTTGACCGTTGAGGTTGGATCAGTCACTGTGCTCGATTCCGTGGTAGGCGTATCAGTGATTGTTGAAGTTGGATCATTCACTGTGCTTGAATCCGTGGTAGGCGTATCGGTGACCGTTGAAATTGGATCAGTCACTGTGCTCGAATCCGTGGTAGGCGTATCGGTGACTATTGATGTTGGATCAGTCACTGTACTCGATTCCGTGGTAGGCGTATCGGTGACTGTTGATGTTGGATCAGTCAATGTACTCGAATCCGTGGTAGGCATATCGGTGACTGTTGAAGTTGGATCAGTCACTGTGCTCGAATCTGTGGTAAGCGTATCGGTAATCGTTGATGTTGGATCAGTAACTGTACTCGATTCCGTGGTAGGCGTATCGGTGACCGTTGAAGTTGGATCAGTCGCTGTGCTTGAATCCGTGGTAGGCGTATCGGTGACCGTTGAAATTGGATCTGTCACTGTGCTTGAATCCGTGGTAGGCGTATCGTTGACCGTTGAGGTTGGATCAGTCACTGTGCTCGAATCCGTGGTAGGCGTATCGGTGACCGTTGAGGTTGGATCAGTCACTGTGCTCGAATCCGTGGTAGGCGTATCGGTGACCGTTGAGGTAGGATCAGTCACTGTGCTCGATTCCGTGGTAGGCGTATCGGTGACCGTTGAGGTTGGATCTGTCACTGTGCTTGAATCCGTGGTAGGCGTATCGGTGACCGTTGAGGTTGGATCAGTCACTGTGCTCGATTCCGTGGTAGGCGTATCAGAGACCGTTGAAGTTGGATCATTCACTGTGCTTGAATCCGTGGTAGGCGTATCGGTGACTGTTGAAATTGGATCAGTCACTGTGCTCGAATCCGTGGTAGGCGTATCGGTGACCGTTGAAGTTGGATTAGTCACTGTGCTCGAATCCGTGGTAGGCGTATCGGTGACTGTTGAAGTTGGATCAGTCACTGTGCTCGATTCCGTGGTAGGCGTATCAGTGATTGTTGAAGTTGGATCAGTCACTGTGCTTGAATCCGTGGTAGGCGTATCGGTGACCGTTGAAATTGGATCAGTCACTGTGCTCGAATCCGTGGTAGGCGTATCGGTGACCGTTGAAGTTGGATCAGTCACTGTGTTCGAATCCGTGGCAGGCGTATCGGTGACCGTTGAAGTTGGATCAGTCACTGTGCTCGATTCCGTGGTAGGCGTATCAGTGATTGTTGAAGTTGGATCAGTCACTGTGCTTGAATCCGTGGTAGGCGTATCGGTGACCGTTGAAATTAGATCAGTCACTGTGCTTGAATCCGTGGTAGGCGCATCGGTGACCGTTGAAGTTGGATCAGTCAATGTGCTTGAATCCGTGGTAGGCGTATCGGTGACCGTTGAAGTTAGATCAGTCACTGTTCTTGAATCCGTGGTAGGCGTATCGGTGGCCGTCGAAGATGGATCAGTCACTGTGCTCGAATCCGTGGTAGGTGTATCGGTGACCGTTGATGTTGGATCAGTCACTGAACTCGAGTCCGTGGTAGGCGTATCGGTGACCGTTGAAGTTGGATCAGTCACTGTGCTCGAATCCGTGGTAGGCGTATCGGTGACCGTTGAGGTTGGATCAGTCACTGTGCTCGAATCCGTGGTAGGCGTATCGGTGACCGTTGAGGTTGGATCAGTCACTGTGCTCGATTCCGTGGTAGGCGTATCGGTGACCGTTGAGGTTGGATCTGTCACTGTGCTTGAATCCGTGGTAGGCGTATCGGTGACCGTTGAGGTTGGATCAGTCACTGTGCTCGATTCCGTGGTAGGCGTATCGGTGACTGTTGAAGTTGGATCAGTCACTGTGCTCGATTCCGTGGTAGGCGTATCAGTGATTGTTGAAGTTGGATCAGTCACTGTGCTTGAATCCGTGGTAGGCGTATCGGTGACCGTTGAAATTGGATCAGTCACTGTGCTCGAATCCGTGGTAGGCGTATCGGTGACCGTTGAAGTTGGATCAGTCACTGTGCTCGAATCCGTGGCAGGCGTATCGGTGACCGTTGAAGTTGGATCAGTCACTGTGCTCGATTCCGTGGTAGGCGTATCAGTGATTGTTGAAGTTGGATCAGTCACTGTGCTTGAATCCGTGGTAGGCGTATCGGTGACCGTTGAAATTAGATCAGTCACTGTGCTTGAATCCGTGGTAGGCGTATCGGTGACCGTTGAGGTTGGATCAGTCACTGTGCTCGATTCCGTGGTAGGCGTATCGGTGACCGTTGAAGTTAGATCAGTCACTGTGCTTGAATCCGTGGTAGGCGTATCGGTGACCGTTGATGTTGGTTCAGTCACTGTACTCGATTCCGTGGTAGGCGCATCGGTGACCGTTGAAGTTGGATCAGTCAATGTGCTTGAATCCGTGGTAGGCGTATCGGTGACCGTTGAAGTTAGATCAGTCACTGTTCTTGAATCCGTGGTAGGCGTATCGGTGACCGTCGAAGATGGATCAGTCACTGTGCTCGAATCCGTGATAGGTGTATCGGTGACCGTTGATGTTGGATCAGTCACTGAACTCGAGTCCGTGGTAGGCGTATCGGTGACCGTTGAAGTTGGATCAGTCACTGTACTCGAGTCCGTGGTAGGCGTATCGGTGACCGTTGAAGTTGGACCAGTCACTGTTGTTGATTCAGTTATAAATTGGTCCTCATATATAAAACACTCCTCTTCTTCAAATTCTGGTGGAATATATCGGAATGAATCAACTAGCACCAATGAATCACGTGTTGCACTTCCCATTAGATATATCTGCAATGAAATAATAAACCTTTAATTGGTTTTTCTATGTTTTTATGTATCTAATTTAATATTAGCTGTACCTAAATGTTTGTTAAATCGTGTTGTTTGTTGATTTTAAAAAATCTTTAAAATCATACTCTTTATATACAGTTGCTTACGACGTAGATATATAAAAAGCTCTTACTTATATAATTAAATGATGGCTATAGATGATCGCTATTAAATAGGACTATTTATGCACGCAAGTGGCTAAGTGAGTGCAAGGGTAATGCTTTGTACTATCTATTAATTGATATTTAGATTAGACTTAGACTTGCGTTAATTTGAATAATTTATTTGGCTTGTTGTTTCAATCCCTTTTCATTTATGCCTGTTTGCGATATCAATTCTATGGCTAATGAAGAGTATTGTCAATGAATGCCATATGTGATGACTAAAAAATACTAAACATCTGCACAATGTGTTATTAACGCGGGTACTTCCCGTAAAGACAACTTCCCGTTTCGAAACCCTAATAAAATAAATACCTAAACAAAAGTAGCGTTTCGTAAACTTTTTATATTCCATACGTTCAGTCGTATTTTATGACTTGTTAGGATTTGTATATGAATCCAGTATTGTAAGAGATTAAGTTACATTTTTCTTTAGCAAATCCTATTAATATTAGCTAACATAAAGAATAAGTGGTACAATTTAGTTCGTTTCCTGTTTTTGTTATAAAATGTTTTGATCAGTATAGCTTGTAGTTCATAGTGAATATCATCATGAATCATTATTTTATAATAATTTAAGATTTAAAAAAGTCTGAATTTTTTGATTAGCAAAATCGGTAAACTGTGATTTAATTATAAAAGCGTAGTTTATGCACCAGATTAACATCTGATCAGTAAAGCTATGTACATATATTCAATATAATAACAAATACTAAAGATCAGTTAAGAAGTAGGAAAATATTATGATCGGGTGTTAATGACGGTAGTTGTTGACTTTGAATGGGTGCCTTTGGCTTTCAAAGTAAAAAGTAAAAATAGTGTTGAATAATTTCGGCGGGCTGGTTAGAACCACGATAGCTCAATTGGAAGAGCACCTGACCCGGTATGTCAGAAGGGTGCAGGTTCTAATCCTGCACGTGGAAATTTTTTCAACATTTGTGTTTTTGTAATGAAATACAAACTTGGGACTAAAAATTTTATTCGTTACGTTATACTCGTACTTCGCGTATTGGTTAAATTCAATTTGTATGTATAAAACTAATGTATTTCATGTAGGACAAATTATTTAAGTATAATAAATATACTTACATATCCCTCGATACTTCTGAATGTTCCAATTCTGAGTGTTATTGTGATCCAACCGGGAACAAAACCAGGATTCATCGGTGAGAGCATATAGTTGCCTAGAGTCCCCTCGCTGCCGTCACTTTCTATAGTCTGAATAAGAACGGATATATAATCGGAATCTCGAGCGGATTCATCCATGTACACAAAAACTTCAATGACGCCACCATTTTCTATCTGAAAATGGAACGAAGACACGCATCCCATTTCTTCTGGTGGGTGTATGAACGCTGTGCTTTTGTTGTGAGGCCCATCAATGTCCAGTGTACCGTAATAGTTGTGTTCCCACGGTGACATAACGACACATATTCCATAGTCCGACGTGAACAGGCTGTTATAGTCATCCTCAAAGTTGTACGTGACACAGTCTTCACAAAATGCACTTTGACACAGTAACAGGAATAAAAACAACCGTGTGCCGCGCGCCATCGCCTACCTACAGCACAATTGAAAAAGGCGGCTCATTCAATTAAATATAATAATTTCGTAAGTATCTGTAACTTACGATTGTCCAATTACCTATGTTTATAATAAGGCAATTATCATTAATATTCATAGTTTTATCTATCGGATAAGATAAAATTCTTTGGATTATTGGTTCCTTGAGTGCGATACAGCAAAATATAATTTCTTCGATGACGATGGAAGGAGGTTTTTAATTTATTCCTAATTATTCGGTTTTCTATATACGAGTAAGCACTTGGCCTTCATCTCACGTGATGTTAAGTGATGATAAAGCCAAAAGTGCTCTTCACCCAGAATCCTCAACTACTGAGACACTGGCTATCTTATCTCCAGCTGCCGGAACACAATAATGCAACAATTACATTGATGTTATGGTGACATATTTAGATAAGATGGTGGTAGCTAGCCAGGCGGACAAACAACTAACCAAACAGAGTACACACAAATGTACCCGCCCGCTGTGAATAGAACCTGGGACGTCTGGGTCCAAACCGATGGTCTTAACCACTAGACCACAGAGCCGGTTAATTGCAATGCAAATAACATTTTTGCATTGCATTTAAGTAATCGGTCCATCGGTGTAAGTAAGTATAAACATGCGGTGCAGGATAATTTACCTACTTAAATGTTTTTAAAAGATAATCAGATAGCTCATTCAAATACAGGACCACATTAATCTATATAATTAATACGTGAAGCAAAAATTTGTACCCCTTTTTACGAAAATTGCGCGGGCAGAGGAGTATGAAATTTTGCACACTTATAGTTTATACAGAGAAGTAATGCTAAATGTTAATATTTTTCAAAATACATTAATTCAATAAAACAAACATTACACACACTACCATGTATTTGACACACAGCATATAATACGTTTTTCAAAAATTTCAAAAATTGAAGAAGAGTGGCCGAAATTTGCCAATGCCAATCCAAGCTCACATTCTATCTTTTTTCATTTTTCATTGCTTAGGATACAATCCGTGCAATCTTAATAAAATTACGGTCTAAAATTTCGACCATTGGGCGACCACTAGTATTATTAAAATGTTAAATCAAAATTGACACAGAAAAAATGTATTGCACAACTTGATTGTATAGTAGTAGTATTTATTTTATTTTATTTTATTTTATTTTATTTGGAAAACAATACATAAAAAAAACATAACAGAGTACACAATTACAATGTTTTCACATATAGAAACTTACTTAGCTCATTTGAAAACTATATGTAAACAAAAAAAAATAAAATACGCTTAGGCCACTTCCCTAGTGACCCTATGATAACTAATACATAAATAAATATAAATATGATCCTAATCATTCATACATATACTTACATACATTCATATAAACAACAATTAAAACCTAGAAATATTGAATATAAATATTTGACAATACTACAATCTATAGTAATAATAATAATAGTATAGTATAGTAACAATATTCGTAGTGTAATAGTAATATGTATAGTAATTAGTTAATATCTTCATGCGGATTACCTATAGTTGATTCTAAGATTATTCTAATCTTTGTGTGCACCACGTGTAGGTAAGATAATGATTTTCTATTAAGCTTCTATTTCATGTGCTATTTCATATGTTTTTTTTTACGATTTTTGTTTATTTAATCCCGACGTTTTGTTGTATAAAACAATACCAGCAGTGGATGTATGACGTCAGACGACACGCACGCCGGGACTGGATGAAGCGGGTACGAAAGCACCGGAAATGGAGAAGAAACGAACAGTCTTTTTTTTTTTTTTTTTTTTTTGTGAGAGATTGCTGATTGCCGCTGCGGCATTTTCAGCTTCACCGGGCTTTTTTGGGGGCGGCGAGGAACGTAAAGGGTCCCTTAAGCCGTGTGAAACGAATCACCTTTAGAGGTTATCTAGAGGGAACGGCATCGCGCACTAGTGCGCGTCCCCGTGCCCTACTAGATTCTCCGAAGGGTTCGGATCGGATCGGGGAGCGGAGCAACCCGAGGGCGCCTCTAAAGGCACGGACCTCGGCTCGGGTTGACCGGGCCGTGGAGGAGGAGAGAACCGCCCAGGTACATGTCTGTACCTGGTGTAGAGCGAGTGTGAACCGGTTCTTCGTACCCTTGTTCTACGAGTACGGTGTCTTGGGCCTAAACTGGTGTGCATGTTTAGTGTATTCTGTAAATGTGTGCTGTCATTTAGAGGATCGGGCGGGGGGAACGAACAGTCGTGGTGCAAAAGACCTTAAGGCCTTAAGACCTTAAAACTTTAAGACCTTCAAAATAAGACTCGACTTCATTTTACACAACTCAGGAATAAGTTCTGCAGAACTAGGATGGATATCTCGTCTGTATAATGAATTGACCAAAGGCTTGCCTGAATTTGACATAAATTTTCAAAGTCTCTTTGTTTTCTTTTTTTTGTTTTGTTTAAGAGTGAACTTTCTTTCGTTTTTATTTCCAATATTGTTCAAAATAACATGATGTGATTATTATCTATAAATATAAGAGCAGTTAGCTAATTATCAATTATACTTTTTACAAATTATTGTAATTAATGTTACTTATGTTGGTAATCCAATTATAAATAAATAAACTCAAGGCCGAGAAGAAGGCTAGCGTTTCTAGTCTGTAGTATAAGACTCAGCATGCTAAAAGACTCAAACGACTCGAGCTGTTTTTAAAAGGATTAGCTTAATCATGGTTGATATTCAAAACAGTTAGACTCTTATTTATTTCTATATATATTCTTGGGGTACTAAGTTTTTCAACACAGGATTTTAATATTTTTTAAAATTTTTATTTTTAACAAAATGGAACAGCTTATTTCACGAAGGTTTTTACATATAATATATCCTATTCTGCTTTACATTTCCCATTTGGAATCGTGGTGGCTATGTGATTAGCTGTAAAGGTGGGTTATCCATAGGTGGTTGTTCTTCTCAGTGGTTTTCATTGAGTAGGTTAAGGTTTCCAACAACTCCGGCACTAGTCTGGATAACTAGCATTATAGGTAGTGGACTATACGTGTCCACGGGGCAACTCATGAGCTAATAAGCTCATGAGTTAAAATGCGATGGATTTGTGGTTAAGTGTAGTTTGTATCTTATACATCCTGTATTCTGTAAATTAAAACAAGAAAGTAAATTATCGGGCTTGTTCAGTATTACCGTCATAATTATAATTAAATATACTATACCTACTCGGGGCTCGACTCCTTTTAGTTTTATAAGCTTTATACGCTATGCCTTTTAAGACCGGAGAATAAAAGGCTTCGACTCAATTTCTTTAGGTTTAGACTTTTTACTCCAAGACTTAAGGGTTAAAAGACTAGTCTAGTCGTGAGACTGAACTCTCAAGGTAACGGCTTCAAAAATGAAACTAGTATTTTTTTAAAGCCTCATAAGACTGAGTTTCTTGTATTACTACACTAGGGAAGAGGTCTATACCCAAAAATGGATTATACAGGAACTTCATGGTGATAATGATGGCCAACTAAAATTGCCGACTATCGACACTTTGGATATATAGTTAATAGTTTAACACTTTAAATAAACATAGAGATAAGAAAAGATGATCCACTACGTTAAACTTACATCAACATAATCTGATTATAGTTAATCTTTTTGATAACATTGACAAAGTTTATTTTCAATAGATAATTACAAATTAGACAATAACTATTATCCTAATCCTATCCTAACTACGTAGTATTATAAATGCGAAAATTAACTCTGTCTGTCTGTTACATTTTCACGCTTAAGCCACTTAACCGCCTCTGTGGTCTAGTGGCTAAGACCACCGGTTTAGACCTAGAGGTCCCGGGTTCGATTCCCAGCGGGGGTACATGTTTGTGTACTCGGTTTGGTAGGTGGTAGGGCTTGTTTGTCCGCCTGGCTAGCTACCACCATCTTATCTAAATATGTCGCCATAACATAAATGTTTGTAGCATTGTTGTGTTCCGGCAGCTAGAGATAAGATAGCCAGTACCTCACTAGTTGAGGATCCCGGATGAAGTGCGCTTCCATCATTGGCCTTATCATCACTTAACATCAGGTGAGATTAAGGCACTGTGCTTACCCGTTAATATAAAAAAGAAACAATTTTGATAAAACTTGGTATAGATATAGATTGAACCTTGGAGAAGGACATTAAGACTACCATGTATAGCAAAACTAAAATCTGAAAGTGGTGAAAAAATCGGGGATGAAAGTAAAAACCTATCAATTCTCAAGATAGATAAATGAAAATTGATATTAATAACAATAACAGATGAAGATGGTGGAGGAAGCGCAATTCCCCCGGCATAAAATCATTTCATGTTTAGTATTTAGTTATTATATTGTAAAATATGTTTATTAAATAAAGATTTTTTATTATTATTATCATTATTTATTAAACCTTTATTTCCTACTTCTCGGTGCCTTTTATTGCGTGCCACCCCACAGTTATAAATAGTAAAACTCAAATATCTAAGTAAATATTATAATTAATGGGAGGAGCTGGTGTTTGAAATAGGTTTAACCTATTTCACAAATCACCAGGTCCCCACCCCACGGAGATAAAAAAAATAAATATTGTTTTATTTCATTAACACACCACATGTTTACAATGCTGTGGTGACGTTTCTGGCAAATATAATAATTACAAAAACACAAATGTTGAAAAAATTTCCACGAGCAGGATTTGAACTGCATCGTGGAACCACGATAGCTCAATTCGAAGAGCACCTGACCCGGTATGTCAGAAGCGTGCAGGTTCAAATCCTGCTCGTGGAATTTTTTTCAACATTTGTGTTTTTGTAAATTGTTTCGCAACAAAATTTGCGTTAAAATAATATAAACAAAACAAAAACAAGTATAATAATACCTGTATCAGGTGTCACCGCTCTTTCAATTTGTCTTATCTTACAGTTATGTGAAATTCAAATAAAACAAATAATCTAAGACAATAATCATTAGTATTTAATGTGTTTTTTTTAAATGATAATATTGTTTTATTATCTGTTTAAACATAACATCCCTACTAATATTATAAACGCAAAAGTTTGTGAGGATGTATGTTTGTATAACTATAAATGTATAATTTATATAAAATAATGAAATAAACACTCTTTCACGCAAAAACAACTGAATATATTTTAAGTAAACTTTATAATATGTAGCTCAAACACCAGTATAATATAGATCAAACACCAGAATAATACATAATAATAAGCGCCTACTGATTTAGAGCATGCAATTTTACAATCGACGTCAAGCAACCCGTTTGCTTGTCACATGATTGACAGGATACTTAGCTGGCTTAGTGGCTCATCCACAGTGAGGCCAGAGATCGTCAGTTGCGCCGACTGCCGCAGCTTCTCGATGTCGTCCTTAGTATCGGTGCTGATAATAACACCGCCGTTCTTAATTTTTCGCAACCCTCTCACATGCAGCTTCATTTGATCAAGTCTGTTGAATTTTTGAACAAATGCTTTTGTCTCCTCGCTCAAATTTTCTTTATCCGTGGGACAAATTGCTAAAGAGCTGATACTGCTGGGCTGAATGAAGACGCTTGCACTTTTTTTAACGATATCGGCGAAATAAACAGTTCCCGGTGCATGTTTTGAGGACTCTTCAATACTCTGTTTCAGTTCTAGGAGTTGGTGCGAAAGGTCATGGTTATCTTTTAGGGCTTGAAGGGATTTTTGTTTAAGGGACTGGTAAAGCACGGCCATTTGGAATGTTCCGTTGTTACTTTTCTGCACAAATTATGTATCCTTAATTTATAGGTTTAGGTTTAAGATCATTATTCTCATTAAGAATTACAACAATTCGCTTATCATGAGAACATAAAAATTAATAGAAAAACATTATCGGAGAAGCGCAGAAGTCGGGGGTAGAAAAATAAAAATCAGAACTGTCACAGCGTCCGGCGTAGATGTACTGCGAACCAAATGGAACAGCGATCAAAGATATACGTCCTATCCCAACTACGCTCACTGCTTTACTAGAAGAGGCTTCATTTTTATTGTTTTGAGAAGTATTTAGTTTTAGTTGAATTAAATGAATAGTTAGTTTTTGTTAGTGATAAGAGGGTAGACATAAGTTCGGTGCCGGTGATACGGCTCTCAGCCGATGTACGCCAGTCTTAAATAGATTGCTAACTAGTGAACTCACGTTTTATTCTCAGCCCCATTCCTCGTAATAACAGTTTTAAAAATTGAATTCAATTTATGTAAGGACTCGATTATTAATTTTGAATTTTTTGTTTGTCTTTTTGGTTTTAGTAGGATTAGGTATATAGAGTAACAAAAAAAAAATATGTAGAAACATGTAGACATGTTATGTATATGGGTTATGTATAAGACTTTATTATATGATATTTTAGCATTCTTTCTTTTCTTTCTTTTTTTTTTAACTTCTGATCCGAATTCAGTTTCCCTTCAGTTGAAATAGCACACATCTCATTCAAGCACTGTTCGATGTTCGTGCTCCGGGGTGGACACAACTTTAGAAGGATCCTCTTTCTGCTGGCTGGATGCGGGCGGGGGCGCAGGCGAGGGCAGCGGGCTGCGGCGCGTTAGCGTTCTCCGGTTAAAGGGACTGCCTTCCATTTTTAATTTTATCTTAAGTATATTTATTGAACATACTTAGAGGAGTTACTTATTAAACACGAACACTGAATGACACAGATAAGATGCTTCCGCCTAATTTAGAGCTAGGTTACGAGTTTTGCAAGCAATTGTATATTTTAATATATTTATTAGTTGACACGTCCGACCACATCGGCGATCGATTAGTACTCTCATAGGAGTGCGTCTATGCCGGAAACTGAAGTGTTCAACTGCATATTCCAACAAAACCTAGCCGACAAGCTGCAAGATGCGACACTGGAAACATTTAAGAGCTCTATTAACTTAAGTCATAAGTCAGGGAAGAAGAACGCGGAGACCTGCAATTATGTAATCGAAGTCCCAGCACACGTTCGCAAAGCCCTGATAGTATAGGATAGAGTTTGTGTAAATTGGTCGTCGTGCCGTCAGATACTTTACTTTAGTAACTAGGTGCTTCAAGTGTCAACAGTACGGTCAAGCGGCCAAGACATGTCGGGAGGAGGCCAGCACTTGCGGTCACTGCGGCGAGGCAGGTCACGCATTAAAGGACTGCATGAAAAAAGGTAAGCCCTCAAAATGCGCCCCTTGCATGCGCTTTAAGCAACCATTCCAACACAAAACTGGTGATGCTGACTGTCCTGCTAAGAAAATTGCAGAAAAGAGGTTCTATGAGAACATTAGTACTCATAGGTTATAATTCTAAAAGCGCTCCTTTATAAACGTAACCTAGATAGAAACTTATGATAAGAAATTATGTTAAAAATTATAATAATATAAGCAAAAACGTTTGTCCGTAGGCATCTATCCATTTCAGTAGGTCAGTGCTTAGTCAACATTTAAACAATAACCAATGATTTTCCTACTATAATAAATAAGGAAATGGAAATTATAATAACATTTATTGTTCTACTTTATGGCATTATTTCTCTGTGCTCTGTGATTTCTAAGCAGGTTTTAAAATTATGTAATATCTAATAATGAGTTTTCTGTCTCATCGTATGATTTTTCTTTTTTTAAACTATTGTACAATAAATTTTACTTTTTTATTTTCAAGTGCTAATTGCTGCACTGAAGCTAAATTAAATATTCATAAAATTTTATAAAATACAGTGAAAAAATTAAACGCCCACCCGACCCAGCCAGGACCCAGCCTGGCTGGGTCGGGTGGGCGTTTAATTTATTGTACAATGTTTGTTGCTCATAATTAATATTTATTTGTTATTTGTTTAGCTACTTAGAATATAATTGTATTTGTGTGTGTATAATTGTATTTTTGTATGTGTTAAGATAAGATAGCTTTGTTAGAACTTTATATTTCTATTTTTGCCTGAAAAACAAGATAATCCTAGTTCAGGCACATCATGGTGTTATTTTTGTCTATTAGTATGTTTAGTATTTAATTATTATATTGTAAATTGATTATTCAATAAAGATTTTTTTTTACATAGATGCGTTTTTGAGAGCTTTAAAGCGTCTGGCGCAAGTTACCGCCGCCGGCGCAAAGTGTCTGGCTGTATTAGTTATTAATTTTTCAGCGGTCGCTGGTCGGTGGCCGGCGCTGTATATTCACCATTGTAGTGATAACTTGATTTTACTATTTAGGCTTGGCTTGGTCAATGTAGCTGCGGTCTAGCAGCAGAGCAGTATAAATATTTTTACTCAAAGTTATACAATCTCACTTGGAGAGTGGGATATTGACTCTTGTAGTAACCAAATGCCGCAGCAACGGTGTGCTCCGATCCGATCCGAACCCTTCGGATAATCTAGTAGGGCACGGGGACGCGCACTAGTGCGCGATGCCGTCCCCTCTAGATAACCTCCGAAGGTGATTCGTTTCACACGGCTTGAGGGACCCTTTACGTTCCTCGCCGCCCCCAAAAAAGCCCGGTGAAGCTGAAAATGCCGTAGAGGCAATCACAAATCTCTCTCAAAAAAAAAAAAAAAACGGTGTGTATGTGTACATGTGTGTGTGAGGGGGTGTGTGTGTGAGGGGGTGTGTGTGTGAGGGTGTGTGTGTGTTGTGTGTGTGTGTGTGTGTGTGTGTGTGTGTGTGTGTGTGTGTGTGTGTGTGTGTGTGTGTGTGTGTGTGTGTGTGTGTGTGTGTGTGTGTGAGGGTGTGTGTGTGTGTGACTAGGATAAAAGTTCTCAAGATTACTCACATATTAAAATCAAATTTATTGGTCTTATCATAAAATTACTTGTACCTATACTAGAAATGAAGTACGATAAGCAAGAAAAGTAACTGAATACTATAATACTATGTCAATACAACATAACAATAAGTGGTGATCAGTGAACTGTTGCTGACTATATAATTATGACTTCAATTGTTTTATTAAATAATTTCTTATATATTTATACAAAAACATTGTTATAAAATGTCATTAGAAATGAACACTATCTTATATAAATTTACTAACGAACATACAGTAAAGCTCATATAGTTAAAATAAATAGGTACAATTCAACAAGTTATTTACAGTAGCTATTAATATTAAAATAAATATGTACTTATTATAAATCATTATCCAAGAATGTCTATTCTAATATACAATCAAATGCTTCTGAATCCCGATCACAGAAATTATAACAACAATATTCGAGAACAATAAATAGCAACAGCAGATAATTATTATGCAAAATAAATTTAGAAAAACTGGCCAAGTGAGTGTCGGGCCACGCGCAGTGTAGGGTTCCGTAGCCCATCTCAATAATGAGGACTCTGAGAAGAGGGCTTTATATTAAATAATGAACATTTATTTAACGATGGCTCATATACTTAAATGTAAATACTACCGGTTTCACACACCTGACAACGTTATTAAAGTAGTTCCCAATGACGAATTAGTACTGCACCAAGTACATTTTATAAGTTGGTCGACTGTTACTCGTAAACTTATAAAGCCTACTTAGCTGTAATAATTTTCCTTTTAATTTCGTCATATCTACAACTACCGTGAATTTTTTCACGTATTCAAAAACAACCATTTGGCTGGCAGGGGGGAGGGTACACTTAACTGTAAAAAAAATTTTGCACTTTAAAGCTTAATGGTTCACAAACGGTTGCCTCAATCAAAAAACTGTTTTCACAAACTCGCAATATTTTTGAAATTTCTATCCAACAACACCCCACACTAGAGGATAGACAAGAAAACAAAATACATCCCCACTTCACGTGTAGGTAAACTAAAAAAAATATTTTTCTAAATTTTACTTCACCACTTTGTCGGCGTCATTAATATGTATATTCATGTCAAATAAAAGCTTTCTAGTACTAAGAGTCTATGAGCTAGGCATGGGACAGACAGACAGACAGACAGACAGACATGGCAAAACTATAAAGGTGCGATTGACTATGAAACCCTAAAAAGGTAAAAAGAAATGAAAGAAAACAAAAATAAAAAATTAAATAATCAATGATTCTAATTTCTTATATTATAATTGATAATTATTAATATGATTATTAATTTAAGTAACAATTATAACATTTTTTATAACAGCAATAATAAAACAACTTTTACGGATCTACTCGCGTTTATTTTACACATTACTTATTTAATGTTTGTCCTGACGTTTCGAACCCTTTGCAGGGTCCGTGGTCACAGGGAGACTGAGGTGTTGGTTATCTTATAATAAGTTAGTAGCTTGTATACGCTCATTTAAGTTTAATCAGATGTATTCTGTTTCACGTAGAAAGTCCTTACAGTATCTTTTGATCTGGCAGAATGGACCCTGCAAAGGGTTCGAAACGTCGGAATAAAACATTAAATAAGTAATATGTACAATAAACGCGAGTAGATCCGTAAAAATTGTATCATTTCAATGTGAAGTGTTCGCGTAAATTTAAAAGAAATAAACAGTAATAATAATTGTATGTCAAAATATTAAAGTTTTTAAACAAAAAAGTAAATTAATCACATTAAACACCGTCGAAAATGATAGACACTCTTGGCACGGTAATTGGTCATGCAAGATCACCTTCGGCGACGACCGCTGCAGATTGTTGACGCCCTCTTCGAAAACCAACTTGGAAAAAAACGAGAGAGATTAAACTCAAACCTATAAAAGTGACAAACGTAACCATTGTTATGGTTAAAGGATTCCAGAACCCAGATCTAGTTGCAATTAAATCTGAGGGCGTTGGATCAGTCGAAGGCGTATCAGTGACCGTTGAAGTTAGATCAGTCACTGTGCTCGATTCCGTGGTAGGCGTATCGGTGACCGTTGAAGTTGGATCAGTCACTGTGATCGATTCCGTGGTAGGCGTTTCGGTGACTGTTGAAGTTGGCTCAGTCACTGTGCTTGAATCCGTGGTAGGCGTATCGGTGACCGGTGAAGTTGGATAAGTCACTGTGCTCGACTCCGTGGTAGGCGTATCGGTGACCGTTGAGGTTGGATCAGTCACAGTGCTGGAATAAGTGGTAGGCGCATCGGTGACTGTTGAAGTTGGCTCAGTCACTGTGCTTGAATCCGTGGTAGGCGCATCGGTGACTGTTGATGTTTGATCAGTCACTGTACTCGAATCCGTGGTAGGTGTATCGGTGACCGTTGAAGTTGGATCAGTCACTGTGTTTGAATCCGTGGTAGGCGTATCGGTGACCGTTGATGTTGGATCAGTCACTGTGCTCGATTCCGTGGTAGACGTATCGGTGACCGTTAAGGTTGGATCAGTCACAGTGCTGGAATCCGTGGTAGGCGCATCGGTGACTGTTGAAGTTGGCTCAGTCACTGTGTTTGAATCTGTGGTAGGCGTATCGGTGACCGTTGATGTTGGATCAGTCACTGTGCTCGATTCCGTGGTAGGTGTATCGGTGACTGTTGAGGTTGAATCAGTCACAGTGCTGGAATCCGTGGTTGGCGCATCGGTGATCGTTGATGTTGGATCAGTCACTGTGCTCGATTCCGTGGTAGGCGTATCGGTGACCGTTGAAGTTGGATCAGTCACTGTGCTCGAATCTGTGGTAGGCGTATTGGTGACTGTTGATGTTGGATCAGTCACTGTGATCGATTCCGTGGTAGGCATATCGGTAACCGTTGAAGTTGGATCAGTCACTGTGCTCGAATCCGTGGTAGGCGTATCGGTGTCCGTTGAAGTTGGATAAGTCACTGTGCTTGATTCCGTGGTAGGCATATCGGTGACTGTTGATGTTGGATCAGTCACTGTGCTCGATTCCGTGGTAGGCGTATTAGTAACCGTTGAGGTAGGATCAGTCACAGTGCTGGAATCCGTGGTAGGCGCAACGGTGACTGTTGAAGTTGGCTCAGTCACAGTGCTGGAATCCGTGGTTGGCGCAACGGTGATCGTTGATGTTGGATCAGTCACTGTGCTTGAATCTGTGGAAGGCGTATCGGTGACCGTTGATGTTGGATCAGTCACTGTGCTCGATTCCGTGGTAGGCATATCGGTGACTGTCGAAGTTGGATCAGTCACAGTGCTCGATTCCGTGGTAGGCATATCGGTGACTGTTGAGGTTGGATCAGCCACAGTGCTAGAATCCGTGGTTGGCGCATCGGTGATCGTTGATGTTGGATCAGTCACTGTGCCCGATTCCGTGGTAGGCGTATCGGTGACCGTTGAAGTTGGATCAGTCACTGTGCTCGAATCTGTGGTAGGCGCATCGGTGACTGTTGAAGTTGGATCAGTCACTGTGATCGAATCTGTGGTAGGCGTATCGGTGACCGTTGAAGTTAAATCAGTCACTGTGCTCGAATCCGTGGTAGGCGTATCGGTGACCGTTGAAGTTGGATCAGTCACTGTGCTAGAATCCGTGGTAGGCGTATTGGTGACCGTTGATGTTGGATCAGTCACTGTGCTCGATTCCGTAGTAGGCGTATCGGTGACCGTTGAGGTTGGATCAGTCACAGTGCTGAAATCTGTGGTAGGCGCATCGGTGACTGTTGAAGTTGGCTCAGTCACTGTGCTTGAATCCGTTGTAAGCGCATCGGTGACTGTTGAAGTTGGCTCAGTCACTGTGCTCGATTCCGTGGTAGGCGTTTCGGTGACCGTTGAAGTTGGCTCAGTCACTGTGCTTGAATCCGTGGTAGGCGTATCGGTGACCGTTGAAGTTGGCTCAGTCACTGTACTCGAATCCGTGGTAGGCGTATCGGTGACCGTTGAAGTTGGATCAGTCACTGTGCTCGAATCTGTGGTAGGCGTATCGGTGACTGTTGAAGTTGGATCAGTCACTGTGTTTGAATCCGTGGTAGTCGTATCGGTGACTGTTGAAGTTGGATCAGTCACTGTGCTCGAATCTGTGGTAGGCGTATCGGTGACTGTTGATAATGGATCAGTCACTGTGCTTGATTCCGTGGTAGGCGCATCGGTGACTGTTGAAGTTAGCTCAGTCACTGTACTCGAATCCGTGGTAGGCGTATTGGTGACCGTTGAAGTTGGATCAGTCACTGTGCTCGAATCCGTGGTAGGCGCATCTGTGACCGTTGAGGTTGGATCAGTCACAGTGCTGGAATCCGTGGTAGGCGCATCGGTGACTGTTGAAGTTGGCTCAGTCACAGTGCTGGAATCCGTGGTTGGCGCATCGGTGATCGTTGATGTTGGATCAGTCACTGTGCTCGATTCCGTGGTAGGCGTATCGGTGACCGTAGAAGTTGGATCAGTCACTGTGCTCGATTCCGTGGTAGGTGTATCGGTGACCGTTGAAGTTGAATCAGTCACTGTGCTCGAATCCGTGGTAGGCGTATCGGTAACCGTTGATGTTGGATCAGTCACTGTGCTCGATTCCGTGGTAGGCACATCGGTGACTGTTGAAGTTGGCTCAGTCACTGTACTCGAATCCGTGGTAGGCGTATCGGTGACCGTTGAAGTTGGATTAGTCACTGTGCTCGAATCTGTGGTAGGCGTATCGGTGACTGTTGAGGTTGGGTCAGTCACAGTGCTGGAATCCGTAGTAGGCGCATCGGTGACCGATGAAGTTGGATCAGTCACTGTGCTCGAATCCGTGGTAGGCGTATCGGTAACCGTTGACGTTGGATCAGTCACTGTGCTCGATTCCGTGGTAGGCGTATTGGTGACCGTTGAGGTTGGATCAGTCACAGTGCTGGAATCCGTGGTAGGCGCATCGGTGACTGTTGATGTTGGATCAGTCACAGTGCTGGAATCCGTGGTAGGCGCATCGGTGACTGTTGAAATTGGCTCAGTCACTGTGCTTGAATCCGTTGTAAGCGCATCGGTGACTGTTGAAGTTGGCTCAGTCACTGTACTCGAATCCGTGGTAGGCGTATCGGTGACCGTTGAAGTTGGTTCAGTCACCGTGATCGAATCTGTGGTAGGCGTATCGGTGACCGTTGAAGTTGGATCAGTCACTGTGCTCGAATCCGTGGTAGGCGTATCGGTGACTGTTGATGTTGGATCAGTCACTGTGCTCGATTCCGTGGTAGGCGTGTCGGTGACTGTTGAAGTTGGCTCAGTCACTGTGCTCGAATCCGTGGTAGGCGTATTGGTGACCGTTGAAGTTGGATCAGTCACTGTGCTCGAATCCGTGGTAGGCGCATCTGTGACCGTTGAGGTTGGATCAGTCACAGTGCTGGAATCCGTGGTAGGCGCATCGGTGACTGTTGAAGTTGGCTCAGTCACAGTGCTGGAATCCGTGGTTGGCGCATCGGTGATCGTTGATGTTGGATCAGTCACTGTGCTCGATTCCGTGGTAGGCGTATCGGTGACCGTAGAAGTTGGATCAGTCACTGTGCTCGATTCCGTGGTAGGTGTATCGGTGACCGTTGAAGTTGAATCAGTCACTGTGCTCGAATCCGTGGTAGGCGTATCGGTAACCGTTGATGTTGGATCAGTCACTGTGCTCGATTCCGTGGTAGGCACATCGGTGACTGTTGAAGTTGGCTCAGTCACTGTACTCGAATCCGTGGTAGGCGTATCGGTGACCGTTGAAGTTGGATTAGTCACTGTGCTCGAATCTGTGGTAGGCGTATCGGTGACTGTTGAGGTTGGGTCAGTCACAGTGCTGGAATCCGTAGTAGGCGCATCGGTGACCGATGAAGTTGGATCAGTCACTGTGCTCGAATCCGTGGTTGGCGCATCGGTGATCGTTGATGTTGGATCAGTCACTGTGCTCGACTCCGTGGTAGGCGTATTGGTGACCGTTGAGGTTGGATCAGTCACAGTGCTGGAATCCGTGGTAGGCGCATCGGTGACTGTTGATGTTGGATCAGTCACAGTGCTGGAATCCGTGGTAGGCGCATCGGTGACTGTTGAAATTGGCTCAGTCACTGTGCTTGAATCCGTTGTAAGCGCATCGGTGACTGTTGAAGTTGGCTCAGTCACTGTACTCGAATCCGTGGTAGGCGTATCGGTGACCGTTGAAGTTGGTTCAGTCACCGTGATCGAATCTGTGGTAGGCGTATCGGTGACCGTTGAAGTTGGATCAGTCACTGTGCTCGAATCCGTGGTAGGCGTATCGGTGACTGTTGATGTTGGATCAGTCACTGTGCTCGATTCCGTGGTAGGCGTATCGGTGACTGTTGATGTTGGATCAGTCACTGTGCTCGAATCCGTGGTAGGCGTATCGGTGACTGTTGATGTTGGATCAGTCACTGTGCTCGAATCCGTGGTAGGCGTATCGGTGACTGTTGATGTTGGATCAGTCACTGTGCTCGATTCCGTGGTAGGCGTATCGGTGACCGTTGAGGTTGGATCTGTCACAGTGCTGGAATCCGTGGTAGGCGCATCGGTGACTGTTGATGTTGGCTCAGTCACTGTGCTTGAATCCGTGGTAGGCGCATCGGTGACTGTTGAAGTTGGATCAGTCACTGTGCTCGAATCCGTGGTAGGCGTATCGGTGACCGTTGAAGTTGGATCAGTCACTGTGCTCGAATCCGTGGTAGGCGTATCGGTGACCGTTAAAGTTGGATCAGTCACTGTGCTCGATTCCGTGGTAGGCGTATCGGTGACTGTTGATGTTGGATCAGTCACTGTGCTTGATTCCGTGGTAGGCGCATCGGTGATTGTTGAAGTTTGCTCAGTCACTGTGCTCGATTCCGTGGTAGGCGCATCGGTGACTGTTGAAGTTGGCTCAGTCACTGTACTCGAATCCGTGGTAGGCGTATCGGTGACCGTTGAAGTTGGATCAGTCACTGTGCTCGATTCCGTGGTAGGCGTATCGGTGACCGTTGAAGTTGGATCAGTCACTGTGCTCGAATCCGTGGTAGGCGTATTGGTGACCGTTGATGTTGGATCAGTCACTGTGCTCGATTCCGTAGTAGGCGTATCGGTGACCGTTGAGGTTGGATCAGTCACAGTGCTCGAATCTGTGGTAGGCGCATCGGTGACTGTTGAAGTTGGCTTAGTCACTGTGCTTGAATCCGTTGTAAGCGCATCGGTGACTGTTGAAGTTGGCTCAGTCACTGTGCTCGATTCCGTGGTAGGCGTTTCGGTGACCGTTGAAGTTGGCTCAGTCACTGTGCTTAAATCCGTGGTAGGCGTATCGGTGACCGTTGAAGTTGGCTCAGTCACTGTACTCGAATCCGTGGTAGGCGTATCGGTGACCGTTGAAGTTGGATCAGTCACTGTGCTCGAATCTGTGGTAGGCGTATCGGTGACTGTTGAAGTTGGATCAGTCACTGTGTTTGAATCCGTGGTAGTCGTATCGGTGACTGTTGAAGTTGGATCAGTCACTGTGCTCGAATCTGTGGTAGGCGTATCGGTGACTGTTGATAATGGATCAGTCACTGTGCTTGATTCCGTGGTAGGCGCATCGGTGACAGTTGAAGTTGGCTCAGTCACTGTACTCGAATCCGTGGTAGGCGTATTGGTGACCGTTGAAGTTGGATCAGTCACTGTGCTCGAATCCGTGGTAGGCGCATCTGTGACCGTTGAGGTTGGATCAGTCACAGTGCTGGAATCCGTGGTAGGCGCATCGGTGACTGTTGAAGTTGGCTCAGTCACAGTGCTGGAATCCGTGGTTGGCGCATCGGTGATCGTTGATGTTGGATCAGTCATTGTGCTCGATTCCGTGGTAGGCGTATCGGTGACCGTAGAAGTTGGATCAGTCACTGTGCTCGATTCCGTGGTAGGTGTATCGGTGACCGTTGAAGTTGAATCAGTCACTGTGCTCGAATCCGTGGTAGGCGTATCGGTAACCGTTGATGTTGGATCAGTCACTGTGCTCGATTCCGTGGTAGACACATCGGTGACTGTTGAAGTTGGCTCAGTCACTGTACTCGAATCCGTGGTAGGCGTATCGGTGACCGTTGAAGTTGGATTAGTCACTGTGCTCGAATCTGTGGTAGGCGTATCGGTGACTGTTGAGGTTGGGTCAGTCACAGTGCTGGAATCCGTAGTAGGCGCATCGGTGACCAATGAAGTTGGATCAGTCACTGTGCTCGAATCCGTGGTAGGCTTATCGGTAACCGTTGAGGTTGGATCAGTCACAGTGCTGGAATCCGTGGTAGGCGCATCGGTGACTGTTGATGTTGGATCAGTCACAGTGCTGGAATCCGTGGTAGGCGCATCGGTGACTGTTGAAATTGGCTCAGTCACTGTGCTTGAATCCGTTGTAAGCGCATCGGTGACTGTTGAAGTTGGCTCAGTCACTGTACTCGAATCCGTGGTAGGCGTATCGGTGACCGTTGAAGTTGGTTCAGTCACCGTGATCGAATCTGTGGTAGGCGTATCGGTGACCGTTGAAGTTGGATCAGTCACTGTGCTCGAATCCGTGGTAGGCGTATCGGTGACTGTTGATGTTGGATCAGTCACTGTGCTCGATTCCGTGGTAGGCGTGTCGGTGACTGTTGAAGTTGGCTCAGTCACTGTGCTCGAATCCGTGGTAGGCGTATCGGTGACTGTTGATGTTGGATCAGTCACTGTGCTCGATTCCGTGGTAAGCGTATCGGTGACCGTTGAGGTTGGATCAGTCACAGTGCTGGAATCCGTGGTAGGCGCATCGGTAACTGTTGATGTTGGCTCAGTCACTGTGCTTGAATCCGTGGTAGGCGCATCGGTGACTGTTGAAGTTGGCTCAGTCACTGTACTCGAATCTGTGGTAGGCGTATCGGTGACCGTTGAAGTTGGATCAGTCACTGTGCTCGAATCCGTGGTAGGCATATCGGTGACCGTTGAAGTTGGATCAGTCACTGTGCTCGAATCCGTGGTAGGCGTATCGGTGACTGTTGATGTTGGATCAGTCACTGTGCTCGATTCCGTGGTAGGCGTATCGGTGACTGTTGATGTTGGATCAGTCACTGTGCTCGAATCCGTGGTAGGCGTATCGGTGACTGTTGATGTTGGATCAGTCACTGTGCTCGAATCCGTGGTAGGCGTATCGGTGACTGTTGATGTTGGATCAGTCACTGTGCTCGATTCCGTGGTAGGCGTATCGGTGACCGTTGAGGTTGGATCTGTCACAGTGCTGGAATCCGTGGTAGGCGCATCGGTGACTGTTGATGTTGGCTCAGTCACTGTGCTTGAATCCGTGGTAGGCGCATCGGTGACTGTTGAAGTTGGATCAGTCACTGTGCTCGAATCCGTGGTAGGCGTATCGGTGACCGTTGAAGTTGGATCAGTCACTGTGCTCGAATCCGTGGTAGGCGTATCGGTGACCGTTAAAGTTGGATCAGTCACTGTGCTCGATTCCGTGGTAGGCGTATCGGTGACTGTTGATGTTGGATCAGTCACTATGCTTGATTCCGTGGTAGGCGCATCGGTGATTGTTGAAGTTTGCTCAGTCACTGTGCTCGATTCCGTGGTAGGCGCATCGGTGACTGTTGAAGTTGGCTCAGTCACTGTACTCGAATCCGTGGTAGGCGTATCGGTGACCGTTGAAGTTGGATCAGTCACTGTGCTCGATTCCGTGGTAGGCGTATCGGTGACCGTTGAAGTTGGATCAGTCACTGTGCTCGAATCCGTGGTAGGCGTATTGGTGACCGTTGATGTTGGATCAGTCACTGTGCTCGATTCCGTAGTAGGCGTATCGGTGACCGTTGAGGTTGGATCAGTCACAGTGCTGGAATCTGTGGTAGGCGCATCGGTGACTGTTGAAGTTGGCTTAGTCACTGTGCTTGAATCCGTTGTAAGCGCATCGGTGACTGTTGAAGTTGGCTCAGTCACTGTGCTCGATTCCGTGGTAGGCGTTTCGGTGACCGTTGAAGTTGGCTCAGTCACTGTGCTTAAATCCGTGGTAGGCGTATCGGTGACCGTTGAAGTTGGCTCAGTCACTGTACTCGAATCCGTGGTAGGCGTATCGGTGACCGTTGAAGTTGGATCAGTCACTGTGCTCGAATCTGTGGTAGGCGTATCGGTGACTGTTGAAGTTGGATCAGTCACTGTGTTTGAATCCGTGGTAGTCGTATCGGTGACTGTTGAAGTTGGATCAGTCACTGTGCTCGAATCTGTGGTAGGCGTATCGGTGACTGTTGATAATGGATCAGTCACTGTGCTTGATTCCGTGGTAGGCGCATCGGTGACAGTTGAAGTTGGCTCAGTCACTGTACTCGAATCCGTGGTAGGCGTATTGGTGACCGTTGAAGTTGGATCAGTCACTGTGCTCGAATCCGTGGTAGGCGCATCTGTGACCGTTGAGGTTGGATCAGTCACAGTGCTGGAATCCGTGGTAGGCGCATCGGTGACTGTTGAAGTTGGCTCAGTCACAGTGCTGGAATCCGTGGTTGGCGCATCGGTGATCGTTGATGTTGGATCAGTCACTGTGCTCGATTCCGTGGTAGGCGTATCGGTGACCGTAGAAGTTGGATCAGTCACTGTGCTCGATTCCGTGGTAGGTGTATCGGTGACCGTTGAAGTTGAATCAGTCACTGTGCTCGAATCCGTGGTAGGCGTATCGGTAACCGTTGATGTTGGATCAGTCACTGTGCTCGATTCCGTGGTAGACACATCGGTGACTGTTGAAGTTGGCTCAGTCACTGTACTCGAATCCGTGGTAGGCGTATCGGTGACCGTTGAAGTTGGATTAGTCACTGTGCTCGAATCTGTGGTAGGCGTATCGGTGACTGTTGAGGTTGGGTCAGTCACAGTGCTGGAATCCGTAGTAGGCGCATCGGTGACCAATGAAGTTGGATCAGTCACTGTGCTCGAATCCGTGGTAGGCGTATCGGTAACCGTTGACGTTGGATCAGTCACTGTGCTCGATTCCGTGGTAGGCGTATTGGTGACCGTTGAGGTTGGATCAGTCACAGTGCTGGAATCCGTGGTAGGCGCATCGGTGACTGTTGATGTTGGATCAGTCACAGTGCTGGAATCCGTGGTAGGCGCATCGGTGACTGTTGAAATTGGCTCAGTCACTGTGCTTGAATCCGTTGTAAGCGCATCGGTGACTGTTGAAATTGGCTCAGTCACTGTGCTTGAATCCGTTGTAAGCGCATCGGTGACTGTTGAAGTTGGCTCAGTCACTGTACTCGAATCCGTGGTAGGCGTATCGGTGACCGTTGAAGTTGGATCAGTCACTGTGCTCGAATCCGTGGTAGGCGTATCGGTGACTGTTGATGTTGGATCAGTCACTGTGCTCGAATCCGTGGTAGGCGTATCGGTGACTGTTGATGTTGGATCAGTCACTGTGCTCGATTCCGTGGTAGGCGTATCGGTGACCGTTGAGGTTGGATCAGTCACAGTGCTGGAATCCGTGGTAGGCGCATCGGTAACTGTTGATGTTGGCTCAGTCACTGTACTTGAATCCGTGGTAGGCGCATCGGTGACTGTTGAAATTGGCTCAGTCACTGTACTCGAATCTGTGGTAGGCGTATCGGTGACCGTTGAAGATGGATCAGTCACTGTGCTCGAATCCGTGGTAGGCATATCGGTGACCGTTGATGTTGGATCAGTCACTGTGCTCGAATCCGTGGTAGGCGCATCGGTGACTGTTGAAGTTGGATCAGTCACTGTGCTCGAATCCGTGGTAGGCGTATCGGTGACCGTTGAAGTTGGATCAGTCACTGTGCTCGAATCCGTGGTAGGCGTATCGGTGACCGTTAAAGTTGGATCAGTCACTGTGCTCGATTCCGTGGTAGGCGTATCGGTGACTGTTGATGTTGGATCAGTCACTGTGCTTGATTCCGTGGTAGGCGCATCGGTGATTGTTGAAGTTTGCTCAGTCACTGTGCTCGATTCCGTGGTAGGCGCATCGGTGACTGTTGAAGTTGGCTCAGTCACTGTACTCGAATCCGTGGTAGGCGTATCGGTGACCGTTGAAGTTGGATCAGTCACTGTGCTCGATTCCGTGGTAGGCGTATCGGTGACCGTTGAAGTTGGATCAGTCACTGTGCTCGAATCCGTGGTAGGCGTATTGGTGACCGTTGATGTTGGATCAGTCACTGTGCTCGATTCCGTAGTAGGCGTATCGGTGACCGTTGAGGTTGGATCAGTCACAGTGCTGGAATCTGTGGTAGGCGCATCGGTGACTGTTGAAGTTGGCTTAGTCACTGTGCTTGAATCCGTTGTAAGCGCATCGGTGACTGTTGAAGTTGGCTCAGTCACTGTGCTCGATTCCGTGGTAGGCGTTTCGGTGACCGTTGAAGTAGGCTCAGTCACTGTGCTTGAATCCGTGGTAGGCGTATCGGTGACCGTTGAAGTTGGCTCAGTCACTGTACTCGAATCCGTGGTAGGCGTATCGGTGACCGTTGAAGTTGGATCAGTCACTGTGCTCGAATCTGTGGTAGGCGTATCGGTGACTGTTGAAGTTGGATCAGTCACTGTGTTTGAATCCGTGGTAGTCGTATCGGTGACTGTTGAAGTTGGATCAGTCACTGTGCTCGAATCTGTGGTAGGCGTATCGGTGACTGTTGATAATGGATCAGTCACTGTGCTTGATTCCGTGGTAGGCGCATCGGTGACTGTTGAAGTTGGCTCAGTCACTGTACTCGAATCCGTGGTAGGCGTATTGGTGACCGTTGAAGTTGGATCAGTCACTGTGCTCGAATCCGTGGTAGGCGCATCTGTGACCGTTGAGGTTGGATCAGTCACAGTGCTGGAATCCGTGGTAGGCGCATCGGTGACTGTTGAAGTTGGCTCAGTCACAGTGCTGGAATCCGTGGTTGGCGCATCGGTGATCGTTGATGTTGGATCAGTCACTGTGCTCGATTCCGTGGTAGGCGTATCGGTGACCTTAGAAGTTGGATCAGTCACTGTGCTCGATTCCGTGGTAGGTGTATCGGTGACCGTTGAAGTTGAATCAGTCACTGTGCTCGAATCCGTGGTAGGCGTATCGGTAACCGTTGATGTTGGATCAGTCACTGTGCTCGATTCCGTGGTAGACACATCGGTGACTGTTGAAGTTGGCTCAGTCACTGTACTCGAATCCGTGGTAGGCGTATCGGTGACCGTTGAAGTTGGATTAGTCACTGTGCTCGAATCTGTGGTAGGCGTATCGGTGACTGTTGAGGTTGGGTCAGTCACAGTGCTGGAATCCGTAGTAGGCGCATCGGTGACCAATGAAGTTGGATCAGTCACTGTGCTCGAATCCGTGGTAGGCGTATCGGTAACCGTTGACGTTGGATCAGTCACTGTGCTCGATTCCGTGGTAGGCGTATTGGTGACCGTTGAGGTTGGATCAGTCACAGTGCTGGAATCCGTGGTAGGCGCATCGGTGACTGTTGATGTTGGATCAGTCACAGTGCTGGAATCCGTGGTAGGCGCATCGGTGACTGTTGAAATTGGCTCAGTCACTGTGCTTGAATCCGTTGTAAGCGCATCGGTGACTGTTGAAGTTGGCTCAGTCACTGTACTCGAATCCGTGGTAGGCGTATCGGTGACCGTTGAAGTTGGTTCAGTCACCGTGATCGAATCTGTGGTAGGCGCATCGGTGACCGTTGAAGTTGGATCAGTCACTGTGCTCGAATCCGTGGTAGGCGTATCGGTGACTGTTGATGTTGGATCAGTCACTGTGCTCGAATCCGTGGTAGGCGTATCGGTGACTGTTGATGTTGGATCAGTCACTGTGCTCGATTCCGTGGTAGGCGTATCGGTGACCGTTGAGGTTGGATCAGTCACAGTGCTGGAATCCGTGGTAGGCGCATCGGTAACTGTTGATGTTGGCTCAGTCACTGTGCTTGAATCCGTGGTAGGCGCATCGGTGACTGTTGAAATTGGCTCAGTCACTGTACTCGAATCTGTGGTAGGCGTATCGGTGACCGTTGAAGATGGATCAGTCACTGTGCTCGAATCCGTGGTAGGCATATCGGTGACCGTTGAAGTTGGATCAGTCACTGTGCTCGAATCCGTGGTAGGCGCAGCGGTGACTGTTGAAGTTGGCTCAGTCACTGTACTCGAATCCGTGGTAGGCGTATCGGTGACCGTTGAAGTTGGATCAGTCACTGTGCTCGATTCCGTGGTAGGCATATCGGTGACCGTTGATGTTGGATCAGTCACTGTGCTCGATTCCGTAGTAGGCGTATCGGTGACCGTTGAGGTTGGGTCAGTCACAGTGCTGGAATCTGTGGTAGGCGCATCGGTGACTGTTGAAGTTGGCTCAGTCACTGTGCTTGAATCCGTTGTAAGCGCATCGGTGACTGTTGAAGTTGGCTCAGTCACTGTGCTCGATTCCGTGGTAGGCGTTTCGGTGACCGTTGAAGTTGGCTCAGTCACTGTGCTTGAATCCGTGGTAGGCGTATCGGTGACCGTTGAAGTTGGCTCAGTCACTGTACTCGAATCCGTGGTAGGCGTATCGGTGACCGTTGAAGTTGGATCAGTCACTGTGCTCGAATCTGTGGTAGGCGTATCGGTGACCGTTGAAGTTGGCTCAGTCACTGTGCTTGAATCCGTGGTAGGCGTATCGGTGACCGTTGAAGTTGGCTCAGTCACTGTACTCGAATCCGTGGTAGGCGTATCGGTGACCGTAGAAGTTGGATCAGTCACTGTGCTCGGTTCCGTGGTAGGTGTATCGGTGACCGTTGAAGTTGAATCAGTCACTGTGCTCGAATCCGTGGTAGGCGTATCGGTAACCGTTGATGTTGGATCAGTCACTGTGCTCGATTCCGTGGTAGGCACATCGGTGACTGTTGAAGTTGGCTCAGTCACTGTACTCGAATCCGTGGTAGGCGTATCGGTGACCGTTGAAGTTGGATTAGTCACTGTGCTCGAATCTGTGGTAGGCGTATCGGTGACTGTTGAGGTTGGGTCAGTCACAGTGCTGGAATCCGTAGTAGGCGCATCGGTGACCGATGAAGTTGGATCAGTCACTGTGCTCGAATCCGTGGTTGGCGCATCGGTGATCGTTGATGTTGGATCAGTCACTGTGCTCGACTCCGTGGTAGGCGTATTGGTGACCGTTGAGGTTGGATCAGTCACAGTGCTGGAATCCGTGGTAGGCGCATCGGTGACTGTTGATGTTGGATCAGTCACAGTGCTGGAATCCGTGGTAGGCGCATTGGTGACTGTTGAAATTGGCTCAGTCACTGTGCTTGAATCCGTTGTAAGCGCATCGGTGACTGTTGAAGTTGGCTCAGTCACTGTACTCGAATCCGTGGTAAGCGTATCGGTGACCGTTGAAGTTGGTTCAGTCACCGTGATCGAATCTGTGGTAGGCGTATCGGTGACCGTTGAAGTTGGATCAGTCACTGTGCTCGAATCCGTGGTAGGCGTATCGGTGACTGTTGATGTTGGATCAGTCACTGTGCTCGATTCCGTGGTAGGCGTGTCGGTGACTGTTGAAGTTGGCTCAGTCACTGTGCTCGAATCCGTGGTAGGCGTATCGGTGACTGTTGATGTTGGATCAGTCACTGTGCTCGATTCCGTGGTAGGCGTATCGGTGACCGTTGAGGTTGGATCAGTCACAGTGCTGGAATCCGTGGTAGGCGCATCGGTAACTGTTGATGTTGGCTCAGTCACTGTGCTTGAATCCGTGGTAGGCGCATCGGTGACTGTTGAAGTTGGCTCAGTCACTGTACTCGAATCTGTGGTAGGCGTATCGGTGACCGTTGAAGTTGGATCAGTCACTGTGCTCGAATCCGTGGTAGGCATATCGGTGACCGTTGAAGTTGGATCAGTCACTGTGCTCGAATCCGTGGTAGGCGTATCGGTGACTGTTGATGTTGGATCAGTCACTGTGCTCGATTCCGTGGTAGGCGTATCGGTGACTGTTGATGTTGGATCAGTCACTGTGCTCGAATCCGTGGTAGGCGTATCGGTGACTGTTGATGTTGGATCAGTCACTGTGCTCGAATCCGTGGTAGGCGTATCGGTGACTGTTGATGTTGGATCAGTCACTGTGCTCGATTCCGTGGTAGGCGTATCGGTGACCGTTGAGGTTGGATCTGTCACAGTGCTGGAATCCGTGGTAGGCGCATCGGTGACTGTTGATGTTGGCTCAGTCACTGTGCTCGAATCCGTGGTAGGCGCATCGGTGACTGTTGAAGTTGGATCAGTCACTGTGCTCGAATCCGTGGTAGGCGTATCGGTGACCGTTGAAGTTGGATCAGTCACTGTGCTCGAATCCGTGGTAGGCGTATCGGTGACCGTTAAAGTTGGATCAGTCACTGTGCTCGATTCCGTGGTAGTCGTATCGGTGACTGTTGATGTTGGATCAGTCACTGTGCTTGATTCCGTGGTAGGCGCATCGGTGATTGTTGAAGTTTGCTCAGTCACTGTGCTCGATTCCGTGGTAGGCGCATCGGTGACTGTTGAAGTTGGCTCAGTCACTGTACTCGAATCCGTGGTAGGCGTATCGGTGACCGTTGAAGTTGGATCAGTCACTGTGCTCGATTCCGTGGTAGACGTATCGGTGACCGTTGAAGTTGGATCAGTCACTGTGCTCGAATCCGTGGTAGGCGTATTGGTGACCGTTGATGTTGGATCAGTCACTGTGCTCGATTCCGTAGTAGGCGTATCGGTGACCGTTGAGGTTGGATCAGTCACAGTGCTGGAATCTGTGGTAGGCGCATCGGTGACTGTTGAAGTTGGCTTAGTCACTGTGCTTGAATCCGTTGTAAGCGCATCGGTGACTGTTGAAGTTGGCTTAGTCACTGTGCTCGATTCCGTGTTAGGCGTTTCGGTGACCGTTGAAGTTGGCTCAGTCACTGTGCTTGAATCCGTGGTAGGCGTATCGGTGACCGTTGAAGTTGGCTCAGTCACTGTACTCGAATCCGTGGTAGGCGTATCGGTGACCGTTGAAGTTGGATCAGTCACTGTGCTCGAATCTGTGGTAGGCGTATCGGTGACTGTTGAAGTTGGATCAGTCACTGTGTTTGAATCCGTGGTAGTCGTATCGGTGACTGTTAAAGTTGGATCAGTCACTGTGCTCGAATCTGTGGTAGGCGTATCGGTGACTGTTGATAATGGATCAGTCACTGTGCTTGATTCCGTGGTAGGCGCATCGGTGACTGTTGAAGTTGGCTCAGTCACTGTACTCGAATCCGTGGTAGGCGTATTGGTGACCGTTGAAGTTGGATCAGTCACTGTGCTCGAATCCGTGGTAGGCGCATCTGTGACCGTTGAGGTTGGATCAGTCACAGTGCTGGAATCCGTGGTAGGCGCATCGGTGACTGTTGAAGTTGGCTCAGTCACAGTGCTGGAATCCGTGGTTGGCGCATCGGTGATCGTTGATGTTGGATCAGTCACTGTGCTCGATTCCGTGGTAGGCGTATCGGTGACCGTAGAAGTTGGATCAGTCACTGTGCTTGATTCCGTGGTAGGTGTATCGGTGACCGTTGAAGTTGAATCAGTCACTGTGCTCGAATCCGTGGTAGACGTATCGGTAACCGTTGATGTTGGATCAGTCACTGTGCTCGATTCCGTGGTAGACACATCGGTGACTGTTGAAGTTGGCTCAGTCACTGTACTCGAATCCGTGGTAGGCGTATCGGTGACCGTTGAAGTTGGATTAGTCACTGTGCTCGAATCTGTGGTAGGCGTATCGGTGACTGTTGAGGTTGGGTCAGTCACAGTGCTGGAATCCGTAGTAGGCGCATCGGTGACCAATGAAGTTGGATCAGTCACTGTGCTCGAATCCGTGGTAGGCGTATCGGTAACCGTTGACGTTGGATCAGTCACTGTGCTCGATTCCGTGGTAGGCGTATTGGTGACCGTTGAGGTTGGATCAGTCACAGTGCTGGAATCCGTGGTAGGCGCATCGGTGACTGTTGATGTTGGATCAGTCACAGTGCTGGAATCCGTGGTAGGCGCATCGGTGACTGTTGAAATTGGCTCAGTCACTGTGCTTGAATCCGTTGTAAGCGCATCGGTGACTGTTGAAGTTGGCTCAGTCACTGTACTCGAATCCGTGGTAGGCGTATCGGTGACCGTTGAAGTTGGTTCAGTCACCGTGATCGAATCTGTGGTAGGCGTATCGGTGACCGTTGAAGTTGGATCAGTCACTGTGCTCGAATCCGTGGTAGGCGTATCGGTGACTGTTGATGTTGGATCAGTCACTGTGCTCGAATCCGTGGTAGGCGTATCGGTGACTGTTGATGTTGGATCAGTCACTGTGCTCGAATCCGTGGTAGGCGTATCGGTGACTGTTGATGTTGGATCAGTCACTGTGCTCGATTCCGTGGTAGGCGTATCGGTGACCGTTGAGGTTGGATCAGTCACAGTGCTGGAATCCGTGGTAGGCGCATCGGTAACTGTTGATGTTGGCTCAGTCACTGTGCTTGAATCCGTGGTAGGCGCATCGGTGACTGTTGAAATTGGCTCAGTCACTGTACTCGAATCTGTGGTAGGCGTATCGGTGACCGTTGAAGATGGATCAGTCACTGTGCTCGAATCCGTGGTAGGCATATCGGTGACCGTTGAAGTTGGATCAGTCACTGTGCTCGAATCCGTGGTAGGCGCATCGGTGACTGTTGAAGTTGGCTCAGTCACTGTACTCGAATCCGTGGTAGGCGTATCGGTGACCGTTGAAGTTGGATCAGTCACTGTGCTCGATTCCGTGGTAGGCATATCGGTGACCGTTGATTTTGGATCAGTCACTGTGCTCGATTCCGTAGAAGGCGTATCGGTGACCGTTGAGGTTGGGTCAGTCACAGTGCTGGAATCTGTGGTAGGCGCATCGGTGACTGTTGAAGTTGGCTCAGTCACTGTGCTTGAATCCGTTGTAAGCGCATCGGTGACTGTTGAAGTTGGCTCAGTCACTGTGCTCGATTCCGTGGTAGGCGTTTCGGTGACCGTTGAAGTTGGCTCAGTCACTGTGCTTGAATCCGTGGTAGGCGTATCGGTGACCGTTGAAGTTGGCTCAGTCACTGTACTCGAATCCGTGGTAGGCGTATCGGTGACCGTTGAAGTTGGATCATTCACTGTGCTCGAATCTGTGGTAGGCGTATCGGTGACCGTTGAAGTTGGCTCAGTCACTGTGCTTGAATCCGTGGTAGGCGTATCGGTGACCGTTGAAGTTGGCTCAGTCACTGTACTCGAATCCGTGGTAGGCGTATCGGTGACCGTTGAAGTTGGATCAGTCACTGTGCTCGATTCCGTGGTAGGCGTATCGGTGACCGTTGATGTTGGATCAGTCACTGTGCTCGATTCCGTAGTAGGCGTATCGGTGACCGTTGAGGTTGGATCAGTCACAGTGCTGGAATCTGTGGTAGGCGCATCGGTGACTGTTGAAGTTGGCTCAGTCACTGTGCTTGAATCCGTTGTAAGCGCATCGGTGACTGTTGAAGTTGGCTCAGTCACTGTGCTCGATTCCGTGGTAGGCGTTTCGGTGACCGTTGAAGTTGGCTCAGTCACTGTGCTTGAATCCGTGGTAGGCGTATCGGTGACCGTTGAAGTTGGCTCAGTCACTGTACTCGAATCCGTGGTAGGCGTATCGGTGACCGTTGAAGTTGGTTCAGTCACTGTGCTTGAATCCGTTGTAAGCGCATCGGTGACTGTTGAAGTTGGCTCAGTCACTGTGCTCGATTCCGTGGTAGGCGTTTCGGTGACCGTTGAAGTTGGCTCAGTCACTGTGCTTGAATCCGTGGTAGGCGTATCGGTGACCGTTGAAGTTGGCTCAGTCACTGTACTCGAATCCGTGGTAGGCGTATCGGTGACCGTTGAAGTTGGATCAGTCACTGTGCTCGAATCTGTGGTAGGCGTATCGGTGACCGTTGAAGTTGGCTCAGTCACTGTGCTTGAATCCGTGGTAGGCGTATCGGTGACCGTTGAAGTTGGCTCAGTCACTGTACTCGAATCCGTGGTAGGCGTATCGGTGACCGTTGAAGTTGGATCAGTCACTGTGCTCGAATCTGTGGTAGGCGTATCGGTGACTGTTGAAGTTGGATCAGTCACTGTGTTTGAATCCGTGGTAGTCGTATCGGTGACTGTTGATAATGGATCAGTCACTGTGCTTGATTCCGTGGTAGGCGCATCGGTGACTGTTGAAGTTGGCTCAGTCACTGTACTCGAATCCGTGGTAGGCGTATTGGTGACCGTTGAAGTTGGATCAGTCACTGTACTCGAATCCGTGGTAGGTGTATCGGTGACCGTTGAAGTTGGATTAGTCACTGTGCTCGAATCTGTGGTAGGCGTATCGGTGACCGTTGAAGTTGGCTCAGTCACTGTACTCGAATCCGTGGTAGGCGTATCGGTGACCGTTAAAGTTGGATCAGTCACTGTGCTCGAATCTGTGGTAGGCGTATCGGTGACTGTTGAAGTTGGATCAGTCACTGTGTTTGAATCCGTGGTAGTCGTATCGGTGACTGTTGAAGTTGGATCAGTCACTGTGCTCGAATCTGTGGTAGGCGTATCGGTGACTGTTGATAATGGATCAGTCACTGTGCTTGATTCCGTGGTAGGCGCATCGGTGACTGTTGAAGTTGGCTCAGTCACTGTACTCGAATCCGTGGTAGGCGTATTGGTGACCGTTGAAGTTGGATCAGTCACTGTACTCGAATCCGTGGTAGGTGTATCGGTGACCGTTGAAGTTGGATAAGTCACTATGCTCGAATCTGTGGTAGGCGTATCGGTGACTGTTGAGGTTGGGTCAGTCACAGTGCTGGAATACGTAGTAGGCGCATCGGTGACCGTTGAAGTTGGATCAGTCACTGTGCTCGAATCCGTGGCGGTAACCGTTGACGTTGGATCAGTCACTGTGCTCGATTCCGTGGTAGGCGTATTGGTGACCGTTGAGGTTGGATCAGTCACAGTGCTGGAATCCGTGGTAGGCGCATCGGTGACTGTTGATGTTGGATCAGTCACAGTGCTGGAATCCGTGGTAGGCGCATCGGTGACTGTTGAAATTGGCTCAGTCACTGTGCTTGAATCCGTTGTAAGCGCATCGGTGACTGTTGAAGTTGGCTCAGTCACTGTACTCGAATCCGTGGTAGGCGTATCGGTGACCGTTGAAGTTGGTTCAGTCACCGTGATCGAATCTGTGGTAGGCGTATCGGTGACCGTTGAAGTTGGATCAGTCACTGTGCTCGAATCCGTGGTAGGCGTATCGGTGACTGTTGATGTTGGATCAGTCACTGTGCTCGATTCCGTGGTAGGCGTGTCGGTGACTGTTGAAGTTGGCTCAGTCACTGTACTCGAATCCGTGGTAGGCGTATCGGTGACTGTTGATGTTGGATCAGTCACTGTGCTTGAATCCGTGGTAGGCGTATCGGTGACCGTTGAAGTTGGCTCAGTCACTGTACTCGAATCCGTGGTAGGCGTATCGGTGACCGTTGAAGTTGGATCAGTCACTGTGCTCGAATCCGTGATAGGCGTATCGGTGACTGTAGATGTTGGATCAGTCACTGTGCTCGATTCCGTGGTTGGCGTATCGGTGACTGTTGATGTTGGATCAGTCACTGTGCTTGAATCCGTGGTAGGCGTATCGGTGACTGTTGATGTTGGATCAGTCACTGTGCTCGAATCCGTGGTAGGCGTATCGGTGACTGTTGATGTTGGATCAGTCACTGTGCTCGATTCCGTGGTAGGTGTATCGGTGACCGTTGAAGTTGGATTAGTCACTGTGCTCGAATCTGTGGTAGGCGTATCGGTGACCGTTGAAGTTGGCTCAGTCACTGTACTCGAATCCGTGGTAGGCGTATCGGTGACCGTTGAAGTTGGATCAAACACTGTGCTCGAATCTGTGGTAGGCGTATCGGTGACTGTTGAAGTTGGATCAGTCACAGTGCTGGAATCCGTGGTAGGCGCATCGGTAACTGTTGATGTAGGCTCAGTCACTGTGCTTGAATCCGTGGTAGGCGCATCGGTGACTGTTGAAGTTGGCTCAGTCACTGTACTCGAATCTGTGGTAGGCGTATCGGTGACCGTTGAAGTTGGATCAGTCACTGTGCTCGAATCCGTGGTAGGCATATCGGTGACCGTTGAAGTTGGATCAGTCACTGTGCTCGAATCCGTGATAGGCGTATCGGTGACTGTAGATGTTGGATCAGTCACTGTGCTCGATTCCGTGGTTGGCGTATCGGTGACTGTTGATGTTGGATCAGTCACTGTGCTTGAATCCGTGGTAGGCGTATCGGTGACTGTTGATGTTGGATCAGTCACTGTGCTCGAATCCGTGGTAGGCGTATCGGTGACTGTTGATGTTGGATCAGTCACTGTGCTCGATTCCGTGGTTGGCGTATCGGTGACCGTTGAGGTGGGATCAGTCACAGTGCTGGAATCCGTGGTAGGCGCATCGGTGACTGTTGATGTTGGCTCAGTCACTGTGCTTGAATCCGTGGTAGGCGCATCGGTGACTGTTGAAGTTGGATCAGTCACTGTGCTCGAATCCGTGGTAGGCGTATCGGTGACCGTTAAAGTTGGATCAGTCACTGTGCTCGAATCCGTGGTAGGCGTATCGGTGACCGTTGAAGTTGGATCAGTCACTGTGCTCGATTCCGTGGTAGGCGTATCGGTGACTGTTGATGTTGGATCAGTCACTGTGCTTGATTCCGTGGTAGGCGCATCGGTGATTGTTGAAGTTTGCTCAGTCACTGTGCTCGATTCCGTAGTAGGCGCATCGGTGACCGTTGAAGTTGGCTCAGTCACTGTACTCGAATCCGTGGTAGGCGTATCGGTGACCGTTAAAGTTGGATCAGTCACTGTGCTCGATTCCGTGGTAGGCGTATCGGTGACCGTTGATGTTGGATCAGTCACTGTGCTCGATTCCGTAGTAGGCGTATCGGTGACCGTTGAGGTTGGATCAGTCACAGTGCTGGAATCTGTGGTAGGCGCATCGGTGACTGTTGAAGTTGGCTCAGTCACTGTGCTTGAATCCGTTGTAAGCGCATCGGTGACTGTTGAAGTTGGCTCAGTCACTGTGCTCGATTCCGTGGTAGGCGTTTCGGTGACCGTTGAAGTTGGCTCAGTCACTGTGCTTGAATCCGTGGTAGGCGTATCGGTGACCGTTGAAGTTGGCTCAGTCACTGTACTCGAATCCGTGGTAGGCGTATCGGTGACCGTTGAAGTTGGATCAGTCACTGTGCTCGAATCTGTGGTAGGCGTATCGGTGACCGTTGAAGTTGGATCAGTCACTGTGCTCGAATCTGTGGTAGGCGTATCGGTGACCGTTGAAGTTGGCTCATTCACTGTGCTTGAATCCGTGGTAGGCGTATCGGTGACCGTTGAAGTTGGCTCAGTCACTGTACTCGAATCCGTGGTAGGCGTATCGGTGACCGTTGAAGTTGGATCAGTCACTGTGCTCGAATCTGTGGTATGCGTATCGGTGACTGTTGAAGTTGGATCAGTCACTGTGTTTGAATCCGTGGTAGTCGTATCGGTGACTGTTGAAGTTGGATCAGGCACTGTGCTCGAATCTGTGGTAGGCGTATCGGTGACTGTTGATAATGGATCAGTCACTGTGCTTGATTCCGTGGTAGGCGCATCGGTGACTGTTGAAGTTGGCTCAGTCACTGTACTCGAATCCGTGGTAGGCGTATTGGTGACCGTTGAAGTTGGATCAGTCACTGTGCTCGAATCCGTGGTAGGCGCATCTGTGACCGTTGAGGTTGGTACAGTCACAGTGCTGGAATCCGTGGTAGGCTCATCGGTGACTGTTGAAGTTGGCTCAGTCACAGTGCTGGAATCCGTGGTTGGCGCATCGGTGATCGTTGATGTTGGATCAGTCACTGTGCTCGATTCCGTGGTAGGCGTATCGGTGACCGTAGAAGTTGGATCAGTCACTGTGCTCGATTCCGTGGTAGGTGTATCGGTGACCGTTGAAGTTGAATCAGTCACTGTGCTCGAATCCGTGGTAGGCGTATCGGTAACCGTTGATGTTGGATCAGTCACTGTGCTCGATTCCGTGGTAGGCACATCGGTGACTGTTGAAGTTGGCTCAGTCACTGTACTCGAATCCGTGGTAGGCGTATCGGTGACCGTTGAAGTTGGATTAGTCACTGTGCTCGAATCTGTGGTAGGCGTATCGGTGACTGTTGAGGTTGGGTCTGTCACAGTGCTGGAATCCGTAGTAGGCGCATCGGTGACCGATGAAGTCGGATCAGTCACTGTGCTCGAATCCGTGGTAGGCGTATCGGTAACCGTTGACGTTGGATCAGTCACTGTGCTCGATTCCGTGGTAGGCGTATTGGTGACCGTTGAGGTTGGATCAGTCACAGTGCTGGAATCCGTGGTAGGCGCATCGGTGACTGTTGATGTTGGATCAGTCACAGTGCTGGAATCCGTGGTAGGCGTATCGGTGACTGTTGAAATTGGCTCAGTCACTGTGCTTGAATCCGTTGTAAGCGCATCGGTGACTGTTGAAGTTGGCTCAGTCACTGTACTCGAATCCGTGGTAGGCGTATCGGTGACCGTTGAAGTTGGTTCAGTCACCGTGATCGAATCTGTGGTAGGCGTATCGGTGACCGTTGAAGTTGGATCAGTCACTGTGCTCGAATCCGTGGTAGGCGTATCGGTGACTGTTGATGTTGGATCAGTCACTGTGCTCGATTCCGTGGTAGGCGTGTCGGTGACTGTTGATGTTGGATCAGTCACTGTGCTCGAATCCGTGGTAGGCGTATCGGTGACTGTTGATGTTGGATCAGTCACTGTGCTCGATTCCGTGGTAGGCGTATCGGTGACCGTTGAGGTTGGATCAGTCACAGTGCTGGAATCCGTGGTAGGCGCATCGGTAACTGTTGATGTTGGCTCAGTCACTGTGCTTGAATCCGTGGTAGGCGCATCGGTGACTGTTGAAGTTGGCTTAGTCACTGTACTCGAATCTGTGGTAGGCGTATCGGTGACCGTTGAAGTTGGATCAGTCACTGTGCTCGAATCCGTGGTAGGCATATCGGTGACCGTTGAAGTTGGATCAGTCACTGTGCTCGAATCCGTGGTAGGCGTATCGGTGACTGTTGATGTTGGATCAGTCACTGTGCTCGATTCCGTGGTAGGCGTATCGGTGACTGTTGATGTTGGATCAGTCACTGTGCTCGAATCCGTGGTAGGCGTATCGGTGACTGTTGATGTTGGATCAGTCACTGTGCTCGAATCCGTGGTAGGCGTATTGGTGACCGTTGAGGTTGGATTAGTCACAGTGCTGGAATCCGTGGTAGGCGCATCGGTGACTGTTGATGTTGGATCAGTCACTGTGCTTGAATCCGTGGTAGGCGTATTGGTGACAGTTGAGGTTTGATCAGTTACAATGCTGGAATCCGTGGTAGGCGCATCGGTGACTGTTGATGTTGGCTCAGTCACTGTGCTCGAATCCGTGGTAGGCATATCGGTGACCGTTGAAGTTGGATCAGTCACTGTGCTCGATTCCGTGGTAGGCGTTTCGGTGACCGTTGAAGTTGGCTCAGTCACTGTGCTTGAATCCGTGGTAGGCGTATCGGTGACCGTTGAAGTTGGCTCAGTCACTGTACTCGAATCCGTGGTAGGCGTATCGGTGACTGTTGATGTTGGATCAGTCACTGTGCTCGAATCCGTGGTAGGCGTATCGGTGACTGTTGATGTTGGATCAGTCACTGTGCTCGATTCCGTGGTAGGCGTATCGGTGACCGTTAAGGTTGGATCAGTCACAGTGCTGGAATCCGTGGTAGGCGCATCGGTAACTGTTGATGTTGGTTCAGTCACTGTGCTTGAATCCGTGGTAGGCGCATCGGTGACTGTTGATGTTGGATCAGTCACTGTGCTTGAATCCGTGGTAGGCGTATTGGTGACCGTTGAGGTTGGATCAGTCACAGTGCTGGAATCCGTGGTAGGCTCATCGGTGACTGTTGAAGTTGGCTCAGTCACAGTGCTGGAATCCGTGGTTGGCGCATCGGTGATCGTTGATGTTGGATCAGTCACTGTGCTCGATTCCGTGGTAGGCGTATCGGTGACCGTAGAAGTTGGATCAGTCACTGTGCTCGATTCCGTGGTAGGTGTATCGGTGACCGTTGAAGTTGGCTCAGTCACTGTACTCGAATCCGTGGTAGGCGTATCGGTGACCGTTGAAGTTGGATCAGTCACTGTGCTCGATTCCGTGGTAGGCGTATCGGTGACCGTTGATGTTGGATCAGTCACTGTGCTCGATTCCGTAGTAGGCGTATCGGTGACCGTTGAGGTTGGATCAGTCACAGTGCTGGAATCTGTGGTAGGCGCATCGGTGACTGTTGAAGTTGGCTCAGTCACTGTGCTTGAATCCGTTGTAAGCGCATCGGTGACTGTTGAAGTTGGCTCAGTCACTGTGCTCGATTCCGTGGTAGGCGTTTCGGTGACCGTTGAAGTTGGCTCAGTCACTGTGCTTGAATCCGTGGTAGGCGTATCGGTGACCGTTGAAGTTGGCTCAGTCACTGTACTCGAATCCGTGGTAGGCGTATCGGTGACCGTTGAAGTTGGATCAGTCACTGTGCTCGAATCTGTGGTAGGCGTATCGGTGACCGTTGAAGTTGGCTCAGTCACTGTGCTTGAATCCGTGGTAGGCGTATTGGTGACCGTTGAAGTTGGCTCAGTCACTGTACTCGAATCCGTGGTAGGCGTATCGGTAATCGTTGATGTTGGATCAGTCACTGTGCTCGAAACTGTGGTAGGCGTATCGGTGACTGTTGATGTTGGATCAGTCACTGTGCTTGATTCCGTGGTAGGCGCATCGGTGACTGTTGAAGTTGGATCAGTCACTGTGCTCGAATCCGTGGTAGGCGCATCTGTGACCGTTGAGATCGGATCAGTCACAGTGCTGGAATCCGTGGTAGGCGCATCAGTGACTGTTGAAGTTGGCTCAGTCACAGTGCTGGAATCCGTAGTTGGCGCATCGGTTATCGTTGATGTTGGATCAGTCACTGTGCTCGACTCCGTGGTAGGCACATCGGTGACTGTTGAAGTTGGCTCAGTCACTTTACTCGAATCCGTGGTAGGCGTATCAGTGACCGTTGAAGTTGGATCAGTCACTGTGCTCGAATCTGTGGTAGGCGTATCGGTGACTGTTGAGGTTGGGTCAGTCACAGTGCTGGAATCCGTAGTAGGCGCATCGGTGACTGATGAAGTTGGATCAGTCACTGTGCTCGATTCTGTGGTAGGCGTATCGGTGACTGTTGAGGTTGGGTCAGTCACAGTGCTGGAATCCGTAGTAGCCGCATCGGTGACCGATGAAGTTGGATCAGTCACATTGCTCGATTCTGTGGTAGGCGTATTGGTGACCGTTGAGGTTGGATCAGTCACAGTGCTGGAATCCGTGGTAGGCGCATCGGTGACTGTTGATGTTGGATCAGTCACTGTGCTTGAATCCGTGGTAGGCGTATTGGTGACAGTTGAGGTTTGATCAGTTACAGTGCTGGAATCCGTGGTAGGCGCATCGGTGACTGTTGAAGTTGGATCAGTCACTGTGCTTGAATCCGTGGTAGGCGTATCGGTGACTGTTGATGTTGGATCAGTCACTGTGCTCGATTCCGTAGTAGGCGTATCGGTGACCGTTGAGGTTGGATCAGTCACAGTGCTGGAATCCGTGGTAGGCGCATCGGTGACTGTTGAAATTGGCTCAGTCACTGTGCTTGAATCCGTTGTAAGCGCATCGGTGACTGTTGAAGTTGGCTCAGTCACTGTACTCGAATCCGTGGTAGGCGTATTGGTGACCGTTGAAGTTGGTTCAGTCACTGTGATCGAATCTGTGGTAGGCGTATCGGTGACCGTTGAAGTTAAATCAGTCACTGTGCTCGAATCCGTGGTAGGCGCATCGGTGACCGTTGAAGTTGGATCAGTCACTGTGGTCGAATCCGTGGTAGGCGTATAGGTGACCGTTGATGTTGGATCAGTCACTGTGCTCGATTCCGTAGTAGGCGTATCGGTGACCGTTGAGGTTGGATCAGTCACAGTGCTGGAATCTGTGGTAGGCGCATCGGTGACTGTTAAAGTTGGCTCAGTCACTGTGCTTGAATCCGTTGTAAGCGCATCTGTGACTGTTGAAGTTGGCTCAGTCACTGTGCTCGATTCCGTGGTAGGCGTATCGGTGACTGTTGATGTTGGATCAGTCACTGTGCTCGAATCCGTGGTAGGCGTATCGGTGACTGTTGATGTTGGATCAGTCACTGTGCTCGATTCCGTGGTAGGCGCATCGGTGATTGTTGAAGTTTGCTCAGTCACTGTGCTCGAATCCGTGGTAGGCGCATCGGTGACTGTTAAAGTTGGATCAGTCACTGTGCTCGAATCTGTGGTAGGCGTATCGGTGACTGTTGATGTTGGATCAGTCACTGTGCTTGATTCCGTGGTAGGCGCATCGGTGACTGTTGAAGTTGGCTCAGTCACTGTACTCGAATCCGTGGAAGGCGTATCGGTGACCGTTGAAGTTGGATCAGTCACTGTGCTCGAATCCGTGGTAGGCGCATCTGTGACCGTTGAGATTGGATCAGTCACAGTGCTGAAATCCGTGGTAGGCGCATCAGTGACTGTTGAAGTTGGCTCAGTCACAGTGCTGGAATCCGTGGTTGGCGCATCGGTGATCGTTGATGTTGGATCAGTCACTGTGCTCGACTCCGTGGTAGGCGTATCGGTGACCGTAGAAGTTGGATCAGTCACTGTGCTCGATTCCGTGGTAGGTGTATCGGTGACCGTTGAAGTTGGATCAGTCACTGTGCTCGAATCCGTGGTAGGCGTATCGGTGACTGTTGAGGTTGGGTCAGTCACAGTGCTGGAATCCGTAGTAGGCGCATCGGTGACCGATGAAGTTGGATCAGTCACTGTGCTCGATTCTGTGGTAGGCGTATTGGTGACCGTTGAGGTTGGATAAGTCACAGTGCTGGAATCCGTGGTAGGCGCATCGGTGACTGTTGATGTTGGATCAGTCACTGTGCTTGAATCCGTGGTAGGCGTATTGGTGACAGTTGAGGTTTGATCAGTTACAGTGCTGGAATCCGTGGTAGGCGCATCGGTGACTGTTGAAGTTGGATCAGTCACTGTGCTTGAATCCGTGGTAGGCGTATCGGTGACTGTTGATGTTGGATCAGTCACTGTGCTCGATTCCGTAGTAGGCGTATCGGTGACCGTTGAGGTTGGATCAGTCACAGTGCTGGAATCCGTGGTAGGCGCATCGGTGACAGTTGAAATTGGTTCAGTCACTGTGCTTGAATCCGTTGTAAGCGCATCGGTGACTGTTGAAGTTGGCTCAGTCACTGTACTCGAATCCGTGGTAGGCGTATCGGTGACCGTTGAAGTTGGTTCAGTCACTGTGATCGAATCTGTGGTAGGTGTATCGGTGACCGTTGAAGTTAAATCAGTCACTGTGCTCGAATCCGTGGTAGGCGTATCGGTGACCGTTGAAGTTGGATCAGTCACTGTGCTCGAATCCGAGGTAGGCGTATAGGTGACCGTTGATGTTGGATCAGTCACTGTGCTCGATTCCGTAGTAGGCGTATCGGTGACTGTTGAGGTTGGGTCAGTCACAGTGCTTGATTCCGTGGTAGGCGCATCGGTGACTGTTGAAGTTGGCTCAGTCACTGTGCTCGAATCTGTGGTAGGCGTATCGGTGACCGTTGAAGTTAAATCAGTCACTGTGCTCGAATCCGTGGTAGGCGCATCGGTGACCGATGAAGTTGGATCAGTCACTGTGCTCGATTCTGTGGTAGGCGTATTGGTGACCGTTGAGGTTGGATCAGTCACAGTGCTGAAATCCGTGGTAGGCGCATCAGTGACTGTTGAAGTTGGCTCAGTCACAGTGCTGGAATCCGTGGTTGGCGCATAGGTGATCGTTGATGTTGGATCAGTCACTGTGCTCGACTCCGTGGTAGGCGTATCGGTGACCGTAGAAGGTGGATCAGTCACTGTGCTCGATTCCGTGGTAGGTGTATCAGTGACCGTTGAAGTTGGATCAGTCACTGTGCTCGAATCCGTGGTAGGCGTATCGGTAACCGTTGATGTTGGATCAGTCACTGTGCTCGATTCCGTGGTAGGCACATCGGTGACTGTTGAAGTTGGCTCAGTCACTGTACTCGAATCCGTGGTAGGCGTATCGGTGACCGTTGAAGTTGGACTAGTCACTGTGCTCGAATCTGTGGTAGGCGTATCGGTGACTGTTGAGGTTAGGTCAGTCACAGTGCTGGAATCCGTAGTAGGCGCATCGGTGACCGATGAAGTTGGATCAGTCACTGTGCTCGAATCTGTGGTAGGCGTATCGGTGACTGTTGAGGTTGGGTCAGTCACAGTGCTGGAATCCGTAGTAGGCGCATCGGTGACCGATGAAGTTGGATCAGTCACTGTGCTCGAATCCGTGGTAGTCGTATCGGTGACTGTTGAAGTTGGATCAGTCACTGTGCTCGAATCTGTGGTAGGCGTATCGGTGACTGTTGATGTTGGATCAGTCACTGTGCTTGATTCCGTGGTAGGCGCATCGGTGACTGTTGAAGTTGGCTCAGTCACTGTACTCGAATCCGTGGTAGGCGTATTGGTGACCGTTGAAGTTGGATCAGTCACTGTGCTCGAATCCGTGGTAGGCGCATCTGTGACCGTTGAAGTTGGATCAGTCACAGTGCTGGAATCCGTGGTAGGCGCATCGGTGACTGTTGAAGTTGGCTCAGTCACAGTGCTGGAATCCGTGGTTGGCGCATCGGTGATCGTTGATGTTGGATCAGTCACTGTGCTCGATTCCGTGGTAGGCGTATCGGTGACCGTAGAAGTTGGATCAGTCACTGTGTACGATTCCGTGGTAGGTGTATCGGTGACCGTTGAAGTTGAATCAGTCACTGTGCTCGAATCCGTGGTAGGCGTATCGGTAACCGTTGATGTTGGATCAGTCACTGTGCTCGATTCCGTGGTAGGCACATCGGTGACTGTTGAAGTTGGCTCAGTCACTGTACTCGAATCCGTGGTAGGCGTATCGGTGACCGTTGAAGTTGGATCAGTCACTGTGCTCGAATCTGTGGTAGGCGTATCGGTGACTGTTGAGGTTGGGTCAGTCACAGTGCTGGAATCCGTAGTAGGCGCATCGGTGACCGATGAAGTTGGATCAGTCACTGTGCTCGAATCCGTGGTAGGCGTATCGGTAACCGTTGACGTTGGATCAGTCACTGTGCTCGATTCCGTGGTAGGCGTATTGGTGACCGTTGAGGTTGGATTAGTCACAGTGCTGGAATCCGTGGTAGGCGCATCGGTGACTGTTGATGTTGGATCAGTCACTGTGCTTGAATCCGTGGTAGGCGTATTGGTGACAGTTGAGGTTTGATCAGTTACAATGCTGGAATCCGTGGTAGGCGCATCGGTGACTGTTGAAGTTGGATCAGTCACTGTGCTTGAATCCGTGGTAGGCGTATCGGTGACTGTTGATGTTGGATCAGTCACTGTGCTCGATTCCGTGGTAGGCGTATCGGTGACCGTTGAAGTTTGCTCAGTCACTGTGCTCGAATCCGTGGTAGGCGCATCGGTGACTGTTGAAGTTGGCTCAGTCATTGTACTCGAATCCGTAGTAGGTGTATCGGTGACCGTTGAAGTTGGATCAGTCACTGTGCTCGAATCTGTGGTAGGCGTATCGGTGACTGTTGAAGTTGGATCAGTCACTGTGTTTGAATCCGTGGTAGGCGTATCGGTGACTGTTGAAGTTGGATCAGTCACTGTGTTTGAATCCGTGGTAGTCGTATCGGTGACTGTTGAAGTTGGATCAGTCACTGTGCTCGAATCTGTGGTAGGCGTATCGGTGACTGTTGTTGTTGGATCAGTCACTGTGCTTGATTCCGTGGTAGGCGCATCGGTGACTGTTGAAGTTGGCTCAGTCACTGTACTCGAATCCGTGGAAGGCGTATCGGTGACTGTTGAAGTTGGATCAGTCACTGTGCTCGAATCCGTGGTAGGCGCATCTGTGACCGTTGAGATTGGATCAGTCACAGTGCTGAAATCCGTGGTAGGCGCATCAGTGACTGTTGAAGTTGGCTCAGTCACAGTGCTGGAATCCGTGGTTGGCGCATCGGTGACCGTTGAAGTTGGATCAGTCACTGTGCTCGAATCTGTGGTAGGCGTATCGGTGACTGTTGAGGTTAGGTCAGTCACAGTGCTGGAATCCGTAGTAGGCGCATCGGTAACCGATGAAGTTGGATCAGTCACTGTGCTCGAATCTGTGGTAGGCGTATCGGTGACTGTTGAGGTTGGGTCAGTCACAGTGCTTGATTCCGTGGTAGGCGCATCGGTGACTGTTGAAGTTGGCTCAGTCACTGTACTCGAATCCGTGGAAGGCGTATCGGTGACCGTTGAAGTTGGATCAGTCACTGTGCTCGAATCCGTGGTAGGCGCATCTGTGACCGTTGAGATTGGATCAGTCACAGTGCTGAAATCCGTGGTAGGCGCATCAGTGACTGTTGAAGTTGGCTCAGTCACAGTGCTGGAATCCGTGGTTGGCGCATCGGTGATCGTTGATGTTGGATCAGTCACTGTGCTCGACTCCGTGGTAGGCGTATCGGTGACCGTAGAAGTTGGATCAGTCACTGTGCTTGATTCCGTGGTAGGTGTATCGGTGACCGTTGAAGTTGGATTAGTCACTGTGCTTGAATCCGTGGTAGGCGTATCGGTAACCGTTGATGTTGGATCAGTCACTGTGCTCGATTCTGTGGTAGGCACATCGGTGACTGTTGAAGTTGGCTCAGTCACTGTACTCGAATCCGTGGTAGGCGTATCGGTGACCGTTGAAGTTGGATCAGTCACTGTGCTCGAATCTGTGGTAGGCGTATCGGTGACTGTTGAGGTTAGGTCAGTCACAGTGCTGGAATCCGTAGTAGGCGCATCGGTGACCGATGAAGTTGGATCAGTCACTGTGCTCGAATCTGTGGTAGGCGTATCGGTGACCGTTGAAGTTAAATCAGTCACTGTGCTCGAATCCGTGGTAGGCGCATCGGTGACCGATGAAGTTGGATCAGTCACTGTGCTCGATTCTGTGGTAGGCGTATTGGTGACCGTTGAGGTTGGATCAGTCACAGTGCTGAAATCCGTGGTAGGCGCATCAGTGACTGTTGAAGTTGGCTCAGTCACAGTGCTGGAATCCGTGGTTGGCGCATAGGTGATCGTTGATGTTGGATCAGTCACTGTGCTCGACTCCGTGGTAGGCGTATCGGTGACCGTAGAAGGTGGATCAGTCACTGTGCTCGATTCCGTGGTAGGTGTATCAGTGACCGTTGAAGTTGGATCAGTCACTGTGCTCGAATCCGTGGTAGGCGTATCGGTAACCGTTGATGTTGGATCAGTCACTGTGCTCGATTCCGTGGTAGGCACATCGGTGACTGTTGAAGTTGGCTCAGTCACTGTACTCGAATCCGTGGTAGGCGTATCGGTGACCGTTGAAGTTGGACTAGTCACTGTGCTCGAATCTGTGGTAGGCGTATCGGTGACTGTTGAGGTTAGGTCAGTCACAGTGCTGGAATCCGTAGTAGGCGCATCGGTGACCGATGAAGTTGGATCAGTCACTGTGCTCGAATCTGTGGTAGGCGTATCGGTGACTGTTGAGGTTGGGTCAGTCACAGTGCTGGAATCCGTAGTAGGCGCATCGGTGGCCGATGAAGTTGGATCAGTCACTGTGCTCGAATCCGTGACAGGCGTATCGGTAACCGTTGACGTTGGATCAGTCACTGTGCTCGATTCCGTGGTAGGCGTATTGGTGACCGTTGAGGTTGAATCAGTCACAGTGCTGGAATCCGTGGTAGGCGCATCGGTGACTGTTGAAGTTCGATCAGTCACTGTGCTCGAATCCGTGGTAGGCGTATTGGTGACCGTTGAAGTTGGATCAGTCACTGTGCTTGATTCCATGGTAGGCGCATTGGTGACTGTTGAAGTTGGATCAGTCACTGTGCTCGAATCTGTGGTAGGCGTATCGGTGACTGTTGATGTTGGATCAGTCACTGTGCTCGATTCCGTGGTAGGCGCATCGGTGACTGTTGAAGTTGGCTCAGTCACTGTACTCGAATCCGTGGTAGGCGTATCGGTGACCGTTGAAGTTGGTTCAGTCACTGTGATCGAATCTGTGGTAGGTGTATCGGTGACCGTTGAAGTTAAATCAGTCACTGTGCTCGAATCCGTGGTAGGCATATCGGTGACTGTTGATGTTGGATCAGTCACTGTGATCGATTCCGTGGTAGGTGTATCGGTGACCGTTGAAGTTGGATCAGTCACTGTGCTCGAATCCGTGGTAGGCGTATCGGTAACCGTTGATGTTGGATCAGTCACTGTGCTCGATTCCGTGGTAGGCGTGTCGGTGACCGTTGAAGTTGGATCAGTCACTGTGCTCGATTCCGTGGTAGGCGTATCGGTGACTGTTGATGTTGGATCAGTCACCGTGCTCGATTCCGTGGTAGGCGCATCGGTGACTGTTGAAGTTGGCTCAGTCACTGTACTCGAATCCGTGGTAGGCGTATCGGTGACCGTTGAAGTTGGATCAGTCACTGTGCTTGAATCCGTGGTAGGCGCATCGGTGACCGTTGAGGTTGGATCAGTCACAGTGCTGGAATCCGTGGTAGGCGCATCGGTGACTGTTGATGTTGGATCAGTCACTGTGCTTGATTCCGTGGTAGGCGCATCGGTGACTGTTGAAGTTGGCTCAGTCACTGTACTCGAATCCGTGGTTGGCGTATTGGTGACCGTTGAAGTTGGATCAGTCACTGTGCTCGAATCCGTGGTAGGCGCATCTGTGACCGTTGAGGTTGGATCAGTCACAGTGCTGGAATCCGTGGTAGGCGCATCGGTGACTGTTGAAGTTGGCTCAGTCACAGTGCTGGAATCCGTGGTTGGCGCATCGGTGATCGTTGATGTTGGATCAGTCACAATGCTGGAATCCGTGGTAGGCGCATCGGTGACTGTTGAAATTGGCTCAGTCACTGTGCTTGAATCCGTTGTAAGCGCATCGGTGACTGTTGAAGTTGGCTCAGTCACTGTACTCGAATCCGTGGTAGGCGTATCGGTGACCGTTGAAGTTGGTTCAGTCACTGTGATCGAATCTGTGGTAGGCGTATCGGTGACCGTTGAAGTTAAATCAGTCACTGTGCTCGAATCCGTGGTAGGCGTATCGGTGACTGTTGATGTTGGATCAGTCACTGTGTTCGATTCCGTGGTAGGTGTATCGGTGACTGTTGATGTTGGATCAGTCACTGTGCTCGAATCCGTGGTAGGCGTATCGGTGACCGTTGAGGTTGGATCAGTCACAGTGCTGGAATCTGTGGTAGGCGCATCGGTGACTGTTGAAGTTGGCTCAGTCACTGTGCTTGAATCCGTTGTAAGCGCATCGGTGACTGTTGAAGTTGGCTCAGTCACTGTACTCGAATCCGTGGTAGGCGTATCGGTGACCGTTGAAGTTGGTTCAGTCACTGTGATCGAATCTGTGGTAGGTGTATCGGTGACCGTTGAAGTTAAATCAGTCACTGTGCTCGAATCCGTGGTAGGCGTATCGGTGACTGTTGATGTTGGATCAGTCACTGTGCTCGATTCCGTGGTAGGCGCATCGGTGATTGTTGAAGTTTGCTCAGTCACTGTGCTTGAATACGTGGTAGGCGCATCGGTGACTGTTGAAGTTAGCTCAGTCACTGTACTCGAATCCGTGGTAGGCGTATCGGTGACCGTTGAAGTTGGATCAGTCACTGTGCTCGATTCTGTGGTAGGCGTATCAGTGACCGTTGAAGTTGGATCAGTCACTGTGCTCGATTCCGTGGTAGGCGTATCGGTGACTGTTGAGGTTGGATCAGTCACAGTGCTGGAATCTGTGGTAGGCGCATCGGTGACTGTTGAAGTTGAATCAGTCACAGTGCTGGAATCCGTGGTAGGTGTATCGGTGACCGTTGAATTTGGATCAGGCACTGTGCTCGACTCCGTGGTAGGCGTATCGGTGACCGTTGAAGTTGGCTCAGTCACAGTGCTGGAATCAGTTGTTGGCGCATCGGTGATCGTTGATGTTGTATCAGTCACTGTGCTCGATTCCGTGGTAGGCGTATCGGTGACCGTTGAAGTTGGATCATGCACTGTGCTTGATTCCGTGGTAGGCGTATCGGTGACCGTTGAAGTTGGCTCAGTCACAGTGCTGGAATCCGTGGTTGGCGCATCGGTGATCGTTGATGTTGGATTAGTCACTGTGCTCGAATCTGTGGTAGGCGTATCGGTGACTGTTGATGTTGGATCAGTCACTGTACTTGATTCCGTGGTAGGCGTATCAGTAACCGTTGATGTTAGATCAGTCAATGTGCTCGAATCCGTGGTAGGCGTATCGGTGACCGTTGAAGTTGGATTAGTCACTGTGCTCGATTCCGTGGTAGGCGTATCGGTGACCGTTGAGGTTGGATCAGTCACAGTGCTGGAATCCGTCGTAGGCGCATCGGTGATTGTTGAAGTTGGCTCAGTCACTGTGCTCGATTCCGTGGTAGGCGCATCGGTGACTGTTGATGTTGGCTCAGTCTTTGTACTCGAATCCGTGGTAGGCGTATCGGTGACCGTTGAAGTTGGATCAGTCACTGTGCTCGAATCTGTGGTAGGCGTATCGGTGACCGTTGAAGTTGGATCAGTCACTGTGCTCGAATCCGTGGTGGGCGTATCAGTGGTGCGCACATTATTTGTGGTCGTTGAATCTATGGTTGTTGGATAGGTTATAGTTGTTTCAGCTGCAATGTCGGTTGAATAAGATGTTGATTCTTTATCTTCTTCGCTTGTAGCTGTAGGGTCACCTATTACAGTTGATGTCGGTTCTGTGTTAGGTTCACTCGTTTGATCTGATGAAGAATCTGTTGAAATTTGTGTTGATTCACTTGATAGTAAAGTTGTTGTTTCAACTTTTAGATCTTCATAGATTAAACACTTTTCTTTATCAAAGTCCGGTGGAATATATCGGAATGAATCAATTAGCACTAACGACTTGCGTGTTGCCATCCCCATAAGATATATCTGTAATGAATTAAATAAGTTTTTGTTTATATTTCTGCGTAAACATTATTTTATTATATTAGATGTAAATGGTTTTGTGTTGTAGAAATTGTGTTGTTTGTTAAATTTAAAAAATCTTATAAATTAGTTGATTAATAAATAGTTGTTTACGCCGTACATACACCCCTACAACGCATTCACATTATGTGATTTGTTGATTTTATATCAATTATCTTTGACATAAAGTAAAATAATTAAATTTTAACTATGTAGTGATTTGATTTTAATTGAGCGGATTTTTTTCGAAACAATGCTGGTTAAGTATATCGCCCGCTACCATAATAACTTTTATAAAGTATTATTTGTTCTGATCAAAGTGGCGTTTCAATTCAACTTTTTTTAGAAATATAGATATTTAACTTATATATGCTTATGTCACTGGTTATGTCATTGGTTGGGTGCTATGCTTATGGTTTGTAGCGCAATACCACGGTTGCGTTGTTACTTCTAATTAAAAACACATAAAGTTTAAAAAACAAAATCTTAAAGTTTTTAAAAAACTTTAAAATTCCTTTAATATTTAAAGGAAATCCTTTAAATATTAAAAATATATATATTTTTAAATTAGCTTCAGTGCAGCAAATAGCACTTGAAAATAAAAAGTAAAATTTATTAATAATATGTTTATTAAAAAAAAACATTATTTTATATTTTTAAAGTCAAACCGACATCGTCTTGTGAGTGATTAATTGTTTGTTTTAAATTTATGTTTTTTTTATGTATTGTTTATTTTAAACATGATTGTTTGTGCAGGCACTTGTTTCGTGCATGTTCGAAGCCCAAACGTTTTGAGCGTAAAGATAAAGTTAGTTTAAAGTTTGGCTTTGAATTTTTATATAATTTTTTATGGTCCTTTTTCTTTTCTCGTACAGAACTCTTATATTTAGAACAGAATATTTAATTATTTAATTATTTAGATATAGTATGTACATTTTATTTTATTGTTACTGCATCGTAGCCGGGCCAGGGAATAGTGTGACAACAGCCAATATAGCGAAAGGTCGCAGGTTCGGATCCCGTATGAGGCAGTGACCGCTAACGAGAAAGAAAGTGCCTCATAGGTATTATGATGCATTATTATTTTTATTTCTTGGCTTTATCTTTATAATCATAAGTCCAGTAGGTACGTTAATGACATTCTGGACATGATTCAATATCATTTCACGTCATTTCTATTATAAATCCACAACATGATATCAATCAAGATCTTTAACTTGCTACCTACGTTATTGTTATTATTTTTGGAATATTTTTTTTATTTAATTACCAGACAAAGCCAACATCTTGCGGTAGCTACCGAGTTAGAGCTCTTTTGTATTTAATCTATTCGTTTTTTTGTTTTGCGTTGCTTTTTTGGAGACAGTTTGCTTAAGGCCATATAATGCCTGTCACCGGTATTGTTTAGGGGCGGCGAGACACATAAAGGGTTCCTCAAGCCATGTGATTCCCTACTAGATTATCCGAGAGGTTAGGATCGAATCGGAAATGTTTCCAGAGTGCTTAAGGCCAGCCACTGTGCGAGCTAGTCGTAATTGTGAAAACGCAAAACCAATTTTACTATAAAACGGTTCTGGTTAAAGCAAAGGCGTCAGTTACACCGCCACCAGTGAGGAAAGGGAACGTACCTATTTCAATAATATATTATTAGGGGTTAAAGTATGAAATTGCCGATTTGTACTGAAAAATTGAAATTCGATTTTTTTTTAATTTAACATATTTATTTAATCAAAATAATTACCGTTATTATCGATACATTGCTGCCATCTAATATGAAGGTCATTTATGTCTTTGCGATAAAACTCTCGTGATCTAGATTCGACAAACTGTGTGAAAGCATTTTGTACTGCCTCCTGAGAAGAAAACTTTTTGTCACGTAGAAAATTGTCCAAATCACGAAAAAAATGGTAGTCCGTTGGAGCAAGGTCTGGCGAATACGGAGGGTGACGAATGGTTTCTAATTGCAGTTCCTGTAGAGTTAAAACGGTTTCTCGTGCTGTATGAGGTCTCGCGTTATCATGGAGCAATAATGGTGAAGATCGATTCATGAGTCGGGGCTGTTTCACTGCTAATTTTGCTATCATTGTTCAAAGTTCGGCACAGTAGACATCTGCCGTTATTGCTTGACCAGATCGGAGAGAGCTATAGTGAATAACACCATGCTGAGACCACCAAATAGTTACCATTACCTTTTTATTGGTAAACTTTGCTTTAGGAAACTGTTGCGGCGTTTGACCTGGGGTCAGTCATTGCATTTTTCGCTTACGGTTATCGTAAAGAATCCACTTTTCATCACATGTCACAATTCGATCCAATATTCCTTCATTTCTGTATCGATTCAACAAGGCAACACAAGTTTCAACACGCGTTTCTTTCTGCTGATCAGTCAAATCATGAGGCACCCATTTCTCATATTTTTTTATTTTATTGATTTGACGCAAATGAGTCAATATTGTTGGTAAGGTAACGTTAAACCAAGCCGCTAATTCCTGGGTAGTTTGGCTCGGATCGGCTTTCTCCATCTCTTTCAATTCATTGTTATTCACCTGTGTGGGCGGTTTTCCACGTTCTTCAAATCAAAGTTTCTATCACGAAAGCGTTTAAACCAAAATCGTACGGTGCGTTCATTAGCAGTCCCCTCTCCAAACGCAACATTGATATTGTGAGCTGTTTCTGCCGCGTTAGTTCCGCGTCGGAACTCGTATTCAAAAATAACTCTAATTTTCGAAGTATCCATCTTTCTTGTGTAAGATGAATAAAAAAACAACTGAAAGTCGATAATCGAATGATGCACATTTTTTAAAAGAAGAACTTCATAGATACCATGTGAAAAAAGTTTCACTCAAAAATCTCAAACCATGAAGGTTCTATGTCAATTCGAAGTACCTAATACAATAAAACGGCAATTTGATACTTTAACCCCTATTATTAATGGGTGTTTTTTAAACGGTTAGAAAAGTATTCGTATTTTTGTTTGAAAAAAAATGCTAGTTGGGCAGCAAAAAAGCTAGTTGGGCAGCAACTTATGGTCAGCAAATATTTCTCAACCAGTCTGCAACTTATATCATTCTGAACAGCAGTCTTATGCCGCTCCCCCATTCCGTGACTGGCCCTCGCTTCGCTCGGATAAAAAAATAACTTAACCTAACCAACAGTAAGGATTTCTTATGCTGACCAATTGTATAATTCTGCTGACCAAATAATAATTTTGCTGACCAAATATTTATTTTGTAATAATACGAATAAATTATTTCCCAATATTATTTTCTTGATTAATTATTAATCTGGGTTCCGCGTTCCGCGTAACTGTATTGCTTACAAAATAAAAGAAAATGATTTTGTAATTCAACAAACTGTGTTGACCTCTCTCTAATGTCTTAAAGTCTTGAGGAGAATCACTGTATTTAATAGCATCAAGGTAAGACACGTTAAGGCGCTGCCAACTATGAAACAACAGCGCTTACTGTCAACCTGCTTACAAGCAAAATGGCTGTAAATAGTGAACTGAATACAAGTCAGGAAATTCGAAAAACGCTAAATAGTGTCTTAAATAAAATAAAACAATCGTTTTTGTAATAAGATGTATTACGAATAATTTATTATTGTACTTTTCTCTAAATATCTACAGTGTCGCAATTTAAATTGTTGTACAAAGTTTGTTAGGTTACGAATCCATGAGTTGTACCAATCCAATTCAAATTGAAATCATCTAAATCACTTTAAAATTAAATAAGGTAAATGTAGCTATTAACAACCCCCCCAAAATCGACATACCTTTATTACCGAGGTGTAATTTATTTTCTTGAATTGAACTATAAACAAAGTGTACTTTTATACAAATGATAACACAATAAAGGCCGACAACGCATCTGCGATTCCTCAGGCTTTGCGGATGTCCATGGACGGCGGTGATTGCTTCCTATCAGGTGACCCTTCCCGATCCGATCCGAACCCTCCGGAGAATCTAGTAGGGCACGGGGACGCGCACTTGTGCGCGATGCCGTTCCCTCTAGATAACCTCTGAAGGTGATTCGTTTCACACGGCTTGAGGGACCCTTTACGTTCCTCGCCGCCCCCAAAAAGCCCGGTGAAGCTGAAAATGCCGCAGCGGCAATCAGCAATCTCTCTCCAAAAAAAAAAAAAAAAAAAAAATCAGGTGACCCGCCTGCTCGTTTGCCTCCTTCTAATATAAATAAAACAGTAATAAAGATTATTTGTCCCTCAATCATATCGTCTATACCAAAAATTTGTTCCACTCTGGCAACCCCACGAGAAACGGTCAGTTTGTGCGCCAAGTGCTCGTGCCATAGGAAGCGTTCTCGCCGAACGTAAGAACACAAATTTTTCTCTTAAGAGTTTTTTTAAAACATTTTATGGTATTATGCCAACGCCTATTTAATAAGTCAGTAAATAATCTTCCAAATACAAATGAAACACATTTGTTGTATTTGAATATGTCTCCTTTTAATAAAATCAATATATTATAATAACACGGTGATAGCTTCCGGGATTTAGCAGTTGCTGCTTTTTACCGCGGTATTCTCGGAAAAAGCAATAAGTGAAAGCTGAGTTTACTTGATTTTCAAGTGCTTTCAAATGTCTTAAGATAGTTTTAAGATAGATTTCAGAGTTTATCAGCTAGAAATCTTAATTTTTGGCAAGAAACATCAAGCATTAAAATATAATATCTTGAAAGTTCCTACACAAACAGGATTTCTCGCTTGGCAAAAATAATACTTTTTTTAAATATATTTCATATTAAGTGTTGGCAGATTGTAGAATAGACATTTTTATTTCCACTTTTAGATTTTGTATAACACAACTATCGTTAATTAGTGGGTCGGTATAAGATGAAAGCAAAGCATGTTACCGACACTATTACCGACCGAAAAAATTAACAACCCTCGTTATTAGCACGTATGAGAACCTATTACCGAGTGATATGGGCCGGTAGAACATGCTCATAGTTATCTTATCTTATCTTGGTGGGGCCTGCCGAGGTTTCCCTCTTGCAGTAACACCTCGACCCATCGGGATCTTTTGTGCAACCCCATCCTTTCACTCTTCCTCCTCTGTAAAGATAGAGGCCATAAGTTTGGCAACGTCTTTAAGAGCGAAGAGCCTGAAGTCCTCCGGTTTCGGATAGGCCGACCCCAGGAGTCCCATTCTTTTCCTAGCCAGAGAGTCGCAGTCACACAGTAGGTGCTGCATCGACTCCGTTTCCTCTCCACACGCCCTACACACACTATTTGTTGAAAGGTGCATTCTATGAAGCATTTGTTTTGTGGCATAGTGCCCTGTCAAGGCACCGATGGTTAGTCGGGCCTGCTCATAGTTAATGCATTTCCTATTGAAAAGTCTACCTTTTATAAACTTTAGGGTACCGCGGTACAAACGTATTAAGTGTCCCCTTACTTCCGTAAATGCTTCTTTTTATTTTAAACGAATTATTGGGTGGTTGGTTTGTGGCTATCATAATTTGTATGCACCTATCATAAACCAATGTCGATACGAATGCCAAACATAATGCTAATTATTCGTGCTTAAATTATGTTGGTGGCATACAGATCTCGACGACCGCGATCGCCGACCGGCGCTGCTGGTCGCTTGCATCCGACGGTGCCCCATACAAATCATATTTTCTATTAGTTAGTTTTAAAGCCATTAGAGAAAATAAGCAATAAATATAAATAAATATGTTACCTATCTCTTTCTTTATGAACATAAAATAATTTAAAGCAATATATCTTCTTGTTTCATTTCAATTTTGAAAAATTCACTCAAAAGAAATTGTACGGAATTTGAGTATTTATATTTTTTATTACAATATATTTTTATTTCTACACTCGGTAATACCATTTCAGTATGACAATGTTTTGTGAATAAAATTTCTTCTACACTCGGAAACAACTTCCTTATAGGAAGCTATCACCCACCAGACGAGTGACTACACTCGGTAAATACCTCGGTATTAGCTGATCGGTATGTGGGCACCCTTGTTATTACACGCAGTTGTCTTTCTAATTTTAAAAAATATGTTTGGTTATGCACGTAAGTATATAGAGTAAAATTTAGTTATACTTTATTGCTTCGTTCTCGAGATTAGTTAAGAACAACTTGTAGTAGCGCGTACTAGCTCGCTATTCATCCACTATAGTTTAAAAGATAAATATCAATTGAAAATTAAATAAAATTATCTTTTATTTAAATCTTAGCTTGTTGCTAAGAATTAAAAAGTTACGATTGAAATTGCGGGTAGATAATAACTACACGTCAACCGCTGCGGAGCGCAACCAGTCATTCGCGTTTCTAGTGCCGCGCCGTTCACCGCGTTATTTCCCGCTTTTTTATATTTCAGAATAATTGTGCATTATTTGTTGTAATTACTTCCAATATGCCCAAAAGAAAACATTCAGAGGACGAAGACAGTGATAAATTGTGGAAAAAGTTAAAACAAATGGAAAAAATATTGAAAAAACTTAAGATGCGTCTGCGTCGTAAAAATTCAAGTTCTAGTGATTCGTCTACGCCGAGTAATAAACCTATACCGTCAATAAATGAAGGTTAGTTATGTAGCAATGTGCAGAGCTCGAAACATTATTATGTTGGTGTGCACATCTGGAATGGATTTTGCCTTACAAATGTTACTGCAGTGTATAGTTTTTTGTGCCTATTACCGAGTAGTATGTACCCGCTTGTCTATTGACAATTATTATTGTACGAGTTACGTACATGATTTTAGTTAATTAGGTTTTTGATTTGTTCATAGTTTTTCTATCACGTAGGCGCTATTCAATATTGCACTTTGGTCGCGACCTACTTTTTGTACAATGACATTAGGCCAAACTTGCCGAATGCATACGGAATTACAGTTAGTGTTCAATTAGAGACCAATCTAGTAACTTGGGAGTTTTATTTTGACAACACCTTTTATCCCTTGGGACACTCAATCTGACTATTATATATACATTGACATTGACGTAGCTTAACGTTACAGCTTTTTGGTCCTTCGAAAAAGGGACTTCGGGAAATTCGGTAGTAATAACTTGAGTGCCGAGGTCCGGGATATAAATCAGTGATTTTGACGTACTTTTTACGTGTCGCCGCGTGTGAATTGTGCAATAACGCCTGTGCGACATCCTGCCGGCCGACTGCTGCTAAGGGGAGGTTCCTGACTTTCAAGTAAGATCTTTCCTTTTTGCTTGACCATGGACGCAAAGATTGAACAGCAGGCGGCTCTCCTTCTAGAGATTAAACAAGTGCACTCCAACTTTAAGAAAGATGGAGCGCAAAGAAAAACTGTGGAGTATATTATGCGTAGGTTAGAAAAGTTAGACGAGTTGTGGGAGAAGTGTAGGCTGAACCACGAGAGTCTGATGGTAATAGAAGATAAATCTCACCAATATTTTCGTGAAAATATCTTCGAGGTCATACAAGGATGGTACGAAGGGGCCCGCACTGAAATTGCATCTTGGGGGCAAAAACTTCCTACCGTTCCACCTACTCAAAAGCTTGGTGAGACTGCTGGTACTGATCAGGGTGATATCAGGTTTGACAGCAGACAATTCCAGAGTACGCGAGATGACGACAAGGCAGCAGAATTACAACAGTTACAAAATGCTAATTTTAGAGCATTGACAAGGTTAGTAAAGACTATTTGCATTGACGAAATAAAAGAAAAATGGGAAATTGAGGACAAGTTGAGGTCCTTAGAGACGCGTTGGAATGCTATTGACAAATTACATTTACAAATTGATGGTATCTTAAATGGGAGTGATGAGGGGTATTATGAATCTTTTATGGATCATGAAAAACAATACGAACAGATGAAACGATCATTGAATTTAAAAATTAATATTTCCGTTTATCAGCAACATGCTATGCCGAAAATCGATATACCTACTTTCAGTGGCAATTACACACAATGGCCCACTTTTGTTGATTTATATTCTGAGGCTATTCATAACAGTCCGGCATTGACAAAAGCTCAGAAAATGCAGCATTTAAAGGGCAGATTGCGTGGCGAAGCTGAAAAGCTAGTCCAACACTTGCATATTACTAGCGATAATTATGATACCTGCTGGGAGTTGTTAAACCATAGATATAACAACAAGCACCTTCTTTTTACTAAGAGTTTTCAATTATTTATGCGCCAGCCATCTCTTCAAAAACAATCTGCATTTGAGTTAAAAAGATTATATGACCACACAAGTGAATCTATTCACGCTATTCATAATTTAGGTATTGATACGTCGTCATGGGACCCGATACTGACTTACATTTTATGCGAGAAACTTGACACCGATACTTACACGGAGTACATGCAATCTAGAACAGATCCCCGCGAGATTCCAACGTATGATCACTTTATGGACTTCGTTGAAAATAAATTCATTGCATTAGAGCCCTTACAGAGAAAAAAGGCTGAAAGTACCCCAAAATCACAGCCACTACAAAGAGTACAAAGCAGTAACACGCCATACCAGTATAACAAGTATCAGACGGCATCATCTTATCAGCCTAATAAGACTTTATCTACTCCATACTATAAATCTCGCAATTTCCATGCGTTTAATGTAGGCCAAGTTAATAAAATATACTGTCCATTATGCAAAGACGATCACGCTCTGTATCATTGCACACAGTTTATTAACATGACAGATGCTGACAAATTGAGATTTGTGGCGAAAGGCAATATTTGTAAAAATTGTTTATTTGTGCATACAAAAGGCTACTGTGCGTCACAGAAAAAGTGTAGAGAGTGCAATGACACACATAATTCATTGTTGCACAATGCGGTTTTAGCTTCGACACAAGTGACCTTAGCAACAACTAAACCTATGACAAAGAGTACACCACCACCGATTAAATCTGTGCCGACGACTTCTAATAAAGTTGCTCAAAATAATTTTGCTTCCAATGACGATGACGAGATATTACTTGCGACTGTTCTAGTAAAGGTTAAAAATTCAGAGGGAGATTTTATTACATTACGCGGATTTCTGGACCAAGGGTCACAAATCACTTTACTAACAGAAAATGCAGCGCAAAAGTTAGGGTTACCAAGAAAGCAAATGAATGCAAGTATAAGTGGAATCGGTACAATTTCAAATAAAAGCAAAGGAAAGGTTAACTTGATCTGTCAATCGTTACATAACGATTTTCAATTTACAACTGAAGCGTTAGTAATGACTCGAGTTGTTAACAATTTGCCAAACGTGACATTAACAAAGAAATATTGGCCACACGTTTCAAATATAACATTAGCCGATCCAGACTATAATACTTCGAGGCCTGTAGACATACTTTTTGATGCACACGTCTATTCTGAAATTTTAATGAGTGGTCTACTTAAGGGTGAAGAGCATCAACCTATGGCTCAACAGACTCAATTGGGTTGGATTCTCTCAGGAAGCGTTAAAACTTATAACTGTCATGTGGTCGTGAATAACATTGAAAATTTGACAAAATATTGGGAAATTGAAGACGTCGGTGAGGGGACCACGTGCAGTAAGATGACATCCGAGGAGCAGCGATGCGAAGAGTTTTTTGTTCAAACCACAAAAAGGTTAAGAAACGGGAGGTATGAGGTACGTCTCCCTATGAAAGACAACTTCGAACAACAACTGGGAAGTTCTAAACCTCAAGCCATCGCTCAATTCATGCAATTAGAACGAAGATTGCAAAAAGATGAACAGCTTTCAGCTAATTATATAAAATTTATGCAGGAATATCTTGATATGGGTCATATGAAGGAAAGCAAAGGGGATACCAGTCCGTTTTGTTATCTACCTCACCATGGAGTGTTAAAACAGGATTCGGTCACAACGAAATTGAGAGTGGTGTTTAATGCCTCACAAAAAACAGGAACAGGTAGGAGCTTAAATGACTTGATGGACTGTGGACCAAAACTTCATCAAGATTTATTGACACTGTTGTTGGGTTGGAGGCTGTACAGATATGTATTTTCTGCAGACTGCGAGAAAATGTACAGAATGATCTTAATAAACAAAGAAGATCAACAACTGCAAAAGATCTTATGGAGGGAGAGTAAGGAAGCGCCAGTGAAGGAGTATCAACTTTGTACTGTGACATATGGTACGAAAGCAGCCCCCTTTCTGGCTTTGCGAACTTTAAAGCAGCTTGCAGAAGATGACGCAACAAAATACCCTCTCGCAGCTGACGTTATCACAAACCAAATGTACGTTGATGACGTATTGAGCGGGAGTCAGACCATAACTAAGGCGCACGAGATCCAACAACAACTTATACAAATGCTCAGAGGGGCTGGTCTCACCTTACGAAAATGGAACAGTAACGAACCTAGTTTACTCGAGACGCTACCCGACTCTGAACTCAATCAAACCACTACTCACTTCAAAAGTGAAGGATTGACAAAAACATTAGGCTTACATTGGAATCCGCAAACTGATAATTTTATATTCACAAACAAAATAAATAAATGCATTAACAACTTGACGAAAAGGACACTTTTATCGGAAATCTCTAAAACATTTGATCCTGTTAGTTTCCTTACGCCTTTGACGATAAGGTCGAAGCTATTGTTCCAGAAGGTATGGTTATCAAACTGTACCTGGGATGACGTGCTACCTAAAGAACTCCAAGACGATTGGAAGGCCTTTTTATTAGACATAGATGACATACAAAACTTTACGATGCCTAGATGGCTAGGTGACATGACAAAGCCCTTCCAAATACACGGATTTTGCGATGCATCCGAAAAGGCATACGCGAGTGTTATTTACGTACGCACGATAAATGACAAGAACGAGCCTCTAATCAGATTAATCGTTGCAAAATCAAGATTAGCACCCATCAACAATAAATTGACGCTTCCACGGCTCGAGCTGTGTGCGGCTGTACTACTGGCACAACTCATGAAAAAGGTATTACAAGCCTTTAAGTGGGAACACATTGACAAAAATACCTATGCTTGGAGTGACTCCATGATCGTCTTAAGTTGGATCAATGGTGACGTCACATGATCGATATTTACATGGATACAGCGATTCATCAATAATTTGAAATCAAGCCCTAAAATAAAAACTAATTATTTAACATCAACGGAAATAAAAGATGCGGAAAAAACAATTGTCAAATGTATTCAATTACAAACTTTCCAAGAGGAAATTTTGAAACTTATGGCGGGAACACCGATTAGTCTAAAAAGTAGTTTATTGACATTGACTCCTTACCTTGACGGCGAGAACATCCTACGCGTCGGAGGGAGATTAAAACACTCCAAGTTAAGCGATGACACTAAGAACCCCATGTTATTGCCACATAACCATAAACTGACTGATTTACTGGTCTGGCAAGCTCATCACCAGACTTTACATGGAGGTCCTAAACTGACAGTAACACGCTTAAGACAAAAATACTGGGCAATGGGGGGCCTGCGCGCTGTTAAACGGGTCCTACACAAATGCACTACTTGTCGTCGATACCAAGCAAAAGTACAAAATCAGATCATGGCCGATCTACCACAACCCAGAGTGACAGTATCGCGCCCATTCACACATACTGGGGTCGATTTTACTGGTCACATCGAAATAAAGGCGAGTAAAGGACGAGGCGTTAAAACCTTGCTTGCATACATAGCAGTCTTTGTTTGTTTGGCTACCAAAGCAGCACACTTGGAGCTCGTGACGGAACTCAGCAGTAGCGCATTCCTCGCTGCATTTAAGCGCTTCTGTGCCCGACGGGGAACTCCAAGTGATATGTATAGTGATAATGGCACCAACTTTACTTCAACTAATCGTATCCTACGACAACAATATAATACTATGTTACAAACTATTGACACCATGTTTCTGGACAAGATAGGAGAAATGGGAATAAACTGGCACTTTAACGCTCCGGGATGGCCAACCGCAGGGGGATTGTGGGAAGCATGCGTAAAAAGTGTTAAACACCACCTGAAACGCGTTATAGGTGACCAGCGTCTGACTTACGAGGAAATGAGCACTTTACTATGCCATATTGAAGCTTGTCTAAACTCAAGACCGTTATGCACCGTGACTGAAAATATTGAAGACATTGACTGCATCACACCGGGCCACTTCCTCACCGGTACATCTAACCTGACAATTCCACAAGCTGACGCTGTTAATTGTGACCTACGAACACGATGGCAGATGTTACAAAAAATAACAAAAGATTTTTGGAAAAAATGGTCACAAGAATACCTACAACAATTGCAAACCAGAGTGAAATGGCAAAGAACGAACACAGATCCAAAACTAAATGACATTGTGTGCATCAAAAATGAAAACGTACCAGCAGGAAAATGGGCGCTCGGACGTATTATTGAATTACATCCTGGAAAGGACGGCTACACAAGGGTTGTAACCCTGAAAACTGCAAGGGGCGAAACTAAAAGACCAATCACAAAATTAGTGCCTTTGATAGAGCAAGACCGAAACGTGACAAAAAACAAAGATGATAATGATATAGCAAAAAGACGAAACAAAACCGTAAAATTTAATTTAAAATGTTTTTCTACTTTGTTATTATTGTTTACGCTATTTACACCGTCCTTACCACAAGCTACCAGCAACATCCACATAACACCGTTGACCAGAAACCAAACCATATACTTTGACAAGGTTGCCGATTTACATGAGATCAAGGACGAATGGAAAGTGGTATTTTATTATAACATGACAAATTACTGGCAAAACGTAAATGCATTACAACAATTCGTGACTCATGTTCAGACGTTCCAAAAAGATGGATGGGCAATGCAATTTCATGTTTTGATTAATCAACTCGAACAGAATACGCAAGAAATAAGTTATTACAATGACCTATTAAAAACACATAATTTAATACAAAAAAGATACAGAAGAGGCTTAATTGACGGCATTGGCTATGCGGCAAATTCTTTATTTGGCGTTCTTGACCAAAGATTCGCCGAAAAATATGAAAGTGATATTAAAACTTTACAACATAATGACAATCATCTATTGCAACTTATAAAAAACCAAACAAGCATTTTAGAGGCTGAGCATAATATTTTACAACGCAATGAAGCTACAATGGCAAAACATTTTAACCTAATTAACGAGCACTTAATCTCATTACAAAACGACACGCTGCAACAACAAAAATACACTCAAAATGCCTTTTATATCATTACGTCAGCTATCGCGGCAGAGGCCATGGTCCAAAACCTAAAATATATTCAGCAAACTCTTATAAATACATTAACAAATATGTATCAGGGACACATTGACATACATTTGATATCCCCTAATCAATTGCAAACAGAATTAAATAAAATAGCACGACAATTGCCACATAACCTCGCACTACCTGATATACAAGACAATGTAAGAGAAATATACAGGTTGTTTCGCATTCATGCAAACATCGTAAATAATTTTCTCATGATGGAAATAAAGATTCCACTACTAGGTGATGAGCCGTATGAACTTGACAAGTTGATAAGCATACCTCAGCGCGTTGATTCTAACCACATCTTAAACGTCATACCGACCTCCGAAATGATTGCATTTAATGCTGATAAATTTACATTTGTACCTTTAGACCAATCAGACATTTACAGTTGTCGAAAGATCCAGGAAGAGAAACTGATGTGCAAACTAAATCAACCTGTGTATAACACAAGAAACAGAGGGGAATCCATTTGTGACGTACAACTTATTCATAGCAATGAAAAACACGACGTATATTGCCACTCAGTAACTACAACCTGCACCGATAAATGGGTCAAGTTGCATAAACAAAACACGTGGCTTTATTATTGTTGTGATGTTTGCGTAGTCCATACTATGTGCCCAGCTGGCATGACGTCAGACACCTTGCGCAGCACAGGACTGCTGACGCTCGGACGCGGCTGTGTCCTACGAGGTGACACATTCATGCTACATGCAACCTTGGACTATACTGACAATGTTATGTTACATGATCCCATTCACTTAAACATACCTAATATATCACCTGTCAACTACATATTAAGAACCTCATTAAAAAATACGTCATTGCAAATTGAAACACACGAAGATGAATTACAGAATATTAAAGAACAATTAAATACCATCAAAGAAGAGTCAAATTTAGAAACTTTATCGATACATGACTGGCACCATTATACCATGATATACTTAGTCCTAACCATAAGCATTGCACTGTTTGTAGTTTCTGTCTTTTGTTGGCGAAGGAAACTTGTTAGACGTAATGCTGCAAACCAAAAAGAAGAGACGCGAGGAAGCGAGCTGGGGCGCATGGAGCACCTGCACGAGGCTGATAGGCAACAGGGTGCTACGGCATCCCCGTATTATAGCGAAATAAAGTGCATTCCAGAAGTACATATTAATGTAGATAGAGTGAAAAGTGTTGTGCCCTCCTCAAGTAAAGTGAAATTTGACACTGATAGACATAGTGACTCATGTGTAGAATAAAAATATGAACCTTAGTAAACATTTACAAGATTTTATTGATTATTTGTTTTGACTCTTATGTATAAATAAGTTATTAGCGTATTGAGATATTTAAGTAGCTTCTATTACATTGTTGCTATGTATTTTTATTAACATTGAAATATTCTTATGGTAAATTAGTTAAGGGATTATATGTAACTCACTTTTCTACACCTTTGTTTGTAAGTGGCAGTATGTACGAGTTACGTACATGATTTTAGTTAATTAGGTTTTTGATTTGTTCATAGTTTTTCTATCACGTAGGCGCTATTCAATATTGCACTTTGGTCGCGACCTACTTTTTGTACAATGACATTAGGCCAAACTTGCCGAATGCATACGGAATTACAGTTAGTGTTCAATTAGAGACCAATCTAGTAACTTGGGAGTTTTATTTTGACAACACCTTTTATCCCTTGGGACACTCAATCTGACTATTATATATACATTGACATTGACGTAGCTTAACGTTACAATTATGTATAACTTATATTCGGCAAATGACTGTGTGTATCTCAAGTATGTGCACATCTGGAATGGATTTTGCCTTTCAAATGTTACTGCAGTGTATAGTTTTTTATGACTATTACCGAGTAGTATGTACCCGCTTGTCTCTTGACAATTAGTATGTAAAACTTATACTCGGCAAATGACTGTGTGTATCTCAATTGGATATGCCTTTTCTATCCCGTTTTTCAGTGTTATTAACCTACGTGTCACGTGTGATAAAGAAATGAAAATGAAGAATGAAGAGAACAGAATTGTAAACTTATTGACCCGCCAGCATTAAATTTGGAAGTGAAAGCTGCGCTTTCCGAATCCTTACAGAAAAAAGACACTGCTGTACAAAATAAACAAAAACAGATATCGGCAGCGATTTCCTGTATTGGCCAGGCCTTAAGATGGGCACTTTCTCAAGTTCAAAAAGATGCAAAGATCTTAAAACTTCTTATTGATGCAGGTCGCATAGTTTGCGATGTTCAACACACCGAATCAATGATGAGAAGGAGCTTCATCAGTTCGTGCATTAAGAAGGAAGTTAAAGACCACCTCAATGACACCCAAATTGACACATTTTTATTCGGCAAAAAACTCGCCGATACGCTGAAGGCAGCGAAGTCTATTCACAAATCGGGCTCTGAAATCAGGGCTGGTACCACCGTTCCTGGACCAATACCGAAAAATAAAACTTTGACTCGACTTTTAAACTCGCGACCCCCCGCGATGGCGAGCAGGCAGCCATTCGCGGGGAGGCACCTCGAAGAGACAGCGCCTGCATATGCACCGGCGGCGATGCGTTAATGCTATTAATAATTTGCCGCCGGTGCGTTAATGCTATTAATAATTTATGCGCTGCTGGCGCTGTATAAGAGTGCGATCCTTGTGACGGGCAGTATTTATCTTCTTACTTTCTGATAAAGAAAGGAAGGGTAAAAATAAATTTATTTTAAACCCGAAATCATTAAATAAATTCATAGATACCAAACATTTTAAATTAGAAGATCTGAGAACCACTATAAAATTAATTTCTAAAGACTGCTACATGACATCCATACATTTGAAAGAAGAAGAAGAAAGACTGGTAATAAAAAAGAAATACTCAATTTCATGGTACTCAAACGCTCGTCTCATAGGACTTCTGACAGCTGCATGTCCTACGGTTCAGTATGGGTGGAGTTACACCAAAAATTTTGAAAGGTATACATTAACAAAGGTATTAATAACAAAACAAAAACATTTTATAAATAGCTTGCCTACTTCTTAACTGATCTTTAGTATTTGTAAAAATATTATGATCGGGTGTTAATGACGGTAGTTGTTGACATTGAATGGGTGCCTTTGGCTTACAAAGTAAAAAGTAAAAATAAATAAATAAATAAATAAATAAACTTTCCTACACTCACACCAATTATCTAGCCCAAGAGAAGCTTCGTTATGAATTTCGTTAAATGGTTACTAGACAACAGATAAACATACTTAAAATACTTGAATATATACTTATTATACATAGAAAACACCCAGACCCGAGACAATTTAGAAAAACAATAATTCCTAAATTGACCCGACCGGGGATCGAACCCGGGACCTCAGAGATGGCGACACCATGAAAACCGGTGTACAAACCACTCGACCAAGGAAGTCGTCACAATGTTGTAATGGTGTAATGTTAGATAGTGCCCTTTCATTAAAATAAATTAATATCTTTGATGAATGTAAGATATCAATGTAAGCTAATCAAGATCTTTAACTTTGCTACTTAATTGTGATTAGGTTTAAAATAATAATATTAGTATTATATATTTATTTAGTCACACAGCTAACATAATGTTAGTAAAATCCATTAACTGTGTTATAATTAAAATTTAAGGCAACCACGAAAAGGACCGTTCACTGTTTCAAACGAAACTCGTAATCACGACTTGTCAAAACCCGCACGCAGGCTTATTTATTACCGAAAAAAAGCAACCATAATTTAATTTAATTTAGTAATTAATTTAGTTTTTAATTGTACAATTGCAACGCGACTGCTCTAGTAATACCAATTTATCAACCGCAACTAGGGTAGTCGCGTTGCAGTTGTACAATTAACAACTGGTTGCTTTTTTCGGTAGCCTGCCGGGCGGCTGACGACGCCTGCACATCAACCTATCCATCAATAAATGTTCATACATGTACCATGACTATAAAGTTCAAAGTCTATTGAGGAAATTTGTCAATTTGTGGTAGTATGATGTGCAGGCGTGTTTACAATTAATATCGCGACACTCTTTTAAGGTCCTTCTTATTTTAGTCGAAAATTCCGTTCAAATACATATGACTATGATTTAAAACTTACGTTATATTATGTAATGTTTATAGATGGCGATAGGTACACCAACGAAAATATGCGATTAATGGCAGAAAACTTGCTATTCGAGAAGTCGCCTACGATAAGGCCTGCCTGGACCTAATAGTTAAGAAGCGAGAAGTAGTAGTTATAAGTCGGAATATACTTGTAGCCCTAAACTTTCTTGGGTTTCGTTCTTCAGTTTCTATATCTGCTTGCGTTTATTGAGAATATAGCTATTTTTATTAATTTCTTTTGCGATATTTATTCTGTGGTTAATGATTGGCAATGTGAATGGATTCTTGGTAGAGATTCTAAATCCGTTACAAGCCAGAGTAAAAGAAGACAAGAAATATCTACACGTTATATAGACGATAGACACAGTGCAAGTAAAAACTAACCTTGCCAAGACAAAACATACAAACTTGAAACTAAATGATCATCATTAAGGATATCCATAATTTAAACGATCAAATGCTCATATACTTCGAGTATAATTCAATTGAATTTTTCTATGTAAATGCGAGCTTGAAAAGTTTACAGACTTTAGTGTATAGGTCGAGTAAAGTACCTGCAGAAACAATTATGATTTAAACGTAATGAATACTTACATATCCCTCGATACTTCTGAGTGTTTCAGTTCTGAGTGTTATCGTGGTCCAACCAGGAACGAATCCAGGATTCATCGGTGAGAGCACATAGGTGCCTAGAGTCCCCTCACTGCCGTCACTTTCTATAGTCTGAATAAGAACGGATATATAATCGGAATCTTGAGCGGATTCATCCATGTACACAAAAACTTCAATGACGCCACCATTTTCTATCTGAAAATGGAACGAAGACACGCATCCCATTTCTTCTGGTGGGTGTATGAACGCTGTGCTTTTGTTGTGAGGCCCATCAATGTCCAGTGTACCGTAATAGTTGTGTTCCCACGGTGACATAACGACACATATTCCATAGTCCGACGTGAACAGGCTGTTATAGTCATCCTCAAAGTTGTACGTGACACAGTCTTCACAAAATGCACTTTGACACAGTAACAGGAATAAAAACAACCGTGCGCTGCGCGCCATCGCCTACCTACAGCACGAATGGAAGGGAAAATGGTGGCTCATTCAATTAAAATATAATAATTCCGTAAGTATCTGTAATGCACACGTTAACAATTAGATATGTAGAAATTATCAAAATTATTCATTGTTTTATCGATCGGATAAGATAAGATTCTTCGGATTACTGGTTCCTTGTGTGCGACTGCAAATATTGGTGATAAACTACATTGATGGCTACCTGTGATAAGTTTTTTAAAATTAATTTCTAATTATCTGCAAATGCAAGCATATGTTCTTAAAATTTTATCATTACTTGCGGTGCAGTACAGTGTGTATTGTAAAAGAAATTAGAAATTGCTTGTGGCAGCCCAACAGTTATACCAATCACAGCGCAGTACAACACGATCACTGTATGTATAGTATAAAATGTTTGTATTACTTTAGAGTGTAAGTTTCATTATATCATTACTGACCCTAAGCATACCCTCAGTAGTAAGCTCTTTCGCATGGGATTACGTTCATATTCCTAAAATAGTAAAAAATGCTAAATTAAAATTGGGGTGTTATTTAGCAAAGTATTCGTATTTATGTTAGCAAAAAAATGCTAGCTGGGCAGCAACTTATGGTCATCAACCCGATCCGATCCGAACCCTTCGGAGAATCTAGTAGGGCACGGGGACGCGCACTTGTGCGCGATGCCGTTCCCTCTAGATAACCTCTGAAGGTGATTCGTTTCACACGGCTTGAGGGACCCTTTACGTTCCTCGCCGCCCCCAAAAAAGCCAGGTGAAGCTGAAAATGCCGCAGCGGCAATCAGCAATCTCTCTCAAAAAAAAAAAAATGGTCATCAAATATTTCAGAACAGCAGTCTTATGCCGCTCCCCCTTCCGTGACTGGCCCTCGCTACACTGCGATTCGGTCGGGAAAAAAAAAATAACTTAACCTAACCAACAGTAAGGATTTCTTATGCTGACCGATTGTATCATTCGGCTGACCAAATAAGAATTTTGCTGGCCAAATATTTATTTTGTAATACCGACGCTCAGCATGGCTTTAGGGCAGGCCGGCCCACTGCCACGAATCATGTAAATTTTGTAGATTCTGTCGTGGTTGAAATGGACTTAAACAAGCCTACTTTGATTTCAAAAAGGCTTTTGACCGCGTCAATACGGTCGTATTATTTAATAAATGTTAGGCTATAGGTTTCACTCCAAAATTAATAAAACTATTCTCTAGCTAATTTTCTAACTGTTTTCAATATGTACAACTTCAACGCTATCGCTCCGACTCGTACGAGACCTGTTCTGGTGTGAGTCAAGGAAGCACGCTTGGACCAAAAAATTTGTGCGCTATCTCTACAAAAAACCTTATCTCTATCCATCCTTATTTGTAGCAGGCATGGTGGGCACGAACACGCTGGAGTTTAGGCGCAAGTGTGCTATCATGATTCTCTATTACTTGCTTCTCAATAACAGCATAGATAACCCCATTACCCTGTCACAGTGCTCGCTCATAGCGCCCCAGCGATTGTGGAGGGCACACGCACGGCGCCTGCTCGCCGCCCCGCTGACGCGCACGCAAACCGCTCATTTCACTCCTACGACTCATGCCATCAGGCTACTTAACGCCTTGATTGCACAGGAGCCAGATCTAGACATCTTTGATACGAAATTGTATGTGTTCATTGATTTTTGTGTTAGTTTTTTAGGTTGTTAATTTGATCTGTACCTACGTATATATATATATATATTTAATTGTAATGACCTGTTACACGTATTGGCGTTGCTGTAAGTGTAGCAGGTATTTGATCTTTAAATAAATAAATCATAAATAAATAAATAAATAAATTATTTCCGTTAAAATTGCCAAAAGTAAATTTGTTTTGAGCAAGATTTGTTCAAAATATTTATAGCAACACAATTATTGATTTTAATATCTATAGTCCTTAGTTTGTCTGCCTTATAGATTAACCCTCGTAAATTATGAGATTATCCTAATCTTTGTGTGCACCACGTGAATGATAATGATATTTCTAATACAATCCTGGTCAAGACAAGGCCGCACGGACCGGCTCCGCGGCCACGGAAGAGGCGCGCGGGGGAACGCGGGCTTAATGCTACGCCGCACCTCCACCGCAACGGCGGACATATCGAATCGGCCCCCACTACTTCAACGACGCACCAGCCACTCGGGCGCACGTCACACCGCGGTCGCTCAATTGTCGGGTCGAATTTGTATGTTTGCGAAATACACCAGCACTTAATATACAGTTACCTTTTACTGGACAATTATTCCAAGCTTCAGAGTTAGGGCCTTGGCCAGTACAATCCTATTACATTTATATTTTTTTTATTGCATAAGGTGCTAATACGTTTGTTAGTGCGAAGAGTGCCATAAAGTTTCATTTCTGCAAAACTTAAACTAAAGAGATAAATGTAAAAAGGGAAGCCTTTGCCTTGTAGTGGAAAAACCGCGGCAAAACTAACTGGATACTTCTTATTGAAATCTTAAATAACCATTATAAAGCCGTGAAGTCATGTAATAATTACGTTGAAGAGACGTAGCCTGATGGAATGAGGGCGGCGGATGCCGCCTTCTTCTCTCAACCCATCTGCTTCTGAAGAGGTTGATGTGGAGAATGACCTGGCACAACTTCTTCACGGCAAGTAGGTCGCGCCGCATAAGAACGAAAGAAAAACATTTATTAACAAAACACACTTACATAATATAGACAAATATATGAGGCAGACAGTATACACACAAGAGAAAAATAAGATAACAAGAAAACAAAGGCGAAACAACGTCTTCGCAGAAGAAGACAATCACATGCCACGATCTTTCGCTGTCGCTGTAGAGACCTGAAACTTGGAGCGTGTGATCTTTGTATGACGTAGGCATCCGATAAGAAAGGATTTTCCTAAATTCTTCGGGGGGCAAAGTTTGTATGGGACAAAGTGATTCCTTGGTCCAATCTACTTCAAATTTTGTATAAACCAGAATTGATGAAAGACGTGTTTCATATTTCACTGAAATTCATCCCCTAACGGGGTTAAAAAGGAGTAGAAAGTTATTTAGGCGGTGATTTGCTTCGAAGTTGATATCAATACTCCTTAGTGCTTTTGATTTAAATTACATTTTATTTTGACACATATTTAAAAACTAAATCCGATTTTATTCAAAAAAGGTTGATCTCACTTAAAAACGCAAAAACTCTTTAAAACTAGAATGTCTCGAAAGTCACCTTTCTGTATCATACCTCATTTGAAGGTTTCTAAGCTTGAAGAGGTTATGCACTTTTAGGACACGGCCTCATAGGGATGTAGAGTTCGTCATTTAGAAATAGTAAGAAGAAGAAGAAGAAGGATAAGTATAGAATTTCGGAAAATCCTTTCTTATCGGATTAAGGTTAGAAACCTTCAAATGAGAATGTATGTATGAGAGAATGAAACTGTTCGTTTGTCTCGCTAAAACCCGAGAATAGCTGGACCGATTTGGTTAATTTTGATTTTGAAATATTTGTGAAAGTTAAGGGAAGGTTTAAACGGTGAGAAACATAACGGAAAATACTAAAAAACGATTTAATTTTCCAATACAAAATGATTTGTTTGTTTTGTTGTCATGGAAACTGTCAAAGCGGTACGAAGTCCACCGGGTCAGCTAGTGTATTATATAATCCGAATCTCGGAAACGGCTCCAATGATTTTAATGAAATTTAATATTCAGGGGGTCTCGGGGGCGTTTAATCGATCTAGCTAGGTTTCATTTTTAGAAAATTACCAAAAAAAATAGCGACAAAGCTCGATCATCCGGGTAGTATACCTAGTCCGGACGTTAACTAACGGATCAATGGCATGTTATAAAGATTAAACCAATGTTTCCTTCTCCTAGTAACACTTTTGAAGAGCTCCATGGCTCGATGTTGGTAAAAGCGCCCGGTCTGCGATTGCTAAAGTTAAGTAATTTTCGCAAAGGCCGGTCATCGGATGGGTGACCAAAAACTTATCATCTCGATCTCCTCCGTGCTTCGGAAGGCGTATTAAACCGTTGGTCCCGGCTGCATTAGCAGTCATTAACAACCACCAATCCGCACTGGGCCCGCGTGGTGGTTTATGGCCCGTTCTGCCTATCCATCAATAGAGAAGGCTCGTGCCCCACAGTGGGGATATAAAATGAGCAGATGATGGTGATGATGATATACCACTTTGATCAGTCGGTATCTTTTGTATAACCCCATCCCTGACGAACCATGAAGTTAAAATTACATTGACATAATCTGATAATAGTTTAATCTCTTTGATAACATTGACCAAGTTTGTTTTCAATTGATAACTAATTGCCGATTAGAAAATATATATTATACGTATAAATATAAACTATATTATTTAACTGTACCAATTAAAGATATAATTAATCTAGCAGTAAGTGGCCTTGACTACGAAGAGCGTGGTCGCAGGTTCGATGCACGCTTGGAGCTATCGAGTCGTGTGCATTTGTAATCTTATAAGGCTAGGCGCACACTGGGCAACGCTTGACTGCGACAGCTTGGCGACTAGACGCGACGATAGGATGCGGCAGACAATTTTGCATATATTTTGTTCAAGGCTCCTCACACTTGGCGTCAGAGTCGCAGAGTCGCGACGCGCTCGCGCACACACGACGACAGTCGTGCGATAGTCGTCAGCGTCAGTTTCGCTGTGAGCGCTTAGGAAGGTGCACGTTTTTATTTAATTGAGAATCTTAATATGAATACGTTCCACCGTTATTGGGTCGTATCCATCCATGGATACGACTCTTTAACGGCGATGGATTTGTCGTACTCTGCGCCTTCGAATTCGCAAGATAAGCAACAAGGCAAGTTCAACTAGAGGCTTCATATTCAGTCACAAAATGAACAACACGGCCATCTCTATTGAATACTCTACTACTTATGATCCCTTCCTGCACGACGTCTGTCGTAACGACTAGTCGCCGACGCAGGCGACAGCTCCGCGTCAAGACGCGGCGACTAGACGCAGCGACAAGTTGTCCAGTTTGCGATGGCTCTAACAGTGGTTCGCATTCTTATGTTTGTTAATTGCAATGAATTGTTGTGTAGGATAGTGGCAGTAATGCCCGACAATAATTGGTGACCGACACGTTGTTCCTTTAATAGTTCAAAATAGAGGTCAGCAACTGATTGTTGACTGTAGCAATAATTGAATACAGGCAACCTGTCCCGCTCTAGAAAACCTCCGAGGTATTAACAATGTTTAATTTCATTAAGTGTGGGGAAGTGTGGTATCCCTGGACTGTATAGTAAAATATCGCTGTCTCTCTCGCTCTCTCTTGTGTACTAACTAAGTAAAGGTGTACACACGCCTGCACATCAACCTACCGCAAACTGTTATATTTCCTCAATAGACTTTGAACTTTATGACTTAACAATATGGTTGAAAATGTATTGAAGAAATTTGACAGTTTTGGATAGGTTGATGTGCAGGCGTCTGTACATGTGCTCTGTAATAAAACAACCTTATTAGTAAATTATATCAGTTTTATTGAAAATATGACACAAGTATGAGAAAAATTCATTGACTATCTTCAACCTTCCAGCAACTTTATTACAAACATTTGGTCCCTTTATTTTAACGGCACCGCGCCGCTCGGATTCGCTCCGCCTCAGCGGAGTTTAGATGCGACAAATAAGCCACACCACGCGGGCCCAGTTGCGGATTGGTGGTTGTTAATGATTGCTATCAGCCGGACCCAATGGTTTTACATGCCTTCCGAAGCACGGAGGAGCTCAAGATGAAAAATTTTTGGTCACCTATCGGCGACCGGCCTTTGCGAAAGTTGCTTAACTTCGGCAAACGCAGACCGAGCGCGTTTACCACTGCGCCATCGAGTTGCTTACAACATTTTATGAATGTTAATAATTATATTTCCAATTTTGTAATAATACGTTATTAACAGGTTGACCGCCGTCGTCGGGCCCAGACACAATAGAAATTCAATTGTTTGTCGGTCAAATACCGTTTAAGGTGTTAAGTAATTAGCCAAGCAACTTTCGCAAGGGCCAGTCATCGGATGAGTGACCAAAAATTTATCAGCTCGAGCTCCTCCGCTTCAGTAGGCACGTAAAGCCGTTGGTCCCGGCTGCACTAGCAATCGTTAACAACCATCAATCTGCACTAGGTCCGTTTGGTGGTTTACGGCCCGTTCTCCCTATCCATCCATAGGGAAGACTGGAGCCCCAGCAGAAGGGACATAAAAAATGAGCTGATGATGATGAATTAGCTTGTATTATTATACTGTCATACTGCTGGACAAAGGCCACCACCATTGAAATATATAGCCAGCTAGGGTATGGTCTTTTTGTAAATAACATATAAAATAGTTAGATTATTATATCTGTTGAAACTCCCAATATTATTATTTATTTAATGACAAAGTCCGTCTCAATATTTATAACACTGATAAATACCTGTCAGACTGTTTTTTTTTAATCACCGAATAAGATATATCTATTCGACGTCGGCTATTACTTATCAATCAACCCGTAATCAGATAGATAATAGTTAATCAGCACATTTTTTTACTGAGTATGTAATGTGGAGGTAATTCCCCACACTTCAATAAAGGTAAGTATTTAAAATAGTATGAGCAGTATTGTGGACTGGCATTGGCGCGGGCTTCGGGACGCATATCACTACCGGAAAAATAAAACAAAATGCATTAATTGTTTTTAATCTTTTTATTTGTATATTCAAAATTCAAAATTCAAAATCATTTATTCAGTTTAGGCTACAAATAGCTCTTATGAATGTCATTATGCCATCGGTTCGTAAGTCTACTCTGGGCGGGAGATCTTGTACTGAGAAGAACCGGCAAGAAACTCAGCAAGTGTCCAGCTCTTTTCTCCCTTACAGCGTCAAAAATATTGGAAAATGTCCTGTCATAAAAGGACACTTTCCATCACAAATAAAACACAAAATATAAAGAACAATTACAACATGTAAAAAAACACAAAGAAGAGAAGAAAAAAAAAATTAAATATTTAAGTTTGCAAAAACATCATTTACCAGTTTAATACTAGTAAAAGTCAAAACCTGTCGAAGAAAAAAAAAACAAAGTTAAACTATAGTTATTAATAATAAAAATATGTCTTATTTTTATGTATGTAAGTATTGAGAGTTTTGTCCGGAAACATACGACTCTTTTAATTATAAATATTATGTAATAGTAGCTAACCCGGCGGACTTCGTACCGCTTTGACAGTTTCCATGAGAACAATACAAACAAATCATGTTGTATTAGAAAAAAATACAAAAAAAAAAAAAAAATTGGGTGGGACCACCCTTATCACTTAGGGGTATGAAAAATAGATTACGACCGATTCTCATACCTACCGAATATACATATAAAATTTCATAAAAATCGATTAAGCCGTTTCGGAGGAGTATAGAAACTAACATTGTGACACGAGAATTTTAGATATACATATAGATACAGGTATAGATATAGATAGATAGAAGTAGACTAGCTGACCCGGCGGACTTCGTACCACTTTGACAGTTTGTATGACAATAAAACAAACAAATCGTGAAACATTTTGTATTAAAAAAATAAATTGTAAAAAAAATGTTTGGAGTGGACCACCCTTATAATTATCACTTAGGGGTATGAAAAAAAAAATTACGACCGTTTGTCAGACCTACCGAATATACATATAAAATTTCATAAAAATCGATCGAGCCGTTTCGGAGGAGTATGGCAACTCATATGTGACACGAGAATTTTATTTATATACTAGCTGACCTGGCGGACTTCGTACCGCTTTGATAGTGTCTATGACAACACTACAAACAAATCATTTTGTATTGGAAAAATTTCAAAACTCTATAAAAAAAATTTAGGGGTGGACCACCCTTAACATTTAGGGGGATGAAAAATAGATGTTGTCCGATTGTCCACCCTAGCCGATATGCACGCTAAGATTCACGAAAATCGGTCGAGCCGTTTCAGAGGAGTTCAATAACGTACACCGTGACACGAGAATTTTATTTATTAGAAGATTTATATATAGGAAAAGATAGAAGAAGATGTTTGTACAATTACATAGATATAACAAACATTTATCTGTTCGTAATAGTCATTTGTACAAACTTATTACATAGCAACTTTGCCTTGTCAGAATTTGGACTCATCAATACAGGATCCATTATCATATTTTTGTATACATATTTTTTGCCATTTTTGTCTCTATCATCATCTTACATCTTGCAGGTGGTCAGATCCCCTCTGCTGGGGCACGAGCCTTCCCTATGCATAGGAACACCACAGGGAGAACGGATAAAAATAAATAAATAAATAAACGGAGATAAAGCTCGAGATGATACATTTTTGGTCACCCATCCGATGACCGGCCTTTGCGAAAGTTACTTAACTTCAGTAATCGCAGACCGAGCGAATTTACCAGTGCGCCACCAACTGCTTTTTTATCTTATATTACTTATAATAAATTATGGGCTCGAAAGAATAATTATCAATCATAATGACCATGATAGTTATGCAGATACTAGCAATCGCAAACCAATTTTGCAATTTTGTTTACATTCAGTGGTCAAGTTTAACTAATAGCGCGTTAAACAAACACTTAAAATATTCGACAGGGAAAATCCGTAGCTCTGTTGGAGGTTTGAGGTTCGATTCCCACCAGAAGCAAATTTTAAAGGCTATTTTCAGTTTCGATAATAACTTAAAGACAAGTTGTGATTAACGTACCTACCTACTGGTACTATTTTTAAAATTTAAAAGAGAAAAAATAGTTTTTTCCAGAACCAGAATTTGTGAGCAATAACATTTTCTATAGATAGAGCAGTTGGCGAACGCTTGGCACTTTACTACACCATAAATTAGGGAGACTGCAGAAAGTCAGCTTCATGCAAACGCGCTCGAGCATCGCACACATAGACAACCTCTCGCGGACACGGAATCTCGCAACAGCTGCGCTCGGAATGGTTTGAGATGAGCCGAGATTCCGTGTCCGTGAGAGGGTCTGTTTGCGTTGCTCAAGTGCAGTATGTATGAGTTTCTTCCGTTTCGCCAGATTTTTCATTCGACAGTAAACATACAGTCGCCATTAGAAACATCTTAAGAAAATAACAAAAAGAAAATATTTATAGTACTAGGTAATTTATAAATTTATGAAAAATATTTTGTTTCATTTATCTTATCGTCATGTGACGTAAATTTTGCGCGCTATATGGAAGTTTTCATTCTGTTCGGGGGGAATATGTCGACACCTGCAAGGAAAAACATTGTAACTCAAATTTTGGTAATTTTAAGTTATAGTCATAATCTAAGCAATAGTATGACCGTAACTCAAGTGCACCTAAAAATGAGTTACGGTCTTTTTCCTTGCAGGTGTCGATGTATACTGTATATGTAATATTTTCTTTTTATTATTTTTGGGTAAAAAAGTCCACCCCTCCATACAAAATTACTCAAACCCCTTTACCCATATCTTCTTAAGATATTTGTAATGGCGACTGTATTTTTACTGTCGAAAGAAAAATCTGGCGAAACGGAAAAAACTCGTATGTATTAAGCATACCTTCTAAGGTCTCCTTAATTTGTGGCTAATTAGTCCAACAGCTAGGGATTCTCACTGCAAGAATGTTGGTGCATTGCACTATACGAGTACAGTAGAGCGATGTATCGTAGTAAAAACCTACAAAGAATTAACAGAAATATACAAATTACAAAAACACAAATGTTGAAAAAAATCCGCAAACAGGATTTGAACCTGCACCTTTAGTATTTGTAAAAATATTATGATCGGGTGTTAATGACGGTAGTTGTTGACATTAAATGGGTGCCTTTGGCTTTCAAAGTAAAAAGTAAATAGTGTTGAATAATTTCGGCGGGCTGGTTAGAACCACGATACCTCAATTCGAAGAGCACCTGACCCGGTATGTCAGAAGGGTGCAGGTTCAAATCCTGCTCGTGAAAATTTTTTCAACATATATGTTTTTGTAATGAAATACAAACTTGGGACTAAAGATTTTATTGGTTACATTATACTCGTACTTCGCGTATTGGTTAAATTCAATTTGTATGTATAAAACTAATGTATTTAATGTAGGACAAATTATTTAAGTATAATAAATATACTTACATATCCCTCGATAAAAAAATTCAAATTCAAAATTCAAAATCATTTATTCAGTTTAGGCTACAAGTAGCTCTTGTGAATGTCACTATGCCATCGGTTCGTAAGTCTACTCTGGGCGGGAGATCTTGTACTGAGAAGAACCGGCAAGAAACTCAGCAAGTGTCCAGCTCTTTTCTCCCTTACAGCGTCAAAAATATTGGAAAATGCCCTATCATAGCAGGACATTTTCCATTACAAATAAACACAAAATTATAGAAGACAACCACAACATGTAAATAAAAAACAAAAATATCACAAAATAAAAAATAAAAAATAAATAAAAAAAAAACGAAGTTAACAAATTTACATCAGGTAAAAGTTTCAATTTCCACAATGTCATACAGTACCACTACAGTACTCAAAAAAAAAAATTGGTTAAGAAAAACCAAGTCAAACTACAGTAAATAATATTAAAAATAAGATAAGTATGCAAGAGCAGACCAGCCTCCACAGGCAGCACCCGTTCACGAGTATGACATATGAATCAGCCATCGCTTCGCTCAACCATATTTTAGGGAACGTAACGACCCGACGCACACGCCACCACCGCAGAGACAAATAAAGAGAGCATGACATACTCAAGATACTTCTGAATGTTCCAATTCTGAGTGTTATTGTGATCCAACCGGGAACAAAATTTGCGTTAAAATTATATAAACAAAAAAAAACATTTTAGAAATATACAAAGTTAGGCAAAACAAAAAAAATGACGTACATCTTGTATAATGTTATGTTGTATCAATGTTGTAGCCTATGTTCGTAACTAATGTTATGGTTTAATATAAAATGTACTGAGTTAATTTAAATTTCGAATTATTAGGTATCACATAACTCATTTTGATTGCTACATTGCTACTATAATTAGTAGGAATGTACTATAAATAATAATAATAGCCTAGTGGCCGAAGGCTATTTAAATTAATATACAGTTATCCATAGCTTCCTCAAGAGAAAATGCTTTACCAGTGGAAAAGTAAAAGGGAGAATAGAATAAATATTGTAATAAAAGCTCTATAAATAAATAGAAATTCAGAAAAGAAGTTGAAATAAAAACAAGTTCCTCTCACATACAATAAAAGTGTATTTTAATTGAGGTTTTAAGATTAATAATTAAGTGTTGTTGTGAGTCTTAGATCTGAATTTCGACTTTGATTTTAATCTTGATTTCGACCGCAGTGTGTCCTGGTGTAGCCATTGTACTCGTCGAAGCTGAGGTAGGCGCATCGGTGATAGTGGTTGGTGGATCAGTCTCTGTGTTAGGCGCATTAGTGATAGTGGTTGGTGGATCAGTCACTATGGTAGGCGCATCAGTGATAGTGGTTGGTGGATCAGTCTCTGTGGTAGGCGCATCAGTAATAGTGGTTCGTGGGTAAGTCACTGAGGTAGGAGCATCAGTGATAGTGGTTGGTGGATCAGTCACTGTGGTAGGCGCATTAGTGATAGTGGTTGGTGGATCAGTCACTATGGTAGGCGCATCAGTGATAGTGGTTGGTGGATCAGTCTCTGTGGTAGGCGTATCAGTAATAGTGGTTCGTGGGTAAGTCACTGAGGTAGGAGCATCAGTGATAGTGGTTGGTGGATCAGTCACTGTGGTTGGCGCATTTGTGATAGTGGTTGGTGGATCAGTCACTGTGGTAGGCGCATCAGTGATAGTGGTTGGTGCATCAGTCACTATAGTAGGCGCATCAGTGATAGTGGTTGGTGGATCAGTCACTGTGGTAGGCGCATCAGTGATAGTGGTTGGTGGATCAGTCACTGTGGTAGGCGCATCAATGATAGTGGTTGGCGGATCAGTCTCTGTGGTTGGCGCATCAGTGATAGTGGTTGGTGGATCAGTCACTGTGGTAGGCGCATTAGTGATAGTGGTTGGTGGATCAGTCACTATGGTAGGCGCATCAGTGATAGTGGTTGGTGGATCAGTCACTGTGGTAGGCGCATCAGTGATAGTGATTGGTGGATCAGTCACTGTGGTAGGCGCATCAATGATAGTGGTTGGTGGATCAGTCTCTGTGGTTGGCGCATCAGTGATAGTGGTTGGTGGATCAGTCTCTGTGGTAGGCGCATCAGTGATAGTCGTTCGTGGGTCAGTCACTGTGGTAGGCGCATCAGTGACATCTTCATATATTTTACACATCTTTTCGTTAAAACCCGGTGGTATATAGCGGAATGAATCAACCAGCACTGATGAATCGCGTGCTGCCATCCCCATGAGATATATCTGCAATTAGTAAAGAAATGTTAAGGAAGTCTGTTTTTTTATATTTTAAATAAATATTAGTGTGTATATGTTAAAATTAACTAGAAATAAAGAAACTTCATTGAAGACTGGTAGTTGTTAGATGATAGGATACATTTAAATTACACTATTAACAAGGCAAAGTGAAAAAAATAGAAACCAATAAAATAACAAATATTATTTTCACGACACGCAGTTTTTCTTCTGAATTGACAATGGACTACACTACTGTCAAGTGGGTGGCAGAATGTTATGTGAATGTTAAGTGACCCACATAAGTGTGGGCAGGCCTCCAACATGGTGGACCAACGACGGTCTGGTGATGGTCGCGGGAAGCCGCTGAATGCGAGCAGCACAAAACCGGTTGTTGTGGAGATCCTTGGGGGAGGCCTGTGTCCAGCAGTGGACGTCTTTTGGCTGAGATGATGATGATGATGATGATGATGATGATAAGTGTTTAAAGGTGGCATCATCAGGTACCATGTGGGAGCCAACGACGGCAAAGATTGTCAAAGATAAGTTCCTTTAGATAATGCTTAAAGCGTTATTAAATTTAGTATACTTACATATCCCTCGATACTTCTGAGTGTTTCAGTTCTGAGTGTTATCGTGGTCCAACCAGGAACGAATCCAGGATTCATCGGTGAGAGCACATAGGTGCCTAGAGTCCCCTCACTGCCGTCACTTTCTATAGTCTGAATAAGAACGGATATATAATCGGAATCTCGAGCGGATTCATCCATGTACACAAAAACTTCAATGACGCCACCATTTTCTATCTGAAAATGGAACGAAGACACGCATCCCATTTCTTCTGGTGGGTGTATGAACGCTGTGCTTTTGTTGTGAGGCCCATCAATGTCCAGTGTACCGTAATGGTTGTGTTCCCACGGTGACATAACGACACATATTCCATAGTCCGACGTGAACAGGCTGTTATGGTCATCCTCAAAGTTGTACGTCACACAGTCTTCACAGAATGCACTTTGACACAGTAACAGGAAAAAAAACAACCGTGCGTCGGATGCCATCTCCTACAGCGTGATCGAAAATCAGAATGAATTTAATTAAATAGTAGGTATCGTAAACGTAATATGTAATGCAATACTAACTTCAACAACCAAGTAGGCTTATATAAATTATCGAAATGGTTCATGCTTTTATTGATCGGATAAGATTAGATTCTACAGATTCTAGGTTGGTTATCTCTTTTTTAGGGTTACGTACCCTTTGGTGAAACGGGGCCTTGTTACTAAGACTCCGCTGTCCGTCTGTCTGTCTGTCACCAGGCTGTATCTCATGGACCGTGATAGTTAGACAGTTGAGATTTTCACAGATGATGTATTTCTGTTGTCGCTATAACAACAAATACTAAAAAACAGAAAAAAATAATATTTATGTAGGCTCCCATACAACAAACGTGATTATTTTTGCTCATTTTGCTCGTTTTTATAGATAATGGTACGGAACCCTTCGTGCGCGAGTCCGACTCGCACTTGGCCGGTTTTTATAAATATTACTGCTAATATGCAATTGACACATTGATAATAGTCCCTTTCCTGTTAATCCATACAGGAAGCTAAATACTTTTGTTTTACATTATCTAGTCTAACGGAGATTGGGATGGGGATTGTAACATTTGTAACACGACTTCTCACCTCCAACCCGAGCAATATCTGTTGGCTGTATGAGATTATTATCGTCATCATCAGATTATAACAGAAACAAAAGACATAACAACATCATTTACGAGTATTATTTAATTATCGACATGGCAACGGGTTCTATAATACGTGCACTATGTGATTGTTCTGCGTAGGCGTTTGTCAAACGTAAGATTTATAAAAAATCAGTAAACTGATTTTCAGATTTTTTGCGGATCGTGCTCAGTAGCGTTCACTTGCAGATAAGTAGTCCCTTTTTTAAGTATAAAAAATACATTACATTTCATTAGACTTTACAAAAAAAATCCGTTAACTGCTATCGTCCATATAAAGGGTGTTTATTGTAAGGTGTCAAGCCGATGCGTGGTGATAGGGGACTACCACACCTATCTATTGAACCCCTATGTATGTTCAGCGATTTTTGGTAGTTTGCGAACTAAAGTTTTTCTTCTTTTTTAAGTATTGTAAGACGAAGACGACTTTAATTTTTTTGGGTAGACATTTCTCTGCTCGTTTTTCTTCAACTAAGTTGCCATAAATTGTAGTTCTATGAGTAAAATAATCATCTTCCTTATATAAATATAAGTTACAAAAATTTCAACGGATTAATTTGATAAGTAGAACAAAATGGAATTTTCAAATATGAATTATAAATCTAAAATCGAAGGTTCAGTAATTCTTACATATTTTTGAAACTGCGTAAGAACCTAAGCTTCTATATTTAATAAAAAAAATGGTACTTGATAGTGTATATCCCATAAAAATACTTAAAAAATTAAACTCAATTTTCAATAGATTAGAATAGATAGGGGTTCAATAGATAGGTATGGTTACTACCATAGGGTACTATCACCACGCATCGGCTTGACACCGTACAAGAAACAACCTGTATAAAGTGTCCTGTTGACACATTTTTATACATATAGCTACTATTTAAAAAAAACTGATAAGCAATACCTAAATGAAATCTAGTTTTTATCATCTAAGTAGATATTTCGGACGTGATTGCATAGGTAGCTAATCAGTAACAACAGTTTATTTGCAGTTTTTACCGAGTGAGTAAAGTAGAAGTAATAATAAGAAGTAATAATATCGAATATATATTAATTATATTGTATTGCATGCACACACTGCACCGCTACCTACAAAGCTGCTGCGCAGCGTTCTCGTAACACACACAGTCATAACTATGGACACATTGACATTATGATTTTTTTTTGAGTCAATGAGGGTATCTCAGTTTAAATTCGATAGACTCGTTCGGTGATCTGGCTAACAAATTACTTGTTACAAAAACTTTTTACCCACTTAATTTGACTTTTCGTTTTTGTTCTGTTTTGTATTATTAAAATTATGTATAGCCTAGTTTAAATGCATGTTTCGTCACAAGGCAATTTAATTACTTTTTATAATTATAAATCTCATGTAAGTGAATTCTGTATTCTTATGCGAATAAAGTTTCTTTAAACCTTATCTAATATTATGAATTATAGATATTTAAAAATTCTATAGCAATTTTTTTTTGTATACAATATATTACGAGTAAGCACTTGGCCTTCATCTCACCTGATGTTAAGTGATGATAAGGCCGAAAGTGGAAGCGCACTTCACCCGGAATCCTTACTTACTGAGTCACTGGCTATCTTATCTCTAGCTGCCGGAACACAACAATGCTACAAACATTGATGTTATGGTGACATATTTAGATACGATAGTGGTAGCAAGCCAGGCGGGCAAACAAGCTCTACCACCAACCAAACAAAGTACACAGACATGTACCCCCCGTGGGAATAGAACCCGGGACCTGTGGGTCTAAGCCGGTGGTATTTACCACTAGACCACAGAGGCGATTACAAATCGTTATAACGTATTTAATTTTATGGAATGTCCGGAATCCGTAGATCCTATGGTTCCATTCAAGGATCGGGAAAGTGTGTTACGAATTGTATGATGCATAGTACTAGATTGCTAACACGCAATTGACAAGTGTGGCGATTAAGCAAATACTTATAAATGACAAAAGCCCGTACTAAGCAGTAGATAAATTACTTTTACTGGATCCCATCGGATCATCATTTTTGTTTTGTTTAGGTCAAAATATTCATGTGCATTGAAATGAAGCAACTTTTACTGATCTACTCGCGTTTATTTTACACATTACTTTTAATTGGACGACCTCCTTGGTCGAGTGGTTTGTGCACCGGTTTCATGGTGTCGCCATCTCTGAGGTCCCGGGTTCGATCCCCGGTCGGGTCAATTTAGAAATTATTGTTTTTCTAAATTGTCTCGGGTCTGGGTGTTTTCTATGTATAATAAGTATGTATTTAAGTAAATTTATACGTTGTCTAGTAACCATTTAACGAGTTTCATAACGAAGCTTCTCTTGGGCTAGATAATTGTTGTGAGTGTAGGAAAGTTTAATTAATGTTTATTAATTTTAATGTTTATTTCAATGTGTAGTGTAGTGTAGTGTAGTGTTCGCGTAAACTTTAGAAAACAATATTTACATGTGCAGTTAGTCAAAAATTGTTATAATAAATATAAATACAAAAAGTTGTCATATACGAAGTTAAAGTTTGTTAATAATAATACGTGGTGCACACAATTCAGACACAACGGCTACGCGCTAAATCTCGTCAAATAATCCAAACATAACCAAAAGCTTTAGACCGAAAATTTTACACAAGAACCAATGCACTAAGAGGTATTTCCGGGAACCTATGACGGTTTCAAAGGATCACTCAATTTAATATTGGCATGTTTGATAATTTAAACACATGTTTTCTTTTTTTATAATAAAATCCCGAATGATGTTTTAACTTTGCCCTTTGAGAAAATTAAGACACGTTATGGAAACACTTTTAAAAAAAGGCTATATTAAAATGTAAATGATTATGTTCGTGATAAGAATGCATGGGACTGGCATTCCTCTAATTCTCGCACACTGTATAGGTATAAAGCGTCATTCTATAGTTTTGAATTAGTACATGTATACATAGTGCCCAAGTACGTTTTTGTAGAATTAAGTGTAATGTTAAGTAACTGTTAAGAGGTAAGCATTATATTCTATTCTATTCTATCCTAATCTATTCTATTCTAGTCTATTCTATTCTATTCTATTCATTATTTGTATAAGCGGGCTCTTGAAAGGTTTTATTTGTAAATATTGAATGATTTGGTAACGACATACTTTTTTTTTCTGTCGTGTCGTTAGGTACTTCTTAAAGTTGTGGAGTTTCTTGCGCCCATTCTTCTCCACAGTTAAAAAGTAGACGTCCTGAATGGGTAGTAGGTAAAAAATGTAAGGAAAATTCAAAAGCACTTTTCGTAAGATTATCTGAATAAAAAATTTTGACTTTGACATAAAGTATAAGTTTATTTATTTAGTTATTTAATTATTTATTAGACATACCAACAGTGTACATATTATTTACTATTGACATGTTTACATGCACAGAGGACAAGTGCCGATATGTCCACCTATACTAGGTGCGCACAACATTTGCCATTAACTTCGTCTAACAAGATTTTCAAATTAAGTTAAGTTTTAGGTTACAATTTAAAGACACTTAAAGAAGAAACAAAACACCAAAATTTTAAGTTAAAAAAAATTAAACTAAAACCAAAAAAATATATATAACAAAAATATCCCAACGAACCCTATGCAATAATTAAAACTATGCAGCACCTTTTTCTTAGAGGAGGGCAAATAATCGTGGAATATATCCAGATCATCTATTTTACCATTAAGCATGTTATATTCATTACACGTTCTACCTATTGGAGAATTATGACCTAGATTGGTTTTTACAAGTGGTGTTGAGAATAATTACGTAATAGCATGACGCGGCAATTTATAAGGCAGTTTGGAAAATATTTGTACAATAAAACCTTCGATCAAATAAGTACTAGATAAAGGGTCCGGAACAAAAATGTCCCTCGAAAGTGGTAACATTTAAATTTTAAATAACAAAATCTGAAAGAACATTGGATACCATCAACAACTTCAGCTTACTATGAACCTTAATTGTTAAAAATAAAGATTAAATTAAGGTTGCAAAATAGTTGTACTAAATATTTACTGTCATCGCCACAAACGTCATTGTGGCTCCGTGGCCCCAAATTCGCCTACCGTTTTCAAGCACTCATCGGGAATCTAGCATATAATTGACTGAAACCCATGAAAAAATGGTTATAGCTAGAAAGTTTAAAAAAAATAAATATTTTTAATCTTGTTGTTCTGAGTGATCCTTTAAAAATGTAACTTTTTAACTAGTAGCTATAAAATGTTTTTGTTTTGTTTATATAATTTTAACGCAAATTTTTGTCGCGAAACAAATTACAAAAACACAAATGTTGAAAAAAAATGTAATGTTTTAATGACGGTAGTTGTTGACATTGAATGGGTGCCTTTGGCTTTCAAAGTAAAAAGTAAATAGTGTTGAATAATTTCGGCGGGCTGGTTAGAACCACGATAGCACAATTGGAAGAGCATCTGACCCGGTATGTCAGAAGGGTGCAGATTCAAATCCTGCTTGTGGAAATTTTTTCGACATTTGTGTTTTTGTAATTAGTAGCGATAAAGTTAATAAAGATATAAAGTTAATATCTACACCTACATATATAAGTTATCGCCCGCGACTGCGTTCGCGAAGACTATACTATCCCACAGAAACCTGTTACCGGAATAAAAACTTATCCTATGTGTTAAACTAGGTTATAAACTATCTGTATGCCGAATTTCATCCAAATCCGTCCATCCGTTGCAGCGTGAAGAAGCAACAAATATACACTCGTACACACAAACTTTCGCATTTATAATATTAGTGTGATTTATTGTGAGACCGGCTGATAATATCATATTTGAGTTTTTCGATATATGGTTCTCACGGGGCTATTACTTCTTGTAAGATAAAATGGTTTTGCGTGTTCGAACGTTGTCAACACCTTTTAAGATATACCAGTGTATATGTGACGCTCTTGGGAGGACGGCACACGAACGCATGCCAATATTATTGGAAATGATGAAGTGGATACCCAAAGGTCGTTCTAATGTACCGCAAACTTATAGCATTTATTATGTTATCTATACTAATATTATAAAGACCTGAACCCTTTGTATTTTTGTATGTCTTTGTATGTTTTGAGATTATTCGTTACGTTTAAACAAACGTCTGTAACGAATAAACTCAAAAACTACGGGACCGATTTAAAAAAATCTTTCACTATTAGAATGCTACATTAGCGCTGAGTAACATCTATACTAATATTATAACGAGGCAGGATTTTTGTATGTATGTATGTATGTTTGTAACGAATAAACTCAAAAACCATTGGACCGATTTAAAAAGTTCTTTCACCATTAGAATGCTACATTAGCGCTGAGTAACATAAGCTATATTAAAAAAAATAATAAAAAAGAGCAGGGACGGGCCGCTAGTTATAAGATAAAGAGGAACTGGGACGAACTAGCTCAGGATAGAGATAGGTGGAAGATGGCACGGGAGGCCCTTGCCCTGCAGTGGGAAAGTAGTGGCTGATAATAATAATATAAGATAAATAAAGTATGTATTCTTTTTATTTTATTTTGTTCATACTTATTATAGCATTGTGAATGCAAAAATAAATATAAAAATTTGTTTTTGTGTCATAAAAAAGTTTTAATGATACCATCTCTTGTGTAAATTGTAATTTTTCTTTGTATTTTTTTTTGCTAAGTTTATTTTTTAACATAATATAGTTATCTGTTTGTGTTAGTGTTGTATTGTAGCTAATAACCACTTATAGCAGTCTTCGTTGTTGCTCGAGCTTTAGTGGACTGAATATATTGTTTAGGGTTTGCGAGTTTATTAAATCAACTTTATTAGGTAAATCGAGAAATGTAAAAGAAAAAAGAACAATTTATTATAATTTTAGGCAGACAGAACAATACGTCAAAATCAACAGAAGCAGAAACAGAACAAAAGACAATCAATTAAAATTCATAATATAAAAAGGTTTTAACATATTTTTTATTTATATATGTGGCCTGTTGCCAACAGGTATTCCAAAAACTTAATTAACTGAAGTTTTATACAATGTCGCCCATGGGCATGTGACCGCCCTCATTTTTTTGAATATTCATGAAAAATTATCGAAAATTAAATACTGCTATATGGACATTAAGATAATGTACGTGGTCTTTTTGTGTTTGCCACAACGTGTCATCACGCTTATCATATGCGTTCTTATAAGAGCCATACCACGAATTTAAGAAAGTGGAACCCACTGCTGGGCATAGGCCTCTGTTTGCTTATACCATTCGCCTTGATCCTGCGCTAGAATTGTCAGAAGGTGCAGCTTTGACTCCAGCTCGTGGAAATCTTTCAACTGCAACGATGACTTGATTTCTACATCGGAGGCCTTTCCCCAGCAGTGGAACAGCATAAACACTTTACATTTTTTGTTTTTGTAAGTCTTAAAGAAATTACTGGTGCTCTGCGGCGAGCAACAGTGCGTGTCAGTGCCCGAAACAAATAAAATTCTATTGTGTCTGTATTCACAAAAGACGACAGGTTAAAAGTCAGTATCCCAAGCCTTTCCATGATTCTTGTTATCATTATGTATGCAGCTTCAATTGTTCCCGAAGCGGTCATGCACGAATCCCCTGCGCCGTCATGTCAGTCACTCTCCATGAATTTTTACGTTTCTAACGATCTCGGCCTGTGCTAAATTCGCAAAAGCTATAAAGTGTTCGTGTCAAGAGTCTACGGGTCTTATGCTTGACACGAACGCTTGTCGTGCGTGCGATAAAAAAATGATCAACACTGAGCAACACTTAACAATCAATCAAAAAATATTTTCCACTTGATGTCAACGCATAGAAGACACTTGATAGAAGATGGATATATACACAGATTATAGATCGAACATTTGATATCTAAAAACATTTGGAAATACACAAGTACTCAGAGATGAACTGAGATGCGCTTTGTGAGGTGTAAGTCCTATTTGTAATGATCACGTAATATGTAAGATATTTCTCTATGTCTGCATATCTTATTGAGGTTATACCCTTTTTTGGCACACTTTATCTTCAGATATCATCATCGTTATTGTTATCTAAAGTCTACACACATCCCACTGTTGTTCCCACGTGAACAATAATAAATAACACTCGGGCCAAAACCCACTAAGTTGGCTCAATACGGTTTGGTTTAACGACTGCTATTTTACGATAGCCATTAGGAGATGGCTTATTGTGCCTACAGAAGCACTTACAAAAATACTAAAACACAACAAACAAAACAAATCTAATAATCTATGTACACCTTTAATTGAAGAACATTTTTATTATTATTGTTGATTACTTATATTGAGTAATTTATACGGAGTTTTTTTAATATAAATATAACGTATACAATATAATACTCACAGGGCGTTGTATAAATATAATGAAGTCTTTGAATTTTAATTGTAATTCTACATGCTGGCTGTGCCTGTGACTGTCTTTAATTAAGGTCGCGATTAAGTCTACGCTAAGTATCCAGTGTATGTTGATTGCTGATTTTGTTTATAAAACTAGCTGACCCGGCGGACTTCGTACCGCTTTGACAGTTTCCATGACAACACTACAAACAAATCATTTTGTATTGGAATAATTTCAAAAATCTAAAAAAAAATTAGGGGTGGAGCACCCTTAACATTTAGGGGGATGAAAAATAGATGTTGTCCGATTCTCCACCCTAGCCGATATGCACGCTAAGATTCACGAAAATCGGTCGAGCCGTTTCAGAGGAGTTCAATAACGTACACCGTGACACGAGAATTTTATATATTAGATTGTACATTCTCTTGGTTATCGATAGATAAATAAATAAATATCGATAGTGCGACAGACTCACTATTACCAGTATTACTCCCCAAATCGAAAAACCTGTATTGGTGTATTCGGGCGAACGAAAAAAAAGTATGATGCTATCCAGCTAAGCCAGCATTGAACAAAGAATTATTGTTGAATGGCGTATAACGAAAAGATAAATCAGATTTTATTTAGTCAGTGTAAAAATAATTTCTTTACACATATTTACATGCAAACATACTCTCACGTCCCTCTCCGAAAAAGAGGTAGACAGAGTAGAGTTTTGAGTAAAATCGCTGTTGGTGACCTCGACGCCACATTTAGCATAATCAAAGTAGCGTTCCAAGGTCAAAATTAAAAAAAAAACAAAATTCAAAATCATTTATTCAGTTTAGGCTACAAGTAGCTCTTGTGAATGTCACTATGCCATCGGTTCGTAAGTCTACTCTGGGCGGGAGATCTTGTACTGAGAAGAACCGGCAAGAAACTCAGCAAGTGTCCAGCTCTTTTCTCCTTCAGCGTCAAAAATGAAATAGAAAACATCAGTAATAGGTTGCTAGCCAATCGCCTGATGTGCGAGCATCTTGTAACATTTGTTCCTTAAGGTGGCTCTAACGACATGTACGGGAAGTTAGGCAGCTGATACTTACATTATTTTCACGTCCCAGACCAGCATAGGTTAGTTATATTTCTTTTACAAATTCTATAGATATTTAACAATGACGACCTCCGTGGTCGAGTGGTTTGTACTCCGGTTTTCATGATGTCGCCATCTCAGAGGTCTCGGGTTCGATCCCCGGTCGGGTCAATTTAGAAATTATTGTTTTTCTAAATTGTCTCGGGTCTGGGTGTTTAGTTAACGAGTTTCATAACGAAGCTTCTCTTGGGCTAGATAATTGGTGTGAGTGTAGGAAAGTTTAAAGTTAAAAAAAAAAACAATATTTTCTTTGTCTGATAATAGATGAATTATCATCTACTTGTCATTTTTGTTAATAAATGTAATTTCCCCCAAACCTATTGAGTATCACTGTGGTATCAGTAAAAATCTAGAAAACACGCTAGACTGCCATGAATTTAAAAAAATGACATTGCGTTTTTTGGTTCATGTCGAACTCATGCACTTTAACGAACACTTAATGGTTCAACCCCCATTATTTCACATAAATATTTTATGAAACAAATTTTGGTAAATAAAACCAAACATCAAAACCATGAGTCCACACTTGCGCCAAAAAAGTCGCGTATTCTAGTTATTACAGCCAATTGGCTAACAAATAGAGGAAACGGCTATGTCAGTAGTACAGCTATATTGATGAATATGAATAAAAATTACTCGAAGTACCTTCTTTATTATATACATTCTTATTTATCAGCGGATGGAGCTGAGTATGACCGCCTAGACAAGGAAAAAAGAAAATATAAATAAGTGACTGTCGAAAAGAAGGCAGAATATACTCTTTGGAGTATTGCTTGGTCTAATATAGCTTTGGAATATAGTTTGGCAGTATAAGAAAATATTCCTTTGTTATACTGTGGCTTGGTGCACAATACAATCTTCTTGCCGTTCAGCAACGACATAGTCGGCGCGCGATTTCTCTGCTCATTGCGCTTTTTCTATTACAGTTGACTAAGACTTATTTAGTTTACCGCGTAATGAACTAGAAAATCGTTTGCCATGTCGCAAGACGCTCGTATTCTTGTCCGAGGCCTAGCCTTCACTTTACTGAAGCTAGACAGAATTTGTTGAACAAAAGATATAGTGCTAGACTTTTCATGTGCCCATGATTATTTGGTTAATTTAATAACTATTAAACAATTTAATTTGCATTCGAACTTTAATAATTTTTGTTCACCGCGATTATCTGACCATGATATTACATTCTGTAGAACTGAATATGAACGGCGACCATGACTTCCCAGCTTATATTTTATTAAGGACAAATCATTTTAAACAAATTGAATATACCATGATTACAGATGTACTGAAGTTACACAGATGTAGTTACTTATGTCTTGGTTTGAGATGCTCAAGTGATTGAGAGGCATTCGCTTATTAAAATAATTAATGAAGGGAAATACTTTATTTGTATTACAAAATAAATATTTGGTCAGCAAAAAAGAAATACTTACTGTTGGTTAGGTTAAGTAAATTTATTTTCCCGAGCGAAGCGCAGCGTAGCGAGGGCAAGTCACGGAAGGGGGGAGCGGTATAGGACTGCTGTTCAGGAAGATATAAGTTGCAGACTGATTTGGAAATATTTGCTGACCATAAGTTGCTGCCCAACTAGCTTTTTTGCTGCCCAACTAGCATTTTTGTGCTAACAAAAATACGAATACTTTGATGACCGTTTAAATACACCCATTAATAAATAACGGATTATTCGTATTATTGTTACCTATTTTGACGCAGCCGTGAGACACTAAATTAACTTTTTTTCTGTTAATTCCTTTTATTACCTCGTTTTAAAAATCAAAGGATATTTTTTTCTTTCTTTCTCAAAAATATTAATTTTCGACTAACAACTCATATTCCAACCATGCACCAATGTCTCTCAGTAATCACAACGTACCGTATAGCGCATAAATCGATGGTAGCCAGTTAATCCCGCTACCGAGACATGTTTGCACATCAATTAACGATATTAACTGGCGCACTCTAATGCTGCACTATATTGCATCGGCGTGATCTATTGTGGATGCAATTACTTTACTGTTATTTGTTGAAGCAATTGCATAATCCACACGGCTTGAAGCCAGCTCATGATCTCTTGAACATAATGTTAATTAAAACAGTTAGAGGGTAATTCAGCAAGTGATACCGTAACCTGTCGAACGGTTTTTCAATAGAAGCATGTGACACCGTAACCTGTCGAACGGTTTTTCAATAGAATTTTTAAAGTTGTCTATGCAATCAGGAGCTCGATGGCTTAGTGGTTAACGCGCTCGGTCTGCGATTGCTAAGGTTAAGCCATTTTCGCAAAAGCTGGTCATCGGATGGGTGACCAAAGATGTATCATCTCAAGCTCCTCCGTGTTTTGGATGGCACGTAAAGCCGTTGGTCCCGGCTGCATTAGTGCTCGTTAACAACCACCAATCCGCACAGGGCCCGCGTGGTGGTTTATGGACCGTTCTCTCTATACATCCGTAGGGAAGGCTCGTGCTCCAGCAGTGGGGACGTATATGAGCTGGTGATGTGTGTGACCTATGTAATTACTGCACAATATTTGAATTAAAGATACTTTCACTTAGAGGCTAAGTTATTTTATATAAATTAAACTGATACATTGGTGACCAATTAGGTTTGGAGTTTGTTTCTCAGTAACCTGTCGCGTCCTTTGAAGCAATACAAGAAAATATTTTTTTGATATATAGCCATAAAATCTATAAAACTCAGTTCTTTATATATGTAAGGTTTTATTAATTCAGAAAAAACTAAATCAATATTTTAGTTATTCTTTTCATGCAGCGATCATGCTGGCGGTTAAATAATAAAAAAAAAGAAATAGTTGTCTCTAATTTGATTTTTACACTGGCCACACTAGTGGTGTGAGCGGCGGTGACTCGACGGAGCGGGCACTTTTGTTCGAGAGTTGGCGCCGAGCGGTCGTGCGATAGCCAGTGAACAGTCTTGCTGCTAAAATAAGTTTTGAGGAATAAGTTTTGATTAAGGTAATAAGTTTGGCCATGTCGAGAAAATGGATGAAGAACGATTGACGAAAAAAGTGTATAAGGCGAGTGTGAATGAAAGTGTTGGTAGGGGTAGACCTAGTCGGACGTTTCGAGATCAAATCAGGGACGTCTTGAAAAAAGGCCAGGGTAAGAGTACCCTAAACCGAAGAGCATGTATGAAGGGAATAATGAAAGTGGACGAAGCGAAACAAGTATGTAAGGATCGTAGCGTATCGTAGGAAGTGGTCTCTGCCTACCCCTACGGGAAAGAGGCGTGATTATATTTGTATGTATGTATGTATGTATGTATGTAATAAGTTTTGGTTGTTACAATAAGTTTGGAATATTCAAATAAGTTCTGGTTAAATAAATAAGTTTTGAAAGTGAACCTGGTTATTATTGAGATACTTTATATATATTTAATTTAACAATATACAAACAATATATTAATATTTACTATATTTAATCTGATATTTTCATATTTAAGATAACTTAACATAAGTTTGACATAAGTCCAGAGTAATTATACTCTAGCGCACACTACGCTAAAACTACGAGGTACTGAATACTCCTCCCATGTAGAAAATGTGCATAAAATTACTTCAGTGTTATTTGTTTAAGCAATTGCATAAACCCCTTTTCTTGAAGCCAGCTCATGTCATTGTCCTCTTCAACATAATGCCTATAAGAACGAACAATAGTGGATAAGTGGACTAACAAACACCTCGTATAACATAAAATAGTATTAAGAATATGATACACGATGTTGATAACAACAAACTATTGACGGAAAACTAAAAAATAATTATTCGAAATTCAAAATTCAAAATCATTTATCAGGCTAAGAGTAGCTCTTGTGAATGTCACTATGCCATCGGTTCGTAAGTCAAAAATATTGGAAAAGTCCTATCATAGCAGGATACTTTCCATTACAAATAAACACAAAATTATAGAAGACAACCACAACATGTAAAAAAACAAAAAAAAAAAAACAAATAAAACAAAAAAAAAATATTGAGAAATTAACTTTTATTTATAAGTAATTTATCAAAGGTCACCGCTGATACCAATGTGCGTTGGTACACAAAACCTGCCCATATTTCCGCGGACCTTAATAAATCTGTAATGTTAAGCGTAAGTTTCAATATCGGATTCCTTTCAAGCGGGAGAAGCCAATTTTCTTTTCAGCGACAGGACAAAGAGAGGCGACGTCGCGCCGACAGCCTTTGTTGCGCCGCATGACATGCTAGACGCGCGACACGACGCGAGAGGCGCGATGTACCACTGCGACTCTAATGAAAAAGTAGCTTGGTATAGCTAAATCAATTATCGGAGGAGTCAGTATGTGTGTACGATTAACGCAATGGGGAGTAACTTGGAATGCTCGAGTTAGTGTAGATGTCATTTTATGCTCAGTCTTTTTGATTGCCTGAGTTCTAGTTGAAAGGATGGAGAAATAAGACTCTTTACTTATTTGCCAGCTCGTTTCTCCCGAAACCAGAACTGTCAGGAGATAAAGGAGATGGCCCTAATCCCATATAACAAAACCTAGGTAACAATTTGTATCTCATATTTTAAAAAATATATATATGATATTCTGCAACAGGACAAAGAGAGACGACATTGCGCCGACAGCCTTTGTTGCGCCGCATGACATGCTAGACGCGCGACACGACGCGAGAGGCGCGTTGTACCACTGCGACTCTAATGAAAAAGTAGCTTGTTATAGCTAAATCACTTAGGGGAGAAGTCGGTATGCGTGTATAATATGACAAACGCAATGGGGCTAACTTGGAATGCTCCAATTGTTGTGGAATTTTTTTGATTGCCTGAATTCTGGTAAGCTGCTAAGATATTTGCCAGCTCGTTTCTCCCAAAACCAAAACCAGCAGTGATAGATTCAGTAGGAAGATGGCCTAAACCTCATATAAAACAGCCCAGGTAACGATTTGTATCTCAGATTTTAAAGAATACATTTATATAATATGCTGCGACAGGACAAAGAGAGGCGACGCGACGCGGCGGCGGCGGCGGTTCGCCGACAGCCTTTGTTGTGTCGCATGACATTAGACGCGCGACGCGAGAGGCGCGTTGTATCACTGCGACTGTAATGAAAAACCGGACAAGTGCGAGTCGAACTCGCCCACCGAGGGTTCCGTACAAATTTATGGGTACATATAATGTTATATAGTTCAGGAATCGAGTCTCGAACTTTTCCCGACTGTTAGGTACTACATACATTAAAGTTATTAGGTACATATAAAAGAGGGAAAATGTTTTTATTTTTTCATTGTTCGTCATAAATCGAAAATTATTCATCATAAAAATAATTCAAAATCTGTTTAAGCTTGTGCAAATGAAGCCCTTTCATACTATCGTATCGTTTCGTATAGTATCGTATCACGAGTATCCCCCACATGACACGGTTAACTTACTTCAAAATTTGGACCCCCTTTCCTTGCATAAAGGACCCTGTTTTTATTGTGATCTTATTAAATATGTATATTTTTCAGACTTTTCCTTGTATTTGTAGTATAAGACGATATTACTTGCAAAACTTCATAGTTCTAGGTCAACGGCAAGTACCCTATGAATTTTGATTCCCTTGAGAGTGTCGAAATATACGTTTTTTGTGACATAAACGGCCGTATCTTTTTTTTCGTTAACTTAGCAGTTTCATTTTTTCACAGCTATAAGAAACCGCAGACCTGAGTATATGCGCGTCACGCGTTCCCGAGATAAAGGGTCACAACAAAGTGATCCTATAAGAGTTCCGCTTTTTCCTTTTGAGGTCCGGAACCCTAAAAAGTAGCTTGTTATCGCTAAATCAGTATTTTGTGTCCGGTTAATCCAACTAGATTTGAAAATGAAAATGAAATGAAATAGCTAATAGTCACTTGTGTGATACTTCTGGTCTTTCAAACGTCCATAGGCTACGGTAACCGTTTACCAAACCATATCATATAAAAACAAAAAGTATTTTATTACAATCACTTGTCACCACTAGCCCACATTATGCCCCCACTGCTGGGGCACAAGCTTTCCCTATGGATAGAAACACCACAGGGAGAACGGGCGATAAACCACCACACGCACACGGGCTGCTAATGCAGCCGGGACCAATGGCATTACGTGCCTTCCGAAGCGATGCTTAAGAGACATTTGGTTATCAAACCGGTGACAAGTCTGTGCGAAAGTAGTTTTAACTTCAGCAATCGCAAACTGAGCGTGTTAATCACTACGCCGCCCGTCGAGCTTCTCAATTGTCATTTTGTGTGATTTATTGTTATATATTTTTAGTTACTGCTCACTTTTGAGAGATGGTCGGGTAGCATTGGCACAATAACAAAACATCATCATCATCACATAAATAGACTTAATATTATTCAATAAATATGCAAACATTTTATAATACTTTTTTTTTAATAATATAATTTTACTTTCTAAAATTGTTCTGGAATATATACACAACAAAAAGAAACATAACTCAAGTGAACTTAAAAAAAAATCAGAAAATAATAGAAAATTAAAAACTAAATACCTATAAATAAAAGATGTCTTCCAACTGTGGGCTCAAGGGAACGGTCCCAAGAATGCTGGCAACATTGCCCCTCTGGATTGCCAAGCTAATACGCTGGCAGAGGTAGCTGCCAGCCTTCTTGTCACCGGAGGCCTCAATAAGGCGAGCACTTAGCTCTTTAACAAGCTGCCTTGCCTCCGGCTCCCATGGACCCATTGTTTCCACCGCAAACGGAACAAATAAATAATTACGATCCAGGTTCGCGTATTTGTGCCGTTTGCGATTTTTTGCGCTTACCGCAGCAGCCCCTACATGAAGAGAAGTGGCGCGAACATGCCACGGAGCTACGGTGTCAGCACAGGTCGCATCCCACACCAACGGCCTGCCAAGCTTCCAGGACCCAATGGTTATTCCGTCAGGTCTCTTGCCATCGCTGCGAGAGATACCAGCTAGCTCTAAAACAGCCGGTAAACTAACGGTGGCAAAAGCACTGCGGATGATGCTGTTTAAAGATGTGTGGTGTGGCTAAAACCTCCAACTTTAAGTCCACCGATCGGGTGATCCAGGCCCGAGCCTGGCTTCAAAAGGCGAAGGCTCATATGGATGACTCTCGCAATTTGAGGACAGACATAAAGGCCGGGGTCACCCAAGCGGTGGACAACCTTTACCGCTTAGTAAAGGAGGCTGCAGCGGCAACACCTCCACCTGAAGCTGCAAATAAGAAAGAGACCGAAGCTGTGGAAACGTTATCTGCGACCGACAGCAAACAAGTACTGGAGCTGCTCAAGGAACAGAGCAGAAAAATAGACTCCACCTTCCAGGAGATAGAGAAGCTCAAGGAGCAAGTTCTCTCTCACCAGACGCAGGCTGTAGAGCAGGAGAGGACCTATGCGAGAGTGACTTCCGGCCCGGGTAAGCGCGCAGAGACGGCCCTGCACTCGCTAGTCATCACGTCCACTAACGACCAGGACACCGGGGACGAAGTCCTTGAGAAGGTGCGCAAGGCGGTCAACGCAACAGACGGCTGGGTCAAGGTGGAGAAGGTCCGGAAGGTGAGGGATAGGAGGATAGTAGTAGGATGCGGAACTGAAGAAGCTCGGGAAAAAATAAAAGAGCGACTTAATGGCGCGAAGGACCACCTAACTTTCACGGAAGTCAAGAATCAGGACCCGCTGATAATCCTAAGGGATGTACTGGCCAAGCTCACCGACGAGGAGGTGATTCAAGCACTTCGGAACCAGAACAAGGATGTCTTTCGAGAGTTAGACAGGAAAGAAGACCGTGTGGAGTTCCGGTTCCGAAGACGGGCTAGAAATCAGCACGTTACGCACGTGGTCCTTAGGGTTTCCCCACAGCTCTACCAAAGGCTGACGAGCAGAGGACATGCCCATATCGACCTGCAAAGGGTTAGGATCGAGGACCAATCCCCATTGTTGCAGTGCTCTATGTGTCTGGGGTATGGGCATGGCCGTAGATTTTGTAAGGAAACCGAACTGAAGTGCAGCCATTGTGCGGGAACCCACACGCGTGATAAGTGCCCGGTGTACGGCGCAGGAGCGCCCCCAACCTGCTGCAACTGTACTGCAGCTAGTTTAGATCGAACGGAGCACAACGCGTTCGACGCAGAGTGCCCAGTACGGAGAAGGTGGGAGGCACTGGCGCGTGCAAAGATAGCGTACTGCTAAGGTGGTCCAAAGTCGTTCACGGGTAGGCAATCACCCCGCCAGAGGATATGCAGTGGCCCAAGCGAACCTCCAAAGAAAACAGTTGGCAACGACCGAACTCATGGTGGCCGCCAGCGAACGCAAATTGGCGTTTGCACTGGTACAGGAACCCTACGTTGGGGGGATTCGGAGGATGAAGGATTACCGCGGCGCGCGGGTCTACCAGTGCGCAACGATAGGAGATGGGACAGTGAAGGCAGCTATTGTCGTATTCGACAACGATCTCAGCGTCACACTGTGCCCGAAACTCACGACCAATAACATCGTGGTGGTGAGGATCCGAACCTGCGACTGGGAGATGACGGCGGTTTCCTTCTATTTTGAGCCCGACCTACCAATTGGGCCTTACCTGGGCCGGTTGAGTTTGATCGTAGAGGAGTTGGGCCCAAGAAGACTGCTGGTCGCTGGAGACTGTAACGCAAAGAGTACCTGGTGGGGTAGCACCATAGAAGACCTCAGGGGAGTAGAGATGTCCGGGACCCTGGAAGAGTCTGGCTTGCAGATATTGAACAGAGGTGACACTCCCACTTTTGACACCGTGAGAGGTAACAGGGAGTTCACCAGCTTTGTTGATATAACAGCGAGTACCGACGACCTGTTGGGGCTTATAGAAAACTGGAGGGTAGACCAGGGAATAACAAGCTCCGACCACAACACCATTCTCTTTGATGTAAAACTCCGTAAGAGCAAAGGCTTGCAGGTCCAAAGAACAACGCGTCTATACAATACGAGAAAAGCCAACTGGACAGAATTCATAGACGCCATGGTGCAATCTAAACAAGAACGCAACATCAATATAGACAGAATAAAAGCCTTAAGTGACAAAGACTCACTCGAGAAGACCATCGTAGAGCTCACAACAGCGATCACTTCAGCTTGCAGGAAAGCAATTCCAGCGAAAAAGAACGCAGAAACCCTCACCATCCCTTGGTGGAATGAGGAGCTGACCAAGCTGAAGAAGACGATGGCTACACACAAACGGAGAATACGAAACGCTGCGCCACATCGAAGAGAAAAGGTCGTCGAAGAATACCTGCAAAAGAAAGAGAACTATGAGTGCCAAGCCAAGATCGCCCGTGTAACGAGCTGGAAAGAGTTCTGCGAGAAGCAGGACAGAGAAGGGGTATGGGAGGGGATCTACCGCGTTCTAAAGACGACCGCCAGGAGACAAGAAGACTTGGCCCTAAAAACCGAAGAAGGTACATATTTAGAACCCCAAGAATCAGCGGACTTACTAGCCGAGACATTCTACCCAGAGGACCTGGAAAGTAGTGATAACGCAGACCATCGCCGGGTTAGAGAAACGGCAGAGAGAGTGAACGATCGGACAGATGATGAGCATCTGGATCCTCCGTTCACCTCGCTAGAGCTAAAGACCGCGATGGGGAGTTTTAATCCAAAGAAGGCCCCGGGAGCGGATGGCTTCACGGCAGACATCTGCAGCAGAGCCTTGGAACATAACATCGAAGAGTCGCTTGCCCTATTCAACAAATGCCTAGAACTAGGACATTTCCCGGACAGCTGGAAAGAGGCCACAGTGGTGGTACTCAGAAAACAGGGCAAGGATGACTATACAGTGCCGAAGGCGTACAGACCCATCGGGCTACTGCCGGTACTGGGCAAGGTTCTTGAGAAGATGTCGGTAGCACGGATTAAATACCATCTCGTACCGAGGATTAGTACTCGCCAGTACGGATTCATGCCCCAGAGGAGCACCGAGGACGCCCTCTATCATCTAATACACCACATCAGAGGTATGGTTGAGCTGAAAAAGCTGGTTACCCTAGTGTCATTGGATATAGAGGGGGCCTTCGACAGCGCGTGGTGGCCAGCCATCAGAATCAGACTGGCTGAGGAACAGTGTCCGGTCAACATCAGGAGGCTACTCGACAGCTATCTCAGCTGCAGAAAAGTCATGGTAAGATACGCTGGGGAGGTAAGCACGCGAAGCACCAACAAAGGATGCGTGCAAGGGTCAATAGGCGGTCCAATACTCTGGAACCTGCTTCTCGATCCACTACTGAAGGGGCTGCATGAGAGGGGGGACTATGTCCAAGCATTTGCGGACGACGTGGTGTTGGTCTTCCATGGAGATAGGGCTAGCGACGTCCAGCGACAGGCCAATGCCGCTCTCGCCTATGTTCAGCAGTGGGGTGTCCGCAACAAGCTTAAGTTTGCGCCACACAAAACTTGCGCAATGGTAGTCACTCGTAAGCTGAAGCATGACACGCCACGGCTGAGCATGGGGGGGATCGACATTGGCATGTCCAAGGAGGTGAAAATTCTGGGTCTCACAATCGACGAGAAGCTAACTTTCAACACCCATATTGCCAACCAGTGCCGAAAGGCAATTGGTATTTATAAACAGCTGTCCAAGGCGGCAAAAGTTAGCTGGGGCCTAGACCCTGAAATAGTTAGGTCGATCTACACGGCGGCGGTGGAGCCGGTTATTTTGTACGCGGCAGCGGTATGGGCACCTTCAGCCAACAAGCTAGGAGTCAAGAAACAGCTCAACACGGTCCAGAGGGGGTTCGCGCAAAAGCTCTGCGGAGCCTACCGCACAGTCTCCCTACACTCGGCACTGGTACTTGCAGGGATACTACCTCTCGACCTCAGGATTACAGAAGCAGCCGCTCTGTACGAGGCAAAGAGAGGGTCGTCACTGGAAGTACTGAGAGGCAGAGAGACCGAGAGTGCGGTGGACTTCGTCAGTGCTCCACATCCGGCGGCGCATATGGGTTTGGAGTTCGTGTGCCTGGAAGACCAAAACCTTGTGGACAGGTACAATGTGCAGCAGGTGCGAATCTTCACCGACGGCAGCAAGCTTGAGGGGAAGGTCGGGGCAGCACTTTCCATATGGAAAGGTGAGGCCGAGACCCGATCCATAAAGCTAAGCCTGTCCGCGTACTGCACAGTCTACCAGGCGGAACTTCTAGCGATATGCAAGGCCACGGAAGTGATTGCGCGGGGAAAGGAGGTGAGTTATGGTGTGTATAGCGATTCGAGGGCAGCGCTGGAGACGATCGCCAACCATCACTCTCTCCACCCCCTGGCAGTGGAAGCACGGAAGAACCTGCGAGGGGCCTTCACCCAGAACAAAGCTGTATCTTTGTTCTGGATCAAGGCGCACGCGGGACTTCCGGGCAATGAGCGGGCTGACGAATTGGCCAAGATGGCCGCTCTTAAGTCGAAGAAGAGGCCCGACTACGACGCATGCCCAATCTCGTATATTAAGAGCCTATTACGAGACAAAACGATTGAAAGCTGGGACCAACGCTACCGTGAAGGGCAGACTGCCTCCGTTACGAAGCTCTTCTTCCCGGACGCCAAACTCGCGCATAAAATGGTTAGGAAGCTGAAACCGAGAGGCCCACTGACGCAGATTCTGACGGGACATGGGGGCTTCGCCCAATACTTGAACCGCTTCAAGTGCAGGGCGAGCCCCTCGTGCATCTGCGACCCCGAGATAGAAGAAAGCGTTCCCCACCTGCTCCTGGATTGTCCCTCCACCAACACACTCAGATATGAACTGGAACAGAGGTTAGATATAACATTACGTATAGATAATTTGCACGAAATTATTTCGTGCAAATATAGAGTAAGAGACTTCGTAGAGTACTGTATGAAAATATGTAAACTAGCAGTAAATAGAAATAAGGATTAGTGATTAAGTTTTTGTTTCGGCTATAATTTTGATTATAGCTCCGTAAGCAACAAAATGTTAGTAATTAAGTAAGTAAGTTTCTTAGTGTTAAATAAGTAGTATAAATAAGAATAACAAGATGTAACAAGGTGTAAATAGATAAAAAAAGAGCTCCGATCATGTTGGAGGTGTTAGATCTAAAAAAAAAAAAAAAAAAAAAAAAAAAAAAAGATGTGTGGTGTAACATACGACCAGCACTATGAGCGCATGAGAGGCCATGGTGGCCAAGGTCGCCAACAGCCTCCCCACATACACAGCGGTGAGGGTGGACTAACCTGGCACCTAAACGGAGGCAGACCGCTATAGTGAGAGTGGGCCCGTCCAACTAGTAATAATTCTAATAAAAAAATTAAAAAAAAAAAATTAATAATACAATAATAATAATATAATAATAATACTTTATAATACTAGTTTGCGGACGTTATACCTAGTTTTAAGATCTTTTAATTGGATCAACAAAGATTTATGGCTAGAGAAAAATAAAACGGTATGTGCCTTGAGTCGACGAAATAGGTGCTTTGACTTTATACTGAGTAGAAGCCATTTTGTGCCAATTAAACGTAATCTTACCTACAACCACAAATTGCTTAGTACGTTTGAACATTTCTAACTGCACCGACACCAACTAAACCAGAACGGTACTTCATATTTCAACAGTTTGTCGATTCTGAACCGCTAAGTTAGCTTCGCCAAGTTAAGCTTAAACACACTGAGTCTGATCACAACATAAAGATACCCAGTACCTAAGCTTAATACATACCACGCTCGAGCAACGCACAATCCCTTGCACGAACACGGAGCACGAAACTTGGAACCGCTTCGAACAGTCCGAGCGCACTGTTATGAGATTTCGTGTCCGTGAGAAGTTGTCGTTGCTCGAGCGCGTGTGTATGAAGCTTACCTTCTGCTGTCTTATTTAGTGGTCTGATGAACTTGCAGTGTGCCGCGTGGCCAATCAGACGCCATTCTAATTCAAATTCGGCCTCCTCGAGCCGAAACTTTGGCGGCAGGTGCTGTGGCCCCACTTCGTCCGGTACAGTCAGCGACGCAGTTCATTGACCACTTTAGTACTTTGTTAGAGCAAGTAATTTAACAGGCGCTTTTAAAGTATTTGTAAAGTAGTTATGAAATGGTTATCATAGTCATATCATATCGAGGATGGCTTCGTCGTGGTTCGAAACAAGAAGCGATGTCGTCAGCGAGCAAGCCAGAACCGTTGCGGTACTGCACCGACAGAGCTCAACTTCCTGCTGCGTGCTGCAACACCGACCACGGCCATGTACCTGTCCCGCCTGCATCACACCACACACCACATCGCAGGAGGTAGCAGATTTCATACGAGTGAAGTCTAACTTTTATTTGAGGATTGGACCGCTGCGCTGGAGTCGCGCCATAATACGAGCTTCAAAGCTTTACTGGTCACTATTTGCTCTTGTCTAGTATGTAGCAAGCCGTGATGGGAGGTATAAATGAATACACCGTTTGCACACTAATGCTCTGTATTATTTGTTCACACAATGTTCACACAACAATGTTACATATCTGACTCCGTATTTAATACGCGGATTACAATTAAAAGCGACAACCTGACGTTAAGGTGTACGGTGTGCGACTGGCGACTGCAGGGGCGAGCTCCCGTTCGCTCGCTATTGCTATATCAGCATTCTAGGAAACAATACAATATTGTGTCGCCACAAAGCGTTTGTGGTGCGAGTCCCGACATCAAAGCTAGACATCTTCATGAAGGAGGACTTCTGGCCGAAGGGTGTAAGTCTACAGGCGCTTCCATGAAAAGTAGCCTGCGGCTACCAAGTTGGCACAGTAGGTGCCAGTCAAATAATACTAACATAGTTATTAAGTTATTTTATATACTAACAAAAATTGTTTATTAGTATGTATATGTTAGTCTATAAGGTATTTATCTATGGACCTGTTATTTTGTAACTTTAAATTGTTGCCTGAAAATAAACGAATTCATTCATTCATAGTGGTTAGCAATTTTTGATGCTGACTGTACCTTTGAAACATCAGTTTGGGTTATCCCTCACACGTGAATTTTTATTCAGGGTCTAAACTTGAAACTGAAAATTGAACAATATGGCCAAAATTATATTTTATATTCCTCTGAAAAAGTGTTTCATTTATTTCCACGAGTGGCAACCGCAGTTGAAACCGCATTTGAACCCGCTTTTTTTGCTCAAAAATGAGACTAATTAGCTGTATTCGCCTAACAAAGGCAGATAATAAGGTAAAAAAAAATGAAAATCATTTAATCTAGATGTTAATAGTCCAAAACATTTATTTTGACCAGGCGATGTTTTGACATTTTTTGACATTTACCAACGCACGTTAACCTTTTGCGGTTTGAACACATTCTATATATTGTTGTCCTATAAGGCACTTTCCCACTGCGGCAAACGGTACGCTACGCACGTTATAGCTTCGCTTTGTTTGACAATGTAAGTGCTAACGTCCACTGCAACCCACGTTCTCATCACAAACTTACACAGCAAAATTCTTCTTCTTCTTAATCAGGCATCTTGGCAGAGTGGTCATGGCTGTCGACGAAAAGGGTTGCGGCTCGCCGTCGCGTTGCCACTCACTTCCAGGGCGGCCGCACGTCTCGCGATGTCTTTCCACTTCGGTCGACCCTCTGCGTTGCGAATACACACGCCTGCAGCTCAACCTATCCAAAACTGACAATTTTCTTCAATACATTGTCAACCATATATATTAGGCATAAAGTTCAAAGGAAATTTGACAGTTTGTGGTTGATGTGCAGGCGTCTGTACATAAAAAATGCATAGGTACAACTTAACTCTGTGTGGGGGGATGGTTTGTGGTTGGTGACGTCATAGCTACAAACGTGGCCTGCTGGGATATGTCACACACCACCGATTCTCGTTTCGCTCGTCGCGCAGGACGCACGTCTCGCTCGTGCTCTGTCGCGCGCTCGGTCGCGTTCCGTTTGCTTGTCTCGGTTCCTGTTACTGTGTACCGGTACGGCTCCGGTGCATAGTACGTCGCGTATAGCGCTCTCGACGCAATTTTCATTGCGGGAGCGCTCCTTCACTGTTTCACAACGGTAGTTGTCTTGGAAGACTACGCTTAGTAGCCAACTGGTGGATACTTAACGGTGCCAACGAAGCCAGTTGGGGCACTGACCCGGCTGCCCTCCTGACCCTCCTGGGGGGAAAACACTCCGGAAGAGTTCTGGCAAAGTTGGCCTTGGGGGATCTCCTAGTCAACTCAGAACTATTTTAACACTAACCAATTTAGGTACACACCCTACGGTGAGTTGATTTTCACCGGAGGACAACACCTAGGGCCATTCAGGCAGTAGGCTCCTTTTCTCACTCACGCCTCCCTGTCTGTGACAGAGAGGGTCTGACATAACACACGCATCTTAGTGCATGGTTTTAGACCGTGCACTAAGATGGAGCTCGAGGTGATCGAGTCCTTGCTAGGACAAAATCACCCCGAGGCACTTAAAGTCCTTAGGATTGCCCACAACATTCAAAAGTCCTCTCCCGCGCCCTCCCCCGCGACCTCCCCGCGTTACTCGCCTTACGCGAAGCCCGCCCAAGCGCCCGCCGCTTCCTTAGCTCCCGCGTTCAACGCGTGTCCCATTATCAGACCCATCGTTCGGTTGGGTCAACCTATGTCCCCGTCCGGTCCCGAATTTGAGATGGAGGTTTGTCCCTCCACCTCCAATGCGAGACAGGATAGCCCTCCCGTCTCGGACTCCGATCCCGATGTAGTTACATCGGACTCGGAATTCGAGACCGTCACCCGTAAAGGGAAACGGACCCGCAAGTCCGCCCCTGCCTCCGTCCCTCCGCCTAAGGCCGCTAAAGCTAATAGCGCGCCTTCCTCCCGTCCTTGCTCCCCTAGGCCCGAGCCGAGCCAGCCGCGCAAGGAGAAAAAGCTCCCTCCGATCTTTATCCAAACGACAAAAGATTTTAACGAGATTTCGCGATCTCTGAAGGCCCGACACAATGTCATTCCATTAAGGATTCGCCTTATTAAAGGCGCTAAAGGTGACCCAGAGATGGTCAAGGTGGAGCTCGCTACCGTGACCGACTTCCGCTTATGCACGGCGTTCTTACGCAATAATAACGTGCCTTTCCATACGTACTCGCTCCCCGAGGAACGAGTACTATCAGTCGTAATCCGCGGCCTTCCCACGGATTGGGACCCAAAAATAGTCCTTGACGACCTTAAGTCGCAAGGCTACCCCGTCCTTGACGTGACCCGTATGCTCGGCAAGGACAAATCTCCGTTAAGCCTCCTAACTGGTGAGACTATCCGTTCCCGAAGTACCCAGATACTCTCTAAGACCCCGTAGTCACACCCTACTAGCTGTGCCCCGGGCGCGCACTGTGGCACACACTAACTCTCCTCTCATTCGAGCATTAAAATTGTTAAATGAGCTTCTGGTATCATCACCATTGTGCGATCTGTTTGCTGACAGATGGAGTGAAGTGTGCAGAGAGTGTCTGAGGTATTGTGAGATGATTGATGGTGTCGGAAATAGTACTATTTGTTAGTTAAGTAATACTTTATTAATGTTATTATTGTTTGTAATTTTCTTTTTTCTTTTGAAACTTGAACTTATCTCTTTTTGTATAGCATAGCGTATTGGTGTCATACTGTGATGTTATGTTATTATTTTTACATAAATAAATAAACAAATAAAGGCAAATTTAGAAAATACCCCCGAGGGTAAGTCCATCTTCAATGTTAAGACGATCGTAGGCTTCGATCGCCTTTCGATTGAGACCCCCCACAAGCGTGGCATTGTAGGACAATGTCACAAATGTCAACGTTACGGGCATGCCGCCCGTAACTGCTTTGCCCGCCCCCGGTGCGTTAAGTGCTTGGGCGACCACGCCACGGAAGCGTGCTCAAGGCCTAAAGCGCCGGCGCCGGTCTCCGTCGACCCGCCCGGTTGCGTGAACTGCAGCGCTTTGGGACACACCGCGAATTATCGCGGCTGCCCCAGAGCTCCGCGTAGTAACGCAACCCGCGGGTCGGGACCGCGCCGTAACCCCGCGACTCGAGCTCCGCCGCCTTCACAGATCGCGAAAGTCTCGCTCCGCCCGGCGGCCCCCTTACCACCGCCCCGCAATCCGTGGGCCACCCCGCGGGCTTCCCAGCCCGCGGCTGTAGCCCCCGCGTCAGACTCGCTAGTCGATTTTCCCGCGACTGGCCCGGCTCGTGTCCCACCGCCACCTCCGGCTGAAACTCCAATGGAACTAAGCCCTCCCGAGGCCCCTCAGGCCGTAGCCCCAAAGGCCAAGGCCCCTAAGGCCAAGGCCACCAAAACCAAGGCCCCCTAAGGCCCAGCCCAGCAAGCCTAAACGGCAAACCCCCGCCCCTAAGGCAGTCATTACACCCAAAGCTCGCGCGCAATATTCGTTTGCCGCGACTGTAGGTTCCCTTCCGGTAACCTTCTCTTCTATGTCTACGGTTGTCGAACTTGTAAAGATCTATCGTTACAAGGACGAGATCGCAGAGGTGGAAAGAAAGTTGCGCGAAGCCGCCTCTTCCCCCGACGCTTGTCCCGCTATGATCATAGCGACAATCTTTCACGATCACGGTCCCCTATTGGACAAGATCACGTCCCTTCTTGACTCTCTTAAAGATTCAAAATGAATAATACGCCCTCCCAAAGAATTAAGCCCCGCTCTCTTACGGTTGCGTTTTTCAACGCGAACGATCTCAGTAGTCAACGCGACGAGGTGTCCGATTTTCTAACCGAACACGCCGTCGACGTTTTTCTAGTACAGGAAACGTTCCTAAAACCATCCATCCGAGACCCTCGCATGGCTTACTACAACCTTGTCCGTAATGATAGAGTCGGCCGCGGTGGCGGCACTCTTATCTATTACAAGCGGTCGCTTCATTGTGTCCCGCTCGATCCCCCGCAGCTATCCGATATAGAGGTATCGGTCTGTCGGCTAGGCATGACGGGCCACCTGTCTATCACTATCGCGTCCGCGTATCTGTCCCCGAATAAGCTTCTCACGCAACCCGATCTCGAGGCGCTGTTTGCTATGGATAACGCCGTCATTATTGCCGGCGATTTCAATAGCAAACACGCTCAGTGGAGTTGCAACTCAACCAACCGTAACGGTCGGGTGATGAGCCACCTCGCTGAGTCGATGCTCTTCGATATCGTAGTGCCTATGGAGCCCACTCACTATCCGTTAGTGGACAATTACTCCCCCAACCCGCTAGATATGGCGTTGCTAAGGAACGTAACTTTACGGTTGCGTTCCATAGAAACGATCCACGCGCTCTCCTCCGACCATAGGCCGGTGGTTTTACAGTTAGGCCCCCCCACCGACCCCACCCCCGTTATTAAGGTGGTGACTGACTGGGATAAGCTTGAGAAACTACTCGAGCCTACCGCCAGTGAGTCACTAAACCAAATCCCCGATGTCATTGCCTCGCCTCACGAGACAGTGGCCGCGGTCGACGCCCTCAGTAGTCATCTCACTAACGCTATAAGCGAATCGTCCCGGCGGGTTGTTGCGACGGGTGACCATCGCTTCAAACTGCCGGACGATGTGCGGCAACTGTAGAGGGCTAAGAACGCTGCCACGCGCGCTTACGACTCCTATCCCACTTCGGACAACCGAGTTCATATGCGCTCTTTGCAGCGCGCTGCTAAAGAGCGCATTCAAGAGCTCCGCGGCACGAATTGGGATGGCCTACTTAAAGAGATCTCGCCCTCTCACCAAGCTTATTGGAAGTTGGCGAGAGCCTTTAAGTCGGATTCAGTCACGTCTATGCCCCCGCTTAACAAACCCGACAACTCGATCGCCTTTGACGACGACGAGAAAGCCGAATGCCTCGCCGACAGTCTCGAGTCTCAATGCTCGCCTAGCACTCTCCCAGTCCCACAGGACCATGTAGACATGGTCGATAGGTAGGATAGGATATAGTATAATAATTTAAAAAAAAAAAAAAAAAAAATAATTTATAATTTATTTATCAAATTTGTATTTGCATTTAATTTTATTGAAATTGTTAATTTTACTAACATAGGATAAGGTATTTATTGTAACTAAACCAAATGAGCCATTGATGCTCGAGACAAATAAATGAATTGATAGGGAAGTAGATAGACTCTCGTCCCTCCCCCCAACCGCAACCCTCCCGCCTGTTACGGAGGATGAGGTGCAAACGCTCATTAGACGACTCAAACCCCGTAGTGCCCCCGGGGCAGACGGCATCTCAAATAAGATCCTTAAGATCTTACCCGCTCAGCTCATCCTTTTAATAGTAGCTATCTTCAATAGCGCAATGTCAAACGCAATCTTTCCCGCTGCGTGGAAAGATGCGGTTGTCATAGGTATCCATAAACCCGGTAAACCGCGTAACGCCCCTTCTAGTTATCGCCCCATCAGTCTTCTCAAATCGCTAGGAAAACTGTACGAACGCGTTCTAGTATCCCGCTTAAAGGATTTTGTGTCCTCTAACAATATCCTCATAGACGAGCAGTTTGGGTTTCGCCCCAAACACTCGTGCACCCATCAATTGCACCGCCTCACGGAGCATATTCTATCCGGCCTCAATAAAAGGGCCCGTCCCAAGGGCAACGGAGCTCTTTTCTTCGACGTTGCGAAAGCGTTCGACAAAGTTTGGCACAACGGCTTAATTTATAAGCTTTACCAATTTGGCGTGCCAGACAGACTCGTGCACATCTTACGAGACTATTTATCAGATCGCTCCCTCCGCGTCGAAGGAACGCTCTCCGCCCCTCGTCCCATTCGAGCCGGCGTTCCGCAGGGATCCGTGCTCTCCCCAATCCTGTTTGCGCTTTACGCAAACGATATTTCGAAGACCCCACGCGTAGAGCTAGCTATATTCGCGGATGACACCGCGCTATATTCCTCTGGTAGAGATAAAGTCGTGGTTTCCAACCGACTCCAAACGGCCGCCAACAACCTCGGCGTTTGGTTTCGTAAATGGCGGATCGAAGTTAACCCCGAGAAAAGTGCCGCAGTGTTCTTTTCTCGAGGTAACGACGATCGTCGCCGTCGTCCTATACGTTTATTTGACCGTGCTATCCCTTGGGTAAAGCAGGTGAAATATCTCGGTGTCACCCTCGATAGAAGGATGACGTTTGCGCCTCACCTTAAAATCGTCCGTAACAGGGCCGCGTTTATATTAGGTCGGTTATTCCACCTTATAGGCAGGCGGAGTAAAATGTCTCTTAGACATAAGACGACAATTTACAAAGCCTGCATCCGCCCCGTCATGACTTACGCTAGCGTAGTTTTCGCGCACGCTGCGCCCTCCTATTTGTATCGATTACAAACCCTTCAAAACCGTTTAATGCGTGGTGCCACGGGTTGCCCGTGGTACTATCGCAACGTAGATCTCCACCGCGATCTTGATCTTCCCACTATCAAAGATTTTATCAAGGACATTTCCATACGTTACTTTGATAACGCCCCCCACCACCCTAACCCGCTTGTTGTGGCGGCCGCTAACTATAATGTTGGAAGCCTTCCACCAACAAAACGGTTCATGTCTAGGCGTCCTAAGCACGTCCTAGATGACCCCGACGATCCCATAACGATTGCGAACGCCCCCCCGCCCGATCCTCTAAATAACAGCACACATTTACAGAATACACTAAACATGCACACCAGTTTAGGCCCAAGACACCGTACTCGTAGAACAAGGGTACGAAGAACCGGTTCACACTCGCTCTACACCAGGTACAGACATGTACCTGGGCGGTTCTCTCCTCCTCCACGGCCCGGTCAACCCGAGCCGAGGTCCGTGCCTTTAGAGGCGCCCTCGGGTTGCTTCGCTCCCCGATCCGATCCGAACCCTTCGGAGAATCTAGTAGGGCACGGGGACGCGCACTTGTGCGCGATGCCGTTCCCTCTAGATAACCTCTGAAGGTGATTCGTTTCACACGGCTTGAGGGACCCTTTACGTTCCTCGCCGCCTCCAAAAAAGCCCGGTGAAGCTGAAAATGCCGCAAAGGCAACCAGCAATCTCTCTCCAAAAAAAAAAATGTCACACACGCAGCTCAATGGTGTGCACGCTATGCACGCGGCACACTGACACAAATGAATTTGATGTGTGAATATGATTTGATTTGATAAAATTCCGTGGGTCAATATTGGTGTATAGTGTGAACATACTATATCTGTGGGTAAATATTTGTGTTGATCAGGTGCGTGACATCTCCATAGATGTCACGCATCTGAACAACACAGGTTGGATGAAATGGAGACAGGTTGCAGAAACAAATGCGACCCACGGATGCACCTTAAGGAAGAGGCAAAAATTTACAAATCCGTTATTAGCCTAGTAATAGTAGTTATAGATCCGTAATTAGAAATAAAGAAAAGCATTTATTTGGGACAAAACACATTAATACATTACACAGAAAAAAAAAGCAAACAACATTTATATAATAAAAGATGTCCCAAAACGGTCCCGACTCAGCATAATGCTGGTCCTACGATCAACGCTGATGTTCCGTCGGAACCGGTTTGGTTTAGTTAGATTCAGTAGTTTAGAGGAACTTTGAAAGTGGTGCCAGTGGGAAATCGTTTGTCTTGGTATGGGCATGTAATGAGAAACGGATGTAACTAAGTGATTGATGAATATAAGTGTTGATGGATGGAGGAGGAGAGGGAGACCATAGAAAAGATGGATGGATTGTGGGACTGATGACATGAATGTGAAGGGAGTGACTGCACAGGTGACGACTGAAAGAGGAGAGTGGATGAAACGGACATTTTGCGCCGATCCCAATTTACACCGAACCAGGGTAGGAAGAAGAGTACGCACACACTATACGCAAATATCGACCCACGGCTATGTACAACTGTCCAATTTCCTCAATAAACTTTGAACTTTATGCCTTTACACATATGGTTGAACATTTATTGAAGAAATTTGAAAGTTTTGGAAAGCCTGATGTACAGGCATTTGTACAACTGTAGCGCAGCATCCTTCAAATTCATTCGCTATGCAGTGGAAAAGTAAACCCACGCCATGTCTATTAAACGGACCCACGCCCACGCAACTAAAATGCGTCGTCTAGTCGTGTACAGCGTGCGCTACAGTGGGACAGCAGCTTTATGTTGCAGATCGCGAAAGCTCAGATACGGACGTGTTACGAAAACGTTTACCACTTTTAGTGGCAGTTTCACCGACGCTTAAGTTTTACGATTTCCTACTCCCATACTAACTTTGGAATTTTGTTTGGTTTGACTGTAAAGGAAAGTGCCCTTTATGATAGTGTGGGCGTTTTTATTCATGAGACCTCTTTGCCACAGTCACTACAACAATACATGGCTAAAATTGAAGTATTACGCAACTATAAATGTATTGTTTTCTAAAGTTTCCGCGAATGTTGAAATAATACGTGTACAATCTGTATGCCCAGTGTGGCGACTGGCTACTATGGGCAATAACCCCCTTTATGCAAAGCCAACATAGCCTAAGATTGAGCTCAGTGGCATGCAATAATTAATTAAATAAATAAATAAATAAACTTTCCTACACTCACACCAATTATCTAGCCCAAGAGAAGCTTCGTTATGAAGCTCGTTAAATGGTTACTAGATAACGGATAAACATACTTAAAATACTTAAATACATACTTATTATACATAGAAAACACCCAGACCCGAGACAATTTAGAAAAACAATAATTTCTAATTTGCATTTACCAGCAGTTTCAAGACACTGCGTCGCCGTCCAGCTTTTATATAGAAATATGAATCCGCTATTTCTCTACGAGTAGCCAGCAAATACATTAAGTATGAATTAAATGAATGAACAAACAGCTCTTTCGCGCCACCGCAGCTAATAGAAAACATCCCACCACCAGCCCTAGCCTGCCCCGCGCGTTCGAACGCGCACTGTGTCGGCCCTGTAAGGGCCCTGTAAGGGCCGACGCTGTCTCCATCCTCTTCTTTGCTGTTGTCCACCCTACCTATACCCCATACCCCGTAAGTCGCGACCCAACGCTGGTCGCTGGCGCTCACCGGGCCTCGGCCAATGCCGTCTCACCCGGGGAGCTGACCGCGCCGAGGGCTGCAGCAGGTGGAGGGACAGGCGGCCAGCATCGCCACAGAACTTCGGCTTCGGCGCGTCAGAGAGGGTATAATACGTACCCCTGCCGCGCCACCCAGATGACCCGGTCCTACTGACGTAGGCCGTGACGAAATCCCGGGCTATGAAGCAAGACTTCGCCGCCCGAACTGGTCCCAAAGCAGGGGCCGAAGAAATCAACTGACTGACTGACTGAAACATGCATACTAGTTTAGACACAAGACACCGTAGGTACTCGTAGAAGGGTACGACGAACCGGTTCACACGCGCTCTGCACCAGGTACAGACATGTACCTGGGCGCTTCTCTCCCCCACCACGGCCCGGTCAACCCGAGCCGAGGTCCGAGCCTTTAGATGGCCCCTCGGGTTGTTCCGCTTCCTGATCCGATCTAAACCCTTCGGAGAATCTAGTAGGGCACGGGGACACGCCTTAGTGCGTGATGCCGTTCCCTCTAGAAAACCTCCGAAGGTTATTCGTTTCACACGGCTTGAGGAACACTTTAAGTTTCTCGCCGCCCACAAAAAAGCACGCTGAAGCTGAAAATGCCGTCTGAGGTAATCAGCAATTTCTCTCCAAAAAAAAAAAATAATCAAAGCATTCATTGTACTCATCTCTTTGTATTAAAGTCAAGTATTTTTGAGCTTGGAGTGTAATAGAAGTCTGAGTTGTAGACCAATATTATACGCAGACAAACTGCACGTACTTTAACTGCCGTACTCAGAAACTTCAATTAAGTTTAATAACAATTAAATGTCTTTTCTTCTCTATTTAGCACTATACATAAGAAAGTGACAGCAAGAGACTTAATTGTCATTAAAATTCTCTTGTCATTAAAGTCTTAATTGACGTCTCTGAGTACGTCAGTTAGAAGCAGTACTGCGAAGAAGGTTAATAAACTGTTATTGTTTTTATAATTATTGTTATATAATATAATTATTACAAATTATTGTTAATTGTTTTAAAATATGGAGAAAAAGAAAAAAGCCTCCTGAGTTTCTTGCCAGCTTTTCTTGGTCGAAAGCTCTCCCAAAATCGGTACTGGTGGTAAATTCAGTTATTTAGTTAAACAAAGTTTTGACGTCAATAAGTGCCTGTAAAGGCTTATACTGAATAAACGATTTGACTTTGACGTTAACTTTGCAACTTCAGTTTATTGTCTCAAGAAAGTTTTTTAAAGCTTCGCCTGACGTGAAAACGACACCGTTTAGGTCTTTCTGCGAGACTTTTTACACGTGCCAGCTCTGGACTAAATACACCAAGAAGACAAATGATGGCATTCGAGTGGCCTATAACAATGTCATTAGACATCTGATGGGTTTGAAGCGCTTCTGCAGCGCTTCAGAAATGTACACTGAGGCACGTGTCGACTCATTCAATGCTGTCCAGCGAAAAAGAATAGCGTCTGTCATGTCCAGAGTTGACTCGTGCTAAAATGTTATTATCCGGAGTCTGGCGGACAGACTTATCCAAATTCCAATGTACCGACGTTGGGTGGAAATATCCGCCCAAAAACAATTATAAGTATATTATTTTACTTATTTTTGTATTTGTGATGTTTGTGTATTTTGTAAGTGTTTACTATTTGTAAAAATATGGATCATGTGTCTGCATTAAAAGTATATTATTATTATCTTTATTTATTTTTTCTCATATAAATTTATATTTTTAAATATTTTCTAAAAACAAAATAAATAAAACATTTGAATATAAAAAAATAAGGGTCCGCCGGCATCGGGACCAGGGTCCAAGCTACGGGTGGTTAAGGCTCCAGAGACAGGAACCCCCTCACAATGCGTGCCGTATCGAGGAGGACTGCCTTCTGAATCAGGCCCTTGATCCAGCCGCCTAACGAGAGCATCATTAGATGTTGATCAAGGCTCTTGGCCATCAGGCCGTTGGCCGTAACAACAATCGGTACGATGACAGCCGAATCCATATTCTACATGTCGACAACCTCGTGTGCTAAGTCGAGATACTTGATTTGTTTCTCTTTCTCAGCTTTCACGAGGTTCTCGTCATGGGGAATGGTGATATCGACAATCATCGTGCGGCGCGCTAACAGATCTATCACCACAATGTCAGGCTTATTGGCTACAATAGTCCTGCCGGTTATGATAGATCGATCCCAGTACAACGTGACATAGCCATTTTCGAGAACTGGGTCGGGTACATACTTGTAGTACGGTACCTCAGAATCCACAAGTTTGTAGATAATTATTTTAAAATTATTTTTATTATTATACTCTTTATTATTATTATTAATAATCACATACTCCCGATCAAATGTTAGTAAATGTGTATTGGAAAAATACAACTCTTCCATTGATTAATTGCGTTGCTGAAATGTTTGTCTCTGTTGTTTGTCGATTATTTTTAAGTGAATTTCGTATATACACCTTCACAGAAACTCCCTCTTAACCTCTATTGCTGTGATCAATGCCGATCGTGAGAAGAGAGAATTAATTTTACTTTTTCTAAAGTGAATCATAATAACAAATAATAACAAATAAACTTTTCTACACTCACACCAATTATCTAGCCCAAGAGAAGCTCCGTTATGAAACTCGTTAAATGGTTACTAGACAACGGATAAACATTAAAATACTGAAATACATACTTATTATACATAGAAAACACCCAGACCCGAGACAATTTAGAAAAACAATAATTTCTAAATTGATCCGACCGGGAATCGAACCCGGGACCTCAGAGATGGCGACACCATGAAAACCACTCGACCAAGGAGGTCGTTTGAAGGAGGACCATGGAAATTTATAGTGAAGTTAACCTTTGCTAACGATTAATATTACAAATTTTAATAAGGTGTTTATATTAACAAAGTTATAGAAAACCTGCTATTGTTAACTAGGCTTCCAGGATTATTCCTTCAAATTTTATAATTTTAGATGAACATTGGAATTGACCTTTTTGACTGTCCGTATTCATCCGGGAATTAAGATCTTTTTTTATAGCATGCAGACACTTGTGATTATGTATGATTCTGTGTAAGGTTTTCAAAATTGCAGCATTTGACGTATGCGGCATTGAAGTCACGGTACCATTTTATCCCTACTTCTGGGGTATGGGGCACGCAAATCTTTCATTGCCAAACTAGGGCACTATTTAGCGGATCGTGGCGTGGGTACGATCGCCGCTGCGGGTCATATCCAGATATGTTCAGATGATAAAACATGGTAACCCTGCCGGTATCATGAGAACCTTTGAACCGGGGGTGGCCCATGGTGGTGTTTTAGGTTAAGTTTTAAGATTAAGATATTCGATGAAATGTCGGATACTCACTATTAAGATATTCATTCATTTTTATTGATTTGTTAATAATTATTTGATTGAAATTTAATTTTTGTAATAATATATTAATATTAAACAGTTTAGATATTAAGAAATACAAAGTAAAGGAATGTATCTTATTGAAACACAATCATAGAAATGTGTGTTAATAAATTATAATTAAGTTTAACAGGGTGTCATAGAATCAAGATTAGACATAAGGCAATGAAAACTTTTAATTGTTTTGCACACGCTCAATAAAATGTATTTATTTCGCACCTTTTCAATATGAATATTAGTATGGAGATCCACTGTAGCACTAAAATCATCCACATAGCCAGAATGATTAACGAATATAAGAGGCAGGTCGGCGGAACACATTGCGCTGGCGGCTGGCGTCGGGTAGATAATCCCAAGTGTCAACCGCGCACTTCAAGATGCAGTTAAGATAGGCTTCCAGATAACTAGATCGACCACCTTACAAATCCACCTATATGTGGCTATAAACGCATTGTGTATACAACAAATATGTATTTTGTTGCATTAAAAACAAAGAACTTAACAAAGTAATACTTTATATAATATGACAGTATGCGTTAAACCCCGATGAAAACTCACTTATGAAGGCGTGTTTTCGCTGAGATGATCTCTAAGAAAATATATAGCTACTAATATTGTTCATCTACACACTATTCTCAGAGGAATCATGACATATCTCAATCAATTAACGCAAAGCAACTACACAAAACAAATGAAACACCATTTCGTACCCACAAATCTTAACAAAAAAGAAATCCTTACCAATTTTATTTGTAGACACAAATAAATCTGTTACAAGAATGGAGGCGTAAAACCATAATATTAATATGATATTTACGGCACACACATAAAAACGATGTTGCCTGTTCCCCAAGCAAAAAAGGAGACTTATCGCTGTAATGTCACATTCGTTGACGTAAATCAGGGCTGGAAGACAGGTTATGGCCTTAGAGCAGTTAGCGGGAGCATGGGCAAAATCCGTCTGGATTTATTGCCCCAAAAGGACGCGTTGGAAGGTAACGTGGGAAGTCATGCCGCCGAATTAAGACTATATTCAATGCGACTGTGTGAATCCAATAATAAAGAAGAAGTAGACAACTCCAATGATTTTGATTTCACACTCTTTTGTGATTTACCTACTTCGTCGGAAGCCGTTCTGTGGGAAACCTCAAAAGCATTATTCTAACATAAATGTTAGAATAATGCTTGCCGTACCGTGCTTAACGTGGGAGGTCATGCTACCGAATGAAGAATATAATAATATGGAAGAAGTAGACCATTTCAAAGATATTATTTCACATTACTTTGTGATTTACTTCGGAAGCTGTTCCGTGGTTTCTGTTAGAATAATGCTTGCACAAAACCACGCGTCGGAAGGCACCGTAGGAAGTCATTCCGCCGGTGAATTAAGACTATATTCAATGTGATCCAGTCCAATCTAATCGGGGGAGAAATAGACAATTTCGAAAACTTAATTACAGACACTTTTATAACTTACTTTGGACGCGTGGTTCACATTATCTGTCATCTGTCAGTTTACAATAAATACCAACAGCTTAATGTGATCACCCATCCATGACCCAGCATTGTGAAAGATGCTGAACCGATCGAGCGAACCGCTACGCCATCGAACTTCGAATATTATTTCAGTTTAAACGTTTTGGAACAAAGAAAAGATATTCAAATTATCCTTTGTATAATTTTCAGTTCATTTATTTTGGAGCTTCGCCCTCAGCAATGAACTTAATCGACTAACTACTCAAGTGTCGCGTTGTAACGTAATAAAATCCAATTTCCCATCAATTAAGTTAATGAAATTAAATTATTTTGCGTAACGGGAAAATGGCACCGTAAAAGTTAACCCTGGGTAGCATCTTTTATCTTTTTACGCTCCATGAGAGGCATTCAATAAAAACGACTCCTCATGATTTCGCAATATGACCCTCGCAGTCTGTGTAAGGAACTGATATTGACCTCTAAGATTTGGGGATAGGGTAGCTTTTGGCGTTGAGTTCTGAGGTCAAGAAGCGTTCGTGGCTCACATTCAAAATTATTGGCAACATCTCGCACGCCAGAGTCGAGTTTGAATACAAATGTTTATGCCTTAACTGTTTCCAATACCTGCCTTATTATTATTGGTATTAGTTACGCGTATAATTTTGGATGTTGCCGGGTTATTGCGGTTGCAATGGGGAAGTTAGCATTTTGTTTTTGACATTATAGCGGTGCTCCGGCTATCGTTAGAGTCGCATTTTTGCAAGTTATGCAAGTTTGGAAAGACCAGGTCGCCGGATGGAGAAAACAAATTGAAATCCGAGATTGTTATACACTACAAACCCTACATGAAGTCAGTCAGTCAGTCATGAACGGTAGGTGTAAAGAGGTATAAAAATAATTATATTTTTTTAAATATCTTACGGGTAAGCACAGTGCCTTCATCTCATCTGATATTAAGTGATGATAAGGCCACTGGTGGAAGAGCACTTCATCCGGATTCCTCAACTACTGACTGCACTGGCTATTTTAACCCTGGCTGCCGGAACACAACAATGCTACAAACAATGATGTTATAGTGACATATTTAGATATGATGGTGGTAGCTACAGCTAGCCAAGCGGACAAACAAGCTCTACCACCTTCCAAACCGAGTGCACAAACATGTAGGTACCCCCCGCTGGGATACGAACCCGGGAGTTCTGGGTCTGATACTGGTGGTCTTAACAACTAGACGACAGAGGCCATTAGCCTTAAAACATTAATTTGCAACAATCAAGGTATAAAATCCGTATTTCGGAAGGCACGTTAAGCCGTTGGTCCCGGCTGTATTAGCAGTTAACAACCACCAGTCCGCACTGGGCCCGCCCGCGTAGTGGTTTATAGCCCGTTCTCCTTATCCATCCATAGGGAAGGCTCGTGCCCCAGCAGTGGGGACATAAAAATGAGCTGGTGATGATGAAGGTATAAAACAGGCAAAAGTATCAGTATATATGCCGGGTATCCGTTCCGAACGCCTTGAAGAAATTAGTAGGAATCTAAAACACGCTTGCGCGATGCCCTTCTAGATTGAATTTGGAATTCCCTCTGAGGATGTTCGATCACTATGGCTTGAGAAACGTTTAGTTACCACCCAACCACCACTCCTTAAAGTCCGTTTACACTAGCGTAAAGGCCATTAGTGGCCAACATCAATGTTTTCCTAAACATAATTAAAAGCCGGGTGACCTGTTTAGCCAAAGAGATTACCTTCTTGGTTGGTACTCACTGTGATACTCGTACTTCGTACTCAGATATTTTGCTTAACTCCTTTTCGTTTGTTCTGATTAATAGTTCATTTTCTATTATTACGATTATAGGGCAGCAAATTTGTTAAGTGCTACTAATAAATCACTTTTGTTCAAGAGTTACCGAACTTACCAAAGCGTCGCGAATAGAGCCACGTTTTTTGATTAAAAACTCAATCAACTCTCGAAGGCATGAATAATATTTGAGATAAAGACTTAGATTGTCCTCAGATTGAAAAGTTTTTTAGATATTCGAGCGGTTAATTCCTAAGAGGAGAGAAATTTCAACTTTTCACTGTATAAGCTTTCAAAGCCATTTCTGAATAACTTTCGGTGAATATTTTGATGTTTTGTTTGTCATTATTGAAATCTGTTGAAGGTTTTTTGTGTAGAAGTCGTTTAAGCAGTAAAACTTCGTATTCATGGGTATCGCTATATCATATTTGACAAAGGTTTGACCGCTTTTCTTAGACTCAGAGGCTTCAGGTTTAATTCCTAGCTGAGGTAGATAATAGTAACTTCGATATATAGTTATATAAAAGTCGACTTATGTCAATCTTATATGTTAATAATTTTATTCCATTTCTATTCTACTAGCATTGTACCACTAGTCAAATGTCAAGGCCCTCTATTATTAATGTATTAATAGTTTATTAATAATAATACTCATTGAAACATAATAAGCTTGGTAGGTCAATATGACTAGTATTAATATAGCGCATTCATAATAATTGGAACAATAATCTGATTTACCTAAAAAATGTTTTTAAATTATCTCTTTACATTAGGAGAATTCCCGCGGAAAGCAGCCACAAGACGCCATATTTGAAAGGTAATCCAGCAAGTTGTGCCCGTGTCAGCCGGCCGGAAGTAGGTGGCGCCGCGGAGCGTGACGTCGCCAACTAGCTTCCGGCGGACGTGACTCCGCTGTGGTTTATTTTGGCGGTTCCATACTGAGAGACACCCGCCTCAATAGTCGAGTTAAATTTCGATATCTTTGGTGCACGATGCACGTGAAAGTAATTATACTGGGTGTATATACCCACGAAGTAGCATCCTTCGCCCACATATCGTCAAGCCAAATACAAATATAGCTACCATTGGGAATTGAACCCAAGACTTCTGGTTGTAAGACAAAGAGAGATACAGAGTTCTTACTGTTATTGTATAAGCCCTTATGTATTTTGTTACCGTAATTGACATCGCATCGGTTTAAAACGTTTTTTATTAAAATAATAAGGATGATAAGTTCCCTAAATTAAACTAGAAACAGAAAAAGGTTTAATATACAAAATATTCTATAAGATCATCTAAATTATATAAAAACCTTTACCCGTTATGGCTAGCAATAGCACAGATTGGCACAAACTCTCTGTAAATACCTAATATTTGTAATTTCATAAACCAAATATTTTTTTATAAATAACTGGTAGTTTTGGAATCTAACCGTATTATGAATTTCCGTTTTAGATAACGATTTTGCTTCCAATAATGTTTGTTGTCCTGAGTAGGTGTTGAATTTCTAAAACGTTTTTGTTTTACATTAAGTAGTAATAATAGAAATATAATAGAAACAGAAATAGAAATAAATAGATAATCAATATATTTGAGAGCCTATTATACATTTCAGTATCTCAAAAGAACTTCAATGTTTAAAATATTTCAAATAAATAACACAGTTTAAACTTTCTCTGCTTAATGACAACACAGAGATCTAGAAAGTAGGTCGAAAATATTTAAAAGAATCGTCTATCCAACCGAATTCTGTGTATTGAAATTTTTCATAGTGAACTTTTATAGCGCAAGAAAAACCCTTTTTCTTCTCTCTGTGTCTTGATGTAAAGTAAAGAGTTCGAAGCGTAAAATGAAAAAAAATATAATAAAGAAAAAAATATCTAACCTACAACAAAAACATCAACAATAATTAAATAAATAAATAAAATATGTGTAGATAGATACACCTAAAGTGTTTAATTTAAATATTTATAAAACTACTTCTCCAATAAACAGTTTCGAAAAAGTAAAAGAGACTATCCTTCACAAAAGCGAAAACCTCCAACCCCAAGATGGCGGCTAAAGTGTTTAACCCGACTTGTAAAAGCGTGTGTTGTGCCGGAAATAGGCGTCGCCACCGTGCGTGGTGTCGTCACCTAACTTCCGGCGACGTGACTGACGTGACGTCGGGGTTTAGGCCGCGGTTCCATTGAGAGCTATCAACAAGTATCTAGGAGCTATTTTGTAGTTCAAGAAGCGCTAAACTACAATTTGATTCACAAGGTTAGACAGAAATGGCTAAACACAGGTTGTTTATTATAACCGTGTTAAAGCCAATCATGGCAGAATCATCTCAATAACGTCCTATAAGAATTATATATTTTATGTATGTTTATTTATTGTAGTTTACGTATTTACATATACACATCACATATTATATGTTTATATATATTTAATATTTATGCACGTATTATACACTTACATTTCAATTATTTACAGTAATATCCACTTATGTCATCGCACTTAATTGCACCTACCAATGTAATCTCTGCACCACCCTATGGTTGACTGGTAAAGAATGCCTCAGGCATTAAGTCCGCCATGTAAGATATTATGTTGCAAAAGTTAAAATAAATAAAAATAAATAAAATAAAGCCGAACCCCATTAATGTATCCATTTAGTCCTTATCATTCGTGAATTAAAACTAAGTACCTATTAATTAAAATTTCAATTACTAAAATAGAAATTTATTGATTGATGTTAATTTTAAAAACATCAATGAACAGAGGCACGTAGGCGTCACAAAGGATAACGTAAACATTACAAACAGGATAATTCATTACTATCTTGCATTATTTAATTTATTTACTTTTAATTTAATTTTAGTAGCTAATAATGTGATAAGCTAATCCTTTATTGTACTCACATAGAAATTACAAATTAAATTGGACATTATAAAATACATATACAAGGGTGAGTCTAACTTTAAAAGATTAAGCACCGTTGTTAAAAACTGTTTGGCTGTGCTTCCATAGCTATGCGAGGAAGCTAAGCGACGCGCTAAAAATCTACCAATAGGGTTGATAGGTTAGATAGATAACATACTTTATACGGATAACGAAAACGAGGTGGTCACCCATTCGATTTGAACTACAATTTGATCTACAAGGTTAGGCTGAAATGCCAATAAGTATGTTAGAATGCTAATAATGTGTTGTATATTATATATACTAGCTTTTTCTCGTAATAAAAGTCCACTTATTAAAGGTGCAGACGCCTGCTCATCAACCTATCCAAAACTGTCAAATTTCTTCAATACATTTTCAACCATATGCTAAAGGCATAAAGTTCAGAGTCTATTGAGGAAATTTTACAGTTTACGGTAGGTTGATGTGCAGGCGTGTGTACGTTCATGTTAGTTCCTATATACCCCCTTAGGGTGTGATTTCCGAAAAATCCTTTCTTAGGGGCTGGTTACGTCACTCAGTTAACCTACAGTTCAAGTTTTATCTAATTAGCTTCAGCGGTTTAGGCTCGGCGATGATGAGTCAGTCAGTCAGGACAAGTCATTATTCCTATATAGATATATAAGCTAATAATGTGACCCGAAAACTAGTAAACCCTTTGGCTGTTTCCACTCCCAAATTAAACCAAATTGATTTCAAAGTAAAGAAAAACATATATTTTAGCGATATTATTTTTGGTGGTAGGGCTTGTTTGTCCGCCTGGCTAGCTACCACCATCTCATCTAAATATGTCGCTATAACATCAATGTTTGTAGTATTGTTGTGTTCCGGCAGCTAGAGCTTCCACCTTTGGTCTTACTTATCATCACACAACATCAGGTGTGGTTAGGGTCAAGTGCTTATCTGTAGGAAATAAAAAAATTAATTACAAAAACATTGTAGTAGTACTGCTTATGGTAAGGCCCTGGTGGAAAGGCAGCCTTATTCGCCAGCAGCCTCGGCAAAGGTTTCACAATGAGTCCGCGCTTTCGGAATAACCCTATCCCTTTCAAAGGCAATCTTGTTTTGGCGTTTTAATAACACTACCTACGTTATAACGAAATTGTGACCATTCATAGTTTTAGCACTTGTGTAACGGTACCGTTATACCTTTTCGCGCACGGAGGAGTGCGAGATTTGACATAGTTAAAGTTTGTAAGATAGCATAGCGATAGTCATAAGAGCTATTTGTAGCCTATACTGAATAAATAATTTTAATTTATGATTTTTTTTATTTTAAGGATTGACGAAAGATGATGTGTTTACGAGTAGTATGTGTTACAAAAACATTTTTGGAAATAAAAATGGGGTGGGGACGATTTAAATCTATCAATGTCAAACACACTTTTATATTAGTAACTTTAAAAAAAAAATTGAGTAGATACAAGTCGTTCAGCCAAAAAATAAAAAAATATTTTGATATTAAGGGACTTTAAAAAAATACGGTCTCCTTTCGACTACTGATCGACCACTAGTATAGATAAACATTCTTTACACCGCGTCCAAGCTGTATCAAACAGCCCCACCCGTTTTCGTAGTATACTTACGTCAGTGCAAAAACCTCTTGCTTTAAGTAAGCAATACAATAAATAGCTTCATGAATAATGCGGTCTACTCACGAGGTGCGCTGACGAGCCGGGGCACATCTTTGCAGACTTAAACTCTCGTTCCGGTAATAGTCGATAGTTTATTTTTCGTCGTACCTACTGCGGCTGCGGACGGCCTAATGGTCGATCATATTTCTTATGAATTGTGCCCCGATTTATACACGCCTTTTTGTTGTTGGTAAATGCGAATTATAGAGGTGTTTTGCGGTGATTTCATTTAGTTGCAGGTGTATTTGTTTTTCTGTTTAAGTAATGGCTTGTGGGTTGGGTTGGAGATGTTCTTCGATGGCGTGGTCTGTTCTTGCCTTGGCGTCTTCCAATAGTTGTTGACATTTGCCTGACGAAGTAAGAGTAGATAGTGTTAATGCACGGATCAGATATCGCCACAATATTTTAATTAGTAGTAGGTACACCTGACCCAGCATGCCAGAAAGTGTGGGTTCGGATCCCGCTTGTAGAGAAATATAATTAGATATAATTAGTATAATTAAATATAATTAGTAGTCGACAATTCGAGCAGCTCTGCGTTGAATGCGCCCAAATGGAAAGAGTTGGTACTGGGGTGCTCCAGCCCAAAGATGGGAGCAGTATTCCATATGCGGCCTGACCTGTGCTTTGTAAAGTTGTAAGGGGTGGACCGGCATGAAATACTAACCCGCTCTATTATTAAGCCCACCCAACTTTTTCGAAGCTAATTTAGCTTTACCTTCAAATGACCCCGAAACTGAACGTCACTGGAAATGTCGACGCCAAGGATCCCAATAGTCGGGTTGGTATCAATGAGAGCTCCCTCAAAGTTCAGAGGTACGACGAAGGGATATTTTTTCGAAAAAGAAATAGAGAAATATTAGCTCGTCCGGTGTAGAGCGTATCCCCAGCGCTGTCGTCCGCATAGCAATGAATGCTGTTATTATGCAACATGTCATTGATATGCAGAAGAAACAGAGTAGTGGATAACACATACCCCTGCGGGATGGATCCCCGCAGGGGTGTGTGTTATCCATTCACGGGCATTCACGGGCTTCATGTCAGAGCACGAACTGTCGACTACGACTCTGGTGCTACGCCCAGAAAGAAAGCTGACGACTCACGAACACAATTTCTCAGGAAGCCCGTATGATGGAAGTTTAGAGAGAAGAGCCCTGTGCCATACACTGTCAAAGGCTTTCGCTACGTCCAAGTTCACTGCCAGTGCCTCCCCTTACTCTTGACTGCCTACGCCCATCGGTGAGTAAGGGGTACACTAAAAGATCACCAGCCGAACGACCGGGACCAAAACCATACTGGCGATCACTTAGTAGCTGATTCTCTTCTAGGTACCTTAAGAGCTGGCAGTTTGTAATTGACTCCATTACTTTGGAGATCAAAGAGGTGATGGCTATTAGCCTGTAGTTGGACGGATCTGAGCGATCGCCTTTTTTGAGAATCGGGTGGACAAAAGCTGTCTTCCAAGAACTCGGGACAGGACGGGAGTAAGAAAGCCGGAAAAGGCGCGTTAGAACTGGCGGGCGCCAAATCAGGAGCACACGTCCGAATCACAATGGGAGGAACTGCATCAGGCCCACTCGACTTATAGATATCAAGGGAAAAAAGAGCCTCGTGAAATAATGGCACCTGGTGCTAGTAACCAGGTGCCATTATTTCACGATTCCACTCCGTCAGTTTCACTCATTTGGCACCACCCAGAGGTCCTACGGACCTACGACGCGAGTGACTTTAACCCCCAAATATTACTTATACTTCATATTAAAAAAATATTAATATAGAATCGTTTATGTAGTTGTTGACATTCAATTAGACTCGGAAAGAAATGGAATCACGACCAAATTGTATTAAATTTACTCTCCGAACGTTAATTGCGTTTGGAAAGTAAGTTTGATTAAAATAAACGCTGAATTCTTGGATCCTGTTGATTCAACAGTATTCTTAGGTAGGTATTACTTTAAATTCAAACATTGATTGATTGGAGTCATACTCATTCATTGTGATGATTTAGATTTATTCGCTGATAGCCTGAACAATATTTGTTATAAATTCTATGAAATACTTTCTCTAAATTATTATGTTTCGTAATTATTATTTGATTTTAAACGTTGACAATTTTCTTTTTTTTTTTGTAATTTAATCATGGATTTTCTTGTTGATGAAATTTCTTATTTTAATTTTATCTGTAATTTTAAATTGTTTCATTTTTGCATTGATGTAGTCAGTTATTATTTGTAATCTCATTAGATATAATTTTCCGTATGACTTGCTTGTGTTTTGGGTATAATTCTGTACACTTGCATGACAATGAAATAAATAAATAAATTGGTCGTACAAGCACTCTTGCGAGGTTTAGTTTCGTAAGAAAGATTAAACAATTTTTGGATAAGGAAACTTTTAAATTAGGTTATTACAGTTATGTTAGTAGTATATTTTGTGTTAGGACACTATAGTGAATAGGTAATAAAGGCGTGATAACTCTAAAATTTGGCTGACATTTTAAGGTTGTTTTGGTATTTATTTTTTATTTTAGATATGTTTTCTTGACTGAATGTACTTTTATCTCTTAAAATTAATTTCAATATAATAAATAAAAATATATAAGTTTTATTTTTCTCACCACAAAATATTGTTAACAAAGGTTTACCTAATGATAATAGGTTTAATAGTAGCTTAGATTACAATTACATGAATTATTTTGGGCTCTAAATTTTTATACAACTACTATATAAAGTAACTTGTATGATAAAGGCTTTGGATGAGTAATCAAACGTTTTCTTTCCTCCCAATCTACTGTGCCCGACATAGTACAAAATGTATATATTAATTTTAAATAACTTAATTGGTTTAAGACTTTAATATTACATAGGCAAAAAGCAATAAACAATTTGAATTTATTACGTTTGGCAACGGATTGTTAAGAAAGTTATAAAGTTATTAATATAGCGAATTAAAGTCTACAAATTATGTCTTTATATTTTAATTTAAAGATCAAACAAAACAAAACGGTATTTCGTGAATTAACGCAAATCGACAATCAATGTATGAAATATATGTTGATAAAATCAAAATAGCGGGTTGAAAATTTCCTACAACTGCCAAATTATTATTTTCTGTAACGTAAAGTTGCACATAACATGGTTCTCCTAATAAATACTGATAAAACGTAAACTGTTTTCAGACGAATTAATAGAAAATAAATTGTGGCCTGACTTTTGAAAAAGCGAGGGAGCACCGATATAAATGCATGGAATTGACATTCCGCCAATCCCTCGCACTGGATAGGCATACAGCACTCATGTTGTAGTTTGCCCAGTCAACTGCATTGGAGCCTGAAGCTTTGTAAGCAGTATTATTGCAGTTGTAAAATTGACCCGCGTATAGAACCTATACAACGTGTATCAGATAAGTGTGGTCGAAGGAGGAGCTCGATGGCGCAGTGGTTAACAGACCGGGCATCTGCGATCGCTAAGGTTATGCAACTTTCGCAAAGGCTCGAGCTCCTCCGCGGTTCGGTAGGCACGTAAAGCCGTTGGCCCCGGCTGCATTAGCAGTCGTTAACAACCACCAATCCGCACTGGGCCTGCGTGGTAGTTTATGACCCATTTTTCCTATCCATCCATAGGAAATGCTCGTGTCCCAGCAGTGGGTACATAAAATAAGCTGGTGATGAAGGAAGAAACAAAGGGAAAAATAAATTACACTTTTCCAACAAACCAGCGCGTTTGAATTATAATTTTAATTACAGTGATTCTTCGTCTGTCCATCGTCACTCTTAAAACTTAAGAAGCAATGATATTAAAGTTAATAAGGCGGATAATAAACACCAATAACAATGGATACAACCTGCGAAAACAATTTTTATTTTTTCATTGCTAACGGATTAGCTTCATCACACCTGATGTTAAGTTATCACTATAAAGCCGAAGGCATAAAGCATAAGGTCGAAGGTGGAAACGCATTTAAGCCGGAACCCTCAACTACTGAGGCACTGGCTTTTTTACCTCTAGCCACAGCTCTAGCTGCTGGAACACAACAACGTTATAAAAATTGATGTTATGGCGACATATTAAGATAAGACGGTAGTAGCTAGCTAGGACAAAAAAGCCCTACCACCAACCAAACCGAGCACACAAACATTTACCCCTCGCTGGGAAAACCCGGGACCTCTGGGTCCGAGACCCGACAACAGAATTTCTCATAAAACGCAAGAAACAAAATGTGAGAGATAAAAAGTGTTTTACTTATCCAATTCATTCGGAACAGTCCCAACAATGTAAGATTGGCCACAAACTCGATCGGCTAATAGCATCGACGTAAAGGAGCCTTTGGTGGGTTCACGGGCAAACGAACGACGTTCCACGCCAATACCATAAATTCGATTTTACTACAGGTACGTCCCTCAACATATTAAAATGTAAATCACACGGCCGATTTAATTTCAGGCTTGGCGAAGCTTAAAACCGACGTGCGAGTTGCAAGATGTAGCGGTTGTGTGCTGTTTTAAATACATTTTATAATAAAGTCAAAGTCAAAGTCAACATTTTTTATTTAAATAAACTTATGATTATTTGAATAAAAACGTTTACAAATGTTTAAAATGTTTGAATAGAATTGTTACCTACTACCTATTCGGACGTCTATTTTTAGCTGTGGAGAAGAATGGGCGCAAGAAACTGCACAGTTTTATTAGAAGTAACGATATTTTCAAAAAAAGAAATATATTATTGTTATGCAATAGTAAAATTATTTTTAATTAACGTTACTTTTACTATTTCTGCATAACTCGACAACGTATGTTACATTATTAATTTAATCAGATTAATGTTTAACGCTTATCTAGCCTCTTCATTTATTTGTAACTAGCGGCCCGTCCCATCTTTCTTTTTTAATATAGCCTATGTTACTCAGCGCTAATGTAGCATGGTGAAATAATTTTTTATATCGGTCCAGTAGTTTTTGAGTTTATTCGTTACAAACAAAAAATACAAAAATACAAAGCTTTCCTCTTTATAATATTAGTATTATAGATAATGATGTTGTACTCTGGATTTTTTTTTGGAGAGAGTTTGTTGATTGTCTCATAAGACATTTTCAGTGTCACCGGAATTCATTGTACTTTGAAGTATTTTAGTCCTAGCAACCTTTTTACTATCTACATTAAGCACCGGTGCGCCATATGATTGAAGAGCTATAAATTGTGTGAGCCGCTTTGTTAGGTGTAATTTTTTTAACACCACTGCCATTGCCATCGAGAACATATCAAAACAAATAAGCCGTAATGACTGTATGACTGTTACAAAATTAAGAAAAGAAAAAAAAGGCAAAAATCTGTCTACTCTACTACCTCTTGCTACTTTAACCAAAATACTGCATAGTCTTTCCAAAATGATTTTTCGTGATACTGTGTTTTAATATTAGTTTGAATACTAACCATGCCCGCTTCATCTCGTCAGTTAGACCACACGATTCACAGTGCTAGTTGGCTCATCCCGATCACCGTCGTGTGAACGCCCAAACAAATTGTGTTAAACTGCTGACCCTCCAAGAATAAACGTGTAGCTCCCATAATCTTGTCCGAACCGGGTATCGGATAGGAGATTTGGATTTTGTGAGGGTTGATCTTTTGAAAGGTACCGTTTTTAAGTAGCTCGATCACATAAATTAATCATTTACATCTTTATAATATAGAAAAAAATTGAAATAGGCTTGAGAATCGACAAATTATTTTTCAAAGTGAAATTTAAAACATTGAATAAATGTGAGCCGTTCAAACGCCACCATTTTGCGCGCGCTTTTGATGCTTTGTCCCTTCATTGGTTGTGTCCCGTGTTTGTTTATAATAACGTTTCTGTTACTTCATATACTTATTTTCAGTTTTAATTACTATATAAATCATGGATGAAGTTACCTTTTTACAAGTAATGTATGGTAACAAAGTGCAAAAACACTATTATTAGTACACCCGATAAAGTGTTTTTTTCGTATTACACACGAAGCGAAAGTATGAAAAAAATGATGTAAGATGATGAGAAGGGATGATGAATCTTCATTATCGGTTGCATTTTGTTGTAAAGATCATTTTAACGTAAGTATGCTATATTTATGTACAGCTTAGTGTGAATTAGCTATTAAGCAGTAGAAGATTCGGTCTAAAACTAACATATTAACAAGTAAATAAAAAAAATAAAAAATAAATACATAATTAAAATTTTTAATAAAATACAGCTACTACAATTAAAAATATTACCTATTTCAGGTTAAGGAAGGTACAGCTAATTATATCGAATAATAATGAAACAGAAAGGAGAAAAATGTCATCTACGGTTAAAGAAAGGAGTTGTTCCTGCCTCAACATGCCTCCACCAGTTGAAAGAATGGCCGTAGTTAAAAGGCAAAGACTAACACTGGTAAATTAAGCTTTTTCAGAGTATGCTATCAAAAGTAGTAATATTTTAGAAATTGGTGAACACAATCTTCACATTCAACAGAAATAATAGTTTCTTCCGTTTTATTGTTATGCGACGACCTCCTTGGTCGAGTGGTTTGTACACCGGTTTTCATGGGGTCGCCATCTCTGAGGTCCCGGGTTTGATCCCCGGTCGGGTCAATTTAGAAATTATTGTTTTTCTAAATTGTCTCGGTTCTGGGTGTTTTATATGTATAATAAGTATGTTTGTCCGTTGTCAAGTAACCATTTAACGAGTTTCATAACGAAGCTTCTCTTGGGCTAGATAATTGGTGTGAGTGTAGGAAAGTTTATTCATTTATTTATTTATTTATAACAGCATAAATGTCTGTTGGACATTATGCTCAGGTGTAATCCGAGCTTTAACTACTCATATGTCTCTATCTGTCTCTTCTATGTGTAAGGACCTGTAATTGGCCTTTTGTTGCAATTTGAAGTTTCTACTTTGTTTATTAGCTGTTGGTTTTCCAAATGAATAAATAAATAAATCTCGTTTCCTTTATTAGACAAAGCCAACTGCTGAATCACCGTAAGATTCTCGTTCAGATCTGAAACAAACCGAATATCGTATTTATCTAAGCTTCAATAATATAATATTACGTGTAAATTATAATGATATAGACGTAAATTAGGAGTTTAGGAACAATTTTTATAACAAATTGTTATGTATAAGTTAAATGTTTTGTTGTAAGTAAGAAACATTTGTGAATAAAAGTCTATGTTATGGACTAAAATATACCATGTAACATAAAATACCTTGCAGCTTTCACTCCTTTGATCTCTGCGCTCGTAAATTCGAGATTTGATACAAAATATGCTGACACCATAAATGCATCTATTTTCCGTAGATTGTCCGAATGTGCTTTGACAAAACCAGTTTCTGTCCTCGTCCTAGATTGACTGCAAATAAATATATTCACAAGTAATCCAGTTTTAAACATTTTTTTTTCACAAACACTAACACAGTATGAATATCGACGACGATAAATCCAATGACGTGACGTGAACATTGACGTCACATTTCGTTTCGACCAATGGTGACGCGTTTTGTAAGTTTGAATTTCCTTCCCTTATTTTTCACCTTTTATATAATATATTCAGGGTTTAAACAACAAGTAAACAAAAAAAAAATCTTTCAAGTATAATGTAAAGACAATAAAGAATCTAGAAAAAAAATATTGGAGACAAATTTAAATTCTATGCATATTCCCTATTAATTTGTAACATTTTGCAGTGGAGACAATATGTCCATAGGGGGCCATGAGGGTCGATCTCTTCTAGGTAACCATAGACATTCCTAGTCCTACTGACTTTATGACGGTAGGGTAAAAGTTTTGATTATATAAAATAATTTAAAACTGACATAGCTTTTAAGTTATTTACCAACAAAATTGTATTATAATATAATATGTATGATAATATTTAAGGTACATATAGTTTGGGCCATAGTTGCCTGAAATAAAGGGATTCTATTATATAAATCTACTTCTATTTACTTATATGTATGTGTGTGTATGCTAGTACAAGGAGAGCTCGATAGTGTGCAGTTTATAATCTTACAAGTTAAAAGACAAAGGCCATTCGGATTGTTTAACAAATTAAAATATCTGGAGCTCTTCTGTGCTTTGGAAGGTACTTTAGGCTTCCCGGTTATGGTAGTGGAAGTAGTAGTCTCCCCTTGTACTAAAGTCTATATGGGAAATATTGAGCCTTCGAACTCCTCCATGCTTCGGAAGGCATTTTAGACATCCTGCCCGGTTGTTGTCGTAAGATAGAAGTTTTTAAAATCCATCAACCCACATTACGGTGGGTTATGTATGACTCAGCCTCTCTTTATTCCTTGCGTAAAAAAGCCTGAGCCCAACAGTGGGACATTGAGCCATCAAATTTTAAATGTATTTTACGTATTCCTTATAAACTAACTGTGAGATTGGCAATGTTTATTACAGAATATTTACAAAGCAAATTAAATTACTTAAAAGTAATCTTATGAAAACTGTATCTGCTACTGTTTATAAATAAAGTAACTGCCCTAGATCATCCCCAAAAGGCAGAGTACCCAGTAAGCTAGCAGCATTGCCTCGTTGGATAGCGAGGCTTATTCGCTGTCCCAAGTAGCTGCTAGCTCTAGGGTCCCGGGTGGTTTCTGCTAACATATATATTTTTAAAATGTTTGTGAGCACCCGGGCCCCATGGACCTAATGTGTAACAGCAAGTAAGTCACCGAACAAAAACAAGAAGCACGACGAAAATACGCCAAGCAAGCTGTCTCTGCCTGCATTTTATGACCGTCTGGTGGCACAGCATAAGCAGAGTAATTAGTATTCAGATAAGGCTGGCGTCAGGGTTACAACTTAATAAGCGAGCTGGCTAACGGGGCGCCTCGCGTTTCGCATCTTTGTTATTAAATTTCTTTCAATTTCACTTAAAAACATGTACGCGAATAATTGTTTTTCACAATACAGTTAAAAGTCGTCACTTATCAATCAAGTAATCATAGAAAAAGATAAAATTTAAAATTTTACCAGAAAAAACCAACAAGCCTCAGGAAGATCGAGTGGGAATCGAACTCACGATCTTGTAACAAAGCATAATATAGTATTGTGAATGCTTAATTCAATTCAATAAAAATAACCATTGATCTGTACGTAGAGCTGCTTTCACAACACAGTTTGCATTCACAATGCTGTATGTTTTTTTGTTCATTTTATTAATAACTAATGGCCCGTCCCGGCTGGACTGGTGGACATTTTCTTTATATAACCTATGTCACTCAGCGCTAATGTAGCATTCTAATGGCGAAAGAATTTTTTAAATCGGTCTAGTAGTTTTTTTTTTATACTTAGCACGGCAAATGACTCCACACCACCTGATGCTAAGTGGAAATGAAGTCCAGACGCGAAGACAACTTGTGCAGCGTGAAAACAACGCAGCATCAGTCAACTTGACTCTGCCGGCCCACAAGGTGCTTCTTCACGCCTCGTTTGAAGGACCCCATATCATAGGAAAGAGGGAAAACATGTGCTAGTAGACTATTCCATCTTTTGGAGGTGCGACAAAGAAACGAGTCTCCAAATTTCTTTGTGCGCGATGGGATATGTGTGACAGTGAAGCGGTGACACCGGAGAGCAGCACGTGTACTCCTATGGAGGAAGGGAGAAGGTGGGATAAGGTCAAAGAGTTCTTCAGAGCACTCGCCGTGATATAAGCGCGATATAAGTTTTTGAGTTTATTCGTAAAAATTCAACAATACAAAGCTTTCCTCTTTAAAATAGTAGTAGGTACGATAGCTAGACTATGTGGTTATGAATAAATATTTTCTTTTTTCTATTTACTTAAATATATACTTATAGATATACTTATATATATAGATACTTAAATATATATAGAAAATAATTTATTCGATGCCATTTACAAAAGTAGTTGAAAGTATGTAATAGATAATTGCTATGAAATTTCACATACTCGTTATCACATATTATCATGGCATGCTATCTCCAACATTTCACAGGATGTGACGGGCTGTACTCGTATAAACTGTATATCGTATATCGCTGAAGTTAAGCAACTTTCGCAGAGGCCGGTTGGAAAGGCCAACTGGATGGGTGATCAAACATTTATAATCTCTCGCTCCTCCGTGCTTAGGAAGGCACGTAAAGTCGTTGGTCCCGGCTGCATTAGCAGTCGTTAACAACCACCAATCCGCACAGGGCCCGCGTGGTGGTTTATGGCCCGTTCTCCCTATCCATCCATAGAGAAGGCTCGTGCCCCAACAGTGCGGACATAAAATAAGCTGATGATGATGATGATAATGAGGCAGACAAAACAAAGCTTTTTTGTTGTACTAACCCAGTCTTAGGGGTAAATCCGCCTAGGTTGAGGGTGGTTTCACCATCACAGCTGCCGTTCAGGGCGTCTTTGAAGGAATCGCATTCCACACCAGTTAGTCCACCCGTGTGGATAGACTCGGAGAAGTAGTAGACGGCCCTGGAATAGAATAGAATAGAGTTATATAGAGTTGAATAGAATAGAATAGAGTTGTATAGAGTTAAATAGAATAAAAATAATAAGTATTATATGAAGTTAAAAGAAAAAATCAACAAGTCTCAGGAAACTCGAGTGGGAATCGAACCCACGACCTTTGGATTACCAGGCCAATGGTCTCACCGCTGAGCTACCGAGACCCCAGAAGACTCGTTGAATTTTTCTGGTACTTTGAGATTTACGCGAATTATATTTTTTAAATGAAGAAAGCTCTTTTTAAAAAGAATATTTAATTTTACAATTATAAGTACATACATGTATTTATTTAAACAAACAATAAAAATGCGACCAAGCTTCGAGAGTGCCTGTTCCTATCTATCTTGAACTCATGATGTTTGCATTCGGGTGACGCCGTACAGCTCTATGATAGTGCGGTGTCAGCTTTTCTTCTTGTGACGTCATAGCTTTCCTATACATAACACCTCCCCTCCAAGTGAGAAGACTTTTTTTTCAATTTCTTGTAAAAAATGGCTGGCTCGTTGTGGTGGGCAACTCTACATCTTCTGTTGTTGTAGTAGATCTCCGTTTTCTTATTTTCTCTGTAATTTTCTTATATCCATAATATATAAGTATTATAAAGGTAACGATGTATAACGGCGTTGTCCAAAAATAATGTTCAGTCGAATTGTTTTCCAATAATATGGGAGTTTCCTTTTCTAATAAATTCTTCAATTTGTAGAGATTACTCATAGGGATTTCTTCTATTTTCAGCGCCTCATTTTTGTTTTTAATAGTGATATTTGATAGTTCAAAAGATAGCAATTTCACAGGGTTTCCTCTTAGTTTATTTTCAGCATTTAACATAGTGTTTGTTTCCGTGTTTACTCGACAACCTTTGGGTATCTCTATCAGGTAAGTACCACGAACTGATTCGTAGCTTTCTTCAGTGCATATAAATTTTATCTTCGTGACCGCTGAACAGGTAAGTATGTAATGAGCGTCGTCAATTTTGTCAATAATTTCTGTTGTAATTTTATATTTTGTGTAAACACATTTATCTGTTATTTTCTGTTTCAGGATCAAGGAGTAAATGCAGTCATCGTGTTGGTGTAACTTAGTGAAACTCGTCTTTCCGCAATAGTAAATATCTTGAAACTTATTGCATTCTTTTTCCATGTACCAATATCTTTCTTCGTTCATGGCCAAGTAAGGTAAGGAAGGGATGATTATAGTATTATTATAGGTAGGAGTAGGATAAAGGTGATAATAATCATACATATAGCTATACATAATAGGAAATTTCAAAACAAATACTATCGTGTTATCAGTATAATATGAGCCTGTCTCTATTACTTCATAATAATATCTATAGTCTGTATTGTCGTCAAATAAAAGTTCATGTGATTTATAATTTTGTTTTAAGATTTTATACATGTATTTAATATTTTCGGGAGATAAAATACTATGGTGTGTTATATGCATCCGCGAAAAGGCTATAGCATTTTCTAGCGAAATTAACTGTTCGCTCAAACTATCCAAGTTTCTATTTAAAAGCGTAAATAAACTATTTATTTTTATAAAATCAGTTAATCTGTAATTTGTCATGTTTACTTCGGTCATAATTTCATTGATTTTGCGATATATTTTAAACTGATTTGAAGCAATTGTCAACATAGTTAAATTGAATGAATCTAAAATTTCGTAATTTAAACTGATACCATTATTCAATTTGTCTGTAATACGTTTTTGATTTTTCTGCAAAATGGAAATAGCGTTATTGTATCTTAAAGCATCTTCATAATCCAAGTTACCGGTGATACTTTTAACAATTGAACCAAGTGCGTTTATCAGGGCTCGCTTATCTCTACGGTGAACAGCTAACGAACTATACTTTGTATATATTATATTTAACTTATCTAATAGCGTCTGGCGGACGACTGTGGAGTCTCCGATAGTGGCTGGATCGACTGAGCCTACATACTGCAACAATGTAGCGATATGACTCTCTATACTATTTATTTGATCGTTAAATATATCTAAATTATAATAATGAATGAATGTGTGCTTACTACGTTCTAACTTACATAATCCTAACTTAAATGGTAGAATGCCAGGGTTATTGTTCAGGGGTGTCAGGCTGATGTGGTATGCTTGAACCAGCACCGGGATCGACAGCATCCTGAAATTGTTTTTGTTTAGATAAAGGCTTCCGAACATTTCGCTTATGATAAGTAACGTCTTTAATATCTAATATCTTAATACCTAAGTCTTTCGTAACCTTACGAGTAACATAGCGCGGTTTTGTTTTGTGCCGCAAAGCAAGGGGATTTTTAGAGTAAAATTGTGTGTTTTCTGTGTACAATTTAGGGTCAGATCGTAATTCATTATGTTTAGTCATAGTTTTTGTTTGTTTTTCTTGTAAGTTTTGATTTATTTTAGCATATAGTGTAGAGGTAATTTCTTTGTGTTTATCAACGTAATTTTGTAAACAAGTTGACTCTAAGTTGATATCGAACGGATCTCTGATATCTAAATGACCGTTTATTATTTCTATAGGTTTTTTGTTGGTAACTGAATGTATGGAGTTGTTATAGCCGAGTATAGCGTACAACATCAACTCTTTTGTAGCAAGTTCTGAACGAGTTTGAGTCAAGATTCGTATATGTTCAAGTAATGTCGAATGTAAGCGTTCGACAGCTCCATTAGACTGTGGATTATTTACGCTGATAAAATGCAAATTTATTTTGTGTAATTGTGCAAACTCTTTTAGTGGCAAATTTTTAAATTCTGTCCCTTGATCAGCTGTAATACTTAAGGGTAACCCGTGGTGAGTCATAAAAATAGTTAATGCGTTAAGTACACAAACACCTGTCAAAGTGTCAAGAGGGTACGCTTGAGCGTATTTGGAGAAGGTATCAACAATAGTTAGGAATTTTTGTGCATTTACTGTTAATGTGTCAATGTGCAATACTTCAAACGGTTTTTCTGGAATTGGAACAATTTGAAAAGCTTGTTTATTTGGATGTCGCTCATATTTACTCGTTTGACATATTTCGCAGTTATTTATATATTCAGTGAGAAATTTAGTTAATTGAGGCCAATAATATGTTCTTTTAATACGTTGTTCTACTTCCTGGATACCGCGGTGGTTTGTTTTTCCTTCGTGATAGTTTTTAGCAATTTGGAATTGACGATCTCTGTCAGTAATATCTTCTAATTTTGTTTTATGAAAAGTTAGTTTATACGCAGAGTTACTAAATGTTTCCTGAATTGTTTTTGTAATTTGCTCAATAAATCGATCGTTTGAAAGCCAAACCGCATATTTTATTTTCGGTCGTACAAACTCTTTAAATAATGATATTATTTCCGGGCTAATATTATTTTCTGATATTTGGGTAACAATTCTATGCTTTCCGGGAAATACTTCGGAAATCACTGGTTTTGCTGGCGAATGATGAACAAAATAAATAAATAACTGATGTTTACACGAATTTACAGGGTTTTCCGTTATTGGGATTTCTAATATTGGGTTTTCTAACTCTGTGTGAATAGTTGACAAATCTTCTAAATGAGACAACTCGGGGATTTCAGTTCCGGGATTACCAATCATTGAAATATTCTGATCACCTATGGCCTCGTCATCAGAGTTAAATAATGGTGACGTATTGTTATTTTGTATTTGTATCCGAGATAAGGCGTCCGCGTTTAGATTTGTTTTTCCTTTTTTATAAGTAATATTGTATTCAAATTCCTCTAATTTTAAGCGCCACCGAATAAGTCGTGAGTTGGGTTCTTTCATATTAAACAGATATTGCAGAGGTTTATGGTCTGTGATTATATTAAACTTTCTGCCAAACAAATACGGTCTATAATATTTTGTCGCCCAAACAATGGCTAATAACTCCTTCTCAATCGTACTGTAGTTAGCTTCGCTATCGTTCAAGGTACGCGATGCGTAGGCGATGGGCTTATCGGAGCCTATGGGACCTTGAGACAATACTGCTCCTATAGCTACGTTCGAAGCGTCCGTCCGGAGATTAAACTCTTTCGAGAAGTCTGGGTACTGTAATATGGGATCATTTATTAATATCTGTTGACATAATTTAAAACAACTTACGTATTCGGAGTTTAGATCGATTTTAGCGCCTTTTTTCAGACATTTCGTTAATGGTTTAGTTAAATGTGCAAGGTTGGGTATGAACTTTCGGTAATAACCGAGTAAACCTAAAAACGATTTAATTTCCTTTTGCGTTTTTGGTATTGGAAAATTTAATATTGCGTTGACCTTTTTCGGATCAGGTTTGACGCCATCCGGTGTAATTATATGTCCTAAAAACGTGGTTTCTTTTGTTAAAAATTCCGATTTATCAAGCTGCAACTTTAAGTTAGCTTTCTCTTCACTGTTTAGGTGGTTAGTTCGCAACAATGTTTCTATGTTGATAACGTTGTTCGAGTCAGAGGTTGTGCACTCGAAGTTACAAACGTCGAAACTATTTAATGCATGTACTTGCAAAGGCGATACGAGACTAACGATTACGTCATATTTTGTAGGGTTTTTTATTACTGCACTGGCATAACCTTGAGATGCTTTCGATATTAATTCGGGTATATAACAACGATTTATCTCGGTTCGAGGCAAAAATATTTCTCCTTCATCTATCGAGACTGGTAAATCTATTTGTTTAGTACTGTTACCACGTACTAAGGCTTCGAAAAGGTTTTTTACACCTGACTCTAGCATATGTATTTTATTAGATGCGTTTTTAGTTATTAATTGTTTGTTGGAAAAATCAACTTTTGCTTGTAATCGTTCTAACATATCTAAGCCTATGAGTCCGTCGAACACATTATGAAATTTATAAATATGGAATTTCGACATCGACTTTTCTTTAAATTCAGGGAAAGTTGGAATATCTATTGTATATTTGTTTAACGTCGTTACATGTAGATTTGTTACGGTAAACGGTTCATAATTAACTTTAAGTTTTGGGTAAAATCTTTTTACTGATTCCGGTGACAAAAACGATTGATTGGCACCTGTATCTATCAATAACTTTAATGGTGGTTCTTTTATTTGAATATAAGGAAGCTCTCTTTTAATGTGAACATTTATTTCTGTTATCTGGGATTCGTTTGGTCTGTGACTTTGATTTGATTCGGAAACATTCTCTACGATATTAGTTAAGGGATTATTTTCGTTTGAATCGTATTGATTTTCGTATTGACTTTCATCGGGAAACTGTTGCTGTTGCAACTCGGCGGTTTCCTCAGAATGTAACTCCTTAAAAGTAAAATTCGGGTTTTGCCTTACTGGTTGGAAATGATTATTATTCAATGGTCTCAACGGTACATCTCGCGATCTATAAGAAATACCACTCATCGGCTGAGGTAAAGCACGATTATTATGTGTATTCTGATAATTATTATTATTATACGTAGGTCTATTTTGCGTTTGTGACCAAAGTGGTCTTTGTTGCTGGAAAGAATTGTTATTATAATTATTTTTAGGAAAATTATATTGGTTATTTTGCGGATATTGAAATGGTCGTGAAAATAATCTATTTTGATGTGAAAAAGGATTATTTTGTTGATAAAAAGGGTTATGTAGTTGAAAACTTGGCTTTACAAAAATATTACTTTTGCTTTGAGGTGAAGGCAACTGTGGGTGTTTATTAAAATTAACAAACTGGTTGTAGTTTGATCTATTCTTATTTTGCGAATACAAAATATTTTGTTCTTCTTTAATCATTTCAATTGCTGTGGGTAGGTCAGTGGGTCTCATGGCTCTGATTGTAGAACCAAGAGGTTCACGTAATCCTCCTAAGAATGTCTTTAATGTTTGTGACGTAAAAAAATCGCGTTTACACCTTTTCACAGTTTCTTCCACTTCGTGTAAATTAACAAAATTAATAATAGTATTTAACATATGCATGCATTTATCATAAAATTCTTGCGGGTTATCATTTTCTTGCCTGATACATATCAAATCCCTAGTCAACGAATTTTCATCTCGTTGATCTGAGAAGTGTTGTAATAAAACTCTTTTTACATTGGCCCAAGTAGAAGCGCCGTTGATATTAACAACTTCTTCCGCTTTTCCTTTGAGTTTACCTAGTATACTAAATAATACCATTTGATTCTGAAAGGCATCAGCTTGATTTTCATCGTAATACTGAGATAAAATAGCCTCTGATGTAGTTATAAATTTATATAGTTGATTAGGATTTCCCTCGAATTCAGGAACAAAGTTAATAGCAGTTTTAAAAACATTTAGTTCCATTTTGCAAATATTTTATAAAATAAAGTAAATTATAAGGTATTTAACTAATTTAACACTGATTGAATATAGTTAGGAAGAGTTAGACGATTTAGTTCTAGTCTTCAAAACGAAATAAACATAATTATAATATAATATATTGAGATAGGAATAATATGAAAGGGAAATGGCACTTACAGAATAATTATCTTCATTTTCCTTGGTACACTTACACCTTTTACAAGTTTAAAGTTCAAGGTTCTGACGAATTATGCAACTTTGAAGTTTAAAAGTAGTTTTTTCGTCAATCCACAAGACTGCGCCAATTATATTTTTTAAATGAAGAAAGCTCTTTTTAAAAAGAATATTTAATTTTACAATTATAAGTACATACATGTATTTATTTAAACAAACAATAAAAATGCGACCAAGCTTCGAGAGTGCCTGTTCCTATCTATCTTGAACTCATGATGTTTGCATTCGGGTGACGCCGTACAGCTCTATGATAGTGCGGTGTCAGCTTTTCTTCTTGTGACGTCATAGCTTTCCTATACATAACACGCGCTTCGCCACTCGACCACCGAGGCGTTAGATAGACAGATTATGTAATCATTTAAAATAGCCTAACAAATACCTACAGCAACTAACAGAAATAGGCGGCACATTTATTTCTAAACATTTTTTTTAATATTGTCCCCGTTAAGCTAGAGCGTCATCATCACCCATCTTTTCAGATATTGTCTCAATGTGCACGACGCGACGGACGGGGCACGCGCGTCTGCGCCCCGCGTTTACGCTCGGTATGGCGTTTGCAAGTGACAGATGCCACGAACAGCTCACATCACCCTCTGTTATTGTTACTTCTTTCTTAAAGTTAATGATTCATAGTTGGTTGGTCTACAAATAATGTCCCACCACATTAAACTGTATTAAAAAAGGAGGGTGTTTCCGGGTAAGCTCGTTCCATCGTCGGCGTCTTCTTAGCCCTAGGGATTCGAATGAGGCCAAGAGTACATTGGTGTATTGACGCTTATTAGTTTACGTCTATAGGCTTGCGTGGCTATGGGGACGATTTCTCGCATCGACCCGAGCGAGAGTCTCTTTAGGGTCTAGTGTGAGTTTCATTCGCATGTCGATCACATTAACGAAAACGAGAGTTTGTATGGCAAAATTTTAACTCTTCTCGTTTGTCGCCAGGAGGCGCTGGCTGCTTCAATGCCATACTAATTTTCACTTTCTTAAATGTAATCGAGCGACTACGGATAGTAAACAAAACTCACTCTAGGCACGCAGTAGTAGAAAACCCGTTCGGACGACCGAAGATGCTTTGTTTGTTCGTATCTGGACTTTTCTAAGAGTCTATTCGAAGTAAATCGAAAAATATTGCTTAACAGTTGGTCCCCGACGCGTTTAGAGTTCAATTCATTTTTATTACTTCATCAAAAATTTATAAAAAAACATCTACCTACCCTACACTAACCCCCCTTATACAAAGGCTTCAAAGACGTTTCTCCAGTAAATTCAGCAAAAGTTTATTTGGCGTCCCGAACAAAAAGTTGCCGTAAAAAAGTTTCAACATTCCCATAAACGTCTTGTTCAATAGGTACAATTTGAAGAGCTCTAAGCGATCTTATTAAAATTCTCACCAGAGATGTTCAGTTCAGTGGGCTGATACCGTTCGCTCCGGTACAAGTTCGCTTGTCTGTGCACGGAACCATTTTCATTGTAAAGTGCTTTCAACTACTTTATTTCTTTGTACAAAATTAAAAGATCGAAAGAAAAAGTAAACATTAAATTTTTTGAGAGCAAATGTTTTACGTCACATTCCGGATTCCTTCAAAATAATAATTAAAAAATGTTAATGAAAGGTTGCACAATGCACCAGACAATGACTATTGTTTGTTTTCGCTTAATCTACATTTGGTATTAGACGTACTTATTTCAATTGAACTTATGAATAAAAAAAACAACAAAACCTTCAAGCATATTTCTACAGTCATTCTGGGGTGCAAGGCGTCATCTAGAAGACCTCAAATGGCGAGGCGACATAAAAAAGTGACTATATTGAACTGGATGCAAAAAACCCGAGAAAAGAAGAAGAAGTTACTGACAGCCAGTTAATGTCACTACGGAGATAAAACAGATAATTATTGCCGTTCTAAATGAGAAAGTAAGTGACCATGACAGTTTAAAAAGTTAAATCATTTAATTTAATAAATACTTACTCTTTCTTACTAATTCTATGATAGAAACTTAGTTATCCATTATTTTTCTATCGTATTCGCATTTTCGCATATCTATACGAACCTAATTGCCTCCTCGCCTACCATCGAACGGGTGATGGCAAAGCATTTCTATCAATTACAACATTCATTCTATAGTCAAATACAAATTCTATGTACGAAATTTCTCCAGGAGCATTTTATTGCATTTTAATTTTATCATTACTACGGACCTCAACAGGCCGTAAGCTACCATCGAACGAGTAATGACGTTCAACAACAACATTAATTCTAAAGTCAATTACAAATTCTATGTATGTAACGTCCCCATGAGTATTTTATGTCATCACTACGGTCCTCGATAGGCCGTAAGCTACCACGAATAGGCGATAACAAACAATTCGTCCAACAACTACTATTTCTATGCACGAAACTTCTCCGTTATTATCTATAGTATTTGCATTGTCGCATCGATACGAACCTCGAGGCCCTAAGCTACCATCGAACGGGTAATGACAAATCAATTCGTTCAATAACAACATTCATTCTGAAGTCAAATACAAATTCTATGTACAACTTTCCCCATGACTATTTTATTGTATTTGAATTTTAACATCACTACGGACATAAATAAGCCGTAAGCTATGTACAACTTTCCCCATGACTATTTTATTGTATTTGAATTTTAACATCACTACGGACATAAATAAGCCGTAAGCTACATCAAACGGGTACTAACGAATCAATTCGTTTAACAACAACATTAATTCTAAAGTCAATTGCAAATTCTATGTATGAAACTTAGTTATCCATTAATTTGCTATCGTATTCGCATTTTCGCATCGCAACGGACCTCGATCGGTCCCCCAACGCTCATCTATCAATATTATTGGCTAAGGTCAGCGATCGTCACACTATCTTTGTAGTGTCGCTACAAATTTGCGGTGTTAATGCGTTTGCCTTGTAAACTGTGCGCGGAGTAGGGTTGGCATGGACTTTAACCGCAAAATATGCATAGTTCGGCTAAATTCCGTTGACTATGCAAAATTTCAGAAACTTAAATGGCTTAACATAATCTGTGGCTTATCTTGAACGAAGCCTACTAAGGCATTTTAGTAATAAAGATCTGTAATATCTGTAAACAGGTTTATGAATAACCAGCTTCCGTAATTTTGTTATTGGTATCTGTATGTATTTGCTGAATATATCGATATTGAATGCCGGTGTCCGTTTAAACTTAAATCGTTTTCTGATACACAAGCATAATTATGTTAGATACAAGGTCACTGGCAAGTATGTTGTTAAGAGGACTTTCTATATCATCATCATCTTTAGCTGATTTTATATGCCCACTGCTAGCGCACGAGCCTTCCCTATGGATGGATTGGGAGAACAGGCCATAAACAACCACGCAGTCCTGGGGGCTTACCGCCTAACTCCTGGGGGCTCTCGCTATCGCGCTTTAAAGTTAATTCGCGAAATACGCGAAAAGCGATATGACAGCAATATGATATCGCTTTCGAAATGACAAGATGACGCCATAAACTATAGAGCGCGATGGCGAGAGCGATGGCAATAGAGTTAGGCGGTCGGGGGGCTGGTTGTTAACATATGCGATACTAGATTAGATGATACATTTTTGGTCACCATCCGATGACCGGCCTTTGTGAAGACCGGGCGCGTTAACCACTGCGCCAACATTCAAGCCAATGTTTTTTTGTTACCTCCTGCTATTTATTTATATGTACTGACAGCCCTGTTCAGGCGGACATTAGCCACCACAGGAAGGAATAACATCGGACCGGAGTTCCGAGCGATATATCACTACGTTATTGACTATTACGGGTTGTTCTGTATATTTCTGTCCGATAGTTCGCTTGACTAGTGGCGCTGGCTCACTTGATAAATGGAAAAGAAATGGGTGAAAGATTCGAACAAATACATTAGATATGTACTGGCATACAAGTAACTTATGGCTGGCCACCGGAACAGTGATGGAAAGGTGATGTTTTGTTAAGAGTATTGATTACGTTTGACCTTTTTCTTTTTGAGAGAGATTGCTGATTGCCTCTACGGCATTTTCAGCTTCACCGGGCTTTATACGTTTGACCATGTAAGAATACCTACTATTGAAAAATATTTGGGCGGTGTAGGTATTTTTATAATGTTTGTTAATTTGTTTTATAAGTATACACAACACAACTGACTGTGGCCGAAAAATAAAAAAAATTAAAATTATGATTATTACGGACTGACTGGTTTATTATTCCATCATAATTGATATTTTGTTAATACTTGTGCTGATTTTCCTTTTTTTAACATATTTATTTAAACTAGTTTATTTTGTATACTTTATTGACATTAAGTTTGATTTTTATCAACATGCTCGCTCTGACGATTCGCTGCGATCTGAATCAAAAGGACTACATCGAAGCCGTGATCAAAACAGCCTCACGAAAACTCGGTGTCCTGAACAGAGTGCGGCGATTCTTTACGCCTGAACAGTTGTGTCTTTTGTACAAGACACAGGTACGGTCTTGCGTAGATTATTGCTCGCACATCTGGGACGGTTCCGCAAAGTATCTTCTCGATGACTTAGACGCTGTACGCATTATCGGCATTGCAGAGGTCACTTATATTCTCGAACCTCTGCAATTGCGTAGAGATATAGCATCACTCAGCGTCTTCTATCGCTTATAGGCGAGTGCTCTGAAGAACTCTTTGACCTTATCCCACCTTCTCCCTTCCTCCATAGGAGTACACGTGTCTGTCACACCTATCCCATCGCGCACAAAGAAATTTGGTGACCCGTTTCTTTGTCTCACCTCCAAAAGATGGAATAGTCTACCAGCACACGTTTTCCCTCTTTCCTATGATATGGGGTCCTTCAAACGAGTTATGTAATTTTTTAAATGTAATATAATAATAGATTTAATTGATATTAACTTTGAGTTTGCTCCTAGAATCGGATTCAGGATAATAAATCAGAAAAATGTCTGTCTTTCATCCAAGCGTTGACAAACCTCGCGTCCCTATACAATTGCTATTTTATTTTCTCAATTGAGAGAAAAGATTTTTTTGTTTAAAAGCTAAAACTCAGCTCAAAACTCACCTTTCAGATCATGTCTGTCTGAAAAGTTGTAATTGATATTTGCGTCTCGAATTTCTTGACTGGGATCAGAACTCAATTTGCATCATTAAGGTTTGAAAATTTATTCCCAATGTGAAGTTTGACAAGTTCCAATATTGCCTTCAGTGAATATTACATCGCATTAGAACCGCAAAATATTTAATAATTATTTAACGGTATCTAGTGGGTGATCCGGAGGTACTGACCTCAATTCAGTCAAAACGTCGATGCATGCTGTTTTTGATCGCCTACCCGCTTTTCGCAAGCGTGGAGATTAAGCCAATCTCCCCCTTTTTACCTATTTTTAGCACATTGCGAGCTCCGAGGAGTATGAGATTTGGCATAGTTAAAAGTCATAATAATAGAGAAAGTGCAAAAATATAAAATTCATATTTATAATGTGTTACATTGCATTGTATGAGTAATACGTTTTAATTCAATAAAAGGGCAAAGGGCCAAAGGCCTTTGCCCAGCTGTGGGACAGCATACAGGCTAAACACTGTAAATGTTTCGGAGAGCAATTTAAGCCGTTGGTACTGTAGTGATCGGGACTATTTGGTTGGGCGAGCATACTGGCAGCCGTCGCGTTCTGCGTTTAAACTCATCTTGATTAAGAAGACACACATAGAAGGAAACAAAAGATCGCGGAGCTTTTACGTCAGTTAATTAAATATTAACTATGCCATTGTAAAAAAATTAGTTACAATGGCATAGGATGGCAGAGGTTAGTTGTAAGAATGTACCTTATTAAATATTAAAATTTTGATAATTAATAAAATTTAGTTTCTCCCCATCCTTCTAATGATTGACGACCTCCTTGGTCGAGTGGTTTGTACACCGATTTTCATGGTGTCGCCATCTCTGAGGTCCCGGGTTCGATCCCCGGTCGGGTCAATTAAGAAATTATTGTTTTTCTAAATTGTCTCGGGTCTGGGTATTTTTTATGTATAACTAAGTATTTTAAGTATGTTTATCCGTTGTCTAGTAACCATTTATCGAGTTTTATAACGGAGCTTCTCTTGGGCTAGATAATTGGTGTGAGTGTAAGAAATTGTAATTGTTGTAATTGAAGTATATCTTAATCATAAACTCACACTCACTGCTCACATAGGCAGCCTAATTGATGTGCAAATTAAAAATGCGGGTGATTCAAAGCATTTAGGTTCTTCCACTATCAGCTTTAAAATTTTTCTTAGTAGCGTTCAGCGCCAAATCGATTGACCGGTTTTCCTGGAAATTACTTGAACTATGCCGGGGAAAGTCGGGGGAACTTTTAAAGCGCTCGAATGCGCCCTAACACTTTTTACAATGAAACTAGTTGAGATACAATTTTATGACCAGTTTTATGTATAAAAGTCGTTTACACGCTGTTGCGGAATAACGACGTTGTTATGTTTCGATTAAAACAATTTTTATTGTTTTACAATTTCGGTGTTACACAGTGCGCAGCAAAAACTTTGAGGAATCAGTAATGATAGTTCGTAAGTAGCATTCGTTCGTACCGCGTAAGTGTTGAAAAAAAATAAAATAAAGTTGAAATTGTTTAATTTCAATAACAAACCACATGTTTACAGTGTTGTGGTGACGTTTCTGGTAAGTATAATAATACCTGTATCAGGGCGTCACCGCTCTTCCAATTTGTCTTATCTTACAGGTATATGTGAAATTCAAATAAAACAAAAGGCAAATAAAAAGAAATTAAAATGATTGTGTGTCTGTGTCTGACTGTGTGTATGTGTGGTGAGAGAGGGGGTGTATGTGTGTGTGTGCTTTGCAATTTTGCAAGTGTTACTTACTAACTTAGTAACTACTCTTGGCCTCCGAAACGAGAACTCGCCACTTTCACCTGTCCATTGCAATCTCTTGCCTGTAAGTAAGTAAGGCTGAAAATATTTAAATATTTACTCCGTTGTTTTGTCCCGATAGTCGTTTCAGCAAACGGTCTGATAGCGAAGGATAGCATTAGGTTTTTATGTTTTAGTGTTTTTATCGTCAAATACTGTAAAAATCTAGTTTTGAGAAAGAAAATAAATAAAGAGTATAATGATAATTAAATTATTTATTCAGACAGGGTCCATTTTTGTTAGTAACAATAATCCCTAAAAACTATGTTAGAAATTATAAATTTTAACTATTTTCTATGATACTATGATAGGCAGGCAGGCAAATGTTAATTAATGTGTTAACCTATACTACTATTTAAATCTGTAGGCTCTTTCTGTACATACATATTTTCTGACAAATTTTGGGGTAAATGTTCGTTATAAGACTCACTGACACCAAATCTACGATTTTGAAGTTTTTCTCTGTTAGTCCTTTTATAACTCAAGAACGGCTTGACCGATCTTGATGAAAATTTGTATGTAGTAAGAACATGAGATTGTGCAAATGATAGGCTATAAAAAAATTCGCACAGTGAATCGGGCGGTTGATGGCTAGTAGCGTATAAGTAAATGCTAACCTTTATTTAGATTAAAATGACCGAAGTAAAGATAAGTTAATAAACCCATCTACATGGGCTAACCGTCCTGTAATAACGACTGCTTTCGATAAAAAAAATTAGGTTAAGCGAAGCATGCTCCGACAACATCAACAATTTTTGGTGCATCACTTAACGTCAAAGCAATTTTGTATCTTAAGCTGGAGTTTGCAGCCTCGCTAGGAATAATGCAACATTACCCTGCAATATCTGGGAGTAATGTGTTGTGTAATCGTTTGAGACGTGACATGGTACCACATAGTTTGTCAGGATGTTAGAATGTAGCTAAACAAATTTGTCAAGCTAGTAGGTTTATATTCGTTATAAATGGTTAGTTGTTAAAATAACAAAATAAAATCTTTAGGTGGGGTATATACCATAATACTATATATATAGAGTATTTTTTTATTGCACAGTACAATCAACGACCTCCGTTGCCGAGTGCCTTGCACGTCGTACTTTGGGCGGCGCTTACTCTAAGGTCCCGGGTTCAATTCCCGGTCGGGTCTATGTCGATAGCGAACTTTTCGATATTGTGTCGGGTTTGGGTGGTGCTTTAACTACTTACCTTGGGATCAGAACAATGTATGTGATGTCGTGTAATATATTCTAATATCGCGCCGTCGCTGAATATCACAAAAGCAAAACAAGATGTTCGCGAAATATCATATTTGCAAAACACTATATTCGCAAAACATCATTATACTCAAATCACCACATTCATACAATATCATTTTCTTGAAACATCATATTCGCAAAATAACATATTCGCAGAAATATTATAATAGTCTAATATATTTAAAAAAAAAAGTACATAAGCAAGTGCTTATGGATAAGACCAGATCTTTATCGCCTCAGGGTAAGCGACGATAAAGCTAAAGGAAAAATCTACTGATGTAGATTTTGAACAAGCCTTTGCACAACCTAATCTAAATACTATATGTTGTACCTTACCTTACTGGAAATTGAACCAGGGACGGATGGTCTATAAGTCAATTCTGTTAATACTTACAGATACAATAGGATTTTAATCGTTTGGCGGCGATGATCAACGCTCGCGCATAATAATATCAAAGATTAAGTTTTTTTTAGACGAGTACACAACAGATGACAGTCAACATTAATATAAAATAGCAATAATAATAGAACAGTGCAAGACCGACATCCAGAAAACGTACACACAGCTAATCATGCGGATGCGAAAACAATGGAAATGGAAGATTAAGCAACGAAACAATCAATTCTTATTTTTTTACAAGCTATTATTTAGTTTCACCTGTCTCGATGTTTGTAATCAAATTATGCAAGTTAAATTTGATCCACTTCCCGGATACCGATTGAGCTGAAATTTTGAATGCATGTGTAAATCGGATGGCAATGCAAAATTATTTTGAATATGAAGCTGATCTGATGATGGAACCGGAAGGTGGCCATAGGAACTCGGTAGTTAAATGACACAGCTCCATCGAGTTTGGACTTGTTTGGTCCGTCTTGACGTGTACTTTGATGCTACATGTTAACCAGGGTCTGATGATGGAGCTGGAATATGGTCAGAGGAACTCGGTAATTAAACGACACAACCCCATCAAGTTTGGGCTCGTATGATTCGTCTTGACGAGTACTTTGGTGCTAGATGGTAACCAGGGTCTGATGATGTAGCTGGAAGATGGCCATAGGAACTCGGTAATTAAACGACACAACCCCATCAAGTTTGGGCTCGTATGATTCGTCTTGACGAGTACTTTGGTGCTAGATGGTAACCAGGGTCTGATGATGGAGCTGGAAGATGGCCATAGGAACTCAGGAAAATAAGAATGAAGTGGATAGAATGAGAAATGTTACAAACAACTAACCAGTAATTTCATAACTAATTAATATATAAAGTTATTAAAATATAAATTACATACAGCATTAAGTGCACACATTGTGAGTTGTGGGCGTACTACGGGCTACATAACAGAAAAACACTCGAACTACGCCGTAGTCAATCTTGCATCAAAAAAGTTAAAAATAAAATTAAAAGAAAAAATGTATTACTTACTTGTTAATATAAAAAAAGAAATATAAAGTTAAAAATAATTTAAACCTGATAATTAAAAAATCTTTTCATCTTTTTTATAAATAAAAGCGTGTTACATTTTGATTGCAAAAGAGAAATAATGAAGGTGTATAAACACGCAAAGATTTTCTTATTATCAGGTTTCAATTATTTTTTACTTTTTACTTCTTTTTTTATTAACAAGTAATAAAAGCTTGTTTTTAAAATTTTTTTTTATTCACTCTTTAGGTCAACTTGATGGGTGATTCCGTGCTTCGTAAGGCACTTAAAGGCAGTCGTTAATAACCACCAATCCGCACAGGGCCCACGTGGTGGTTTGTGGCCCGTTCTGCCTGTTCATACACGAGGAAGGCTCTTGCACAGCAGTAGGGACATAAAATGAGCTGATGATGGTGGGTAAGAGTCTGATCTTTTTAGACCTGAGCCTTGCAGTTTGTTTCATTTCATTTTTAAATACAAAAATATTTACAATAAATGTTTTATGAATACCAAGTGTGGATACATTTTTAAAAACACAAGGGACCTGACAATTAATTTTAATTACTGGTAGAGTCACTCTTAAATTTCGTCACGACTTTACTTTTTTGAAATTCAACAATAATGAATGGCAAAGCAAACAAAACATACGAACTTAAAAAAATATAACAAAAGGCAATGGCACTCAAGGGTGGTAAACGACAAAAACCTCGGACAAAAGGAAATAAGTCTAAGGGACGTTCGTACATTCATCTTGAGAGCCGAGTCACCTCAAAAATGTCTAATGCAGACTAGGAAAAAACCGCGCATTTCTCCTCATATAACAATTAAGAGGAGCTCGGCGGTGCTGTGGCTAACGCGCCCGGTATTCGATTGCTAGGGTTAAGTAACTTTTGCAAAAGTAGGTCATTGGATGGGTGACTAAAAATTCATTATTTCGAGCTCGAGCCACGTAAAGCTGTTGGTCCTGGCTGCATTAGCAGTCGTTAACAACCTTTAATCCGCACATGGCCCGCGTGGTGGTTTATGGTCCGTTCTCCCTATTCATCCGTTGGGAAGGCCCCAGCAGTGGGGACATAAAATGAGCTAATGATCGCCTCGGTGGTCGAGTGACAAAGCGCTCGGCTCGATACCCGAAGGTTCCGGGCTCAAGTCCCTGGTCGGGCAAATGTGTTTCGGATTTTTCGATGTGTTTGTGATCACCAACCCGCATTTGGCAACCGTGGTGATTAGGCCATTACCCATCTGTTGTAGTGATAACTTGGTTTCAATGATGGAGGCCTTTGCCCAGCAGTGGGACAGTTATAGTTATATTTACTTACACCAAAAATATCGAGGAGACAAACTCCTTGTTTTCGAGAGTATAATTATTAAAAACTATGTTTTATTGCAAACATAAAAAGAAACTTCTAGCTTTCTAGTTGTGTTGTCTAGTAAAATGGCTAAGACAGATGTACACAAAGCACGCACAATAATGAAATTGGTACACACAAATATAAATATTATAAAGTTCTCTCAAATCTCTTTAATACAATCCAATCTAAAGGTTTCTGTTTAATCGTAATTAAAACCAAAAAACCTGACCTGTATTTATGTATATACATGTGTAAAATACACAATACAAAATCTGTATACAAACGTCAACGCGTTAAGTCCCACACAGGTGAATCTAGGTACTTCACGGGAGCGTAAGATTCGGCCCGCCCGACCGTGGCTCCTAGCATCCACCTTTGAACCTTCCTTGAGTTTCCGCTTCATAAAACCACCTTCTTATTCCACCATTGAAGCGGTCCGAAGTGAAGTTCACTAGCTGACGTGAATCGGAATTATCTTGCACTAAACATTTATATGTTAAAGTAAAACGGCTTATTTAGTGATACACGATAATGAAAGCAATAACGTTGAACATATAATATTATTAAGGCACTTGAAAGGCAGGTCGGCACCGGCAATATGAATTAAGGGACAAATTGCTAATTTTCTGGAGGAGCAAAAATATAAATTTGCAAAATTGTTGTCTTGAATTGAAACAAATAAGAATACTTTAAATTTAATTTTAAACACAGTGAGTACTTTTATTATCACATTCATTTTAGGTTTTAGGCCATCGAGTACCTAAGTGTAGTAAAACTAAACACCCTGTACAGAAAACCCCTAATTATTTTGGCGTTTGAAACTTCAACGCAAAATGCTCGTGAACATGCAGAAGAAAAAAAAAACAAAAGTGCGTCGGTTTTCAAATTACTGCGAAGTGCATGCTTTTTTTTAAATTTCAATTAATGTTAATTTAAATTTTGCTATATTGTTAATTTTTATTGCGCATTTACTAAACTTTCCTTTTCTAACGTGAAGTACAAAGTCACGTTACGACGGAACTCTACACTATATTGGGAAGTTCAAACTTTTTGGAGCTTCGCATGCAACCGCAAGTTCGCGTATAGAACTTGGAAGCCTCTTTATTGTAGTTTATACCTAATTGAAAGTAGATGGGAACTTAGCGAGCTACTAAATTTTTAATTACAACTTCACTTAATTAGGTTTTGGAATCCGACAATTGTAAACTATAATATATAACAAGATATTTTTAAGATTGCAATTTCTGCGTGGTTGTTTGGTTTGGCGATGGTGGCTGGAGTGTTATGATAATATACTTAAGGGTGCTAGGTGCCTTGTGCGAGTTTTCTTTGTCAAAAAGTTAACGAAAACGAATTTTCGCGCGGCAGCTTGGCTGTGGTTGCTTATTGAAACAGTGCAATACATATTGTCGTTTTCGTTAAAGTGATCAAATTGCAAAAAAAATCCCACTAGTCACCCTGAGTGCGAGAATTTATCGCTATCGAATTAAAGTAATCAACAATTGGTCTGGAGCCCAAGTAGCACCGCCTCAAGTTAGTTTTACAAGTGCGTCACTACATTTTTTTATTTATTATATAGAAAGAAACGCCTTTGGTTATTTTTAATTTTCTAGGTTCAACGTCTCAGTCTTATGAAATTTCATAGGCCCTTAAATCATGGCTTAAGCTTTAATAATAAATAATAATAATAATAAATAATTTATTTCGGAATAAGTTGGTACATCTTCCATATTAATTCTTTGTTAGTAACAATGATGACTTACCTATAACTATGTTAATATATACAAAAAAAAAAGTACTTATTTATGTTGCAGCCAGGTTTGAGGGCTTGACCTGGATAGTAGTCCAGTGTCTTAAAATCGCCCCCTCGAACTTACTTGAAACCGTTTGCAGAATGCTGTAGGGGCTGGCGCGTACCCGCCGCCATAAAGATGCAACACGTTTGCGCATCACACCATAAAAATCGTCCGTGCGCGCTTCCGCAAACACACCAGTATCGCGGCAACCCCATCAGCGCACCCTTCTGACATACCGGGTCAGGTGTTCTTCCAATTGAGCTATCGTGGTTCTAACCAGCCCGCCGAAATTATTCAACACTATTTACTTTTTACTTTGAAAGCCAAAGGCACCCATTCAATGTCAACAACTACCGTCATTAACACCCGAACATAATATTTTTACAAATACTAAAGATCAGTTAAGAAGTAGGCAAGCTATTTATAAAATGTTTTTGTTTTGTTTATATAATTTTAACGCAAATTTTGTTGCGAAACAAATTGCAAAAACACAAATGTTGAAAAATTTCCACGAGCAGGATTTGAACCTGCACCCTTCTGACAAACCGGGTCAGGTGTTCTTCCAATTGAGCTATCGTGGTTCTAACCAGCCCGCCGAAATTATTCAACACTATTTACTTTTTACTTTGAAAGCCAAAGGCACCCATTCAATGTCAACAACTACTGTCATTAACACACGAACATAATATTTTTACAAATACTAAAGATCAGTTTTACCGCAACAAAATTTGCGTTAAAATTATATAAACAAAACAAAAACATTTTATAAAGAATGCAATTCTGAAAAGCCAGTCTAGCCTCCCCATGAGCTTGCTTTACGTGCCTATTCCAACCGATTACATGTTTCTTTCGCTTAAAAGATTTTTTCTTATAACTGTGTTTAGCGGCACACCTTAAACTATTTATAATTTTATCGTACATTTTATTTATTACTATTCTATGGTCTAAATTATTACAAAGGTTATCACAACAATTTCTAAACTCCTCGGGAAAATCTATATCTCTTAGTGCCTTATAACAAAGCTCATTATATAATTTCGTATCATGAAAGTTTCTTTCTCCCCACCCGTTATTATCACTACAACTCCTATCACAAATATATTTATGTCTTATTAAATCTAAGTTACATTCTAGCGATAACGAAAAGTGGTCTGACCAGTTCACATTGTGATGTATCTCAATGTTTATAACCGCTTTCCATCTCGCCTCTGATACAACACAATGATCTAACCAACTTTTGGTGTAATGAACATCGCTTACGTACGTGAATGAGTCCGATCCCAGTCCCAAGAAGTCAATATCCGCACGCCTTCATCCTTGTTCCTCACAGAAATCCTTCAGCTCGTCACCAAAACGGGCAACCGGGTGCGCATTATAATCACCCAACATGAACACTGAGTCAATGTTACACTCTTGCACAATGGCCGCCATCTCTCCAAGACACTCCGTATACTCTGCTAGATTATCTACCGAATCAGTAGGCATGTATACACTGAATACTCCGATCCGATCCGAACCCTTCGGAGAATCTAGTAGGGCACGGGGACGCGCACTTGTGCGCGATGCCGTTCCCTCTAGATAACCTCTGAAGGTGATTCGTTTCACACGGCTTGAGGGACCCTTTACGTTCCTCGCCGCCCCCAAAAAGCCCGGTGAAGCTGAAAATGCCGCAGCGGCAATCAGCAATCTCTCTCAAAAAAAAAAAAAAAAAAACACTGAATACAAAAAGCGCACTTTCGGCTAACACTATTTTTATAGCCGTTAACCGCACACTCGCACACTGCACTATTGTCACGTTGTTAAAGAGATTTTTACGCCATAACAGCGCGACACCGCCATACGGTCTTCCGCGAAGTATCCCGGCGCCTGTATCTACCGCAGACTTCCCCGTATACTGGAACTCCGCTGCCTAAGAAAGGAATGTTTTGCGGCAGCAACCACGTCTCCTGCAGAGCTATGATATCAGCTGTTCGACATAAACTCCGGACACCGTCAACAGATCGTGTGATAGATAGACACTAATCTAGTAGACTTATTCATATTAAAACTTATTATTTCTCGTCATTCAAATCCGACTTCTCATTTCTATCCTATTTCTATATTTAAAATAACTCTTGACAGACGGTCCCTACGTATAATCTCATAAGTGAAAATCACAAATTTTTAAGGAGAGCGAGCGGTTTGAAAGTGTCTTTATCAATAACTTTAAAAGTATACAAGCTATGATTACCAAATTAGGCAAGTAAACAGTAGGTTAAGTTAAGAATGTACTGAATATATATTTACTTGATTTATAATATTGTATATATGTTATTTTACACATACTCAACTTTACGACGGAACATACAAATCATTTAACAAATCAAATGACGCTTACTGAATTTTACATGGGGAGTTGCTTGACGTCAAATTTTGTATATGGTATTTAATGATTTTGTTTTCGGGAAACTTTTTGGTTTAATTTAAGATAGGGTATTAGACAAATAAATTAAATTGTAAAATAGGTATATTTCTAAATTAACTTTTATTTACATAAATAGTTTCAAATCACATTAAACATTCATAAGTTTTTAATGATATTATAACATAAATCAGTCTTTTAAAAAATCAGTATCAACAAAAAATACTAATATAATCACTTTTGTCTATAGCAGGAGCAGGTATATTTAAAGTTTTAAACATTTGCTTGCTTCTTTGGCTCATTTTGTCACGATTTTATTGAAACCAAATGATGCGGCTGCGCTAGTCGACCTTGCGTGCGCAACTGACACTAAGGGTATACGACAGGTCCCTCGCGCAGTGACGCTCGACAGACGTATCATTCACTACCGACATACTACGGCGAAGAATTTAATTTAAATTGCAGTTATAGTATTTGACATACTTAGAAATCTCGATAGGTAATTATTGAACTTTTTCACTTGTTTGTTTCATAGACCGATAGAGTTAAATCAGGAGATGACAATTAAACAAAAAACTGAAAATCACGGATGTGCCCCATCTGGTATTATACTTAGGGACCGTCGCTGATCTTTTAACCTTTTGATTACCATATTCTTCCATTAATTAATACAACTAACGTTGATTCATTCACATTTAAAACAGCATTTTTTCATTAAAATCTTGTTACCCTGATTAAATATTTTATTGATGAAAATGGCTTGCATTTTTTTTATGCCAACGTTTATAGAAAATTTAATTAATTTCACTTCAGAAAATTGGGTTTGACCGTACCTACCTACCATATTTAATATTTATGAAGTATTTATAAAGAGAGAGAGAACGCAAATTGGAAACGCCAGGTGTTTGTAAATTATACAAAAGTCGGTAAAGTTCAAAGGTTATGTAAAACTTCAAAGCAAATTATAAATCAGCCAAAATTAATAGACGATTGGTACTTCTTGGGCCTTCTTTAAGCCATCTTTGAGCATATAATTATTAAATAGGTATATACCCTTTGTTGTAATCGTTTAACGTATGACGTTCAATTTATTAATTGAAAAGAATTAATTCGTCCAAAATAAAACGTAAATATAAACTAAAGTAACTAAAACTGTTACGAAACTAAAATATGACGTCAAAAAATTCCTCCGCGTCGCTGCCGACTGGTAATGTACCCAAGAGACTGGCGGCATTGCCACGTTGTATGGCAATGCTTAGCCTCTGGCCAAGGTAAAAGCCAGCCCTTGGGTCATGGGAAGTGTCAACCAGCCGTTTGGAGATGTCATTAAACAAAACATGAGCACTCGGACCCCAAGGTCCGAGGGTTTCCACCCCAAACGGCTCGGAAATATAAATGCTGATAAGGTTATTATAGCCGCAGCAGTAGCACCAGCACAGCACGCTGAGCTAGGAAGATGGGATGGCGCAAGAGTATCGACACAAGTTGCATCCCATACTAAAGGCCTACCCACCCTCCATGGAAATAAAGACTTGCCGTCCGGTCGCTTGCCATCGTCGCGAGCCAAGCCATTGGGTTCTAATACAGCTGGAACACCGACGGTGACAAGAGCTCGTCGGATGATGTCATTAATGTTCGCGTGCCGGGCTAAGCGGCCCGCACTTCGGCTGCAAGACAGAGCGTGGTGTCCGAGGCCGTTGACAACTTCGCCACAGTGACTGCGATGGAGCTCCTAGACGCAGGGAAGCAGACTAATTAATTTAAGTCGGTTTTTGTAAAATCAGATGTAAGCTTTACAGTACATATTTTTCTTTTAGATTTAAGCACTACGCCGAGTATATACTACACACAAATACAAAGTACAGTTACGTATACCGTATACGTTTATTTAAACCTAAACTAACTTGTTGCTTCATCTTTTCACTATGTGAATTGGATTCTCGGCTCGAAAACAAAAATTCCTCTCATAAAATTCAACATTAAACCATTAATAATTTAAACCTCTCCTTCATAACTCTACAAATTCATATCGCCATCTGAGAATTTAAACAAACTTTCCACACAAGTTCACGACAGTTGAAGTGACAAAGAATAATTACGAAACACCTAGCTTCGCACCTCCGCTCTGTCTACTGCGAAAGATATATGTTTTAACTTCGTTGGTCGCTGTCCAAGCTTATGAGAGTTAACGTCAGCTCGGAGGCAGGAAGTTGCTGTGACTCGCAGCGTCTGACGGCCGCGCCACTTGCTTACTGCACGCTGCACAAAACGGAGCATCACTGCAGCAATAATAACAAAACATACCGAAACCTCACAAGAGTTAGCCACAGTTTGGAAGCAGGAGGTTGCAGTGAATTGTAGCTTCTGACGTGTCACTTACTTACTGCACGCTGCACAGAGCGAAGCATTTACTGCAGCGAAAATAATAAACTCATATATCGAATACGAAAAATTATGAGAGTTAACGTCAGCTCGAAAGCAGAAAGGTGCTGTGACTCACAACGTCTGACGGCGGTGTCACTTGCTTACTGCACGCTGCACAAAACGGAGCATAATTACTGCAGTAATCATAAAACGACATCTTAAAATTTTATGAGAGTTAACCTCAGATCGGAGGCAGGAAGTTGTTGTGACTCGCAGTGTCTTACGAATGTGAACTTGACCCTCATCTCATCTGATATTAAGCGATGATAAGGCCGAGGGTGAGACTACTGAGAAACTGGCTATCTTATCAACAAACTATCGGAACACAGCAATCTTACTAACATTAATGCCATTGTTATGGTGACATACTTAGATAAGATGGTAGCTAGCCAGGCGATCTATTGCAGTTTACTTACAATGTACGAGTAAACACAGTGTAATGCAAATTTACCCTCATAAAACTTAATAACATGATTTTATCGATAATACTTTTTATTTTTAAGTGCTAATTGCTGCACTGAAGCTGAATTAAATATTTATAATATTTATAAAATACAGAAAAAAATTAAATGCTTACCCGACTCAGTCAGGAATCGAACTTGGGTCTTCCACAATCCGGGCGGCTGCACTGACCATCGGTTGCAATAGACGATAGTTCGATAGATGGCACTGTGCCGCTAAAAAGCACTCAAAAATTAAATAGCAGTGAAAATATTCTATTAGCATAATGGTCAGTGCAGCCGCCCGGATTGCGGAAGATCCAGGTTCGATTCCTGGCTGGGTCGGGTAGGCATTGAATTTTTTCACTGTATTTTATAAATATTATAAATATAATTATGAATTTATTGTTCGTCATCAATTCGTGAACCGTGTCGGGGAGGACAACTCTATTATATCTCGCTTAGAGGACGGTGCTCTTATTACTTAGTTATGCCTAAAACTTCTTTAGTCTAAACTGCAATGCTGTACACAAATTGTAAGATTCACACCTCCAGGTCTAGTTGGTCGCGGCCATTAAGCTTAAGAAACAATGTAACAATTTAAAGTTTCGCTATGCATTTTGTTTTCGATGTTTATGTTAATTATTTGACAAACACTCAAATGAAAGAAAACTCACTAACCTGATCTTCTATGTGCTTGTGGAAGTATTCATGTGGGAATTTCCATAGCAGGAAGAGCCGAGATATTTGTGGTGCTGTTCTGACATAACAAAAAGAGTACATAAAAATTTGGTTTTGGATTAGATTAGATTAATTATGTATTAGCCAACATTATTAATACAATATTAGTTAGTAGTATCTTAAAGCCTATATTAGGTTTGTCGATACTAAAAAAAATAAAATAAAAAAAAATAAATTAATAAATTACTTTTGCAAACGGCTAAAAAGGTCTTATGGAATCATATTGCAGGAACTTCAAATGTTAACTTAATAATTGTTATTTTGCCAATTCTAGTGTCAATTTAAATCACATCTAATATATAAAATTCTCGTGTCACGGTGTACGTTATTGAACTCCTCTGAAACGGCTCGACCGATTTTCGTGAATCTTAGCGTGCATATCGGTTAGGGTGGAGAATCGGACAACATCTATTTTTCATCCCCCTAAATGTTGAGGGTGGTCCACCCCTAAATTTTTTTAGATTTTTGAAATTTTCCAATACAAAATGATTTGTTTGTAGTGTTGTCATGGAAACTGTCAAAGCGGTACGAAGTCCGCCGGGTCAGCTAGTTAATTAATAAAATGTTTATTGCCACATATTGGTTTTTATATTTCATAAAGTTTAAGATAGTCAAAAAGTTTTGAAGTAAAGATTAACTATGAATTTACCCGGAATCCTCCATCTTCATGGTTCATCAGGAACTGGTTATCTTACCTAAAAAAAACACCGATTCAGATTAGATGGTAGTAGCTAATCAGGCCATCATCCAGGCCAGTCCACTGCTGGACATAGTATTTGTGTATTTCTAAATTAAGTTAAATACTCTCGTAACAAGGAAGTTTGCCCGAGCTCGCCTTGCGATTGCGACGCTACGTATCGCCCCAGATATTATGAAATATATCGAAGTGAAGGCTTCGAGTTAATTAAATTTTCTTAAAACCCGCGCTCTGGGGGTTTTATCAAAATGTAGTTAAGCGCCACACAATTTAGCATTTAAGTTGTAAACTCCGCCATACGTCTCGCGTACAACCGCATTCTTAAGGATTTGTGGAATCTTGGAGCTTGAATACTAAATTGGGATGCGATTTTCAGGCGAACGGGTTATCTACAATAGAATATGTTCGGTTATTACGTTTCAATTATCGCAAGATTCTAAAATTATGTAATTAAATATAATTAATAATGATGAGAAAAAAAAACATTTATTTTCAAGCAACAAAGTCACACAAAGTAACAGGCCTATAGATACCTTATAATCTAACATATAAATACTAATATATAAACATTTTTATAAGTAAATACATCCTTTTTTCTTATGATATGAGGTCCTTCGAACGAGGCGTGAAGAGGCATCTTGTGGGCCGGCAGAGTGCTGCGTAGTTCTCACGCTGCACTAGTTGTCTTCGCATCTAGACTCCTCCCCGATCCGATCTGAACCCCTCAGAGAATCTAATAGGGCACGGGGACAACTCAGATATATATTAGATATTATAGATATATATTTTTATCATTAATTAAATAAATATTAAACAAGATAAATAAATATTAGTAAACCACAAATCAGCCGTATTTGTGTGTCGGTCGAAACATAATGAAGGTTGATAAATACATTCCAAACGTTTATAATTAACAACTCAAGTAAGTAATATTAACAACAACCAAATAACAACCAAATTTTAAATTTCATTATTTCAAGCTTTAGTTTTAGATTCAATGTAATGACAATCCTTTTAATTGAATTTTTTATTTTTTAGAAAACGTTAATTTATAAATTATTTTAGCTCTTTGTTTTGTCATTATTATTGTCATTGCTCTGTGATCTTTGAATTAATAATAATTTAGCACAACTTTCTGATCCAGAAATGTGGACCCAACAACACATGAGAAACACTTATTATCTTCAGATATATCACGCAATCAAAGCAATTCAACCCTCTGTATCCTTAGGTGTGACACTGCCATAAAACTATCTGACCCTACGTCCGAAATTTAATGAAACAAAGGATTTCTTGCCCTCCGTAAATTATGGCCACATAAAGTGCTGGTGACAAGAAAGAAAAGTTACAGCTCCTAAAGGGACCTCGGGAGTGGCGTCACAGCAGATTTTATTACTGAAAACACAAAGGACAGGGCCGGCCATCTTGTCCTTTGAGACAAGCAGACAAAAAATTGCCGACGCGCCCGCCGTCCGCCGTCCGCCGCGAAAAATGCCCGATAGTGTTTTGTTTTCTCCCTAATTCTTATTTTTTGTTCTGTGACCATTTTTGTATGGCTCGTGATGTTGTATATCGTTTTTTGTCACTTTTCCTAAGTGCTGTGAGGTTTTGTGTGGTCCGGTTTTCGTCTTGATGAAATCGAAACTGTATAGAACCAAAAAGCATTTTCGCATGTGAACTTCAGTGTCGGACTTCTTGGCGGGAAAGTGAAGAGTCATGTCTGCGGTTTTGTTTTATTTACTTAAATTTGTGTTATGTCGAATATTAATGTGAAATAATGGTGGATTATTAACCGTTAAGTGTTCGTGAGTGTGCATGAGTGTTGGCAAATGAAACAAAACAGTGCAACGTCAATTTTCAAATTCTCTCAAGAAGTCTGCGTGAGGACTTGGTAAAGACCCGCATCTTTACTGAGATACTCGAGGGGTATATCTTCTCACTTCCAATTTCTATTGACATTCATCATCATCATTAGGAAGGAAATATTGTTTATTTATGTATTACTAGTAAGAAAAATTACTTTTTCATTGGCTAAATGCTTGTGCAAAGCCATAAAAAAAACTTCAGTGTCGTTTTGGATAAAACCTTATTGAATGGTTAGACCTTTTTTACTAGTTTTGCTGTCATTATTTTACTTATTAATAATTTCGCAATCGTCGATACCTGATATAAACAAAATATTTATCTATTTTTTTACACAAAAATTTTCTTTATTATATATGTATAACGTAATCTTATTGTAGATTCAATGGTATATAATTCGTCGATGCCGTAGAAAAGATTTGTTTTATATCCCTAATTGTAAGACATCCTGTATACTGTAAATACATGTTCATAAAGCGTGCCTGAAAACTTTATAACGATAATGACAAGTTATCTGATGTAGATATATTTTGCCGTAATGGAAATTCGATAAAAAAGCTTTTTATCACTGATATGTCTAACAGTAATTTAAAAAGGTTCAAATGATCAAAATTATAAATGTCGTTGCTGGATAATTGGTGATCAGACTTTGATTGTTATCACTTTTTTGTCCTTGTATTATTAGTAACACCTTTTTACATATAATATTTTTGTTTCTCATTCCTTGTTGCCTGAAGTAGCACTAACTTAGATAACAGGCTCATAGAATAGAATAGAATAGAATAGAATAGTAACAGTTCATGTTATCAAATTTTGTAAAAATAAAGGAAACTATAGGTCTGTTTATAACCATTTTATATGTAATCTATGATGAAAACTGTATGACCGTTTGTTATCTAATAAATAAATAAATAAATAATAATATTTATCAGCTGCTTTTAATTAATTATAAAGTGAGATACCTACATAAAATATTTATAAATCTTACGCCATGTGCATGTATTATCGATTTCGGATTGAATGAAATTAGATGTTTTAATATAATTTGGAATTGTTTAAAAAAATATTGTTTTTGGTACATAACCGGTCCAGTGGCTAAACTACCGGTCTTGCGCCCAGATGTCTCGGGTGCGATTCTCGGCGGGAACATCATTTTGTACTCGGCTGCCACATTAAGTTCTAGTTATTCAGGCTCTCAGTAGTTGGTTCAAACCATTTATTTCGATATGAACATCCATAACTAGTTAAGTCAAATAGAAAACTAAACAAAGCTGTAATTATTTGAAAATCTTTTTTCGATCGTTACTTATCATCAAAAAAAAACAAAATTCAAAATTTAAAACGATTTATTAAGTTTACGCTACAAATAGCTCTTGTGGACGTCACTATGCCATCGGTTCGTAAGTCTACTCTGGGCGGGAGACCTTGTACTGAGAAGAACTGGCAAGAAACTCAGCAAGAGTCAAGCTCTTTTCTCCCTTACAGGCAGCGTCAAAAATATTAGAAAATGCCCTATCATAAAAGGACACTTTCCATCACAAATAAAATCGCAAAATATAAAGGACAATCACAACATGTAAAAAAACAAAAGAGAGAAAAAATTTATTAAATACCTAAGTTTGCAAAACGTCAGTTACCAGTTTAAATTTTCACATTGTCATACAGTACTAATAAAAGTCAAAATAAAAAAACAAAGTGAAACTATAGACAAAGGTAACTTAATTTTGTTTGTATTTGTGTTAATTTTGTTGGTTGTCCTATTAAATAACATAAATAAACTAAAGGACAAAACACTTCGCCATTCTAAAAAAAGGAATGCTAAATGACAAGCCATCTGACAAGCTTATACCTAAGCTAGACGCTGCAATTCAATTGGACAATGAAGCTTACCATATTGTCCCCGCTTGAATTCAATTTTAATTCTAATGTACAGTCACGAGCAACTATACGTATACACTTTGACTCTTATCCCATTGTATTAAGAGTAACAATTATTTACATATTTTTGCTCGTGACTGTATCCACTCGTATCGGAATGGAGCGTTTGTCTTGCCCGCGGGAAATCAATTGCAAATGTGATGCCTGTAAAACGAGAAAATAGCGATACTTTGAGACATACGCTTTTCGTGTATAAGTACTTCACTATAAATTAGTCAGTTATTGTTATACAGAATGTTCATAACCTCTGGGTAAATATTGAGACTACACATTCATGAAAGTATTATAAAAATCGGTACAATATTTACCGAGAATATCAACTTTTTCAAATAATCACTTTGCAGCAGCCTGTAAATAGCACTAAATAAATGCACCTAGAGAGTTTGATTCTACTCCCAGCGCTGCAATTTTGGTATTTTGATACTTAACACACGCACACACCTTAACTGTTTGCCATTGACATTGTGTGTGCCATGTAACTAAATGTGTCATTTTACTCAAGTTATATCATGGTCAATGATTGATACAGTGTGTTACTATTTGTTGGAGTTTAACTGGGGTTAAATTTATAAGAAAAAAAAAATGTTTGTCATGTTTTAAAATCAGGTGAGATGAAGGCACTGCGCTTACTTGTAAGATATAAAAAAAATTGGTTGCCTGTAAAGTCGATATACGGGCGAAAGTTTTACGTGACAACGACTTTGAGTGGTAAAATAATTTTAATGTGAATATTCATTCGTATAGTAGGAAGAAGGATGAAATAATAGTAACAAATTAAAACATTTATTTATACAAAGAATTATATTTAAAACATTAATTTATACAAAGAATCTCGCACTGAATTTCATATTAACAAAATTTTATTTTTACCTTTACACATACATACGTATTTACCTTTCACTTTTTATGTCTGTCTCTCTCGCTCTTAGGCGGGCTAACCATGCCCGAGTGGAAGGGACGCGTGCCTCTCACTCGCTCTCATTGTGAGCGCATAACGTGAGCGGAGCGTAACGCAGTTTCTTGAAGTGTCACCCGGCAAACCAATTTATAAGACGTTGTCACGTCAAAAAACAATATTTTTTAAATGAATAAAAAAATCGATATTAAGAATTAAAAAAAAATACCTTAAACTTCATCATCATCGTCTGAGTCAAAAGACGACCATTACTAAAGACGTTACCTTAAACTTACCAAACAGTAATTTATATTGTTATTAGTTCAACGAGACAGTATTCAGAGTAACCACAGGGTGCCTAGCGTGTGTTTTGTTTGCTATCCGTATTCGTTCGAATACGTTTACGAAAACAAAAAATAGTATGGCATTGAAGCAGCGCCTCCTGGCGACATACGGGAAAAGTTAAAATTTTGCCATACAAATTCTCGTTTTCGTTAACGTGATCGTATGGCGATTGAAACTTGTACTAGGCAGGCAGAATGCTCTGATTAGTTTTGCATATAGTTAGTGTAAAGTACATCAGACACACAAAATGAATACTCGCTGATAGTTTAAATTCAACTTACCGCCTTCGAGTCTCAGCAAAGGTCTTAGGTAAATTTAATATCAGTTCGCCTGTTAAATTACGCCCCTTTCATATTCAAATTATTTCTAGACGTTGCGTTGTAAGGAACTGTCTGTTACAGTATAGGAAGGTACGCAGTTGGTTTAAAGTACCTACAAAATCTTAATTTTTATAAGTTAATAAGATATGTAACTGAAGTGTCTTTAACTTATTGATGGTGACCTAAGTACTACGATGTTATTGGTATTGTTTTCATATTTTATAAAATAATTTGAAACCGAATTCTAAAACAACTGGTAAAGTTTAATTAAAATTTACTGGGTGACTGCATTGAATTGTTGCTAAAGTAAAAAATAAGTTTATGACACCTACATGTAAAAAAAAAAATACTCCACTACTCTTTTTTGATATCTTACGGGTAAGCACAGTCTTCATCTCAACTGATGTTAAGTGATGATAATGCCAAGGTGGAATTGCACTTTACCCGGAATCCTCAACTTTTGAGACACTTGCTATCTTATCTGCAGCTGCCGGAACACAACAATGCTGCAGACATTAATGTTATGGCGACATATTTAGATAAAATAAATAAAGATAAAAAGGCGGACATACAAATCCTACCACAATTCAAACCGAGTACACGATGTATGCTGGAAATCGAACCCGAGACCACAGACCACTAGACCACACGCGGGTCAAAATTTTTGCGATTAGACCCTGTTTGCTTTGTGCGAATTATAATAAAAATCTTATCTCGTCGTACGTACCTATCGTGTACCTTGGCTCGATCGTGTATCACAACATCTCATAATTATTATCATAACGTATCTTTTATGATAATGTAAGTGTCATTTTTTAACCATATTGTATTTAGGTGAGATGACCACCTATTGCTTATTCAATTTCTTATAAAAAAGTATGAAGAATCTTTATTTGTTTTGTTAGCTTGCTTAGGCTGTGGCGCTATGTAGAGAAGGCGGCTAGTGTAGAATTTCAGACTGGTTACGATACTGGGAGTCTTAAACTACTTCACATGTAATTTTTTAAAGGAGAGATTATATTGCGAGCCGAGGCAACGGCAGTATTAGGAGATTAAATTTTAAAAACTTCGCTCGCCTATTTACCATGCTTTAAGTATGATTGTAACATTTTGTAAAGTTACCCTGAATTCGTAGCACGCCTTTGCCACAACATAAGGAGACCGAGGACTTCTTGGCGGGAAAGTGAAGTGTCATGTCTGCGGCTTTGTTTTATTTTGTAAAATTTGTGTTATGTCGAATATTAATGTGATTTTGTGGTGGATTATTAACCGTTAAGTGTTCGTGAGTGCGCATGAGTGTTGGCAAATGAAACAAAACAGTGCAACGTCACTTTTCAGATTCTTACAAGAAGTCCGCGTGGGGACTTAGTAAAGCTCCACATCTTTACTAAGATACTCGAGGGGTTGGGGGTACCCCCCCATTATAATTATTTCACACTTCTCATTTCTAGTATCATTCATCATCATCATACAGAAAGAAAATATTGTTTATATGTAGTATTTGTGTAGTAAGCTTGTAAGAAAAAATACTTTGACACTGGCTATATGAGCTAATCGCTCGAAGCCGTCAACAAAAAGAAAAAAAAAGGAGATCGAGTAGGTAAGCTTAATACATACCACAGGTGTTGCGAGATTCCGTGTCCGTGAAAGGTTGTCTATGTGTGCGTTGCAAGAGCGCGTTTGTATGAAGCTTTCCTCTTGCAGTCTCCTTTTTTATCCCTTTGCTAAGTTGCTTGTCGGATCTTTTTAGTACGATGTCTCCTTAAGTTTATTAACAAACTGATGGCGTAGTGATATGTAAGAGTATAAAAGCTCAAATGTAGCCTGCAATTTGAATTTAGAAACATGCGCTCGAGGTAGTAATGTTTCCTATAATAATATAGTTTCACAAATACTTTTTTGTTTTCTTATATAGTAATATAATATAGTTAGCTTGGAACTTGGAGAAAAAAATTCATATTTACAAAATACAATTTTACCACTAATCCACCAAATAACCATTTAATCTTGTAACTAAATATAACATATTACAGCATTGAAAATGCAAAAACTTAATAGTAAAAATATGATTATTTACAAATAATTTTACGCAAATATTGTTGCGAACAATTTCCAATTTGAAAAAAGACAAAGAATTTTTGCAACACTTTGTTTTTTTTTTAAATAGTAAAAATATTTCATAATTTTTATAAATGTGTTTTTAAAACATTTTCACCAAGCTTCTTGAAATTCGTCCATAAAAAAAGAGATGTTTCGTAGTAATCTCAAAGGACCTTACCAAAGATGTTTCCCCTAAATTTTCGTAATCTAATAAGTTCTAATGATTATCAAAATTACTTATATTTTCTGCCCGAGAGAGATCTGCAAAGTTATCTTCCAATTCTTAAATTAAATTGCCATTAATAACAAAAAATATATATGAACGCCAAATCTACTTATCTAGAATTGAAATCATTCGTCGCGTTGGAACCCGCATGATAGGTACCCAAGAAGAGATGGGACACACGCCCCAATCATATGATACCGGTCGTAACGATCACGTGATATCAAAATATCTCTTTTATAAATAAGAAAACTAAGTATCCGCTAAGAGTAAATTCAACATTTACAAATACTTCAGAAAAATAATATGTTTACAAGTAAGTTGATAAAAGTAAAGTTTCAAAAACGTGTAAATATGAATGCTGTTTTGTATTATATTAATAAATATGTACAATAAAATAAAGAAATTTGAGTGAAGATAAAGTTTTCATTCGTTTATTCGTTAGACCTACTTTTTCAAACCAGATCAGTACTTTTCTTAAATCTATAAAACATGATCACCGTATGATATTATGCCTATGATGCCGTATGATGATGCTATTATACCGATTTCAAAAAAGTTTATTATCTCCTTTAACAAGAAGAAAAGCACTCAAGATTAATAAAAGCTGACATCGGCATTACTAAGAATAACAAGAAATTACGTAGCCCCTACATTTTTAATGGCAGTTGTATTACATTCTGTGATCTCAAGAGATAACATGAATTTGTTTTGTTTTAATGCATAAATATGTTAATCATCATCTTCATCATCATCATCATCATTATCAGCCCACATCAGTTCACTGCTGGACATAGGCCTCTCCTAATGCCTACTGAGCTCGATCTTAGGCTATTCTCATCCAACTGCTGCCAGTCACTTTCCGTATATCGTCATACATATAAATATCACAAATTACAAACTTTCGTATTCTTTCGATACTGTACCTACTTAGAGACTGTCGATTTACTGGTACTGCACTTTTCGTGTCACTGATATTTTAAACGTAATTGTGACTGCATCGCGTAATGTAACGAACCAGTTACATCACTATTCGAATGCAAGGAGAGTCGAGATCCGATTTTAACTAAATTGAGTTTTATAAGATTTCTGCTACCTCCAGCTGAAATAAGACCTTACAATATTGGTTCAATATACTAGAGATTACGGCTATGAGTTCATTTCAGCTTTGACCTGGGTTTGAAGCAAAATTAAAATTTATTTATTTACAGACAACTTACAGAAACTTCATGTAAATAAATTAAGCTCAATTTATAACTTGGAAAAAGAAAATTGAAAATAATTACAACTAATTACAATATATATGTAATTAAATTTAAAAAATAAAGTGTACAAAGTAGATACTTTGTTTAACATGAGTTTTAGTCACCATTCATTCACCGCATAAATGTTGCTTAAGATGTTGATTCGAGTTAATTTTCAACCAATGACCCTTCGAGCCGGCTTGTTTGTCTGTTTTTATCAGAACAACGTCTCCTCACCGTAGATTTATAAACCGTAGTGACTCAAAAATGCCATGTAGGTATAATGTAATATAATGGTAGGATTCCTAAACCTTTGCCATATAATAGCAGCTCCTATAGTAGTTACCTATATTATAGGTATATTATAGGTTTAGGAATCCTACCATTATATTACATTATACCTACATGGCATTTTTGAGTCACTACGGTTTATAAATCTACGGTGAGAGACGTTGTTCTGAGAAAAACAGACAAACAAGCCGGCTCGAAGGGTCATTGGTTGAAAATATGTAGATTTTTATTAAAAAAAACTATTAATTTTAGAGCTGCTTTCGAATGCGAAGTGTTCTTTGGCCGGAGAGACGTGGAATTTCTCTATGGAATGCCACTCGTGACGCCATCTCATACGAAGATTATTTAGTTATTGTTCCGAGAGCATTATCAAATTGCCACATCAACATTAATTTAACCCGCTGTCACACTCGCAAGTGTAGCGCTAGTGTAGCGTGTAGAAATCTTACCGTGGATTCAGATGCGAATTGTAGAAATATTCCGTACAGAATAGCACTACATGCCAGACCTTTATAATCGAATGAGTTTAAACAGTGAAATTGCTATTATATAATCGAGGAAAATCAAATCCTGAGCATGTTGTAGAATATACCTGACAATTTGAAAAACTAATCAGAAAAAATTAACACTAATAACTGAGCGACGACGTCATAGAGAAACACATTGATGTTTTGACAAACAATTTGCTATGCACTCCTGCTATGTCTAATATTGTCTACTCTTCAGAACAAGAGGTTTACTACATCTACCGATGAAGTGCCAGATTTATTGTCACACACTTTATATTAGGAATCTTTAAACATTTTCTTTATTTAGTATTGATTTTAAAGCTTTTGTGAATGTCACCACACCACAGTCTTATTATGATACAACACCAACCGTTTGTAGGTCTACAGCGGGAGACTTTGTACGGTAGAAGAAACCGCCAGAAGCTCAGTATACTCAAATCATTATAAATAAGTAACACACCGTTTCACACCGTCAATTGTTTCCGCCTTCTGGGTCAGCATTAAATAACCACTAGAGTACATTAATGAAAAAAAAATGCCAGTTTGCGTCGACACTTGATATTGACGGCACAGTAATACATCGTCGTGCACATTACAGTACTTGTCACTAGCAAAGCTTCCATGATGCATATTGCCAGTAAATCAATCCCTGTTTGCTAGCTCTTATGCAAATTAATTCATACTTCAAACCCGAATATATCTACTGTGTTGTGTTAATCCTTAGTTGGAACTAATAAGGTCGCTTTTGGGAAAGCACGGGTGCGGGCAGTCATAAATCTCTTTACGCAAAATTCAAACAAAACGTAAAGTTTCGAACAAGTTGATGTTCGTATTGAAACGTAGAAACATGGCGGCGGCGTTGCCAACACGTTAGCTTCTGTAAGCAGTTTTGACTCTCCTTTGTGTTGATGAACTCGTATTTAAATAATGGTGTATTTACTGCTGTTGGTGTATATAAAATGTTTTTTTTTTTTTTTTTACGGGTAAGCACAGTACCTTGATCTCACCTGATGTTAAGTGACGATAAGGCCAATGATGGAAGCGCACTTCACCCGGGATCCTCAACTAGTGAGGTACTGGCTATCTTATCTCTAGCTGCCGGAACACAACAATGCTACAAACATTGATGTTATGGCGACATATTTAGATAAGATGGTGGTAGCTAGCCAGGCGGACAAACAAGCCCTACCACCAACCAAACAGAGTACACAAACATGTACCCCCCGCTGGGAATCGAACCCGGGACCTCTGGGTCTAAACCGGTGGTCTTAGCCACTAGATCACAGAAAGAGCTTTATTTATCCCTTAACTATTGCTATTTCAAAATAGTGAAGTTTTAATATTGATAGTAGAACTTACGTTAGCATTGTTAGATGTAAGTGCCGTCTTTAGCGGTGAAAAACTCCTCAACAGACCCTGACTTGTGCCAGTCTGGGCCTTAGCGTTCCTGCTGTCTCAGCGATGTCATCACTCCACCTATTTGATGGCCTACCTCGTTTTCTCATCCCATGTTTGGCATGCGTATGTTAAACATATACGTTAAGGTGATGTATTATATAAGGAAATTTAGAACGAGTCACCAACCAAACAGTATGACTTTCCACTGCGTTTTCGAACTAAAGTTTTATCGACTGAAGCTTTATGGGTTGTCTAAGAGATATTCTTACATCGTACGACTCCTGTTCCATATCTCTTCTTATGCGGATTAAAACACACCACCATGACAAGCCCTTGACTAGGGTTGTGACGCCAGTGCTCGAAAGTACCAGCGATCCACCCTTTTTCCTTTAATCATTAAAAATCATCAACTGAATTTAGTCTTTACCAACGATTAAATAAAGACTACCTGCCTTCCTAGCTTTCATTCCGTAAACTTTCAATGAAAACCTTTGATATTTTTTGGGCAAAAACTTGAACAATATGGAATCAAATCTGCTGACAAACTCTTTGCTTTGATACTAAATTCCTGGCCGCTTTTGTCTTTTTTCTCAATCGTTATCCACCCAATGTGTGCACTGTGAGTGCACTACATTTCCTCCGTTCTTGCGCCTTCTTCATCCAACTCTTCCCCGCTACCTTGACAAGGTCGTCAGTCCATCGCATTGGCTGCCTACCTACGTTCCGGTGCCCAACTCTAGGTCTTCTCTTTATAAATGCTAATAAAATAAATAAACAAATTAGTTTACGGGACAAGTAAAGTATAGTAAATTATAACATAAACCACATCTTTATAGTCTAGATAGTAATGTGTATCCGCATTCTTTGACGCGGCCCTGTACCTAATACGCATTAATATTAATATTTTCGCCGAATAACCTTTAAAAACATATAAAATTTATAACTTGTCGGAAAACAGATTATAAATCTTATCTTCTATTGTAACATAATTGAAAAACGTGTCATAGGCATAGCAAACCTGGTTATTTACGCAAATCGTAAATATTTTATAGTTTTGTTTTCCCAAAACTCTTCACACCTGATTAGTACACGTTCTCCAATTATCTTGGGTATAAAAGCTGATTACACTGAGCCACAAGCTCATTCCCACCGGCGTAGTCTCCACTGAATATAGTTGTTGTAATAATCTCTTGTAAAAAGTTTAAATTATAAAGAGTAATTCAAAACTCCAGTTGTTTTACTACGAGTCATCGATAAATTCCTAAATATCTGCAAACTCCGAAGACAGTTCCAACACTTGCCCGAACAGCTACGACGGCGAAGCTCTTACTGGCGCAGTCGGTAGGATTTCTCTGCTGATCAGCCTGTGAAGACAACAAAGGTTTGAACAAACGACTCAAGTAAGTCTGCACAGTTTCATCCTTACTACAATATACATCACCCAGTGCTGGAAGTTTCCTTTTAAGGATAAAAAGGAGAAACCTACATCCAAATAAATTTTGTAAGAGAAGGAACCACATTCAGAGACAGATATCTCGGAAAATCGGTTCACGTTCGATGAGGAATCGGGAGGATCCATAGACTCTCATAAGTGTCGTCCTTCCATATCAAATCAAGTAAGACTGTGAAATCTTGTGACTTTTATGTGCTTTGTAATTGTTGTTAAATTATTTTTATATTTTGTATATGACTATTATTGCGAATGTATAAGCATAGCGAGTGTACTTAAAGAAAAGCGCTTGCAATTTTAAGGTTCCGTAGGTGAGACACCAATATAAAGATCTAATAGTAATCTAGATAAAGTGAGAATTACTTCAATCTTGGCTGGCCCCCATGTTGCGAGATTCACTGTATTATCATTGTATTACTAGCAGATATATATTACATATTAGGGCTTGATCAACCCTTAAGTTAAAATAATCAGCTTATATAAAAGGCGATTAATGAATAATTCACACCACGCTCAACAAGGAAGCGGAGGAACTAATAATAATAATAATAATAACGGGGATAATAGTAATAACTCCCAAAATAATTATTCATTTTTAAATGAAGGAGAAAAGTATATGCTACGCGCTATTCTAAATTTAATTAATCAAATTATTGAAAAAATAGCAGAACTTTTCTCTTATTGTGCGAGATTTTTAATGCGCGCAGAATACTTTAGCTTATAAATTCCTATGAGACTAAGACAGATTCAGCCACCAAAATTAGGAGGTATATTTAATAAAAAAGGAACCAGAAGCTTTTCAACAGTTTTTGTAAACTATAATAAGTTGTATTACTTCGAAGTATTGTCACTAATTAATTGTCCAACATCTGATAAGTGTATTCCTAATCAAACTCTAAATTTGAAACTAAAAAAGTATATTATTCTTTTTAACACTGAGAACAACCATTTTGTTTGCAAAGTAAAAACTTGGAAAATAGAATGAGTCATTGCAGTGAAGATGTAGTAGGACCAAACGGTATGGCAACTATAGGACAAACAAACGATGTAATTGAAAACGAATCAATTACAGGAAAGACTCACATAGTTACTATCCCATCTGACATTTTGAACATAATTCCTTTGTTTGACGGAGATAGTCATCACCTAAATTTATTTATAAAGAAATGCGAGTATATAATAACTAACTTCACTCATACGCCAAGTTTAGAACAAGATGCGTACACCTTGCACGTTATTACATCAAGGTTAACAGGTAAAGCTGCTTCTTTGGTCAGTGACAATGACAATTCAATTAATAATTGGCAACAATTAAAAAAATTGCTTAACCAACATTTTGGTGATCAAAGGTCAGAAGAATGCTTATTGATGGAACTAGAATCAATTACTATAAAACCGGGTGAAACATACTTAGATTTATGTAATAGAATTCAACTAAAACGTAGCAATCTGTTTGCTAGAATCACGGGAGATATGAAACGTGATAGCAAAATTGAAATTTACAATCATATTGCACTCAACGTATTTTTATATAACTTACCGAAAGGATTAATGAGAATCGTTCGTCTCAAGAATCCACAAATATTAGAAGACGCATTGCAAATAGTGATGGAGGAGATTAATTTTAACGAACAATACAAAATGAGGAATCATCATGTAGAAAAAAATAATATCCAAAAAAGACCAGTACAAAAAATACAACCTATAAATCTACCTCAAAATAGACAATACGGAAACAATGGGCAACCAAACAAATTTGGTTATCCAACACGTCCAAATTTTGTCCAAAATTATAGAGAAAGACCAATGAATCAATATACAAATCGATTCAGTTCTAATTACTCTCGTCCGATGCATGAGTCATTTAATAGTAATCGTACATTCAACAATAATTATAGGAACTTTACACCAAATTTTACCCCTAGGAATTTTACCCCAAGACCGCACCAAAATCCAATTCAACGACCTGAAATAAATTATCACGAAGAGTCACCTAATGCTTCCAATTTAAATACCAATTCTACTTATGAAGCCTCACCGAGCACTTCTGGATATAATACTACTGATGGGACAAGAAATAAAAATTTTCAAATAAAAGCCTCGAATTCGAAGAAAATATGAACACCCTACCTTACATATTTATACCAGAACTAAACCACGCCAAGTTCATGTTGGATACCGGCAGCACATGTTCATTCGTAAGCAACAAACTTGCAGACCGATATCTCAGGCAATACAAATTCCAAGAACCGTTCGAACTGATAAGCACACACGGTGTAAGTCAACACAGTGAAGCCATATTAATGCCGACTTTTAAACTATTTCAACAAAACTCAAAAAGTAAGTTTTACGTATACGACATTGACAATTTTTATGACGGATTAATTGGTATGAATATTTTAAAACAATTAAACGCGTCAATTAATTTTGAAAATAACGTTTTATTAACTTCAAATGTTGCAATTCCAATTTCTTATCGGAACCGCAATTCTTTCGAATCAATAGTCGACTTATCACCTCGATCGGAACAGAAGGTCTCGTTACCAACTACTTTACATAATGGCGAAGGACTTATGGATTTTATAGAATTCACTAAAAACGTACGAATACCTGCCGCACTAATAACATGTAAAAATGGATATACGAATACCATTATTCAAAATACTTCGGAAATAAACACTTTAATAAAAATTGATAAACCTTTTGAAGTTACAAAATTTGAAAACATTAACTTTCATCAAACTTCTTTAAGTAAAAATAAAATTAATGAACTTCTTTCTGAAAACATATCAAGATTATGCACAGAACATATGAATGAAGAAGAAAAACAAAAAATTATATCAATTTGTTTTGAGTATCGTGACATATTCCACCACGATGAAATTCCCTTAACATTTACAAACGAAATTAAACATAAAATTAGAACCAAAAATGAAGACCCCATATATATTAAACCATATCGACAACCACCATCTCAAACAAAAGAAATTAAAAATCAAGTCGAACAACTATTAAAAAATGATGTTATTAGACCAAGTCATTCACCATGGAGTGCACCAGTACATTTAGTCCCAAAGAAACTAGACTCAAGCGGAGAACAGAAATATCGTATGGTAGTAGACTATCGTAAACTGAATGAGATCACATTAGACGACAAATACCCATTGCCAAACATTAATGATTTATTTGATAAACTTGGTAAAAGCATATACTTTACAACACTTGATTTAGCAAGTGGATACCATCAAGTTGAAGTAGCTGAAGACGATAGACAGAAAACAGCATTCAGCACACAGTTTGGTCATTATGAGTTTACTAGAATGCCATTTGGCTTAAAAACAGCACCTGCTACATTTCAACGTGCTATGGATAGCATTTTAAGAGGACTACAAGGCATACATTGTCTAACATATTTAGATGATATTATAATTTATTCAGAAAATCTAACCGAACACTTAAATAAAATGAAAAAGGTTTTTAATGTTTTAAGAAATTCTCGTCTCAAAGTTCAATTAGATAAATCGGAGTTTCTTAGAAAAGAAGTTTTGTACTTAGGGCATACTATTACAAAAGAGGGATTAAAACCTAATGACGATAAAATAAAAGCCGTACTTAATTACCCTATACCTAAAACAACACGGGAAATCAAAAGATTTTTAGGACTTATTGGTTACTATAGACGTTTCATAAAAGATTTTGCTAAAATAACTAAACCAATGACATCTTTCTTAAAGAAGGGAAGTAAGATAAATTTAACTGAAGAGTATAAAAATGCGTTTGAAACTTGTAAAACATTATTAGTTAATGCACCATTATTACAATATCCAGATTTTGGGAAACCATTTATCCTGACAACTGATGCTTCAAATGTAGCGTTAGGAGCAGTACTTTCTCAAGGATCTATAGGAAATGATAAACCTGTAGCTTACGCAAGTAGAACTTTGACAGATACAGAAAGTAAATATAGTGCAATAGAGAAAGAACTTTTAGCAGTAATATGGGCAGTAAAATATTTCAGACCCTACCTATATGGAAACAAATTTCTAGTTTACACGGATCACAGACCTCTTGCCTGGCTTTATTCTTTAAAAGAACCCAATAGTAAACTAACGAGATGGAGATTAAGATTACAAGAATACGACTTTGAAATTATCTATAAAAAGGGTTCACAAAATACAAACGCAGATGCCTTATCCCGAATACAAATAAATACTTTAGTGGATAAAATACCTGATATTATTGAAAACGATCCTGAAAGAACTCTAAGTGCATCTGAAGCAGAATATGATCCAGAGACAGATGACGATACGACTTCTGGTATTCCAAAAATAATTTCAGCTATAGACAATAAACCCAAACAAATTTTTGTATATAAATGGTTCAAAGACAAACTTAAAGTTAATAATATTTCTCGTGGAAAACAAGAAATAATTGAAATTCATTTACCTTTAGATAAACCTGATTTAGTTAAACAATTCCTTAAAGAGAATCTTGATTTAAAAACAAAATATTATATTTATTTCCAAGATGATCACCATCGCGATATTTTTACTTCAGTAATTTCAGAATTATTTAAAGATAATTCTTTGAAACTAATTGAATGTACAGAACGAGTAACAGTAATAGATAATGAAGAAGAACAAAAGGAGTATGTTTTAAAATATCACGAAGGAAAAAGCTGTCACAGGGGAATAAAAGAAACCCTAGCCAAATTAAAAAGAAATTACTATTGGCCTAACATGAATGAAACTACAGCCGCAGTAATAAGCGCATGTAAATTATGTAAAAAAATGAAATATGACAGAAACCCCTTAAAACCCCTAATTCAATTAACACAAACTCAGAATAAACCATTTGAAGAACTTTTCATGGACTTATTTTCCATAGATAGTAAAACCTATTTGACCATAGTAGATGCATTCAGTAAAATAGGACAAGCATTAGAAATTCAAAATCGTTCAACCCCTGAAGTCGTGAGAGCTCTAATTAAATATTTTTCTTATTACGGTACTCCACTAAAAATTAGTTGTGATGCAGGGTCAGAGTTTAATAACACATTACTACGTGAAACATTAGCATTGCATAAAATAGATTTACACATAGGAACTCCAAACAACCCAAACTCTATGGGAATAGTTGAAAGATTCCATAGTACATTAATTGAAATTTATAGATTAGCCAAATACGATGAAAAATATACAGATGCTGCAACAATTATGACATATGCAATTATAGCATATAATAATGCCATACATTCTGTGACAGGGTTAACACCACACGAAGTAGTTTTTGGTCATACAATGTCAAAAAGCGTATTCGATATAGATTTTGAAAGAAATTTCATGCAAAAACTTATGTCTGATCATGCTAGGCGCACAAAAGTTCTTTATAAACATCTATCTAAAAAAATGTTAGAGCATAAAGAAAATATTAGACTCAAAAGAAAACACGATGAGCCTAGTACTAGTTTTAACGTTGGAGATACTATTTATACTAAATTAGTAAATCAAAGGAAGGGAAAAGATAAGCCGCGTTACGAAGAAGCCATTGTTAGTGGTGAGACTTCACGAAATATAATACCAGTTAATATTAAAGAACGCGAGACTAAAGTCCCAGTTAAAAATGTTAAACACCCAACCATATATGACCTAGTTAGTACAGGATATAATTGGTGGACAAAACAATAATATGGTATACACTTATCAGCATGTAATATAAGATTGAAAATTGAAATGTAAAATTGAAAATTGTAATATAAGATTGAAAATTGAAATGTAAAATTGAAAATTGTAATATAAGATTGAAAATTGAAATGTAAAATTGAAAATTGTAATATAAGATTGAAAATTGAAATGTAAAATTGAAAATTGTAATATAAGATTGAAAATTGAAATGTAAAATTGTAAATTGTAATATAAAATTGAAAATTGTAATGTAAAATTGAAAATTGTAATATAAAATTGAAAATAAAATTGTAATTTAGAAATTGTAATGTAAAATAGAAAATAAAATTGTAATAAATTGCACTAAAAATAATTAATGATAAGTTTGGTTATGGTTACTAAATATGATTTTTATAATTTTGTTATTAAGAAAAGTGGTTTGGAATCATTACGGGTATAATAAGAGTAACATTAGATTAGATCTTGTAATGAAGTTACAGATTCAACTTGCAGTTGTACAGCAACTTCATTCTTAAGGAGGGAGGAGTAATGTGTATCCGCATTCTTTGACGCGGCCCTGTACCTAATACGCATTAATATTAATATTTTCGCCGAATAACCTTTAAAAACATATAAAATTTATAACTTGTCGGAAAACAGATTATAAATCTTATCTTCTATTGTAACATAATTGAAAAACGTGTCATAGGCATAGCAAACCTGGTTATTTACGCAAATCGTAAATATTTTATAGTTTTGTTTTCCCAAAACTCTTCACACCTGATTAGTACACGTTCTCCAATTATCTTGGGTATAAAAGCTGATTACACTGAGCCACAAGCTCATTCCCACCGGCGTAGTCTCCACTGAATATAGTTGTTGTAATAATCTCTTGTAAAAAGTTTAAATTATAAAGAGTAATTCAAAACTCCAGTTGTTTTACTACGAGTCATCGATAAATTCCTAAATATCTGCAAACTCCGAAGACAGTTCCAACACTTGCCCGAACAGCTACGACGGCGAAGCTCTTACTAGATATTTAAGTCGTGCACTCAGCACACATTATTGGATTTAAGTTTAGCAAAAAACTTTAATATTATTACGTACCCTATTGATGTTTTAGCTATGAATAAATAAATAAACTTTCCTACGCTCACACCAATTATCTAGCCCAAGAGATGCTTCGTTATGAAACTAGTTAAAATGGTTACTAGACAACGGATAAACATACTTAAAATACTTAAATACATACTTATTATACATAGAAAACACCCAGACCCGAGAAAATTTAGAAAAACAATAATTTCATGAAAACCCGTGTACGAACCACTCGACCAAGGAGGTCGTCATATATATCTGCTATAATCTGTGTTGTGTACCATAAATAAATATATTTATAAATAAAAATGTGCTACTAGGCAGTAGTAACAGGCAGATCGGGGCAGAATCCTTCCCCCAACTAAGAGATTGTAGGAAGAGAAGTTCAATCACAAGCATTCACATATACCTATACAATTTTGACTCTTATTCCATTGTCTTCAAGAAACAAGCCTATTCCTTCCTTAAAGGCCGGCAACGCATCTGCGATTCCTCTGGTTATGCGGGTGTTCATGGGCGGCGGTGATTGCTTCCACTCAGGTAACCCGCCTGCTTGTTTGCCTCCTACAAATATTTAAAAAAATTACATAATGCTGCACAAGATGTTTCTTTTTTCACATACACACACACACACACACACACACACACACACACACACACACACACACACACACACACACACACACACACACACACACACACACACACACACACACACACACACACACACACACACACACACACACACAAGAAATTTTGTATCACTCATGTAAATCGAAACTGTTATGTTTACTGTTTACGTAGGAAGAGCGAGGCTTACCTGACTACTTTTCTACTATTCTGACTACTTTTTGGGGTAGCCCCGGTAACTTAATTGTAATTGATTTACCTGAAATAAATACATTTTTATTTTATTTATTTATTTATGTTTAAGTGTACCTACATTTCGTTATTCTTGTTATACTAAGACATGTAAGCAAGCGGTTACATAAACACCAGAAACCTTGAACTAACTTCTATTATCACGCTGGTGTACCTACTAAGAAAAAAATAGCAATTCAACGGTATGACAGACCATAAAACAAGCAAGTAATGCGACAAGGCTAGTTCTACTTGTTCGAAGTAACTAACTTTGTAGATACTAGTTTTCAAGTTTGCCTTGCTGAGATGCTTGTTTGCAATTCATTTTTTAGAATAGAATACGGTTGCTTGGATTCTTTTTTAATAAGTAACTCAGTTTTAGCTTACATACTGTCTTAATGCTGGGCAAAGGTCTCCAGCGTTGAAATCAAGTCATCGCTACGATTCATAGGTATTGGCTTAATCACTACAACAACGTTCTTCCATGGAGACCTACATAATCTTAAACTTACCTTTAAAAACATTAATTGATATCCACCGGGCGTACCTTATGTAGTAATACAATGACAATGAACCTAGGTCTCTAATATGCTCTCACTATAACACAATAAGATTTGTTTTATAGTTGCAGAAAGTGTTTACGAGACTAGGTAAACAGCTGCTTATAGTAAGGACATTGTAGAAGGTACCTAAGTTTCATACAATCGTGAGGCTGTCGTACGGATCTCGGAACAGCTCGGGACAGTCTGAGCGCTGCTGTTGCGAGATTATATAACACAATAAGAATTGTCTTATAGTTGCAGAAAGTGTTTACGAAACTAGGTGAACAGCTGCTTACAGTAAGGACATTGTAGAAGGTAACTAAGCTTCATACGATCGTGCGGCTGTCGTACGGATCTCGGAACAGCTCGGGACAGTCTGAGCGCTGCTGTTGCGAGATTATATAACACAATAAGTATTGTCTTATAATTGCAGAAAGTGTTTACGAAACTAGGTGAACAGCTGCTTATAGTAAGGACATTGTAGAAGGTACCTAAGCTTCATACGATCGTGCGGCTGTCGTACGGATCTCGGAACAGCTCGGGACAGTCTGAGCGCTGCTGTTGCGAGATTATATAACACAATAAGAATTGTCTTATAGTTGCAGAAAGTATTTACGAAACTAGGTAAACAGCTGCTTAAAGTATGGACATTGTAGAAAGTACCTAAGTTTCATACAATCGTGAGGCTGTCGTACGGATCTCGGAACAGCTCGGGACAGTCTGAGCGCTACTGTTACGAGATTCTGTATAAGCCAACCTTCTGAGTCTGCTTATTTTGAGACACTTGTTGGGAATGTGTTGCTTTTGTTATCTTAATTTAATTGTTAATGATTCTGCTAATGTTTAATTTAATTTTTAAGATTTTTCTATAATAATTTTGTAGTAATTTATTTGTAAATCTTGTCGTTATAAAAAGCTTTTTGATTACTGGTTGAACGAATGAATTAATGAATATGGCACCAGATTGGATGAGTGAAGACATAAAAAGGCGGGGGAAAATTGTGAGGGAAGTTTAAGCGGGATGGGGCACTCTTATTCGTATTGTCGGAGAGGACGGACGAATATATAAAAGTGGTTATTGTACTAGCTATAATTTAATTTAATTGTTATAATGCAATAAATCCATGTTAATTAAAGAAGTGTGAAAATAAAAAAAGCTTTGGAAACGTCTACTGTGTTAAACTCTGAACTAAAATTTTATAACACTTTTAAAATAAGACTAATGATAGTGTTTATGTATTGGCTCTAGAAAAATCTCAAAACAGACTTGATTGATAACAAACTAGTTTATAAATAAGGCTGTATACTAATAGTAAATCCGTTTGAGCTTAATAGACCCGCGAATAATGCCAATTGCCGGCTGATAGCGGCAGTCCATAGGGCAATAACATTAATTGATTTCCATTGAGTGCACCTGCTGCAAGCCAACTAACTGTATTCTGTTATTGGTTCTGGATTAACGAAAATTTATCATTTGTCATTCCTTGCATGTCCCGTTTATACAACGTGTAACAGAAAGGTGTGGTCAAAATGAAAAGATCGACAGGGTATACGATCTAGATCTTGTATGCAGAGTTACTAAGACATGATTGTTAACTTTAATTTGTTAAGCAATTTTCAATTAAATATGTCTATTGTGACACACTTTGGATTTTTTCCTTTTTACTGCACATTTTCGTAACACGTTGTATATTATGTAACTCGTATGTCGGTACAAAGATTGAGGGTACTGAAAATAGTTTGTTTGTTAAAAATACTTGAAAATTTAAACATTTATAAAGATAAGTACCGTTCAAGAATTTTTGGTGACAAAAGTTTGTTACCGGTGACTTTGAATAGGTGTGTAGTGTAGAAATGTAGCAGGACGATTTTTTATGTAAAGTCAGATTTAGACGTATTCGTCAACTGGCATGTGTGAAAGTGGCGAGTACGCGCGAGTTGGCACCTCCCGATTTTACCTATTTTTTTGTCGTCAACTCGCACGCGCATTTAAAATACAGTCAAAGAAAAAATTAAAGTTTAACCTAATATTCATGCAAAGGAACCAGCCCAGACGTTTGCTACTGTTGCAACACTAGGCTTCAGCCACAAGCACGAGCGTATTACGACACCTTCAGTCCAATACTTGAGGGTTCTGAGTTCAATTCCCAGGTTGGGCTAAGCGTGATTGGGATGCATTTGGCAAACAGGTGATTAAGCCAATACCCGTCAATTGCAGCGGTGACATCAATGGTGGAGGTCTTTGCCCACCAATGGGAGAGTGTAGAGGCCATTCACTAAACTACGGCAGTCAAAATCAACGGTCATAGAAAGACGCAATGAAGTAGAAACCCTCTGGCCGCGTCGCAAGACGATCACTAGCGCATTGCCGAACCTAAAGCTTCAGTTCTCATGCATTCACCTGTAATTTCACTAGATTTTAGTACACACGTCTGCACATCAGACTACCACGAACTGTCAAATTTCCTCAATAGTCTTTGAACTTTATGTAAATATCATATGGTTGATTATTTATTGAAGAAATACAGTTTTGGATAGGTTGATGTTCAAACGTCTGTACCTTACAAAGCAGAACAAAGCAATACAATACAATGCTGCATGACAGCAGAAGTGAGTATCATGGCATGAAACTACAAAGTCGGTATGGGCAGCTCCCCGGATGGACGTCTGCAGTCCATAGACGGCGATAACCACTTCCCATAAGGTGGCTAGCCTGCTGGTTTACAGACATTTTAAAAAATCTTAATGGATTCTACGTAAAATCCTACAACCAAACATTTTGTACAATCGTTTGAAATCCGCCAGCGTTTGCATCATTAATGCTTAATTAACGAAAACAAACAATTACGGGTACATCTGGTCAGCATTAAGCCGGCAAATAACAAACTGTCCCTGTGTGAGCCGGGCAATACCATTAATTGGTGCTTGTGCCATACACCTGATGCTCTTTGCTGCATTATTGTACATACGATTTAACCCCGTACTGGGTTACACGAAATCAGTTGACTTTAATTTATCAATAACATCCTACGTGGATGGTGAAATGGAACGTGAGGAGTGAATGACGTTTTCCAAAGTTTGCGAGAATCTCAGAACAATTATTCTGAGGCGAGAACACTACACATTGAAATGAAAAATTTCTTTAGAAAATTTACTCTTGTTTTTGATATAAATCATTTTATCATGACGTTTAGAACTCTTTTAAACGGTCCGTGTCGAAGGATATTTGTTTTCTTAAGTTTACGAAAGCACACACACATTGAAATTAAACAGTTTTTTTTATGAATTTTATAGTGTTTTTTTCCATAGTTATGTAACTTTATCCTGACATTTATAACTCTGTGAAGAGTTTATGTCGAATGGTATATTTTTATTAAGTTTACGAGACCACTACACATTGAAATGGAACACATTTTACGAATTTATCCGCGTATTTTATATTATCATTTTACATAACTTGTTTTTAATTTGAAAGCCGTTGCTAAGTAACGATAAGATCAGAGCAATCGCCATAACAACAATGTTAGTGGCATTGTAATTGTATATAACCGTAGTTAAGAATTCCGCGTGAGGCTTACTTCTACCTTCGTCCTTATTGTCACTTACCATCAAGTACAATTAAAGTCAAACGCTTAACATAGAGTAGTTTCTCTCGGATTACTAAGGTACTTAATAACAATTCAAATATACGAACAAAAACATCTATCAAAGACAATTGAATGTTATTTCCACGTTTAAAATGAATATACGACAACATTAACGATTCCATTCCGAAATCATTTGAGCCCCAATTTTGACGCAGCAATCGGTCAGATTGCGGTCAATCATTTTCATTCATAACGGTGCTATCAAAGCTATTATATCGATTTCTATTTGATTAATCGTATTTCAATTAGCCAGTGCTTAGGCTATTATGTTGCGATTACAATTTAATTGCAATGGGTTATAATTTGGCTACATAGTATATCGGTTTTTTCGTTTATTGTAATTTTAAAATGTCCATAATCGTGCCTCAGTGGCCTCTTCGTAGATCTATTCAAATTACAGTAGGCTTACTTTTGAACGCAAACTCAATCTCAATACAATTCCAATGCGAAACTTATCCCAATATCGATACATATTAATCGCATTGGAATTATATTGAGATTGAGTTTGCGTTCAAGAGTAAGCCTACAGGACATAGAAGTTAGGAACTGACTTTTGGGGATCTTCGTTTTTAGAGGGAATGGCATCACATCTCGCAAGCGTGTCCACGTTCCCCACTAGATTCTCCGAGGGGTTCGGATCGGGTCGGGAGCGGAGCAATCCAAGGGCACCTCTAAAGGCTAGGACCTCGGCTCGAGTTGACTGGGTCGTGGGGTTGGGGAGAAGCGCCCAGGTATGTCTCATGTATAAAGCGCGTGTGAGCCGGGTCTTTGTACACTTATTCTACGAGTACGGTGTATTGCGCCTATGCGTGCTTGTTTGAGAATCAGACGGGAAGTGTCCATTAGCTGCGGTGGACGTTTCACGGCTCAGTACGATAAATAAAAGAAACGATCGAGCACGATCGAGCTCTTTTTCGTTATATAAATTGTATTTTAAGACTTGCTTATAGGGAATCGCCTTGGTGGCTGAGTAGGCAAAGCAATCGCCATATATCTGGAGAGCTTGGGCCTAATTTTCAGGTGAGACAATGTGTTTTGGATTTTTCTATGCATAAAGCCCAACCCCCCGACCGCCTAACCGATTGATTTGGCTACGTGTATAGTTTATGAGGTCATGCAACGTCTTAATTACTACTACTAATTACTTATATAGAAAACAGTTTTATATCGTGACACGGGTTTGCGGCTTGCTACAAATATTTGTTATTGAAACTGTGCGTAATGTTTGGTTATTGTAACGCTGCGGTCGCTTTGTTTTCATAACATGTTTCGAACGTGACGGAGGGACATTTCAATAGAGTGTAATAACAAAATAATATGATTAACGGAATACAATTTGAGTAAGGATGTTCGTTCGTGTTTTGAGCTTTGGTATTATTGTAGTAAAGTTTGTTGCGCGCTGTAGCGCAGTTTCAATAAAGCCGTAAAATGTTGTTCAACAACAGTGTTTATCTCACACCGCCGGCCGGGGTAGCACAAGAAAGTGCCTAACAATAATACTGACATATATAAATTTATAATATAATACTAACAGACATTGTATTAGGTATATGTTAGACTCTAAAGCAATGTTAAAGGACCATATTTCTGCCTGAAATAAATATATTATTTTTATTATTATTGATTTTTGGGGCAACTGGTACCGTTTGAGAATTGTCTGTCTCAAAATTGCCATCGGTGACTTCGGATTTCGGACACGAGTCAAAGTCAATAGTCAAACAGTGGAAGGGAGTTCTCGTAATTAATTTCATATGTAGGTAGAACAGTTTGGTTAGCTGCCACCATCTTATCTAATCAAAGTATGTCGCCGTAACAATAACGCTAGTAGCATTGTTCTATTCAAACAACTTCAGATAAGATAGCCAGAGTTTATCAATAGTTAAAGATTCTTGGTGAAGCATGTAACTTCCAAAGTCGACCTTTTCGTCACTTACAATAAGGTGAAATGAATGCCAAGCAACTTATGGTATAAGATAAAAAAAAAACTTACCCAGATATCAATGTTTTATTTGTGAACAATAAGATTTATGTACTCACCCAAATGTGCGGCTGTTTCTGAACAAGATATCGTAAATGGGTGGTAATAAAACTTGTATCTCTCTTATCAGTGTTCAGTTTTGAAACATAACGGCCCGTCACCAGGCCGTTAACTGAGCTTAATTAAACAAGGCTCGCCCTAACGGCTCATTGTTGTGGTTCTGGCGTCGAACAGGCGAGTACTTCATGAGATGTTGTATAGAATTTTGGAGAGACACGTGATTTGACGGATGGAAAGCGCCGGTGCCTTATTCATTCTTTTTACTGGCTGCCAGTCTCAGAACAACCGAGCCAGTACTTCATGAGATGTTGTATCGCGTTTTTGGAGACACACAATATTATGTATTTTTTAATTCATTTATTTATAACCTTAACTAACAGTACATTGCATTTTACATTTTCTGCCAAACTGTGTAACAGTTTGTCGGCATGTAATTTGAAGGATGGAATGCGTGTGCTGTTTTGTTTTTTTCAGTGAAAGCCCACCTCTTTACTAGCTACCAGTACTGTATACTTCATGAGATGTTGTATAGCGTTTTGGGTAGACATGTAATTTGACAGATAGAAAGCTTTTGACGCTTTTGTTTTTCAGTGAAATCCTACCTCTTTACTGACTGCCGGTAGCTCGTTGGATGTTGTATGACGTTCTGGGAGACACACAATATGTATTTTGATGTACAGAATGTGCTTGGTGTTTTTGTTTCTTTAGTGAAGACCCACCTGCTTACTGCCAGCCAGTACTTCATGAGATGTTGTAGGTATGTGACATTCCGCCGTGCGCGCAATGTGCTTAAATAGGGGTACAAAGTTTTTCTTTACGTATTAAGATAAAGATAGGTAATTAAAAAATAATTAGCCGTTACATATCCCTCCAAGCCGTGTGTCGGGGCGCGACATGTTTAACTATTATTAAATTTTGGCGATAACGAACCGGCGGCGCGTCGGTCGGCAGCCTATTAAGAAGAATAGTTGGCAGTTGCGAGAATTTATTAGCAGGTGTACGCAGCACCCGAAAGGTTGGCCCACTTTATTATAATTAATTGAAATTAAACTCTATTGTTGCGAAAGGGCAACTGCTTTAAGTACACATTAACTTGAGATATTGTTTTGATCATTAAAATCGAATCTGATCTTGATATAATTACGGGCACAATTACATCACTACTTGGATTACTTTGAGGTCGAGTTTGATCAATTACGCAATAGGATATTATTTCGCATCCACTAAGCAAAATTCGCGTATCGGCAAACGTAGTGTAGTAACCATAGATGAAATAATATTAGTACGTCCATAAATTAAGCTCTGTAATTACTTTTTGAAAACGACATTTCAAAAAGACAATCGACTGTCTTTCCATCCTCACCATCTTGATGGATGGCGGTCTACTACTGTGCGTTTCTCACGTAATTTTTTTACCACGAACTACAGTGCTGTGGAGCCAGCTCTGGGCGGTGGTATTTCCGGACCATTACGACATAAGGATCTTCAAGAAACGAGCTATTTCTTCTTTAAAGGCCGGCATCGCATCTGCGATTCCTCTGGTTTTGACCCACCTGCTCGTTTGCCTTCTACTAATATAAAAAAAGACGATTTGTATCAGGTGGAATTTTATTCAATCAAACGAACGACCTTTCATAATCTGAACGACAGATCTTCCAACTTATGATAGTTCTACTAACTCAGCTACATGTGCTTAACACGTTATAAACAGCGATATATCATGAATAAGTATTTCGCTATTAAATTTAAATAGATAAGTTTAAAAAATTTTGCATATGAAACTCTTTACCTTACGTTAATTGGTAGCGGAGTCCAGATGCAAAGACAGCTAGTAGAGCAAGTTTGCGCCGCACTAGTCCTCACCTTACCGAACCGTAAGTTGCTTTTTCATCAAACACTAAATGATCAATCTCATAATTACATCTTAAGTGAAACTATAGTTGCACACTAGAGTGCATTTAAACGTGACCATTATTACAGTGAAAATTATTGCAACATTGGGACCTTATGATCTTATTACATACGTGTTACGAACGAAATCCGAACGACAAACTTTGCTTTCTTTTATTTTCTTACCGGTAAACCGTTTTACCGTACACCGGTATTTTACATGACTTAACAACCGATATATTCAATATATTAATAACTTTATTTCGATCCGTGACTCGAATGCTCGCAGAGCCTCCGCTAACAGCCTAGTGTTCAAGATAAAACTTTTAGAAAGCTGCACGGTAGTAAATCCTTAAGTTTCTCGTCTCGTTGGCAAGTCTTGTGTCATGGAGATATAGCGGCTAGATTTGTCAAGTGAGGCAAATCTTCTTTTCAAAAGTATTAAGAAAAATTAAAGAAGAAAACTGCGTGGTCTTATCTTATTTGATTGGAGCTGCTGAGTTTTCCCACTCGCAGTAGCACTTCAACCCATCGGGATCTTTTGTGCAACCCCATCGTTTCACTCTTCTAATGATAGATGCCATAAGTTTGGCAACGTCTATGCTAGCGCTCGTGAATTTTTTTTTCATATAGTACTAAGGGATAGCGTTTGACCGGCATCAAACTGGAATTTTAAGTGACGGCTGACCTAGTTTTGACGTATCCATTTGTATATAAAGTGATACGTACAGACACGACAGAGACTAGACGCATGGTCTTGATTTGACCCAAGCCATAAATGATCCCATCTGGTACTGTTATGATCGGGCCTACTTGCTCGAGCGGCGACACTGGCAGGCAATGTGGCCTGATTCAAAAATAGAAAGTACCGTAAAAATTAAGAAGAATCGGATGGAATCAAAAAAGAGAGAATCGAGGATTGGACGTCAGCCCGCTGCTACGATAGGATTGTGATAATTGTAATTTGCTTTATAAAATATATAAAATAATATTTAACCGCCTCTTTAAATTATAAGTAGAACCCCTCAGACTCTACAGTACTAACCAGATGGGTGTGGTACTAATGAGCTGGACCCATACTAATGGGTCACTCAATCTTCACCCAATCTTCTACTCGTCACTCAATCTTCGAAAAGGTCTGCTGCACTGTTTAATTTGCATTAGGTGGAAACAAACTTTGCTGACGTCAGTGGGCGTGGTTGACGAGATCTTCCAACTAGTTTTTTGCACGTCCTCATTTGTCACATCTAGTAATTATCTATAGTTATGTTCTTGCCTTGTCCTACCTTATGACTTAGCAACGGTATAAATTAAGCCGTCGTGACGTAATGGGGCAATATTCGAGACAAGACTGTTTTATTGCCATACTTCGGCGGTAAGTTGGAGCGTGTCCTCGGGGTGAGTTATGCACTTGAGGCCATTTTAAATTTTCACGTGACACGTAATAATCGCGGTACACGACTTTATCGATGGCATTTGTTCGATGTGGATTTACGATCCGAAGTCAGCTGTGAATTTGCAAGGCACTATAATAATTATAGTGCCTTGCCAATTCAAGCTTTAGTTTACTTCTGTGTTATTTTGAAATATTTTTATGATTTGATTAAATCAATTTTAAATCAATCGAGGGCCGCGCCCCAAAGTCGACCAGGGTTTGACGTGTGGTCATGGTAAGGAATATTTTTATACTTATTATGTTGCACCACGGTGTAATAAGTGGTGGTAATGTGCTCGGTTTAATAACCGGAGGTCGGGTTCAAAAATGCGCCAATTCAATGTCAACAACTACCGTCTTTGCGTTAAAATTATATAAACAAAACAAAAACATTTTATAAATAGCTTGCCTACTTCTTAACTGATCTTTAGTATTTGTAAAAAATATTATGATCTATATATGAGATGTTAATGACGGTAGTTGTTGACATTGAATTGGCGCCTTTGGCTTTCAAAGTAAAAAAAGTAAATAATATAATAATAGTGTTGACAATTTCGGCGGGCTGGTTAGAACCACGATAGCTCAATTGGAAGAGCACCTGACCCGGTATGTCAGAAGGGTGCAGGTTCAAATCCTGCTCTTGGAATTTTTTTTAACATTTGTGTTTTTGTAATTTGTTTCGCAACAATTTGCGTTAAAATTATATAAACAAAACAAAAACATTTTGTATGTATAACGTGTGTATATTGTACTTACTTATACTTCAGAAGCTCTTCAGTTTCGTAGTATTCCAGGGAGTCTAACCATTTAGTTACACATCTCTTGCAATCAGTACTATTTTTAGAGCTAATACATAGAATTTTATTTGTTTTAGAATATTTTTGAATATAAGCTTCTTTGTATTACGAAAAGACGAGTGCGATAGCTTAGTACTACCTGTTAACAAACGAATTGAGTAACAAGGACTGAGTGAAAGTGATATCGAAGCCATTATATCGATATTTCAATGGGCTCAGATGTTGTCCTACATTTTCTGGGCAACCATTAAATGAATCGAGAACAATCCTACTAGGGCCTATTAATTGGATCGAAAACCATTTGTAACGACAGACACTGTGAGTTTCAATTTCAAACGTCCAACTTTGTTAAGCAATGTTGTTCTTTTTTATAATTTGAAAAGATTTTCTATCTAACAATCTGACGTGCTTGTCTCAATAAATATGTTCAAGTTCTTATCATGATATTTTGGACAGGAACAAAACGGGAAGAGCTGATGGTCAATGAAACTGAATAGTTTTTTTTATAGCTTACGAGTAAGCCTGGCCATGGTCACTTACCTGATGTAAAATGATGATAAGATAGGCATATATATAGTTACAAAGTTTATTTGGTACTTCACACACACCATCTTAAAATAAGTTAAAACAGTATGTAGGTATATAAACAAAACTGTATTATAAAACAAAATACTGGTACTGAAAGCACCTACTGCTCAGTGCGTATGTCAGTCAAAAAGGTTACCTAGTCTAAAACAGTCCCTACACTTATTTGTATTCTGTACATTAATGTTCATTTAATTTTGAGGCTTATTATGATCGTGACTAAGTTTAAACAAAGTTAAGGAACAAGCCACAGCATGAGTCACACGTGCAAAATAACAAGCGAACTTAATTTGAGAGTTTGCGATTGTACCCGATTTGCATGTCTTTGTGGAATCAGGCCTGTGATTTTGTGAAGTTAGACGCCTTTGCTTGAAGTATGGAGACGTATGGTACAATGTAACGTAAAACGGTTTATGAAAGCCTATTAGAATGATTATTAGATGAGACTACCCTTTTAACCAATCAACCCAGTGACCTCAGCTGATTTTTTGGGTAATTTATCCGGCTCGAAGGACCATGTTTAGAATTGTTTATTTTTAAATTAAGGTGTTCTGCGGTAGAGTCTGAATATAAACACTTTTTGTTTGATGATAATTTATCTTAACTATTTTAATTTTTCAAAAAAATAATATGAACGTTTTCTGAAAGGATGAAAAAAGGGCCGGATTCAGAAACTATGTGTCAATATATTTTAAAGGAGCTACTGTTCAACGCTACAGTTCTTGCCAGTCTATTTTCGGTAAAAAAATTAAGTTCCATGCCAGAGTGGTAGAATCATGACTATTATTCAAAAATACTTCTGGATAAAAACTTTTCTAGTGCTGTCCAAAGTTGGCTGGCGAATTTTTAGTACCGTCAAACTTTTCATTTTATAATGTGATCTACAATTGGATCGTATTATTTTATGAATTCCATATTAAAATGTTAGTGAGAACATTAACTTAAAAAAACTGTTTTATTTTAAAGAGTTACACATTAAATCAATATTTTAATACAATCTATGCAGTTATTTTTTTTATGCGTAGAGCTAAAAACTTGACAGTTCCCCCAGTAGTATGATGCAAACTTTATTATTCTTCCTTAGCAAGGCGTGTGTGTGTGAAGATGTCTTGTTTCCCACATGTGCATGCTGTTACGGTGGGCCCATGCAACAGCCTCATCTGAAAAGCATTTCACCTACTTTAAATAAATGCCTACAAAACCCTGTAACGAGTAGAACACTTCCATAAAAAGCTGCCGTAACTCGAGCTCAAATGCCAAGGATAGTGTTTCAGAAGGTCTATGCGATAAAAGTAAACTTAAAAGATAACGATGTCTTCTGAACCTTTGAAACCGGCTCGTTACAACTTGAGTCTCGTTAAAAAACTATAGCGTCGTAGTTGTTCTTGTCCTCCGATGCTTGTATGGCTAGGGGGAAACGTTACTCGTTAGAATGAGACGCCTGCACATCAACCTATTCAAAACTGTCAAATTTCTTCAATACATTTTCAACCAAATCATTTAGGCATACAGTTTAAAGTCTATTGATGAAAATTTGACATTTTGTGGTAGGTTGATGTGCAGGCAGGCACTACTAGCAACGTCCTATCAGGAAAAGAAACAATAAAAAAAATACATTTAAGGTATCTGTAACGCAAACTACTTGGTAAAAGTACCGTAATCAAATCTTATGAGCCCTAGCCCAAGTCCGATAATCGGTGTCTGATCAAAAGTCGGTGAAAATGAAACGTATGCATTGAATGCTATGTTGCATCGTACAAGTCCTACAAAAAGTCGGTCACAAAATAGGTGATAAAACTCGGCGAAAAATCGATCCAATTGTCGGTTCTATAAAAAGTTGGTCGTGGGCGGGCAACGTTATACTCGACGTTTTGGACAAATTGTTCCGGCGTGGTCACTGGCCGGCTCTATAGAAGTATTTTGTGTAGAAGTAAGTAAGTTTTGCGCAATGAATAACTTATTTAGGCACCACCTCATTTTCCAAAGTTATTGCAAAAAGTTATATTTAAAAAAATGTTACAGAGACACGATAGCATAATTATTATACCCTTGAAACTTGAAAAATATACTCTTGAAACCATAAAAACTATAATTCGTTGGTACCTACTAACATTTATTGTGTATCATATGAAAAGCTCAACCGAAATAACTTGACATTTTGATACCTATAAAGATTAAGAAACAAAAATCTGAACATAATAAACTACTCTTTATCTCAGCAATATTTTGGTAAAGGAAAAAATCGTCCCAAAACAAAAGAGAAAAAAAGCATCTAGCGAATACGCAGACTTCGTAAAAAAAACTGAGGTAATCCCTTACGGAGGTTGTAAATTGTCCCACCGATGGGTGCCTAAGATAAATCAAGTTCCTATAATCTGGAATCGAGCAGATATTCGTGCAGCATCGATTCCTGACCCACTGGTCCGGAAGAGGGGCTATGTTGTATTTTGTTTAACATTCCACCCTGTTACGGGCACAAGAAATCCCTATTTTTCTATTGGGAATAGGGTACTGTGTACACATCTGCGCCATGAATTATTTGAATGGATTCATTTGAAGAGGTTCATGCGTTGATATTTTTTAGCACTCGACTCGTAACCTTGGATAGTTATCTGAAATTAATGTTGAACGAAAATAATGTGTTACCTAAGTAGTTAATATGTGTGTGGTTTGGTCACGAAAAATTTAAAGGCATATAAATGTCTTTAAAGTTTCATTATTCAAAATGTTTGAACGCGATGTCATGTCTAGAAAGATTCGTATAGTTGTCGTATACCTCAGAATACAGAACAATACCTTACTTAGAATGGAATCTTATGTATTAGTTTTCAAATTTAAAATTTTATGCTCACGATACATTAATTATACAATGTGGCAGTATTTAATACATAAATAAAAAATATCGCGAGTGTGTCATACATAACTCATAAGTCATACAACTTCATTTAAATTGAGATGTTTAGCTATTTCGACCGGAACACTAAAGCTTGCACACATTAGCGAAACATCGATTTGCCTAGCGACCACCCCACCAATCGGAACGATTCTGCATGAATCTCTCATTGGCGTAACACAGTTTAACGCATCGCTCATTGGCGACAAATGACGTCACAGGCCAAAGCCGCGTCGTTAGTGGCATTTGCGTAATAGCCAATCAGCGTGGTGACGTTTTGCGCGATCGTGTTTGCATGAAGTTTTGACTTACCGACGACGGTTCGTTACCACGTAGGGGGTAGTTTAGTGGTAAAACTGTTGGTTTGGCTTAAGGCGATTTGGGGGATGCACGGAACTTAATCAGAATATAACTGGGGTGAGTAAAATTGTCATGAATGATGTAACTACAGAGTGGAAAATTGCTCGGTTTTGTGGTGTTCGGAAGTATGCCTCCAAATCCCTTAATCCTTTGTGGTTAACCGAACTCGATACGGTTGAAACCTCCTGGCAAATTAATCAAGTGAACTGATGAGGTACATTTAATGTGAAAAGAGTCTGGGACCCGACACAGACATAGATTTGGTTAAGAAATCGTAAAAAAACGTCACTCTACCTCATCTCATCTCATCATGGGTCTTGCTGGTTATCTGTATATAGTATTTTAAAATGCCATAAAGGAGTGCCATATAAGAGTAGGTACCTTAAACTGGCGAGCATGTATGAAGAAATAAATGAGAGTCGATGAAGCAAAAGCAAGAAGAAATTATTAATAGAATACCACAAAGTATTCGCACATTTCTAATTACGCTACTCTTTCTGACCCACATTCCCCAAATTGTGCTCTTCCATATGGAGTACGCGTGCTGCTCTCCGGAGTCACCGCTGTACTGTCTCGAATACTCTATTGCGTACAAAGAAATTTGGTGGTTCGTTTCTCTGTCGCACTTCCAAAAGATGAAATAGTCTACCAGCACACGTATTCTCTCTTTCCTTTAACATGCGATCCTTCAAACGAGGCGTGAAGAGGCACCTTGTAGGCCGGCAGTGTGAGGGTGATTGATGCTGCGTTGTTTTTGACGCTGGCACCAGTTCTGGACGTTTGGACTCCATTTCCACTTAACATTAGGTGGAGTTTTTTTTATAAAAATAATAATCATAAATTGATTTTGTTTTCTCAAAACTGTAGTTACTTACACCATATTTTCAACAGGTAGCAAACGTTGTTTGGGCCACATGCGGGTCGTCGAGCTCCCGATAAATCCGGCGCTTGCTCCAACTTTGTTAACAGAGGTGAGACAAATTTGTCGGAGTTTCGAACCCCCATTTTTCATTGTTACTTTGCACGTAACATATTTCTTGGGCGGTATTACTTTTGCCACAGTGACGTGATTCGATTGCGCTTTAAAGCTTTGCATGTAATGGTGTTCTGGCAATGGCAGTTCCTTCTCGGCTAATCCTTCTCAGATTTGTAACAGGTCTTATCCACATTGAACAATTCTTTACGTAAAACATTTTTTTTTAATTCCTTGCAGATCGTTAGCTATTCCCTTTCTTTTCATGAAACATTTTTCAATGCGAATCCTTAGCTATGCCCTTAACGTTTGTTGTCTAAACGATGTTCAATTAAATCTAATTACCATTTTATTAAAGTCTGACGTCATAACCATAATGTTAACTTACTTCGCTTAAGTGCTTAAGTGCTATGAAGACATAGCGTTTACCTGTTGTGGAATTTGAAAAACATGCAAGCAGTCAAACATCAAACTGCCAATAGTCAGGGATAGCAAACTATCCCTGACTATTGGTATTTTACACCCACCTCTCTGGAGTAACCACATTTACCCACACCGACACCGGGTTAAAGAAACAAATGAATGCGTTGACATATTCTCCATCCACAACTATAATATTCTCCGCTACGGATGACTCAGTCAAATCCCAGTGAACGTATAAAGGAGGCTATTCATCAAGGGTTAATAATGGCTGCCGGTGGCTCCAAGTTCGCGCTCGGAGACGGATGCAGGCTTGTTTTAACGGGGCCACAATATTTGTTGCCTAATAAAAGGACCGCATTTTCAGCCCACAGGGCCGGCTGAAGACTTCAGACCACAAACAAGACTTGTTCAGAATAAGACGTAATAAAGCAAAGCCTGTTACTGTGCTTTCTTCCCGCTGCTCGGAAACGCCTCTAGAATCATATGAGGTATTTGACGTGTATAAACCCATGAATACGCTTCAATATAATAATATCACAGTAAGCACAGTTCCTTGATATCACCTGATGTTAAGTGATGATAATGCCAATGATGGAAGCGCACTTCACCCGGGATCCTCAACTAGTGAGGCACTGGCTATCTTATCTCTAGCTGCCGGAACACATGGCGGCATATTTGAATAAGATGGACGTAGCTAGCCATGCGGACAAACAAGCCCTACCACCATCCAAACCAAAGGCGGCTAAAAAGGGTGGAGGCGTTTTTCAACAATTTGATCTGCTTCTGTGGTCAGATCTATAATTTTTACTTTATTTACGGAAATATCGAGTAAAACACTATTTGCCCTTTACTGTTCTCAAATTTAACGTTATTTTGTTTATGTCAATAATGGTATAAACTAGATTTTATTTTTGTGGAAACACTACCCACTGTCTAGCTATAAGATAGAAAGCAATAATGGGTTTAACTTAATAGCTGCAATATTCTAAAGCCAGCTCTGTGTGTAACTCCAGGTAACTAGAGGCATTGCACTATAAAGAAGAATAACAACCGCGCGATATTATAATGTGTTGTTGGGTTTAACTCTGCAGTAATAATTGTGGTAGCCGTGCATTATGGCTGGCTTAAGTTATGTTAAGTGCCTTTAATTGTATCCCATACAAATTTTAAAATTAAACCGCACCTATGGTCTAGTTGTTAAGCACCGCGTGCCGCTCTAAGACCCAGTCACGGGTTCGATATCCAGAGGAGGGTACATGTTTTAGTACTCGGTTTTAAGTTTTTTGTTTAGTAACTTACATGTTTTGAATTTTATGAACTAACTAGTAGCCCGCTCGCGACTTCATCCGCTTCAGTGAACACTCGTATCCCGGGATGGTTTTATCAGTTTGAAAATATTTTTTTTAATACAAACCTTGTTCTAACAATTACAATCACAACAAAAAAGAAATCAGCCAAATCGGTCGAGCCGTTCTCGAGTGTTGCTTTGACAAATTGTGGCAATTGATTTTTATTAATAAAGATAGGGCAGGTACCTACCTTTAATTTCTCGTTCCCAAAAAAACAAATCTGGGCTCTCTGTATAGGCTATAGGCAGCCAATAGCAATATTTCCAAAAAAACGTCATGAGCAATATCAGAAGAATATCTAAGATTGAGCGCTAAATCATTGCGCGTTCGGACCTTCACATCTTTCTCTCACCACGGATCGGATATATCTCTTTGGTTCGAACAAATATTATAGTCGATAACTTTATCCGTTTTATGGAAAAAGGTCGCGGCAGATATCTTGATACATAGGTGGAGGAACATTCAGATAGTACTCTTTTTTTATGCAAAACGTTCTATGAAAACTGTTGGATCTGCACAAAAAACACAAGTGCCGTCAAACGCGCAATCAGACGTACCATAGACACAACCATCATCATCAGCTCATTTTATGTCCCCACTGCTGGGGCACGAGCCTTCCCTATGGATGGATAGAGAGAACGGGCCATAAACCACCACGCGGCGGGCCCAGTGTGGTGCGGTGGTTATTAACGACTGCTAATGCGACCGGGACCAATGGCTTTACGTGCCTTCCGAAGCACGGAGGAGCTCTAGATGATACATTTTTGTTCACCCATCCGATGACCGGCCTTTGCGAAAGTTGCTTTGCGCTTTAACCACTGCGCCATCGAGCTCCTCACAACCATAGATACACAATAAAAACAAAATTATTCATAGCGTAAACTAAGTATATAGCCTATAACGGTCCCACTGCTGGGCAAAGGCCTCCATCTTTGAAATCAATTCATCCCTACAAGTGAAGGGTAATGGCTTCATCACCACGCTTGCCAAGTGTGTTGGTGATTTCAAACCCGGGCTATGCATTGAAAAATCCGAAACACACTTTACCCGACTTGGGAATTGAACCCGGGATTTCAACTTCGAGTATCGGGCCGAGCGCTTTACCACTCGGCCACCGAGGCGATCATGTCGTAATTATCTAAAATCATCATGCTAGTTATAGTTAATAAAGACCTTGTCTAGGTCATTGTGCATCCATTTTGGTTTGTATCTATGGAAATAATTTATTTGTATAACAAAATAAATATTTGGTCAGCAAAATTATTATTTGGTCAGCAGAATTGTACAATCGGTCAGCATAAGAAATCCTTACTGTTGGAAATTTTTTTTTCCCGAGCGAAGCGCAGCTTAGCGAGGGCCAGCCACGGAAGGGGGGAGCGGCATAAGACTGCTGTTCAGAATGATATAAGTTGCAGACTGATTTAGAAATATTTGCTGACCACAAGTTGCTGCCCAACTAGCTTTTTTGTTGTCCAACTAGCATTTTTTTGCTAACAAAAAAAAACGAATACTTTGCTAAACCGTTTAAATAACATAACCCTTTTCATAATAGCACTTTTTTATTTATTTATTTCAGTGAACAACTGATAACATGGGAAATTACATATATGCCCATATAAAAGATACCTTACAGTCAAAGTCAAAGTCAATTTAAAAATAAAGAAACAATAATGGCATTCATGCACTGTTGAATGACCAAACAAATTTAGTTTCATCCCCATTATTACGTATTGTCGCGGGTAGTACGTCACAAATGTCAAATGATGGCGATAAGGGGCTGGGAGCTGCGTAGCCGTAACAACTCTCTGATTCGATCGATCCGAACCCCTCTGGAGAATCTAGTAGGGCACGGGGACTGCACTAGTGCGTGATGCCGTTCCCCCTAGAAAACCTCCGAAGGTGATTCGTTTCACACGGCTTGCGGAACCCTTTAAGTTTCTCGTCGCCCCCAAAAAAGTTCGGTGATGCTGAAAATGCCATCTGAGGCAAACAGCAAACTCTCTCCAAAAAAGGAAGAAAAAAGTTTCTGTAACAGTCGGTACGCAGCTCTCGAAAAGTCAACAGCTCCTGAGGATGCCCCGTGGAGGGGCGAAACATATTATTTATTTATTTCCGAACTTACACAGAAACATCACAGAATCATTATAGGAATAATGCCTAATGCGATAGCGAAGCCAATTCTAATAATAAAAAGTTAAAATAAAATTTAATCAACTAAGTAAGTACCTATTCAATCGACTTATACAAAAACAATTTTTCAATTCAACAAATCCTAACGTAATTTTGAGAGTTTTGAATTTTTATCATATTATTCCAAATTACCTATTTAATTACCAGTTCATACAATATAACAATAAAGTAAATAAATTCAAATAAAATAAAAATGTCACATTCCGAATTACATTACATAAATAATACAATTAAAGAAATACTATTACTACAAAATGAATTACAACATATTATAATTAAAGCTATTTTAGTGAAGCACAGAGAACAAATGAACATGTCTGTTCTCTCGGCTATCCGGTTTATTGTGTCGGGTATCGGTGTTGGTGTGCACATGCATTTTTGTTACATTGTTTCTTCTGCATGTGCATATTTTTTGCGGGCGGGAGGGCGGTGCATGCGTACTGAATCCAAGCTGGATAAACGAGCTGAACCTACCAACAGTTCGGATTTTGGGAGAGCCTTCGACCGAGAAGAGCTGGCAAGAAACTCCGGAGGCTTATTTGCATACGTACATACTAATCATAAAAACAATCACTATATAACACAACAAAATATTAGATTTCAAGTTACCTAACTTAGACAAAAAAAAGCCAATTACAGCAACCCTGAAGCTTTGGTGAATTTCCTTTCTGAGGACCAATTCGTGAAGTTTATTTAGGGGGCATTAAAAGTCAACTTGAGAGGATCAACTTTGGTACATTTTATTACAGTTTTCACCTTTCCACTGTGACAAAGTTTCGTTTGAGGTTTATTTGAATTGTAAAACACATTTTACGAATTTACATTTCGAACCAGCTTGGTAGGTAGCTCTGTTGTGATTTCTAGGCCCGCTAAGTACTTAATTACAATTGTATTTTGATAATGTAGCAATAGAAAGCACCATATTATACTTCATGCGTTCGTAATATATACCATAAAAAAAATTACCATTGACATTTGTTTATGATACCGAAATGAATAAAATCATTTAGCGGTCTCCAAGCGGTCTCAAAACTTTGTTTTTTAATTAGCTTGTTAGTATAATTATTTTATAGCTGTCTAAACTAACGTTTGCGTTTTTTTTTGTTTGGTGTGTTTATTGAGATGGAAAGTTTCCTTCTTTGATAGGAAAGGCATTTTCCAATAATTATGTGACGCTGTAAAAGAAAGGGAGAAAAAAAACCTTTTTTAAATTCAAGCTTTTATTTAAATGCGCTAAAAAGAAACTTAAAAATTTTAACTAGTTTATTTTTTTCTTTTTAGCTCATTTAAATAAAAGCTTGTTTTTTGAAAATGTTTTTTGTTTTAACAACTTAGTCCGCCATATTGGATTTAGAATGACGTCACTTGAGTTATTCTCAGCAAGCCCTTTCATTTGATACTCATATTGTAGGAATCCATTAAAAATAATTAGTCCGCCATCTTGGGTGTGCCGCCATCTTGGATTTAGAATGACGTCACACAATTAACCATGTATTGTCATCCGAACTGAACATGTATACAAAATTTCAGCTCAATTGGTCGAATATATCTGCTTCAAAATTGAGTAGCAAGATTCCACCCGGACAAACATACATACATTGCAAGTTAAATATAAGCTTGTAAAAATACCCTTGCTGAGTTTCTTGCCGGTTCTTCTCAGTACAAGGTCTCCAAAACAGACCTAATAATCTTTGGTCAGTCTTGTAGGTTACGAACCGACGATGGCATGGCGACATTTATAAGCTCAATAATAAATTATTGCAGCGTAAACTGAATAATAAATCTAAACAGAATAATTATTTGAATTCCTCCGGATACAATTGCTCAATCAATAATCGCTCTTTATTGTAAATTAATAAATTTTTGAAAAAAGACAAAGTCTTGAAAAAGAATTTCCAAGAGCAGGATTCTTCTTTTTCAACACTTTGTCTTATTTCAAGTTGTGATTTGTTCGCTACAATATTATATGTAAAACTATATATAACCATAATCTTAATACATTTCTCTTCAAAAATGTAGAATAGCAATAATTTGTAACAACTATTTTTATTCTAGCATGCTGTTGATAATATTCTGGTTTAAGGGTGCTATTTAAATTATAGTATTGTTAGCAGTACTATAGTTGTATGTGCTTAATTAATATAAATAATTATCTAATTCTAAACCGTTTTATTCAAACCGTAATGTAATGTACTGATATCTTCCTGTTAGTCTTGCAAATAAAAAAAAAATACGTTTATCTCTATCACCGTGAAAAATTCGGATCATCTCTTATTTAGTCATCCAAAAGGTTAATTAACTAGTAACGTCATTTGGTCGGGCCACTGAAGGCTTCCCTTAAACTCCCAATATAGCTTATTTTAAATATTCCACCTGTATTTACGGGGCGAATAACGGGTTGATCTCATAAGCGTTTTTTTCACCTTTCGACTTGCGGTACCCTAATAAAAAACACATTCGCGTCTCCCCAGCGATCTGTATCGACGACTGTGGAGACACCATGTGGTCAGTAGCATCCAGGACATTCAAAACATTTAAGTTTTTATTTTATGTAACATAATTTTTTTTGTATGTATAAGGACAAACGAGTCTATGGGTCACAAAGTGGTGAGCAAGCAATTACTTAGATATATAAGTGTAAGGTCATCGACACCGCAATAAACTAAACCCTCAAGCAAAGTTTACAAATATTATTCACGCCGTCTGGTCACCAATTCGTAGATCCAAGGCGAATAGGTAGACGAATGGATAGATGATCAAGTTGAATGCGAGATATCGTGCTTCAATAATCATCGTTTTCGGACGTGAACTTATTCCTAACACAAGCCTACTAGCTTTCAGGATAGGTGAATAATACTCATGACTAATAAAATAATAACACATTTACCTACGAGTTAATCTTTTATATATTTATGACAAAGTTACTTATTATCAAAACTGGTAATAGCATTTGAAAAAAGAAAATTTGCCTCAGGCGCGGGACTTTGGGAGTTTGAATATACGAGTAGATATAGCAAAGCAATTTAAATTCAAAGTAATAGTTATTTTAAATTAGCAATGCGAAAGTTGATGATCTTACAAAATTGCAACCCAGACGCGTCAACCGCTGCGTCATACATAGAACTTTCAGCGTTTCGGCCGATATCATGTTTCATTGAATATTATTGTTTGCTCTAAACTTCGTTTCAACATCTATTAATTACCTTTACTAAATGAGTAACTTTAAATTATGTAACAGTATAGATGCAGTTCAATCAAAACTTGTGCAATTGAGGAATATCCTGGTGTCCTATGAAATGTAGTGTCCGTGGTTATAAGCTTTATTGGCATGCGCCGGCGGCAGTTACGTTTGATTGGCTTTTACAAGAATTGGAAAATAACGAGACTTATCGCGTCTGCTATGTTGATGTGAATACCCTTATATTCGCCTCTTTGTATGGCTGAACTTCCTTATCGGTTAATTAGCCTATTTAACGAATATTCCAAATGGTTCCTAAGCGTATTTACAATTTGACCTCAGAACTTTAAGTTCCCTTTAGTTGGCACAAAACAAGCTGACGAGCTGAATAGCACAGTGGTTAATGCGCCCGGATTGTAATTGCTAAGGTTAAGCAACTTTCGCAAAGCCTGGTCATCGGATTGGTGACCAAAATTCTCCTCCTCGGTATCCTCTTGATGTCCTCCATACTTCGGAAGGCACATTAAGTCCCGGCTGCATTAGCAGTCGTTAACAACGATCAATCCGTACTGCGCCCGCGTGGTAGTTTATGGTCCGTTCTCTCTATCTATACATGGAGAAGGCTTTATTAATTACTATACTATAAGTTTAAATTCTTCGAGTTTATACTCGTAGTACATTATAATTAGAAGGAGTGTGTAGTAACGATATACGAACACGTTAAACCTGCTATTCACGAATATGTCACAAAAATCTGAAAAATTTCCACTTCCCAAACTTGTTTACCTGCTCAAGTGAAATAGGGACGCAATAAAAGAAAAAAAAACACAAATAATCGAATCGAGTGCGGGGCCAGATCGACCCCGGCGTCGCGCGTTGATTGGCCGATATTCAAATTTGGCACTAACGAAGTTTGTGACGGTGTGTGCCGACTACGACGTTTCGGTAGCTAATATTTTCGCACTGCCCCGGGCGGAGTAATGGGCCGGGGAATAGGTGCTTAAATTGCGTGTACCGCGGTTGGGTTACGCGTATATAGGTACGGGTGCCTACGCGAGGTTTAGGTACTGACATCATGGATTTGTACGACATACACAGTGATGTGTTATGCGAGTTGATTTTAAATAATTTCGATTTTCTAAAACGTATCTATTTTATAGATACGTTTTAAAAGTGCAGAGTGCTTGGCTTATACAATGCAGTGGGACCATGCAGACTAAGGTTCTAAATAAAGAAAATATTTTTTTGGTGGTAATTATTAATAGAATTGTTACCGTGTTTTATTTTATATTTTTAATTTTCGATTGATATTTTAGAATAGTTGAATGGCGCGTTGTTTTTGTGTGTGCTTACTATTTCAGCGGCTTATATTTTCGTCAGCCCCGGGCGGAGTAATAGGTCAGTAATGGGCCAGTAATGGGTGATGGGCCATGGTGGGTGCCTACGCGTGCTTTTTGCGAGATGCTAAAACGAATTGGGAAGAAGGGTCGTTGCGTTCACAGTGATGTACTGTACTATTGTATTTTTATATTTGTTTTATATTAAAATAATTAGAAGAGAGTTTTAGGGTGTAGGGGGTATTTGACAAGCAGTAGAACCAAATAGGTTTTAATAAAAAAAAACTTCTAACCACTAAGCCATATAGTCAGTTATAATATTTCAACGAAATTCACCTAGCACGGGCTTCCATAATGTGTGAGAATGTTTTTAACCGCGGGTACTGGCAACATCTGTTAAAATATCATCAATGTTTACTTTTAAACTTGGTACACGGATTATTGTTGGCAACTTCTGCCGCCGCTACCCGTTGTAAATACAAAAAAGTTTACATGTTTTGGTATAAAAAGGACAATTGGTCCTTTTTACACATTAACAGTCCCCCGATAATTGAGTGGGGACAGGAATTAAACGAAAATACTTACGTTTCATTACGGCTCCTGTTTCTTTGGGGCTTTCGGCGACAATGAAATACCAGAAATATCACATTAATACCAGTAAAATCCTTATGTAAGGACATAATTACTTACATGAAGTTGTATTTAAATGATTATAGATGAATTAAATAAAATTATAGGTGACCTGGATACCAGCACTGGTATTGATGGCATTTCTACCAAAGCAATTAAATGTCTTAGAAATCTCATTGCTGATAAATTAGTTCATACAACAAATCAATGTTTAAAGCTCGGTGACTTCCCCGACTCACTTAAGTTTGCCAAAGTTAACTATAGGCCGATATCAGTGTTACCCGTGATGTCGAAAATATTTGAGAGAATCTTAAATAATCGACTTAGCGATTACTTACTTGAAAAAAATATTTTCATCCTCTTTCTCCCTAAATAAAGAACAACTACAGCTGCTTTAGATTTAATAACCAAAATTAAAAAGCATATTGACAGAAAGAATATTGCACTGGGTATATTCATTGATTTGAAAAAAGCCTTTGACCCTGTAAGTCAACTAAAAACTACTCTTAAAGCTAAATGATATAGACATCATGGATACGGCTCTAAATAATGTTTAAATCTTATCTAAACAATAGACGTCAAGTTGTTAAGATTGCAGAGTTTACAAGTTCTCCTAAGGATATTTCTTGCGGTATACCTCAAGGTTCTATAATCGGACCATTAGTATTTTTAATTTACGTCCAAAATAATAGTAAAATAGGACTAACCGGATACCAAACATTATACACATATGCTAATGACACATGCTTGTTTTATTTCGACCACTCAGTTCACGCCACAATTTCCGACGCCCAAAAAGATCTAGATACCTTAAACCAATGGTTGCTGTCTAATTTGTTAACAATCAACACATCAAAAACATCGTACATGATACTAGCTGCAACAAATAAAGATATTCCTGAATTCGAACCACTCAAAATAAATAATGAACCTATTCAAAGATCATATCAAGAAAAATACTTAGGGTTGCTGATTGATGACAAACTAACTTGGAGGCCACTCATTAAGCACGTCAAATCTAAATTAATATTTGTACTCTCCCAGTACAGATATACAGTACAGCACTTTGTAAAATAGCACACTGCATACCAAAAAAAGTAAAACCTATTATATACAATTCATTAACAAAATCACATTTAGAATACCAAATTTAAATCTGGGGATTAGCCGCACCAACTAACCTAAAGTCGCTACAGAGATCTTAAAATAAAATAATAAAGACATTATTCCATTATCCATTTCTTACACCAACTAAACAGTTGTACGATAAAACTAAACTAATGAACCTATCCCAACTACATTAATATATAACATGCATTCTAATAAAAAAATACTTACAAAGAGTATTAAATCAATTATACAATTAGACATAAAAATATACGCATAATCTCCGACACAAAAGCAAACTCAAATTAGTTACACCTAGGATTAAATATAGGCAAAAAGACAATTCTGTTTGAGGGAGCACAGCTGTTTAATAGGTTACCAGATGAAGTGAAAACTTGTGAGACTATATACATGTTTAAAATAAACTTGAACTGCATTACTCAATGAGTAGGGTAAAGCCACCAAAGAGCACGTAGTGCGTGCTCTTAGAGTAAAGAGCTCAAAGAGTACCCCAGTGCTAATAATTGAATATAATTAAATTTGTTAGCAACTACTTGCCGGTGACATAACGTGTGCATTGTTGCCAATATAGGTAAAATAGAATTTCGTATGGGAATACGTACATACGTACGTAAACCTAATGATCGTACGTTTGTGTTAATCAACCTCAGTTTAGACCTGCTATGGATAGAATTTGTGTTTTCGAGCTACATGTAAAGCGGATAAAGCTTTTTTCTCTTTTATATTGGCAAATATTTAGTAAGACTTAAGCAACCATTTTAACATCAAATTAACCTACATTGACTACTGATAAAAAAATTGTATTGTATTGTATGACATAATTGCAACTTACCTTTATTGTCACCAGGAGGCACTGATGCAGTGCCATACAAATTCTCCCCTCCCCCTTTCCCCTCTGGGAATCGCGGCGTCGAATTATGTCTGTATGACATTGTGGAAATTGAAACTTTTACCTGAGGTAAATTTGTTAACTTATATTTTTAATTATGTTTTTTTACATGTGGTTGTCTTCTATATTTTTTTTGTGTTTATTTGTGATTGAAAGTGTCCTGCTATAATAGGGCATTTTCCAATATTTTTGACGCTGTAAGGGAGAAAAGAGCTGGACACTTGCTGAGTTTCTTGCCGGTTCTTCTCAGTACAAGATCTTCCGCCAAGAATAGACTTATGAACCGATGGCATAGTGACATTCACAAGAGCTACTTGTAGCCTAAACTGAATAAATGATTTTGATTTGATTTGATTTGATTTGATTACCGCTGAGATGGTTAAAAATCATGAACAACGACTTCTATTAATTTAACAGAGTCCGATCCGTTGCCACTGCTTATTTTATTTTTATTAACACATAAAGTTACATTGAAAAGGTTAAGTCGTTAATCCAAATTTCAAATGAAATGAGAAACTCACCAATACCGTGACTGACTGGAAAAATTGCTCCCTAGACACGTTAAAATGTCCAAGAATTAATAATGTTGCTTTGGTAGAGTTATAAAGTATGTTTTGGAACTGTCCGCTTGTCATTTTGTGTGCTGAGAGATTGTTCAAAATTGTTTATAGAAAGAAAAATACTGTTCTCTAAAGTGTACGCGAACACTACACATTGAAATAAATCTAGTTGTACGGATCTACCCGCGTTTATTTTACACATTAATTTGGTTACACATTAAGTTGGACCACGGACTCTGCGAAGAGTTCGAAACGTCAGGATAAACATTAAATCAAATTATTGTGTAAAATAAACGCGAGTAGATCCGTAAAAATAGTTTTATTTCAGAAAGAAAAATGTTTTATCGACCGAACAAAAGATATTACAGAGAGCAGAAAATCATACTAAAAGTATTATAAAAATATTGTACTAGGAAATATCTGAGGTAGTTACATAAAATAAATCACATAATATAAATAGGTCGTTAAATAAAATCACACAAGAAAATAATCACATTATATAGACATCGTCATAATCCTAGGTTAGTCCACTACTGGACATAATTATGCGTCTTTCAAGACTTCAAAGATTTCCAATAACAATCACGTAATCACACTTACACATACAAACACACACATGTATTTATCTACTTACTTAATACAATTTAATAAATATTTCTCATTAAAGTTCGAATGAAATCTTTGAAGTTGAAATACGAGACAGACATTTTTGTACAAGGTACACACGCCTGCACATCAACCTATCCAAACTGTCAAATTTCTCTAATCGATATTGACCTTTATACCCTAACACTAAGGTTTAAAATTTATTAAAGAAATTTGACATTTTGTGGTAGGTTGATCTGCTGCCGTCTGTACATTTGATTTGATTCGCTCCTAGTGAATCGAAATAATAAACGCTTAAAATATTTTTTATTTTTACTGTTGTGCGTAATAAACATAGCAATTTTCTATTTAAATTAGGTACGAGAATATACCTTGCTATAAACGTTAGTTTTGAGAATTTCATAAAGTGTAAAATATGAATTTAATAAGATAGTATGAACAATATATTTTTTAATATAACCGTTGAGCAGTAATAAAGGATAAATTTCAGCTCTAAACAATTATAAGAGGAGTCACGTCTAGCCCGTAACATAGTTAGGACTTACAAAGGTTCGACTAGGTGTACCCGAGTTCCTCTACGAACCATAAATCAAGGGATTGATGAAACCATAGAGCACTGGATGAAACTCCAGTTAAGCATTTTATGGCTATTTGTAATCGGAGAGACAGGAACCCAGTTTTATATAATTTAATCATATGAAATTCTGGGGTTCACGGTTAAATTTAGATTAGAAAAGCGATTTTAGAACACCACCGTTGATCATAAAATTCAAAATAATTAATAATACACTTAAAAATCAAATTTAGTTATAAAAGCGATTTTAAGCAACACAACACCACCGTTGGTCATGAAATTCAAAAAAATTATAATACAATTAGGTAAGTACACGCTGACTGTAACGGTAAGGTAAAATATAATATACTGGTCGATAAATTTCAGTGTCGAAATAGTCTATATTATATTTATAGCTTGTACTAGTAAATGAATACATTCGTGATGTAGGTTACCCTTTTTGAAAGAGTCCATGTCGTAGCTTAATGGGAAAACCACGGATGGCAGCTCATTCCACAGTTTGATGGTACGTGAAATTAAGTTCCTCTGGAAGCGAACCGTTCGAGAGAACAGCGGCTCCAGGAAGTGTGCCTGTGCCCTGTTCTGATGGCGAGCGGTGTGATGGTAGAAGGAGGAGGTGGGCACCAAATTAAAAAGTTCCTCAGAGCATTCTCCAGCATTCTCCAGGCAGTAGAACACACACGACGAGCCGATGTCACGTCGCAAGGCTAAGGGTCCGGTCTGTGAGCCTGGGATCGTTGACCAGTCGGATAGCGCGTCGCTTAGATTCTAGAGGGTCAAGCTGACATTTAGGGGCCCCGGACCAAACGTGAGAACAGTACTCCATGTGAGGTCTAACTTGGGCTTTGTACTACTGTAAAAGTTGGTTAGACGTGAAGTACCGTCTTGCTTTCCTAAGAACTAATTTCTGTGAAGCCATCTTCGCTTTGTCCTCTAGATACTTGCAGAATTGCACATAACTGGATATGTCAACACCAAGAACACCTTGAACTGAACCAGATTCGATCCACCCCATCCTGAGACCCGTCACAGGGAGCTCTCATCTTTGGACACAAGTTTCAGTCGATTTTCCTGTGTGAAAGTCCGAGGCACATTAGGTTTTCAAATGTACAGGGCGTCTCCCATACTGTCATCCGCATAGCAATGCATATTCTCAATGTTAACCATATCTTTGACATGCATCAGAAACAGCGTGGGAGACAAAACCGAGCCCTGGGGGCATGACATCAGAGCAGCAACCGTCAACAGCGACCTTAATGCTGCGCTCAAAAAGAAAGCTAGCGACCCATTTACAAAGTCCCTCGGGTATTCCGCATGCTGGTAACTTCGCGAGGAGCGCTCTGTGCCAGACCCTATCGAATGCCTTAGCAATGTCTAAGCTAACCGCTAGAGCTTCATCTCCACTCTCTATGGCCTCTGCTCAACGGTGTGTGAGATATACCATAAAGTTACCCGTCGACCGTCCGTGACCGTCCGTGGTCGGAAATCAACTGGTGATCCAACTGGTCTATGATGCGCTCCATGACATTTGTGTTCGACCTGTAGTTCGAAGGGTCTGATCGATCTCCTTTTTTAAGAATCGGGTGCACAAGCGCTGACTGCCATGAAGACGGAACATTATGAACTCGGTAGGAAAATCGACATAGGCGTGTTATTACTGGCGTCAACTCGGGAGCGCACATTTTCAGCACCACTGCAGGTACACCGTCAGGCTCACGATTTCCGGATGTCAAGGGCAGAGAGTTCCCGTTTTGCCTTTTGTGTAAAGCGAACCTCTGGCATAGACCTTTTTTGCCGCAGGATGTTTGGTGGCATAGTTCCCTTGTCATCCAAGGTTCAGTTTGAGGCGAAGAGCCTTCCCAAAAGGTCAGCTTTCTCTTTCGCACTATGGGCCAAATCAGATGAACGCAGTGGCTGAACCGACATAAGTTGTTTCCAGCAGCTTTGGCGAGTGACCAGAAGGCACGTACTCCGGAGGGATATTTGGTCAAACGATCTTGCTGACCCACCAATTTTGCTGATGTGGTTAACTTTTGCCTTGGCGATTGCTCTTTTGTTGGATCTTGAGGCAGCATTGTACTTCTTCCTGAGCATTGGCAAGTTTGGGTCTTTACACTGTCTTGCCAGGTAATACGCTATGTAGGCGGATTCTTAAAGGCATGCAGTCGTCTTACCAGCCTTGTTTAACAAAGTTCTGTCACCACACTGTCAGTAATTCTGGATCCCAACCATTCAGAATGGTGAGCATTAAAGTCGCCTAGGATTGTGACTTTTGCTGAGGGATGCTGTTCGAGCACATGATTGGATTTTGGATGCGCTCAAATAGGCGAGTCGACTTCAGTTCACCGCTGTGAGACCTATACAGACTTGCGTGGATTCTGGACATACCTCCATATTCCACGCGCGTCAACATGATCGATAAGTCTCGACATTCCAGGCTCCGTAGACGGTAGCAGCAATATCTTCCCGAGTACATACAAAATCCGAGTTTGCGAATAAACTTGTGTTCTAATATGTAGCCGGGGTAATGGAGGTAGGATGTATTGTCCGGTGAAGATATTTGCGATTCCGTGATAAAAAAAACAGGTCGGGTTGTGCCGTCTCAAGGTGGTAATGGACGGCATCTAAGTTACTATGCAACCCCCTGATGTTGCAGAAGTCCACTTGGATTGTGGAGTTCTGATCCGCTGGGTAAACGTTTTTGATATAAAGCCTTAGGACTAAGCCCGGCAACCCTGAACCACAGAGGCAATCGCGGTCTCACTCCCTGACTGTCGGAACACAAAAATGCTGATTAGATCGTTGGGGTTGCTAGCAAAGAAAAAACTTAACAACATTTTATGTTATATTTTATATACTTAAACAATAACCGTTGTAAAATACCTTATTTTTAACAGTCAAGTTGTTGTCGTTTAAACCAAAATCAATGACATAAATATTATTAGAACGACTAAGTATTATCTTGAGGAATTTAAATACAAGCTCAAACGCGAAGATACTTTGCGAAGACCTCTTAGCTTAGTATTTATTTAATAAATCAAAATTCAATGTTGAATTTAAATTGGCAAGTTTATTGTAGCAGTCACAGAGGTCAATTACAGACTCGTCAATCACAAACTGGCCTTTATTGATGTTAAGAAACTCCGTTTGACCTATCGAGATCTGGTCCGGCCCCTCAGAACTGATCTTTAAAGTTTATATCAACCAAACTTGATTACAATTTCAACAGTTCTACATAAACTGCCCAAACTTGATATATTGATACGGGTATCTGGATTTAAGCGTATTCAAAAGAGTTATTTTATTGGTGGTAAAGACTAAAATACTTAGTACTAAGTAGCCAAGTTGCGGAGTATTCAGTCCCATATTCGGCGATCCTAGGTTCAATTGCCAGGACAGGCAAAGTGTGTTTTGGTTCTTTCGATAAATAGCCCGGATTGGTGATCACTAACCCGCATTTAATATGCTCGTGATTAAGCAAATACCCATCTATTGGTCTCTTTTCCACATATTTTCAATAGATATTTTATTCTAATTCTTTAGTGTAAATGACAGCTTTCTAGCAGGATACTAATAAGAAATATATAAATTGAGTCGCAGAGACGTACAGCTCGAACGGTAATGGAATAACGATAAAAGGTCCATCTTTTATCGTACAGTTCCATCGTTCCATTTATAGGAACAGGGGGTGTGGAGGGGTTTTCAGGCTTAAGTCTTCTAATAACTACGAAAAAAAGGCATATTTGAAACATCAATGAAGTAGAAGATACAGTCTAAGGCCGCAGCCACAAGCACGAGTGTCTTGCGGCGCAGCAAACTAATTGCTAGTTCGTTGCACGTTGTTCTACGGTAGTCTTAGTTAGAAAGGACACAATGAACCGCCAGCTTCAGTGGTCGTGATGAAACGATAAGAAAATGTAAAGGCAGACATTCCTGTAAGACAAAATTTTTTATAATAAAATGTAGGTACATGAAATTATTGATCATATTGTGTACTTATATACTTTTAAATTTAACTTAATATCATCATCATCATCATCAGCTCATTTTTATCAGAATAGGACGAACGCAATAAACCACCACGCGGGCCCAGTGCGTATTGGTAGTTGTTAACGACAGCTAATGCATCCAGGACCATCGGCTTTATGTGCCTTCCGAAGGAAGCGCGGAGGAACTCCAGACAAAAAAACTTTTAATCACCCATCTGATAACTGGTCTTTGTAAAAGTTGCTTAAACTCAGCACTCGCAGACCGTGCGCGTTAACCACTGCACCATCGAGCTCCTTGAATACATCTTTCAGAAACTTTTGGTCTTACAGTGTGGTGTTGGCAATGGGATTTAATAACCATTGCAATGGAATCCCAGGCTGGTGGTAAACTCCAAGCACCTTCTCTATTTGATGAATCGTTGTTCTTTAGCGATTATTTGGGGTTTCTCGAATCGAATATAATGGTTGGTACTCTAAAGTGCGTGGTCGCACACTACAGACTAAGCTGCCACCATAGCATTTACAACATCAAAGGTAAAAAAAAATAATTGTTAGTGTATTTTCTGCAAAATATTATTTGTTACCAGAACTAAAGAGTTGTAAATCAAAGACCACACATAACTATCCCACCTTAACCAGCAGTTTTTACAAAGCGTTTGAAGTCGAATACCAAAAAATAACGAGGTGGCAATTCCCCTTAAAATGGTATACTACAACAAATTTCCACATAAGCCCTTCGCCTAATCGGGGAGTCGCGAACGAAATTCCGTCATTCGGTTACCACTGAGAATTCGTTCTAGTTTTATGTTCGCGTTTAGAGGTTAACAGCGAGACGGTATGTGTGAATAGGACGTGGAAACACTTTACCAGGCAATTCAACAACGCGTTTATGGTGCCACGGGTCGTTGTCACATTATTGTATTATACTGCGCTCTCCCCTTTCATAGGCGATATATGATAATATTTTGTTTATGTATCTGCGAGTTTGTATGGAAAACCCTTTGAAAATGACAAGGCTAGTTGCAATTACAAGTACGCATTTAAAAAAAATAAGTAGTTATATTTTATTTTTAATTAATCTCGATGTAGGTATTTAATTGTACTTTTTTATTGAGATAGAAATAGTCAGTAATGTATGATATGAAAAGCATAATTTTGATTTTTGTTTTAATTTACACCAACCGAAGATTTTATAATTATTATACTCGTATAATAGAACAGAGTTGATTTCTAGATATTTTAATAAATCTCATTGCCTAATATGATAAAGAATTTAAAATTACAATATGCACATAAATAAATGACTAATTAATAAGAAAAGTGCTGATTTAGTACTCAAGACTATTTCTAGATGGCGATGTATCTATATAAACGAAATTTTATTTATAATTATAATTATTATACTCGTATAGAATAGAATAGAGTTTCTTTCTAGATATTTTAATAAATCTCATTGTCTAATATGATAAAGAAAAATTACAACATGCACATAAATAAATGACTAATTAATAAGAAAAGTGCTGATTTAGTACTCAAGACTATTTCTAGATGGCGATGTATCTATATAAACGAAATTTTATTTGTACAGTTATTTATGAATCGCTTTATTAAGATTTTACTTTAATTCAATTAAATTAAAATACTTCAGACTACTTCTATCAGTTTTAATAAGAACATAATAGGTATATAGAGCAATCCATTTATTAATAGGTACAGGCGCCTGCACATCAACCTATCTAGAACTGTCAAATTTCTTCAAAACATTTTCAATCATATTTTCAAGTTCAAAGTTCAAAGTCTATTGAGGAAATTTGACAGTTTGTGGTAGGTTGATGTGCAGGCGTGTGTACTTGCAGTGAAAATTTCGTCCCCTTTTTAAGTAAATTGCGCGCAATTTGTTTTTAATTTCAATATAAATATTATATATTTTCTGATTTTCCGACCACTGGGCGACCACTAGTTATTATAATTAAGTATAAACTATTCAGTACAAAAAAGTTTATTCAAAGTCAATATTACCTCTTCGAGTAGCTTGCCCTAATTGAAATGTGACGGCTCCTATTGTGTCACGCTTCTGATCTAAGGTAAATGAGACTATAATGGGCCTCCTCCACAATGGAGATATCTGAATGGCAGTAAAATGAATTGTTATAGAGCTGCTCATTTTAATCTTAGAAATCCCAGTGAAAGCACCTACGTCTTGAATAGGGGGGACTTTATAGATCCCAGATATTATATTGTTGGTTTGAATAGGATTCATTATCGAAAGATAAATCCACTTCAAAGTTATGTTTGTCCGGTTCCATCTCGGATGGGCCATTGTTAGTGCAATTTAATTTAATTGTGAGAGATCTCCATCTCGAATTTTATATTTCGACTCGGGAAATCTTCGTTGCAGAATTTCAGCAGTCGTGTTGTAATAAATATTGGGAACGAATTAAAATATATTGTGTTGTTAGGTGTCAAAAAAGTTATTACTTACCACATAGGCGGTAGGCGTTACAAATTTATTTGGGGCCACAAGTAAATTAGTTTAATTTATATAGCAATTCAAAGAAACATTTTTTCTTGTCTTTCTTTTTTATAATTTAGTATTTTCTTATATCACAACGGGATAGCTTGGATTTCATCTCACCTGGTGATGAAGTGACAATAAACTCGGTTGATGGTAAAAGTGTAAATTGCCTGGTCACATAACCTAACTACTGATCAAGCTAACGACACAGAATTAGGAAATATGTTATAGCTAAAGAGGCGTACAAACCAAACCGAGTATAAAGTATGTAGGTACCTCCCAAATTAGACCCAGGACCTACAGTTCTGAGATCAGTGTTAGTCCAAACCACTAGACCACAATTTGTACAAAATATAACTAATAAAACCCGAGTCAATCACCCATTGCATAAACAAGTAACCAATTCACACAATTTTAACGCCCGCCCGTCCGAAATATCAACACTGCTCTAATTGACAAACAACGCTGCCCATCTCTTTTCGTCGCCTGTTCATTCCCACACGTCAACTGTTATTAAATAGAACAGCTCCAACTGACAGCTCAAAATCCGAATATAACTGACGCAAGCAAACGAGCTCAATCAAATTAACTTATCACCTAACTAACTATGGCGAAATAATGAAATTTCAGCGAGTTCTAATCAGCACAGCAACGTATTGCCGTCTGATAAAGTTATTCGTATTAACTGCGATATTAAATTAATCATCCGACTGTCGGCGGGCGAAGAGGGGGGTGCATTAGTTTGGTACGTCACGTGATAATTAACATTTTGCTTGTGCGCAGGGCTGGCAGCTGGCTACTGGCCCATTTATCATGTTTTATGGTTCGTATGGTAGGTATGCTTAAAAACTAAATAGGGGTTGCAGCGAGATGATGTGTTGAAGTTCGGCACACATTTTGATATGACGGTACTGTAAGGTGTGGGTTTTAAAGTGGGCAACTAAATTTTAAGCATAAGAAAGCAAAAGAAAGCAAGACATAATGAGCGTACAGTACATATTAAAACACAAAATGAAATAAAAAATATGTCGGTTAAATTACATTAAACTTGGCGACGATTGTATGCACCGAGCAACCACGGATCTAAAGCGTACAGAGCGTATGTGGCAGATCAAAACTGATAAAAGGTATATAAGTTTGATTATATATGTGTCCTAGCCGTCACCCGCCCGCTTCGCTGTGCGTAAATTTGTGAATAATTTTTTTATACCGTATCATTTGCACAATCTCATGTTCTTACTACATACAAATTTTCATCAAGATCAGTCAAGCCGTTCTTGAGTTATAAGAGGACATACAGACGGACAGACAAAAATTTCAAAAATTGTAGAATTGATGTCAGTGAGTCATAAAAACGAATATTTATCCCAAAAATTGTCAGAAAAATTGCACGTATAGGCAGAGCCTACAGATTTTTAGTAGTATAGAAGAAGATAGATAGATAGATAGATTAAATTATTTTAATTTTAATTTTATAATAGGATTATGAATTCAAATGGTACATAAGTAACCAGATATAAGTCACTACGAATTTTTTCACTAACACACTAACACTATTGAATTTTTACGCTCTATTGAATTTTGAATTGAATTTTTACGCTCTAGGCGCTAAGCAAGCCGCCTGTCAGTGTAGCCTGGTAAGCAGTCACCGCAACATAATGATGCTAACAGCGCCATTGATGTCACCGCGTTTGCCGCCTCCTGAGGCTTAGTTATTACGCCTCTTAAGCCCAGTGATTTTGATGATGTTGATAGTTGATGGGTTGATGACAGCTACAAAATGCCTATATTGGCAATCCAAAGAGTTTTTAGCTAGGTCCAATGTAACGTATTAGCTTAAAGAGTGCAATATAATATATGGATAGTAACGATATATTCGGAGAAAGTGTTAAAAAAAAATCTCGAGTGGTTATTGAACCTGCACATATATAAACAGTTCAACACTATCTACTATCTCTTTTTTGCGGGTAGCCGCTGAACCGATCGCTGTGGATCATTGTGAGGACGCATTTGACCAAATGTCTTAGGCTGAGATGATGTAGATGACATTGATATAACAATTCGCCGGCTCAAGTCATCGCTACAATAGATAGGTAATGGCTTAATCACCACGCTTGCCAAATGAGGGTTGGTGATCACAAACCGGGCTATGCATCAAAACATCCGCAACTAACTTTGCCCGACCTGAGAATTGAACCCGGACCTTCGGGTATCGGGCCGAACACTTTCCCACTCGTCCACTCAGGCGCTAAAAAAGTTATAAATTACACTTTAATCTTTTTATCATGACATATTTGCAAACCCTGTGTATCTTGTTTCCTCAGTTCAAGAGAACAAGCTATCCCAAGGGATAAAGGACTGTCTTAGAATCGTTAATGTCAGTAAGGAGGACTCTATTAATGAATTCAGGGAACAAAAGGTTAATTTGTGAGAAATACCATGTTGTTTCAGGTGGTTTGGCTTGCTAGAAAAGTCTATGAAAATAGTACAGTCAGCAGCAAAAAGAGAAACACTTTTTAAAAGCAAGGGCGCTTGTCAAAATCTAGTATTTTTTTAAACATAATTTTGATTTAAAAAAAAAGCATTGTAAATGCAAAATTTAAAATAAACATAATTATTTAGATTATTATTAATTCGCTATTATCATTTTAAAGCACTCCTGGATTAACCTTAGACTGCTTATCATGCTTGTGTTAGGTGTGACGGCTTGCCGTCGCCTCGTAATTTTTTATTCTCACATAAGGTTAAAGAGTTTGTAAACGCATTCCTAATCGCGTGTAGATCTGATAAAGATAAGACACGGCATCCTCCCTTCAACATCTACATAGTTTATATTGTATAAATAGTCGTGTAAGGTTTAGATAATAAATGAGTCACAATGTAGTCACTGTAAATATACAACATCACATAAAGAGACGCAGTCGTTATTTACCATCGCCATGGAACCCTCCATCATCACAACCTCCCATACGTCGACCACAGGAACATTAGGCATGGGTTCACGTCAGTAGTCTCATGAACCATGATATTTCGCATTCAGCCCGAGCTTCAAAAATAATTAAGGAAGCTCAATGTCAGTAGTTTTTTTAATCAGTGGTTCTAATTTGTTCAGCGGCTCCTGATGCCCACTGTAAAAAGTGGCATGCAATTATATGCGATGATTATAAAAGATTACTGAATGCACGCAAAAGGGACGGAAATTAAATACAATAACACAATTGTAAAATAAAAATGTACCTATATTACATTTCAGCTGTTGTGTACCGCATATTTCTCACGGAATCAAAAAAAGATTAAATATGTACGCCTTTACCTGTCAAGAGTGCCTTGTACGAGTTTTATTCACCCTTCGACCACGTCAACGAAACACGTACATATGTCATTTTCGCAATCGTCAGGTATCGGCAGTTAAGAACCGTTTCTATGTTCTAGCGCTGAGACTTCTAGGGTACATGTTTCACTCAAGTTAGTTAGTGGTTTTTCTCTATAACTCAATTATTAACAGAAGGAAGTTCACGCTAGACACTCTGAGGCCACAAACTGGACGACAGCGGGCAGCGAAATTCATAGGGTTCCAAGTTAAGATCAAGCCGTGTAAAACGAAGCACCGTAAAAGGTTATCTAGAGGAAAAGGCATCACGGACTAATGCGTCTCCGCGTTCTCTACTATATTCTTCGAGGGGTTCGTATCGAATCGAGCCGGGTAAAGCGCCGCCCATTTTGCAGTCTGAAACCCAGCTCGGTGAAGCGTCGATATACCTAACTTATGTAAAGTGGCCGGCAACAGTTGAATGAGAAGAACCGAAGATCGTGCTCAGTGGCATGCGTTAGAAGCCTGCCTTAGTCCGGCAATGCACTGATTACTTGATCATGCCATTTGATTACATTAAGAAAAACGAGAATTTGTATGACATTGATGCAGCGGTTCCCGTCATGGGGAATGGTGATATCGACAATCATCGTGCGGCGCGATAATCGATCTATCACCACAACGTCAGGCTTATTGGCTACAATAGTCCTGTCGGTGATGATAGATCGATCCCAGTACAACTTGACATGGTCATTTTCGAGAACTGGGTCGGGTACATACTTGTAGTACGGTACCTCAGAATCCACAAGTTTGTCAAAATCAAGTTGCTGGTGGATAATCCTGGCCACTTGGCCTACGCAAGTACTCGCCGTTAGCCAGACGAGAACAGCCAGAAATGATATGTCTGATAGGCTCACCCGGACGGTGGCATGTCCGACATATTTCAACCGTGCCGTCCTTCATAATATATTTCCGGTAGTGGTTGCACAGACAAAACTTTCAGTTCCCCCAAAGAGGTCACCGAAACGCAGCCAGGATACGGACGCTAAAAAGTCTACATCGGGTTCATGAAGGGCCCGATAAAAGCGCCCGTGGAGTTCCTTGCCTTGCTATACCTCCCTGCGGTCATTGGCACTAAGTACTACGGGTTTGTGCCAGTTCTCTTTAGCCAAGGATAGCGTGGTGAGTCTTTTGTCCACTGCTACCACATCTCGGTGCATACCCATATCGGTTTTTAGTCAACAACTGCTCTGGTCAACAGTTATCTTCTTACCCCCATTCATTTTTAGATTTATTTTCTTGTTGGTGACAGACGTCAAACGGGTCTCTAGTTTTATTTTTCATCTTTTTGGTTACGTATGCTGCGGGTTTAGCTTTTACATATATTTCTAAAATTATGTTCTAAAATGTTCTAAAATATATGGTTTTATTAAATTTTTGTAATCAAAATAAATATTTGTATGAAATTCGGAAAACGGAGATAACATTGGTTTTTCAGTGTTGCCAGCTTATTATTATTATTCTCTTTATTAAATATATTTCTTAAGAATTTTTTTTTGCCCTACAAAATCGCATTGTTGTTAACGTGACTGAATGTCAAAAAGAGCACAAGGCACCTTTAATTGTAATAAACAAAAATTCACGTTTTAAATTTAAACCCTTGGCTAAAGTTTTAATGACAGCCCTACAAATGTCAGTAGACAATATGACAAGTGAAATAATACATAATTGATTTCATTTCGTCATGCATTGATGAAACGTTACGTAAATAACAGTCATGGTACGGTTTAAAGCCTATGATAATGTATTTTGATGACTGTTATCGAATTAGATAATAACTGGTCGATTGTTTTGAATGATTGACTTTAATTTTAATAATAATAAACATTAACTTTAATAATATTACTTTGGAAAGCAACACTACTTCGCACAGTGGAAAAGGATTTTGTGGAAGAAAGAAGTATTAAGATTAAGAAAGAAGTATTTAGAAAGAAGAAGTAAGTATATAGTATTTATATAAATAAAACTTGGTATCAGTAGAAATGTTTACCTTAATAACAAATAATTCGAAGTACAAAACATTCAACCTCTTTTGTGATAATTAATGGAATCGCGCTTCACTCTGCAGAAATCTATGGGACACAAAAATGCTATTGAAATATCATTATGTAGTGATAATTCCGCCGAATCATTCGTTAATCAACTCAACACTTTTATCTATCTAAACATATAATAAAGCTAAAGAGGGTCGAAAGTTTGTACATAGAAGATATTCGAAAAAAAGTTGGCTAGGGATACTTAATATCGATAACAGAACACGTTCCAACAGTTTTTAGAAGTTTTGTCTGTTTGTCTGTTTATTTGACCGCGCATCACGTGAAAATGGTTAAACGGATTTTTATGCCAATATTATATAAACAAAACTAAAACAATTTATAAATAGCTTGCCTACTTCTTAACTGATCTGAACTGTATTTGTAAAAATATTATGATCGGATGTTAATGACGGTAGTTGTTGACATTGAATGGGCGCCTTTGGCTTTCAAAGTACAAAAGTTAATAGTATTGAATAATTTCGGCGGGCTGTTTAGAACCACGATAGCTCAATTGGGAGAGCACCTGACCCGGTGTGTCAGAAGGGTGCAGGTTGAAATCCTGCTCGTGGAAACTTTTTCAATATTTGCGTTTTTGTAATTTATATACTTACATTCATTTACGATAACGCTATGTATAATACTTAAAACATATAATGATTACTGAATATAAAATCCAATTCATATAATATAATTTAATATAAATCACCTAATTTAAATTAACTTATCAATAATAACATACCTACCTAATAGCAATCACTCAAGTAGATATGCATTATGCAAGCAGACATGCAGCAAGCAAGCAGACATGCAGCAAGCAAGCAGGCAGCATGCAAGCAAGCATGCAAGCAAGCATGCATAATGCAAGCAAGCATGCAGCAAACATAGTTTCTATCACGGTTCCGGCACTGCGGGGCTCTGGCGGTCCAACGCGAGCTTATCGTCGCAGATGGTTTTCACTCACCACCGCCTCCGAGGACCGCCTCGCCATCCCGCGCCTACGCGAGCTTAAATTACACTCTAGGGATAGGGCAGACAAGACTACGTGGAGTTGGTTTTGCAGCATTTCGTTTCTGTCACTGACACTGTATACCAACAGATTATTATATCAATTGATTGTTATACCAAGTAAAGATAAAACAAAATTATATGAAATTAACGATATATTAAATGAGTTTTATTTCAAATGGCATTATTCGTATAAACGTTATGATAAATATAATTATGTTAAGTATTGGTATAACGAATGATTATTATGTAAAATTAACGTTATTAAAGTTCAATTATATCAAATGTTGGTATATCAAGTGAGACGCACCGGTACAATTTCTATGAGAGAATAAAAGTTTTGAAACGTCCCAAAAAGTTTGTTTATTGGCTAACCAGTCAGTTACCTTCTTTGTCGAGTCAGAAAAACCATGATTACTTACATCTCTGCATAGATACTCTTTCAATGTTAGCATATTATCAAATCTGTGATTTTTTCTAATAACTTTTGGTGTTCTTACAGTGCCAAGTACTTCAAGAAGTTGTCATAACAAACACTCAAATCTTCAGTGAATGCCTTTTCAATCACTCATCCGAGTAAGACACGATGATCCGTTGGCTCACACCATAAACGATGTTTGTCGTTAAGCCACGTCATAGGCCCATTGATCGCTTGAATAACTTGATACTTCCGTATTCGCGAACGTTTCCACCAATTTTTTTCATCAGATATGTTACTACCTACCTACCTACCTACCTAGCTACCGCTATATATGTCTACGTTTATTATCATCAAGTAATACTCAACCCACCAAACATTACTCTAATACTCTACTCTATGAGTAATGGAGTTGAGTAATTACAAAAGGATGGTCGAGAAAGCTTTAGAATCGTAGGACGCCCTGCAGCGAGAAAGGTAGATGGCATTGTCTAGGGACATAAATAGGTGTTAATGATGCATTATTTTGAGGAATGGCGCCAAGGTACTTATGGAGGATTATATACAGCAGTGGGTGAGGTCGGGTAGTGACGACGAGAGTGAGGGACTCTGAAACAAAACACTAGGTTACAATCAATAAATAGGACTTAACAATATTTCTATAGCAATGTTTTGAATTAAAGTCGGGTATACTTTCAATTTATGGTTTGTAACAGGGTTGAATGTTTATGTCAAATGTTCAGACATTTTGGTAGGTTCCATCGCTATCAGTTTGATGCAGACTACAATTTTTTTTAACATATTTTTAAGACTGTTATGAAACTGGCGGCATTAAAGCCGCATCAAAGACACCATTTTCTAGAAGATTTTTCTGACTTTAGCATCCGACATCTTTGGAAATATTTTTTATAAAATCTCTCAAATAGGCAAATTTCTAAAATGTACAATTATAGCTTGAATGCTTTTCTTTAGACATTGTTCCCAACGATTCGTCATATTTCATACTGAATATGGTTTTAATGCAACGTTTTTGTAGCAAGAAGGTGCTTTTAACGTTTAACACCACATAGTGATCATAAAGCATCTTTAAGAAGTGCCAATATATAATATAGAAGTGCTATCAATAGGCCGCTAATTATTTTTTAAATTTATTTACTTTACTTACTTTATTATTATAAAAATCAGATCTCATACTATTGTTTTGTAAACTATTGCGCAACGATACATGGTTGGTCATCCATCCATGATGACCGGCCTTTGCGAAAGTTGCTTAACCTTAGCAATCGCAGAGCGGGTGCGTTAACCACTGCGATACTAGATGCGTCACCACATGACGACAGATGTAATGAAGCTCTCGCAATTATTCTCCAACAATATTAAGACGTGTCTCCACACGACATAACAAAAGGGAGTTCCATAAAAGCTAGTTGGCACTGAAATAATAACAAGAAGCCATATTGACCCGAGTGAAAATTCAATTCAAGTTATAACTGTTTGTTTGTTTAACTTTTCTAAACATACTTGGGGCTTGTGTCGCGTGGAGTCGAGGGGCGATTTGTCCCCGAGCATTATGTGAGAAATTGTTTGAGTTATTTTAGAGCAAGCTTATTTTGTGTAGTAGAGTAAAGTAAACAACCTATATAATGTCATACAGCTGGTCAATGGTTTTAAACTTTTTTAATTTTTAACCATTTTTCTTATTTACGGGTAAGCACTAGGCTTCCATGTCACCTGATCCTAAGTGATCAGCAGACCGAAAGTGGAAAAGCGCATTTAAACCGTAATCCTCAATTACTGAGGCACTGGATATCATATTGTCTCTAACTGTCGCAACACAATAACGGTTAAATATATTGAAATATAAATATATATATATATACTCATTAGTTATATATTAATTATTAATTTTATTTGTGTATATATTGAGCGTCAAAGGATAATTTATTTTTATCACCTTCGCTTTTGTCATCACTTAATTGTACCTACCATGTCATCTCTGCACCACCCTATGGTTGACTGGTAGTGAATGCCTCAAGCATAATGTGTTTAGTAAATAAATGGTTCTGACATTGCTGTTATGGTGACATATACAACATGTAAAAAAAACCCAGTACGATCCGTTAAGGCGTTATTAGGTATCGAGATTCAGTTCTCTTTACGTAATTATTTTAAAAAAATAAGTGAAAAAAAATGTACTCTGATAAAATGTTTGTCAAATGACAAAACTTACATGGTAATTAATACCTTTGTCGGCACTTTGGTAGGTAGGCCCTTAAACGCCGCCGCCATTAATGGAAAATGTGATTACATTAAAATTTATAATACTAGCTAGATTTTCGGGTAATTTGAGCAATTTCGGTACAAATAACTTGCGATTTAAATTACGATAACTCTTTTAATTTTATGAATAACATTTGTTTATAATTTTTTTGTTATTGTTATTTGTATGGCTATGTACCCCTTTTCGATTGGACAGGGTTTTTTTGTATATTGTACGTGGTAGCTTGCTAGGCGGATTTAAAACAAGCCCTACCACCAATCAAACCGAGTACAAGCATGTAACCACCGCCGGGAATCGAAACCGGGATCTGTCAATCTGAGTCCGGTGGTCTTAACAACTAGCCAACAGAGGCGTTTCATTAACCAACGGGTGCCGCCTGTGGAGGCTGGTTTGCTATTGCATACTTATCTTATTTTTAGTATTATTCACTATAGTTTGACTTTGTTTCTTAAACAATTTTTGACTTTTATTAGAGTACTATAATGGTACTGTATGATATTGTGGAAAATGAAACTTTTATATTTTAAATTTGTTTACTTAGATTTTTAATTTTGGGTTTTTACATGTGGTTGTCTTCTATATTTTGGCATAGATGGCTTGGATAGACGTAAGCCCCTGAAGATAGAGATAAGATAGCCAGTTCCTCAGTGGTGGATGACTCCTATTGAAGTGCGCTTCCATCTTTGGCATCACCATCGCTTAGCATGCCAAGTTTAATCTCTCCTGATGCTAAGTTTATTTATTTATTTATTATGTACACAAAACAGATAGAAATTAAAATTAAAATAATAAAAAAGCATGATAAATTGTATAAGAGCTAAATTCCGATCTAAAACACGTGTACACAACACGATTAATAATAAGCGTCCATGTTAAAGTTTACCTAATCTAAAACCACACATATATCCAATTAAAAACTAATGTATACATAGAGTGGTGAATAATAAAACATAACAAACTGAAAACTTATTCTAGTTTAATGTTGACAACTTTATGAAGTTTATTTTTATAATAATAATAATAATATTTATTTATAAGTAGGAGATGCCGCGCCAAGAGTTTCACGGACATTTTTTTAAATTCATGTATTTTCATGGAAAATGTGTCGATGTTGTTATTAAGTGCAACCAGTTCATAAGTATAGACGGCACATTCTGACAATGGGATTGTAATATGATGTATTATTTTTTAAGACATTTAGTTCAAAGTGCCAGGGTTCGATACAAAGTATTTATTTGAATTAAAGAAAGCAATTCAGGGGAATCGATTATTGAGTGCAATATTTTAAACAAGTAAATAAAATCATACTGTTCTCGACGAAACGCAAGCGAAATCACACCAAACTTAATCATTCAAAGTTCGTACGAATGAAGAGACCTGCCTAAATGAAAGCGATAAGATAGAAATCTTAAACACTTTTTCTGAATGCCTTCAATACATTCTATGTGTATTTTATAGAATGGGCTCCAAATTGTGCAACCATATTCTAAAATACTACGTATTATGCTGTGATAAAGAGATAATAAAACTTTTTGGTTTCTTAAAACCTTTTCTGGATCTTAATATAAAACCTAAAAGACCATTACATCTTTTTAATACATGTTTATAATGTTGACGGAATGAAAGTCTATCATCAAAAATAATGCCATAAGTAGAGACTATCCGTAGATAAAAATAAAAAAAAACCTGTAAAGCGAACAGCCGCAATGGCATCAAACTTAAAACTCATAGAGAACTTCCACATTTCTACCGTTCCTCCGTAGCGAAACTGAGCCGAAATTCAAACGAATATTGCGACTGGCAACGTTACTTTTTAAAACCTTAGTTCAAACCACTATTCGATTCAAAGTGGGCCGGCGGAGTTTGTTTGGGGGAAACTTTTCAACTTTAAGTGTGCCTCAAGTCGGAACAGCCAACTTGGGTATCTACATATTTAAGAATAATTTACCTGCGTTTTACTACCGACCCGGGATACAGTAGCTGCAGGTCTATGAAAGTTAAGTTGAGTTTTATTAAACGGAGGGTGACTTCTATCCGAATTAAACGGTAATTTAACAAGAAAATTTGCAGCAATTTAGTAGAAAAATAGTTCGTATTGTTGATGAGATACTGTGTACTAAAATTATGGTTATACTGTGTCAGTTAATCCCACTAATATTATAAATATATAATAATGAAAGTTTGTAAGTATGGATGGATGTTTGTTACTCTTTCACGTAAAAACTACTGAATGGATTTTAATGAAACTTTCCTCATATACAGACCATGACCCAGACCAGCATATAGGATACTATTTTTTACTGTAGTCTTCGCGAATGAAGTCGCAGGCAACAACTAGTGTAGAAATAATAGTTTAATTTAATATTTTAGGTTCTTACTTTTGAACAGTATACGAGTATGACTAATTATTAGTTTGTTTGACTGAAGGGAAAGACTATTGTGTCATACGTAATTGATTTACGATCTATAGTTTAACAGCTGTATATAGGTACTCGATGGCGCAGTGGTTAACGCGCACGGTCTGCGAGTGCTGAGGTTAAGCAACTTTCGCAAAGGCCGGTCATCGGATGGGTGACCAAAAATATATCATCTCGAGCTCCTCCGTGCTTCGGAAGGCACGTTAAGCTGTTGGTCCCGGCTGCATTAGCAGTCGTTAACAACCACCAATCCGCACTGGGCCCGCGTGGTGGTTTACGGCCCGTTCTCCTTATCCATCCATAGGGAAGGCTCGTACCCCAGCAGTGGGGACATAAATGAGCTGATGATGATGATGATGATATAGGTACTCATAGTTCACACGGAAATCAAAGATAAAGTACGTTGTTCTTAATTCAAATTATTAAACACGATAAATATAATAATTAATGGACATATTGATATATCTACAAGCGACTGTGACTTTTGATCGTAACTACATACATTCTGAACCAACCTTGTAATCATCATCATCATCTCAATCTAAAGACGTCCACTGCTGGACACAGGCCTTCCCCAAGGATCTCCACAACGACCGGTTTTGTGCTGCTCACATCTAGCGGCTACCCGCGACCTTTACCAGATCGTCGGTTCATTTTTTTTTATCCTTTAGTTGATGGCTTCGTGAGATTAGCACATTTAGCCAGTGTCAAAGTAATTTTTGTTACAATACATAAATATACAATATTTCGTTCCAGTATGATGATGATGAATGATAATAGAAATGAAAAGTGAGAAATGATATACCCCCAACCCCTCGAGTACTCAGTAAAGATGTGGGGCTTTACTAATTCCTCGGGCGGACTTCTTGAGAGAATTTGAAAAGTGAAGTTGCACTGTTTTGTTTCATTTGCCAACACTCATGCGCACTTACGAACACTTAACGGTTAATAATCCACCATTATTTCACATTAATATTCGAGATAACACAAATTTTAGAAAATAAAACAAAACCGCAGTCATCGCGCTTCACTTTCCCGCCAAGAAGTCGTAGGTCCATTTGTAATACATTATAAGGTTATTTATTTTTTATTTATTTATCAGTATGTTAACAGTTGGACTTATAGTTCTAACCATGACGTCCTTCATTTTTGCAAAACATACTGACATAAACACAGTACACCCACCCCGCGAGTGAGGTTACTTAAATTAAATACTTTTTAAATGTATACAAATGTATACATTTAAATATAAATATATTTACCCGTTTTAAAAGAGTTGCGCCGGAGTTTGCGTTAATTTTCGTTAGATATTATTTGAACTATGTTATAAATAAACAGTTTACACTCGCCATGACAAGAGTTTCGAATAGTTTGTTAGGCACTTAATTACAGGGAAGTCATAAAACTGGGTCGTATAACGCACGCAACTAACATTACAAGCAGGCTCAAAGTGCAGTGAAGCTTGTGTTTTAATTCTACCAGTTCATAGTGGTGGGCGCCTATCTGGGGCTTTACCATGAGTTAATTGTCGCAGAGTTGGTGCGATTGTGAATACGAGACGCGTGTAGCGTCGTATATGTCGCAGCCAGCTGGTTAAAATAGCCGTTTCATTGCCCGGCTAGCCTTTTAATTGAAGCCCATTCGACCACAGTCTAGTTTTGTAGTTGAATCGTTTTGGCGTGTTAAACATTAAATATCACGGATTTAAAAGCCGACCGCGCCGTAACATTGAAATAGTATGTTTCTACGTCACTGCGGCGCTAGTTTCGTTTTGATTACAACACACAACATCAACAGCGTATGTTTTTTTCATTTTTGCTAGTTGTTTTGTTGTGTATGAGAGTGTTTTTTTAAAAGATATCTATGAGCGATTCAAGTGAATTAAAATTAAAACATTAATTCAAAGAGACTGCGCGATTATGGAATTCATCTTCAAGGTAATTTTATTGTGAAATCACGGATCTATTGCGAGTAGTAATAAAGTTTACATGTCCTGGTTACCCTAACAAATTCACATTTAACCATTTATCGTGTAGCTGTACTGTTGAACGTTGTGTTCAGCCACTCGGCTAATCGACATTTAGGTGTGTGGCTGAAACCATTCAGTTGTTTTTGTTCAATCAAAGGGCTAGTTTTTTTAAATATTTTTTTATATTTTACGGGTAAGCACAGTGCCTTGATCTCACCTGATGTTAAGTAATGATAAGGCCAATGATGGAAGCGCACTTCACCCGGGATCCTCAACTAGTGAGGCACTGGCTATCTTATCTGTAGCTGCCGGAACACAACAATGCTACAAACGTTGATGTTATGGCGACATATTTAGATAAGATGGTGGTAGCTAGCCAGGCGGACAAACAAGCCCTACCACCAACCAAACCGAGTACACAAACATGTACCCCCCGGTGGGAATCGAACCCGGAATCTCTAGATCTAAACCGGTGGTCTTAACCACTAGACCACAGAGGCGGTTAAAATGGGTGTCTATTAGAATACAGGTTTTTTTGAAATCGAATTTCATTTTACCGAAAACTATTCCACGATTTTTAATATATTTTTTTTTCAATTCATCAAATAGGAAATCATCGCTGTTTTATATCAACGAAAAACTTTTCTTAAAAAAAATCTTTTAAAGTTGTTTTGATTACCAGAAGAACGGTATATTGAAATTACATTTCATAAAGTATTAAGTTATCGATGTAACTATTTGTAAAAACATAATACAATATGTATCGGAACCCATAATACTTTTTCACTTAACAATTTTTTATCGCAGTAACGTTAACGGCTTGCTGGCCGACTGGGCCGGCCAGCCTCAGCCACGGCGAGCATTGCATCCACCTGCTCCTCAGCTCGCGGGCCGCCTGGCCCCTCCGCCCTTACGCGCTTATTGCACTCTAGCGTAGGGCAGACAAGACTACGTGGAGTCAGTTTTGCAGCGATTCGTTTATGTCAATGATTTGACATTAGTAGCGCAATATTACAGAAATCACAACGTGTTAACTTTTTTAAACAATATTAATAATTTAAAATTAATTACTTACATTGATGATGATAAGTATCCCGTAAAGTAAAGGACAAGGAAAATGAAAAACGTCGGGTTTAAAAGGTATGCCTGAATGAAAGAAATGCCTTTACTAAGTAGTTTTGCATTAAATCCCGTTTAAATATGTGAACTTTGTTAGTATTTTGTATTTTCGATGTACAATGACTTAAGTGAAGTGAAATTTGATGTAACCGACTATTTTGCGAACTGAAACTTACGTGGAAACAAAATTATCAAAAACGATCTAACAATATATCGATGAAATAAAAAAAAACGAAAAAAAATACGATGAAGTGAGTTTAGTGATAAAAAGTATTCGAGAAAATAAATATGCGATGTAATGAGATTCGCGGAATCGTTCATTAATGAATAAAAACATCGGTGAATAGTGTTATGGGAAATGAAATTCGATCTATTTAATTGCGATAAAGTGACGGTTTCCCGGTTAAAATTGCATGCAATTGAATGACTATTTTAACCAGTTGGTTGCGACACATATACTTTATAGTTTAGTTTATTCATCAAACACATTACAAAGGTTATAGTAAAAATTAAACTTAGACAAAGTAGCAAGTAATTTTACATTTTGTATCTGTTACCGAGCTAGGAAAAACCCATAATACGGCAACCAGCGCCAGACCCTTCAGACCTACTTAAGTAGAGCCAAATTAATACAAACATTGAAAACAAAAAACTTTATATTCATCATCAGCTCATCTTTATGTCCCCACAGCTGGGGCATGAGCCTTCCCTATGTATAAATAGGGGGACGGGCCATAAACCATTACGCTGCTGGCCCAGTGCGGATTGGTAGTTGTTACCGACTGCTAAAACAACCAAAACCAACGGTTTTACGTGCCTCCGTGCTTCGGAAAGCACGGAGGAGCTCGAGATGTAAATTTTTTGGTCACCCATCCGATTACCGGCCTTTGAGAAAGTTGCGTAACTTCAGCACTCGCAGACCGGGCGCATTAACCACTGCGCCTTAGACCTCCTAACGAGTAGTATTTAGATATCCGCGTCTCGTATTTACAACTGCAATAACATTGTAGTAATACTGCTATAAGCTCAAAGTATCCGCCTAGCACAGGTAAGTGTAAGCTAGAAGCCGTTTTATTGGCATCCTCGTGTTTGTAGTTAGTTGCCAACTTGCGGTTCCGTTGCGAACAAATTTAAGTATATACTGAGAACATTGCTTGGTGGCATCCAAACACTTATGTGCTGTTTCTACGACAGAACTTTTTGAAATTGAACGCTTATACCAAAGTTGGCACAGCGAATTTCTTTCGACGAAGTCTGAATAGAAAATTTTTAGTAACGATTCATTATTATTGTCGTTTCAACCGTTAAGGTTGGTTGCTGCAAATGTAACCTTTGCACAGTTGGAAATATTAAAGCAACAATTAACCTTCAGTATGCCGGAATACCAGACACAATAAAATTTTAATTGTTTGGCACGTAGATCCACGTTCCGGCATACCAAAGGTTAATATCAATGTAAGTAGCATTTTTTTTTAAATACATAATAAATTTTAAATTTTGACCCCCGACTGGTTAGATACGCAGTTACTGCTAATCAGGAGCACAGAAATAAACTCGAAAATTGCTTCTTAAAAAACTGACTGATTATGCTTAAATCTAACTTTACAAACATTCGGTAAATAAAACGACACTAAAGTTCTTAACTTAGCCGTTGTACCGATCACTTGATTTCAAGAAAGCCTTTGCTAAGACAGTATTACATTTTTAGTTAAATCATTGCATGATAAACGTTAGTCTTCGTCATCGGTAATAGAAAGAACGCAATGACCATTGAAATCCCGCGACTTCACCGAACATTGAGGTCGCATCGTTTAATCGGTCTGGCATATTTATGTATAACTTTAATGGTTGGTGGGTGCCAGTACTTATACAATTTGTGAAATGAGGAAAGGTTACATTGGCATATTGTCTTGATGGCGCAGTGGTATACCTACGCGCTTTGTCCGCGATTGCTAAAGTTAAACATCTTTCACAACAGCCGGTCATCAAAAGAGTGCCCAAAAATGTATACTCTTCAGGCCTTCCGTGCTTCAGAAGGTACGTAAAGCCGTTCGTCCTGGCTGCTTAGCAGTCGTTAACAACTAAACTCATACGGTTGTGTGGTGGTTTACGGCCCGTTCTCCCTATGGTGTTTCCATCCATAGAAAAGGTTCGTGCCCCGGCAGTGGGGACATGAGATAAGCCGGTGATGAGGAAGGCGGTGGCATTTGTCTTGCTTAGCGTCTACTGACATCACTTGTCGCACTGTGTGAAATAGAACGTGGGTAGAGCCGTATGAAATAGTTTTACTTGTGTACAATGTGTTGTGTTCATGTGAACTTTAGAAAACAATGCAAAATAGGTACTTTGCAGCAGGGTTGTTTTCTCCCCGTCTTCCCTCGTCCCGGGTTGAACGCACTGCGCTTGAATATTCATAGAGCTCTTGCTTTGGCTTGGCGGTTGGTACCCTTAAGCATATGGTTATCGTAACATATAAAAAGTTTACGTATTCCTAGTAATATTAAACTTAGCTAGCTTTTGCCAGCGATTCTGAGTTGGACTATAGATATATAAGAGGATATTTTAATGAAGACCAAAGCCAACATACAGGGACACAGATATATACAAGGTGCTATAGACATATAACATATGTGTATGTAAACGTATAGGTGTCATAAATTTTATTCTAAGTTAATTCATAACGCCTCGGTGGCCTAGTGGCCTAGCGCTCGGCCCACCACCCGAAGGTCCCGGGTTCAATTCCCAGATCGGGCAAAGTTTCGGATATTTTCGATGCATACCCCGGGTTTGTGATCACCAACCCGCATTTGGCAAGCGTGGTGATCATAGTATTATTTTATTCTGACGTTCAGAAACTTTTGCAGGCTACAAGAACACGGGGGAAAATTATGAAGATCGTTAGATTCACAGTAGGTTTGTATTTTTTTAAGAAAAAGTTTTCAGTTATCTGCTGGGCCCTCGTATGCGTATTGTGTAATGCATAGACCTAGGTCAAAAAAAAGTGTGTTGAGCGAAGTAGGCCTTAAACCTAAAACAGACTTTGTTTTGTTTTAAAACCCTTAGGCCGGAGTCTATTAGATTTCAAAATGTACTTAATCTAAAAAATATCATATTTAATCAATACCTACATATTTGGTAAATGAAATCGATCATAAAAGGTTCGTCTTTAAAGTTAATAACAATTTCGATTAAACTTTAGCATTGGGAAGCCAATCAAAGAGATCAATGAAATATATCGGAAAGGTCGTAGGTTCAAGTCCCATCTCAGATTGTTGCTTTTTTCATATAATAATTCATTTTCATTACTTATTTTTTTACTTGTTTATTTATTTAAATAATTACACGGCCGCAGCCAATTACTATAATTAATATAAAAATATAACAATAATTATTATTAATTCAGAAAAATTAAATAAAATTATTATTATTATTACTTTATTTACCTAAATTTATTTATTTGGTTATAAACATAATCATCAATTTCGGTGACGTCTAACCTAAATCCCACATGACACCTAAGGGGAGTTCTCCTGGTGATCTTATACTTAGTAATAGATTTTTAAAACAAATATATAAAAAAATCCTAATTTTCTGAATACAAGCCAGAACTCATCCAATGTAGATGAAATTACCTTCCATCATTAAAACACATACTGCCGTACTCAGAGACGTCAATTAAGTTTTAATGACAATAAGGTCTCTTGCTGTCACTTTCTTATGTATAATGCTAAATAGAGAAGGAAAGACATTTAATTGTCATTAAAACTTAATTGACGTCTCTGAGTACGGCAGTTACACACACACACACCCTCACACACACTCAAACAATAAAAATGTTTTATGTTCTACATAAAACGTTTAATGTAAATCAGAAACAACGACGGTACCAGACCCGACACAATATCGAAAAGTTCGTTTTTGACATTGGTCCGACCAGGAATCGAACCCGGGACCTCAGAGATAGCGCCGCCCAAAGTCCGGCGTGCAAGCCACTCGGCTACGGAGGTCGTCAAATCGTCGTCGTGTTGTAATAGAAGAGAAATAAATATTACTACTATTATTATATTTATTTTTCTTTTCTCATATATATTTACATTTTTAAATATTAAACAAAATAAATAAAACATTTAAAAATATAAAAAAATAGGGATCCGCTGGCATCGGGACCAGGGTCCAAGCTACTGGTGGTTAGGGCTCCAGAGACAGGAACTTCCTCACAATGCGTGCCGTATCGAGGAGAACTGCCTTCTTCTTACTACTATTACTGTCTGATACTTATTACGTAGCGGTAAGCCCGACCCTAATCTAACAAAGCGTATAAACGTCGTAGCAAATCATGTAGCTTTACTCCGTAGCAGATCTTCGTAACGGAACACCGAAGTGCTCGTCGTAGCGCAGTAGCGTTGCATAATTGACTTAACATGATGACCAATTTAGTGATTGTTCTAATTATTAACTTGATCAAGTAACGACGCTAATATTAATTAAGGTTAGTTAATATTATAATAACAAATAAAAGGCCTAGTAGTTAGGTCAATGGTGTCAGACCAAGGGGTCCCGGGCTAGATTTCTAGACGTCTGTTACCTTAGGCACTACCAGTAGTGTCATGGAAAATTTTGTTTTCCCATGACGCTACTTCTCTGATTGGCTCATGGGACGCATACAACAAAATTACGCAGTGGAGAAACTTGTCTGTTCTTAGTCCGACTGGCTAGCTTCCACCATCTTATATAACTCTTACCCCTTCTCTTTAGTGCTGGTGGTATTGTATAACCGACAGTTAAAAGATAAGATGGCTCGTTCCTCAGTAGTTGTGGATCCCGGGCTTAATATTAGGTTAAATAAAGCCCAAGCTGTTGCATAATAACACAAGCTTAAGCAATCTTAAGAAAAGTATTTATGCAGCAAAATAATTAATGTTCTATTAGAATTTTTTTTTCTATAAATAAGATATGTAGGAGTATAAGGAGCCATAAACAACAAACAAAACAATTACCAATAACTATCGACATACATCCGTCCGAACAAAGTTACAATTGTTAAACCCGACGAAGTGATAGGTGAAAATCCATTTCCTTTTCGTTCCATTCATCATTCATCAAACAATGTAACATGAATTAATAACAGAAGTTGCCACAAATAACATTCAAACATTTACACAAACTAAGTACATTCACCGAATAATGGAAGCGAAAAAATCACAATTTACGTGACGCAACATGCCCATTACATATCAGCGAAAACACTGAAAAGGTTTTATGCTAATGCATTTGGGGTACCTCCCAATAAAAATGGCATTATAGCAACAACAATAGGCACCGGAACATCATTCGATCCTCGATCCAATTAAGAATACGAGTCAATTGATGCCATGCACACAATACGTTAGAGTAGAAGAAAGGGCGCCAACTTTCGCGCATGCGCCGTCCTGAGCTGGTGGTGGAACCGGCAGTCACGAGGTGTCAGTCCTCAAAGCGGCGTCACGGGAACACGACGTCGGTCGCGCCAAAAACAAACACGATCGCAATTAATTTCGAATTAACGAAAGTGAATTCCAATTTTGAAATTTTAAATAAATACTTTTGCCACCCCGTACGGGTAGGCCAGGATAATTGATGAAGGATTTAGGCAGGTAGGGATCGTGCAATGCGCGAAGGGCGGGATGTTCGTGCTGGGCGTCTTTTTTCTGACAGTGTTGGACTTCTGTGTACCGTTCTACCACCATCAGTTCGCTGTGCATGTGCCTGGTGGGCAGGAGCTCGCGGACGAGCTGGCCCATCGGCACGGTTTCGTTAACCATGGACAGGTAAAGTCTTACAACTTCTTAAACAACTTACACACACAACAATTCAGAGACACTTTTGAGGATTTAATTTTGTACGAACTCTTTTCTCTGCAGATCAAAAAGTTTGTAGCATTCTACATTTAAATTTTAAACAGAAGTCTGTAGTGAAAACTTTTTGACAAACTATTAATTGTTAGACAATTTAAATTTAGATAACAAAAATTCTAGTCTATAGTTACGGTCTATAAACGTAATTTGTGGCCGCGATCAGTTTTGGCACAGTAGTAATGTGAGGCGGTACATTTCTGCAGTGTACGTAAGTAGGCTAATGGCAAAAGTCGAGGTTGTTATGATCAATCATTCCCCACCAACCGTAAATGCTGAACATTAAAGTGTGATTACACTCTATAAAGTGTCATGTTCATTATTAATGGCGTGACATCAAACTGGGGATCGGAACTCCTTTTGTATATAACCCAATTCTGTTCGAAATGTCAAATATTTACTCTTTGATCTGTTTATTACCTTTTGAGGACTTGAAGACGTTTCAAGGTAATCTTAATAATAAACTAATTTAATATCTAATAGTATAATGTTATGGTTGTGATGAGAAAATGTAATTGTAGGAAAGGACTGACAGTATCAAGATGCGATAAGAAAATGTAATGTAAAGAATAATAAAGCCATGTAAAATGAACATTTCCTGTTAGAAAAAGACACTCTAGGGAATCTTAGCCATAAATAGTGATAACAAAAATACGAGAGAAAGAGACGAGAAGAAAAAGCAATTAAAAAACATTCGACCGATTAAAAGTGAAGATATGTAATTTATATATATTTTTTTTAATTGATAAACTTCATATAATTATGCAGCAGAGTGCTTATGTCATAAGTCCACTATGAAAAGTTTCAAATCGCATAAAATCAGTTGTTAACGTCAATTAACTAACGTTAATTTTTTAGTTACTACTGACTGTTTGGAGTTTGAAATACAGAGATGTATTTCTCTAAGGTCTGAAAGAATTAGAGCTTTCAAGTTCATATTGGGATACTAAAATGTGAAATGTTCCATGCTTTATGCTGAGTTTACAAATCGGATGATTTCTTTTCGATAAATTAATATAGTGTTACTACACATGAACGTTAAGAGTGAATATTGTATGTAGAAAAGATAAAATAAAAAAATATTATAATATACACTATATATACTAGTATTAATTACAAACTGTTTTAGTATTAACAGTTCAATGTTTCTGTTTGCAGACGAATAAGTAAACAGTAACTAGGGAATCGAAGTATAAACATTCGTATAAATAACCGAACACGTAAACTTTAGAAAATTTACAATTTGACTGCAAATATGTATTTTATGTTAATGTACCGAAGCATGAAATAAATTAAAGTAAGTTACACACGCCTGCACATCAACCTATCCAAAACTGTCAAATTTCTCTAATCGATATTGATCTTTATACCCAAATACTAAGGTTCAAAATTTATTAAAGAAATTTGACATTTTGTGGTAGGTTGATCTGCTGCCGTCTGTACATAAATATTAATGAGTTGTTTCATAGATTTTTAAGTCATCAAAAACTTAAAAGCAAAGTCAACAACGTAAAAGCTTATTGTAAAAGAAAATATAAAATTAATTTATCTAAATATTTATTGTTTTCCCACATAAAAGATCAACTCACCAATTTCGATTACCGAAATACAAAATTTAAAATATTAATAAAGTGGTACCGTTTGTGATAATGTCTTGGTTGTTTATCGAGGCTAATCTCTGGAACTACTGGATGAATTCCAAAATTATTTCACAGATAAAATACTACTTTCTTTTAAATTTGAGAATCAAAGTATAAAGTTTAATTGTTGAATTTTGTATGTACAATACGAAATCCATGTAGACGATGTCGCGGGAAAAGTTCTAGTTTAGAATATACTTGCTTATTTCTGTAAATTTATTTTATAATACCTACCTAGAGTTAGATAGAATGGATGTTTCAAATATGATTGCCCTTGCCGAGTTTCTTGCGGCTTCTTCTCGGTACAAGGTCTCCACTGTAGAGTTTACGAAATCATCGCTTTGAATGGACGTCAAAAATTTATATAATAATAATAAACTTTCCTACACGTTATGAAACTCGTTAAATGGTTACTAGGCAACGGATAACATAGAAAACACCCAAACCCGAGACAATTTAGAAAAACAATAATTTCTAAATTGATCCGACCCGGGATCGAACCCGGGACCTCAGAGATGGCGACACCATGTAAACCGGTGGACAAACCACTCGACCAAGGAGGTCGTCAAAAACACTTGTTAACGTTCATTTTCTGATTAGCATCGATATACTACAGATGATCACTAGGTACTTATATAATACATTGTTTTTAAGTATTCTTGACTACTAGTTCCCTTGTGTCATTCAATTTGCTTATTCGGTATTAATAAATTTTATTAAAAAAAAAAAATTATAATTAGCAAAACATTGCTCGTCATTGTAAGTGATAGATGTAAGTTTTAAAACCTTAGTTAAATACTTTCAAACCCATTATGTCACAGTGGTGGGATAACCCACCACCGGTTTCAATTTTGAACTGAACTCCTTATGTGTTGGTCAATGAACTCGAAGAACTAAATAGTTACTTGTTACTAGTTGAGATTATTAGTACTTTATTCAATAATTCTTCTTACTGTGAACAATGTATATATTTTTTTTTATTTCTAATGTGATGGTAACAAGTTAGTTTTCATGTAAGTTAGGCGTTAAGGTTCACAATAATCAGTAATTTATTTATTAATTACATAATTCATCCATTTTACATAAAAAAAAAACATCAAAAAGACCAAATATATTCGTTTAATCTACCATCCTTATGTTATCTTATTGCCACACATTTATAATTCTATTATACTGTAAAAAGGATTTTGAAAGGAAATAGAGGATGAGCGTTGCGAACCCGATTTGTATATGGAACGAAGGTAAAATGCTTTCTAACAATTACTGGGAAAGTGCTTTGAAATAATCTAAGTAGATACAAAGATAGCATATTATATCCGTTATAGGTCTTTTTGCGTTCCTTAGTTATTTCGTAAACGTTAACAATCGTTTCTCTTTTTCAAGTGGTTTATCATTGGCGATACGAAAACGGATAACGAATAACCAACAAAAATAATATCATTTATTTGGTTTTTTATGTATTTGGTTTTGGTATTATATTATATTTATTCTCTTAGAAACATACAGTTGAAATTGAAAGATTATTTTCACTTTCTATTTTGAAGTGGTTTATCGATGACGATAATATGTAGGTGACATAAAAACAAAAATTTATGTTTTTTATTTATAAAGTTTTGATATTTAGTTGGATTTACTCTTTTAAAAACATACAGATAATATGCAATGAATAAGGCATAATAGTAAAAAGTAGTTAAGGTATACGGAAATAAGTTTCGGTAGACGAATGGGAAGATAGAAATGTTGAGATGAGATGATTGATGAGAAAAATCCATGGTTTTATCCTTATTTATATTTTGTTAGACTACCTTAATTTGTTTCCCTGCTTTACAATATTAACCGCCCTTAGGATTAAGTGATTTAATTAAATAATTTCTTAGCTATTTCTGTCCAGTTCAATCCATGGTAGCCTGGAAGAAATTGCTTTTTAGCGATAAGGCCACCATTTGTACTTCTTTGTCTTTCATGTCTTTTGTACGTTGTACAATAAAGTGTATTTTCATTTCATTTTCATTTAATTTCGCTTTCATTTCATCATTGAAATTGTTTTCGGCTTGGTTGGCGGTAGGTATAGATTGTTTTTAATTTCACTTGTGACAATTCTGTCTGAGCCTCACGGCTTAAAAACAATGTTAGAAGGATATTTGGGTTCCGACAGTGGGAGGTAATTAAACCTGTTTCTCAGTACAAGATACAATTTTACTAGAAAAAATCGACCAGCTACAGGAATCTCGATTGGTAATCGAACCCACGACCTTTGGATAACCGGTCCAATGGTCTGACCGCTAAGCTACCAAGGCCCCAGAAGACTCGTTGAATTTTTCTAGGAGTTTGTGGTTACGCTACAAGGCAGCGGTAATACAAAAAGGTAGCTGTTTCTCAGTAGCTGAGGATTTCGGGTGAATCGCGATTTTACCATAACTAACCACCAGGTGAGACGAGACAAATGAAAAGCAATTTTCTAAAGTATTTAACCAAAAAACAATACATGTAGATACTTTTAAAACTTAAGGGGCTTTTAAGGGGTATGATCTTGCAAGTTTCATCTACGTCCTTTGTCGCACCGCTTACCAATTTTTCTGCTTAGCCCTTAAGTCGACTGGTAGAGAATGCCATTTGGCATTAAGTCCGCCTATTGTACTTATTTTTTTATTGTACAATAAAAATTGAATTAAATTAAGCAACTTTCCAATGCTGAGGCACATGATAGGTGACCAAATTGCCAAAGCAACTTCAAATGATTCAATCTCCTCCATGCTTCGGAGGTACGTTAAGCTGTTGGTATTAGCCATTATAATAATAGTAATCACAATTGTTTACTAAAATATTCAACAAGTGTTAGGAAAAAAGGACGCAACTGACAGTTATCTAAAAACTGGTAAAATATAGCTTTGGACTAAAAAAGAAAAGGGCCATTTGCAAATTTTGTTATTTCAGTAAATACGATATTCTGACGAATTCTTAAGTAGTTTAAGACGCATTGACGATCCCAAAATAAATGTTTTGAAGTTGTGAAGACGTATTTGCCGCAACTAAGTAGAAAATACTCGTTTAAAACCAATATTTTCATCGTTTAGAAATGAAAGGCGTAAACGACGCTATTCCAAACTGAAAAGTTAGTTTTCGTTGTTCATGTAATAAATAATAAATGAATAGGTTGGACCGAAGTAACAATAATAATAAATAAATAAATAAAATTTCCTACACTCACACCAATTATCTATCCCAATAGAAGCTTCGTTATGAAACTCGTTAAATGGTTACTAGACAACGGTTACGGATAAACATACTTAAAATACTTAAATACATACTTGTTATACATAGAAAACACCCAGACCCGAGACAATATAGAAAAACAATAATTTCTAAATTGATCCGACTGGAAATCGAACCCAGGACCTCAGAGATGGCGACACCATAAAAACCGGTGTACAAACCACTCGACCAAGGAGGTCGTCAACAAGTACAACAAGTAGAGCATTATTTATTTTAATTTCCTACAAATATAGGATACCAATTTACAAACGCCGTCACATCGAAAATACTTACTTACTTTATGAAATAAAGGGAAGCTAAGCGAAGCACGAAGGAGTTCGAGATGATACATTCGTGGTCACCTATCCGATGACCGGCCTTTGCTAAAGTTGCTTAACCGTAGCAATCCCAGCCCGGGCGCGTTTACTACTGTGCTATTGAGCTCCTTTACATTTCAAACTTACTCTCTGTTTATGTAAGACTTTAAAAATTGCAAGCGTCCATGCGCGTTCAATATCGCCAATGCCACATTTTTAATAGATACAGTTAGAACTGTATTGGATGTTTCCGATGCGTTTTATCCTTAAGTTAGCAATAGGCATTATTTTAAAGTTCTTTATGCTATTTTTAAGATTTATCGAACTAATAAAAGTATAAACTAAACTATTGAAGAAATTAAGTAAGTCAGTAAATGAAAAAAGAACGGACCGTATGCTCGTTGGGCCAGCACGGCAACGTAACAACTAAGTTACGTTTTTTATTTTTTTGGTATAAAAGATTGGCAAACAAACAAACAAACAAACAAAGAGCCTTCGCATTTGTATTATTAAGTTAGGATGATTCTTCCGGAAAGCTTTTTCAGAGTTTCATTCAAATTAAGAATTCAATAATACAATACAAAAGAGACGACGGACGCTATAAACTTTCGCATCGGCCCGTCGTCGATCGTGTCCCATCGTGCGTGCTGCTTGGACGTTCGTTTTTATGCAAATTTACAGTTCTTACAACCGTTTACTAAATAATACGTTACATGCAGAAATGTTTTAAGAAAATCACGTTCAGCCTAGCAATTTAGTCGTAAGGAAACATGTAGTGTTGAATTCTACACTTTTTGCAATTTAATTACGTATTTAGGTAGTATGAAGAGTTAATTTAATTGGAGTTAACTTGTTGGCGCATCATGTTAGTCTGTTTAAAACTTTTTAGAGTGTCTTATACATTTGAGTATCGGCATTCAAAGTTCAATATTCTAAGATATTATATCTACTTTGGAAAGTTTCAAATTGCATAAATTCAGTTAAGTAACATTTTTTAAACTGTTGTCTATAATTTTATTTGATCTCTGTATATTCCTTATATATAGAAAGATTGAGGAGCTCGATGGCGTAATGGGATACGCACCCAGTGTACCATTGCTAAGCGACTTTCACAATGGCCGGCCATTGGATGGGTGACCTAAAAATGTGTAATCTTGAAATTTATCTTTTCTCTCTCAGACCTTGTCTAAATCTATACTTATCCAGTAATGCTTTGACAGCTAATTGGAGGGCTACAAACAATTATTATTTAATAAGTTTTGGTTTGCTATATGTTTAAACGCAATAAATATAATTAATTAGGCAATACCTACATGCATCATGCCGACTATCTAGCATTAAACTAAGCAGAACTAAGAAAAGGTTGGAACGAAAAAAGAGAAATCTCCGCCGTTCAAAAGTTAGTATAGATAGGGATTAGTATTATTTAAATTAGTAACCAATCGTAGAGCGCGAACGAACAAACGTGCAAATGAAAAACATGAACTTTTTAGTTGAAAATATAACTTGTGAATAGCGAGATGTGGGTTCAAAATAGTTATATATCAGTGTGATCTACGAATATAGCAGACTACTGTAAACCATCCCCTTCAATGGCTTTATGCGATACCAAACAATCTTCCAATGGACTGCATCCAAAGACGGAATTCAGAATTATTGTAATGCAAAATTTTACTAGTTATTATATTTTTCTGTTAGTTATTTTCTATTTTCAATACAGAATACACAACGTTGTTATCTAATTGGCTCTTATGAAAGTTGTGTTGAATATAAAGAGTCGTGTAAATCTGACAAAGAAATAGATATTACATTATGTAGGCTAAAGAAATGTTATATATATATATGGGCACATAAAAATAAGCCTGTGGTACACTTATCTATTTGTGTAGTTAGTAATCTACAGCTCAATTGGTGTAAGGTATAAAAAGTTGCACTAACACCCGTTTGCACTAAACTTATGAATCACCTAAGTCTTTGCGTAACTATTACCCGGTCAAGTTAACTCAGCACTTGGCTCGAAAACGTCGCTTACACTCAAGTGCCTAGTTAACTTGACCGGGTGATAGTTAGGCAAAGACTTAGGCGATTCATAAGTTTAGTGCAAACGGGTGTAAATGTCGTTCCTTCTATGAAAGCTGTGCAGTTTCTTGCGCCCATCCTTCTCCACAACCAAGAAAAATAGATATCTTGAATGGGTAGTATGTAGGTATAAAAAATGTTTGGACGATTCAAAAGAACATAATATTCATAAGTTTATTTGAATAAAAGAAATACTTTTTGTGTTTAACTTTGACTTTTCTATAACTTGATAAAGATTTATCTATTAGTTCATGCTAGTAATAAGTATTTTTGCATAAAGCTTTATGTTAATTGTGCTGTTTTTCTTTCTTTCTTTTAGTTGATGGCTTCGTGCGATTAGCACATTAAGCCAGTGTCAAAGTAATTTTTCTTACAAGTAATACATAAATATACAATATTTCCTTCCAGTCAGTATGATGATGAATGATAATAAAAATGAGAAGTGAGAAATGATATACCCCCCAACCCCTCGAGTATCTCAGTAAAGATGTGGGGCTTTACTAATTCCTCGGCGGACTTCTTGAGAGAATTTGAAAAGTAGTAGTTGCACTGTTTCGTTTAATTTGCCAACACTCATGCACACTCACGAACACTTAACGGTTAATAATCCACCATTATTTCACATTAATATTCGACATAACACAAATTTTAGAAAATAAAACAAAACCGCAGACATGACTCTTTACTTTCCCGCCAAGAAGAAACTTGTTTACTTGTAAACATGTTTTTTTTTTAATTTTAAGAAACACAATGTTTGTTTTTGGAAATGTCCGAATATTTATGTAAGTCGTATGTCATACAATTATTTTTCTATCGTTTCCTCTTGATTTATTTAATGATGTTATATGTAACTGTTTGGAATAATAAAACATGTCAGGTAACGTACGACACGACTGAATTGATCGTAAAAATAAATAAAGTACACAATCTGAGCAGAGTGCGTAGTGTGAGATTCGTTTACTATTCGTATTAATTCGATTACAAAAACATGTATGGTAATGTTTTAATTCTTCTTATATGTCACACAAATCACAAATATTACTTGGTGCTCTTATTGGAATAAGATCTAAATATCGTACCTATTAAATATGTAATCAAAATTAAATAGCATTTATTTTTTTAATTTTTACGGGTTAGCACAGTGCCTTGATATCACCTGATGTTAAGTGATGATAAGGCCAATGATGGAAGCGCACTTCACCCGGGATCCTCAACTAGTGAGGCACTGGCTATCTTGGGCCTGTTTCTCGAAAGGTACAAGTTCACAAGTTCACAAGTTCACAAGCTTCGATATGTAAGAAGGACTTGTAAATTCTGTTTCACGAAGTAAATAACAAGTGTTTTTTTTTACTGTAATAAAATAGATTATCATTGTAATATTAACACATAAATGCACTGGGTGTTACATATTTTATCTTAATGTCAATGTCACTGACATCACACACGTAATTAAAGTTAATGATATCATAAAATAGGAAATTGTATTAGTCTAAAATGGATAATAAAATGTCTGTGCTAACTAATATTCGTGAATCAAAAGACATTATTTTGGGAGAATTTTCTGATAGTCTTAAAAAAGAAAAAACGTGAAACGCATTATGCGTATTTTGTAAACGTATTGGGTTAATAACTCAAGTTAAAGACTATTCGTATGCGCAAGATGTTACAACCACCATGTTTACATTTTCTGGCCATTTCACATACAAGGGATCTCAAGGGAAGGGAAGGAATCTCTCAAGGACAGCGGCTACAACATCGTGAATAGCTCTGCAAACATTGGCTCTGCTGATTCCATGCATATCTCTGCCGGCGTGGTATTGAACCCCTGTCACTATCCAGTGAATAGCGACTTGCTATTGCAATTAGATAGACATGTCTCTACTTGCTTTTGTTGACCTGTTTAAGTATGGACCCAGCACATTACGCAGGTACTCCAGTTTCCAGGTTAGATGCTGTCAGTCGGAACCTTTCATTGTACTCATGTGACGTTTCCATATGCGTATAATTAACTATCTCCTTAAATACTTTAGGTATTATTGAAGCCTCCGGTGACAAGAAGGCTGGCAAATACCTCTGCCAACGTATTAGCTTGGCAATCCAAAGAGGTAATGTTGCCAGAATTCTTGGGACCGTTCACATGAGCCCACAGCTGAAGGACATTTTTTATTTATAGGTTTTATTTTGTCTTTAGTTATCCTAATTTTTTTTTCTTTAATGTAGTTAGTTATGTTATGTTTTATATTCAATTATATATAATTTCTTAATTATCTAATTTGCGATTTCATATTATTTCTTAATAATCTAGTCTATCTAATATAGCCCATTTCTTTGAATTTTTTTGTAGCTATCTCTTTCTTGATTAAACATTTTCTTTAGGTCTTCTAATCACAGCATCTTCATCTTCGTCAGAATCACTAGACCACATTATGAGTTAGCTATTCCAAGAAAAGTATATACTTCAATGATTTATGTTTTTAAAATTTCCGATGGTCTCTCAGAGACAGCAATTGACAACTATGAAAGCACTAAAATGGCCGCCAACTTATAATTCTGACGTTCTACAAGTGTAAAAATACAAGTGCTTGTAAAATATGTTTCACAAAAACATTACAGGCCTTGTAAAAAACTATAATAATATGCCATTTTACAAGTTCGATTGGACGATTTTAAAGGCCGGCAATGCATCTGCGATTCCTTTGGTTTTGCGGGTGTCCATGGGCGGCGGGCTTGTTTCCCTCCTTCTAATATAAAAAACGATATCTCTGAAAAACTGACGATGATAACTTTTCACAGAGATGATTGAAATCGTTAAAATTCTCAATCAGAATTAAACATAAAACATCACGGGTGTGATACAGGCACCATTTCATTATTTTCCTTTTTATTTTAATTATTGGACAATTAATGGGTAATCATTCACAGGATGAACAATGTTTGACAAACGAAGGTACCTATAAAGATTCTGACCTGTTTATTTATTTATTTATTTATTTATTTATATAGTTACTGTTAGATTCGTTTCAATATTATTATGTAATTACGAGTCTCCCGACACTGCTAGAATAATTTCTGAAGTCACTAGTTTCAAGTGTCAACGCAATTTTTTGAGAAACAGAATTAGTTTTGCACTTGTAAATGTTTACTTATGAGGTTGATCATTTGATCAATCAAATGATCAACCTCATCTCAAGATTCTACATACGATTTTAATTACAGTTTCGAGAAACGCTAAGGTCGGTATTTCACAAGTGTTACTATGGCAACACACTTGTATTACAAGACTTGTACCTTTAGAGGAACGGGGCCCTTATCTCTAGCTGCCGGAACACAACAATGCTACAAACATTGATGTTTTGGCGACATACTTATTTAGATAAGATGGTGGTAGCTAGCCAGGCGGACAAACAAGTCCTACCACCAACCAAACCGAGTACACAACCATGTCCCTGCCGGGAATTGAACCCGGGACCTCTGGGTCTAACCCGGTGGTCTTAATCACTAGGCGGTTAAAAGCATTAACAGCTTATTGTAAATCTCGAACATAAAAGTCAATTATGATAGTAAAATATCTTTGCATAATACTGTAATCGACCAACCATATAGGAATATTCATATAGGAATCGATTATAATTTATATTATGATGGTCGATTTAAGTATATAATAAACATAAACCATATTATCTTATTATCATATCTGTTATTGAGATAAACCATATAATGTTATTGATATGCCACAATAACTTTTCCAAAGAAGTAAATGGACTACCTATTAAATTATACCAATGTAGGTACATACTATACACTTCTGATTGGCCCGTGTGGTGTATCAGGTCGGCTCAACTTTATACAGGCGTTCATTTATCATTGACGACTCGAGACGTCAGTAAACTTTGATAAGGAACCACACGCTACACGTACACGGTAATCGATTTTTTCGACAACGATAGCGCTACTATACTGAAAAATTATTTCCCCTGTTATTAGCCCTTAATCGAAAATCTAGTCTTTATAGACTATATTCTATACTGTATAGAGGTTATACACATATACGTTACGTTTAATCGCCTCAGTGGTGTAGTGGTTAAGACCAACGATTTAGACCCAGAGGTCCCGGGTTTGATTCCCAGTGGGGATATATGTTTGTGTACTTGGTTTGGTTGATGGCTTGTTCTGGGTGAAGTGCGCTTCCTCCTTTGGCCTTATAATCACCTAACATCAAGTGCGATCAAACAAACAGACCCAACGAACGACATGGTCACATTGATATCCCGATCTTTTGGCATAGATTGTACGTCGAGTTCAATAATATACCTATAATTACTTTTGAACATTGTCAAAGTAACTTCTGTCTTCTATCAAGCTTATGTTCTATGGTAACCATTATCACAATAAAGCGACAGGGTTCTATACTGCTGAGATATTATTGAAATCGGCTGTATGTAAGTGATATAATTAAGGCTTTTAGTTAGGTGCAGCCTGCATTGCGTTATTAACTCCTTAATTAAATTGCGGAAAATACACTCCAGTGTTTCATTCCTAGAAGTTTCGCAATTTTGAAATGGGCTCCTGTAAAACAAAAACTATAGGTAAGCAAAAATATGTGTGAAAGGCTAATTGTTTATTCATACAGTAATTACTTTAGTTTTGTTGTTTTCGAGTATCCGTTTCTTATAAAAATCAAAAGAGTTCAGTGGCTTCCAAAACATTTCGCTGTAGTTATGTGTCTTGTTATTCTATTATCGTGTATAATTTATTCATAAACAACCATATAACATAATAACAATTTTGAAATGAAACAACTTTTAGGGACCTACTCGCGTTTATTTTAATCATTAATTTTAATTAATGTGTATCCTGATGTTTTGAACCCTAGTGGTCACAGGGAGACTGAAGTGTTAGTAGTTAATTAAAACTAATGTATAAAAAAAACGCGAGTAGGTCCGTAAAAGTTGTTTCATTTCAAAATTGTTATTATTTGTTATTATGTTATATGGTTGTGGTTACTTTTTACGGATCTACGTAAAAAGTTGTTTCATTTCAATGTGAGTGAAAACAATAAACAATAACAATAATTTAATCATATGTCCTAATGTGTGTAAATGTAATTACGTACAAGCGTATATAGTATCACTCAAATTCTTTTTCGCAGTAGCGTGCGTCGCATTTACATTTTTCGATGTTAAATCGTAGACCTCAGTAATTACTGTTATTACTACGGTACAGCTGGTCATTTGTAAGGTTACCGTACGCAAGAGATGAAATTACCGTATTGAAACAAAAATTGCCGTACATTTTTTTATTCACATGAAAAAGAAAAATAAAGACATGAAACACAAGTCAAACAAATAAAAAACCTTCTGTTTATGAAAAAGATGCCACTGAACCTATAGATTTGATAGAAAAAAGCACCACAGATCACTCCTCCCTTCCCATCAAATCCACACATAATAACACATCTTCATTGGCATTCTTTTCATAATAAGACGGTTTTTTTTTTATTTTCGCTCTCATTTCGGGAGTTGGCTTGAACCTTGTACAATTCGAATGTTTTCTGGAAACGCACTGTTTGGCTAATAATGTTGCATTTATAGTAGATGTTAAGAGGCGGTTTTTTTGTTTTGTTTTAATTAGGTAAGTTTATAGCGCTGAAGATTCTTTCTGAATCCGCATTTGCTTGAGGCAAGGAAAGAACTTCAAGAACACATTTCGCCAAATTCTGAAATTGCGATCAAACGCTAATCACGTTTCATCTACAATTTTACTGCATTTCATAAATATAGTAGCTAGTGGTGTACCTACCCAATACTTCCATACGCTATGATTGCCTGATTGCCATATTTTAGCGTACGGCAATGACCACTCTGCCGTATACGGTAGGTACAATTCGTCTTAAAAGTGCCTGAGTGCCGTACGAAACGGCAATTGCCGTGCAAGCAACGCTGCTACGGTATCTTGTAATCAATTCTAAATTATATATTGTTCGTCGAGTATTTATTTTCATTTATATGTAGCATCTGTCTCCTGTAAAACCAACCAGTGTTATTAGAAATTTTGTCGACCTTCATCAACTACTGAGGAACTGGTTATCTTATCTCTAATTGTCGCAATACAACAATGCTACTAACATTGGTGTTGTAGTTATAGCTATCTTAAAACAATAATAAGTACAAGCATACAACATACCCCCACTGGGTATCAAACCCGGTAGGTACACACGCTTGCACGTCAGACTACCACAACCTGTCCAATTTCCTCAATAGACTTTGAACTTTATACCTATGATATTTGGTTGAACATTTATTGAAGAAGTTTGACATTTTTGGATAGGTTGATGTGCTGGCGTCTTTACCTATGGATCTGTGGCCGGTGGTGTAACTACTATGCCACGGAGGCGGTTGTTTAAAGTGTTATACAATGGGTATTGTAAAAGAAAATTGGTGTATCGCATTATGTTCTATCGATTGTATCGGAATGTTGTCGACTTGATTATATTTATTTTACAAATGTACACGGCCGTTGAAGTTGATTAATTTCTTTACAAATTGAAATTGACTTTCGGTGAATCGTGCTGTGTAAATATTTACGCGTGTACTTATAATGGCGACTCATAATGAACGAATACAGAATATAAGCCAACATGATGGGTGAAAAGAATCATCACTTAGAGTAATACAACTTGTAACAGTATGTATTATGTATGTACACACGGCGGCAGATCTACCTAACCAAACCTGTCAAATTTCTCCAATGAATATTGATCCTTATAACCAGATAATAAAGTTCAAAATTTATTGTAGAAATTTCACAGTTTTAGGTAGGTTGATCTGCCGCCGTGAGTACATTATTAACATTAAGTTTTTTTAACCAAATAGTTAACACAATCTCATCTTATTGTTATTTTTTTTTTAATTACACGGCAAATGACTCTACCCCACCTGATGTTAATAAAATGGATACACACGCGAAGGCAACTGGTGCAGCGTGAAAACAACGCAGCATCAGTCACTCTCACCCTGCCGGCCCACAAGGAGCCTCTTCAGGGCTCGTTTGAAGGCCCCATGTCATAGGAAGGAGGGAAAACGTGTGCTGGTAGACTATTCCATCTTCTTCAGATGTGCGACAAAGAAGAATAAATGTTCATTGGTCTATTTTTACTCAAAAGGATCATTGGTCTATTCTTACTCAAAAGGAACCTTTTTACTCTAGCCTTAAAGAAGCCCATAACGTGTACCCAAGAATAGTGTAAAGTATAGTGCCCAAGAATTTCTATAGGTACATCAAGTATAATTAAAGTAAGGATAATTTGTATTTACGTCAAGAGGAGCGACTGTCGAGTTTATTGCCGGGCTTTATTCGATAAATGATTGCACTCCGAACCGGTCAGCGGTGGTAGAATCACAACTATATACGAAAATCTCCTAAGCGTTAGCTCAATCAAATGCTAAAAATCCCTAAGATACCCAGATTGGGGGACTATAGGCTGACATAGGCAAAACCAACCGGTGGTGGTAGAATCACGGCTATTTGTGAACGCTTCTTGAAGCTTAATTTAAAAATAAAACTTGAATTCACCATATCTCGCATAAAGGGCATTGGTTGGCTCATGAAGTGGATTGACTTCTCTTGCCACAACTGTACTTAAGCTAAATTGGGATAGTAACAGAACTTTCCCGGTATATATAACTCCGTTACACCCGGATTAGTAACTGTCAAACTTTGTGATGACAATTTATTTGTCACAATTTGTTTAGTTGGGCCGATTCTGTATGGCCATTCGTTTGTTTATATTGATTTTTATGTACGTACGTGCTTGTACACATATATAAATATGTTATGCACCAAGTAATAAATTGGGGCATTTTTCATAATGCCCGCCCGGGGCAAGCTTAGGGCGAAGTAAATAATTATAATTTGAACTTCCTTATTTATCACATTGCCTAGACATCACACTAATATTATAAATGGGAAAGTTTGTGTGTATGTGTGTATATTTGTTGCTTCTTCACGCTGCAACGGATGGATGGATTTGGATAAAATTATATAGATTATAAGAATTATAAGATTATATTGACGGCATACAGATGGTTTATAACCTGGATTAACACATAGGATAGTATTTATGCCGATATTCCCGTACTTTTTCTCTATATTTGGTTCCACAATTTACTACTTAGGTCTTGGATTTGATGTTGGGAATTTGTTTGTTTTGTTGTCATAGACACTGTCAAAGCGCTACGAAGTCCGCCGGGACAGCTAGTTATGAATATTGCCATGTGGTTTTCGGACAATCTGATAATACCCTGGGTATTTTACATTGCACGGGGTGCGGGGAGGAGAACAAGGGGTTCTAAAATGTTTACCACACAAATCATTAGCCAATTTTCATTTCACAAGTAACATTTGTCAACGTTTCATTTCACAAACTATTGCTTTACAACGGCATCAAAACATAAACATTCAAATGGCAAGCTGGTATTTAATCAATCATCATTTTGTTTTGTTTTATTTTAAGATAAACTGACGTGTCACCTTTTTTCAGAAAACAAAAGGTACGTTTTACAAATATTTAATTTGACCAAAATACAACATAGGTATACCTATATTTTTTAAACTATACAATATTAATCTTCAATTCTTCATAAGTTTGTTTTGGTCACTGATATAACCTAACGTAACCACTCCAAACCTAACCAACTCTCAGCTTTCTATTCTGTGAGCCCCTCTAGTAAGGGACTGCAACCCCCCGTCCCCCTGCTCTTCGTTCTTCCTGGCCAAAATTTTTAACACAAAGGAGGCAACCTCCTCCTTGAAGCGTATCTCCTTAACCAAAGGAAATAAAACAAGCTTGTTAACCTAGGGCTTATCTTATTAACTCGGGAGATTGCCGTTTTGCGCGCGAGGCGTGAGATTTCGCCCGAATTTACGTAATATACATTTTAATATTTCCGAACATTTTGTATATACACCTTTGTGCATTATTTTAAACTTAAACGTTCCATTACAAATAAAAATAAAAAATATATTTTTTTTTAATTTTTATACTTAGCACGGCAAATGACTCCACACCACCTGATGTTAAGTGGAAATGGAGTCCAGACGCGAAGACAACTGGTGCAGCGTGAAAACAACGCAGCATCAGTCAACCTCACAATGCCGGCCCACAAGGTGCTTCTTCACGCCTCGTTTAAAGGACCCCATATCATAGGAAAGAAGGAAAACGTGTGCTGGTAGACTATTCCATCTTTTGGAAGTGCGACAGAGAAACAAACCAAATTCCTTTGTGCGCGATGGGATATGTGTGACAGTGAAGCGATGACTCCGGAGAGCAGCACGTGTACTCCTATGGAGGAAGGGAGAAGGTGGGATAAGGTCAAAGGCGTGACCAAGGCCCGGCGGGCGGCTCGGCCGAAACGTCGGGTACTTAAAAAAGTATGCGTGGAACTTCTAGGACAAAGCAGTTTGCGTTAAATCTCTTTTATCACCTTAAACGCCATTTGACCGACAAATAATTGAATTTCTATTGTGTCTGGGACCGACGGCGGTCAACATGTAAATTTTTTATTTATGACTATATATTAATTGAACCATATTATACTGTCCAAAAAATTTTTCATGATACTGATCTGAAACCGCACCATCTGGAAAGTCGTCAGCTTAGTGATGTCAATTATGGTGTTTGAATTTTTTGTGATTTATTTAAAGTTTTCGTGTGTGCATTACTGTACCATTTTACTATCATCATCAGCTTACGACAGGACCCTGGGCGGCTTAGTGGCAAAGCGCTCGGCCCGATATCCGAAGGTCCCGGGTTCTAATCCCAGGTTGGCCAAAGTGTGTTTTAAATTTATTCGGTGCATAGCCCGGGTTTGTGATCACCATCCCGCATTTGGCAAGCGAGGTTAAGCCTATACCCATCAATTGTAGTGATAACTTGAAATGAAATGAAATTAAATAGTATTTATTTGCTAGATCATATGGATTGAGTAAACAGATGGTATGTCACAATAATAGAACAGTACAAATGTTCGCCTTATAATCAAAGGCATGCAAAAATTAAAAATTAAAATTAAAAATTAAAATGTCACAAATAATAAAATCTATCATAATAAAATCATTTGTTTTAAACATATCAGATTTATTCAATTTATAATATTACACTTGCATGTCTAACTATATAATTTAAAGGGTCATTTGCAAAATTAATAAAATACAGTAAAACTAACACAATAACACTCGCAAAGCAGCACCACGAGGGCACCTTAGGCACTTTCAAATTCTCGCAAAGAATAAAAACATTTATCAATGAGCCATTTGCGTAGCTTCATTTTGAAACGATTTACTGGCATCTCTCTAATTACTTGGGGTATTTTGTTATATACCTTTATTGAGCTTATAAAACTGTTCTTGTTATGCATATTACCTGTTCATGGCTGTGTCTTTAATTTGGTTGGATCTCTTTGTATGAATTTACTGTTGTCACTAACTTTTTCAAAAAGGTAAGGGTGTTTTTCAACAAAAATTCCCATCTCCAAGATATATAATGATGTAAATGTTAGGATAGTCTTTGAAATAGTGGTCTACACGAATGCATTGGGCCAACCCTACATATAGCACGTATACATTTTTTTTGTGATTGATTGATTTCAATGATGGAGGCTGCTGCCTAGCAGTGGGACAATTGTATGCTATTTACTACTACAGTCCATGACAGACTGGTTTGCTCCACAATGCAAATGGCGTCGCGACTATAATGTCGATCAAAAGTTTATTAAATCAAAATCGATTCAATCATCAAAGTCGCAGTCGGTAGGTATATATTATGGGTATATTATGGTTGGCCCGCGTAACGTAACGTAACGTAACGTGGTGGCATATGTCCCAAGTTTAAAATGTGCTTTTATTGAGCACGGCTGAGCCCAGCCGTGGGACGCTTAACCTTTGGTATGCCGGAACGTGGATCTACGTGCCAAACAATTAAAATTTTATTGTGTCTGGTATTCCGGCATACTAAAGGTTAAAGGCTGTTAATGATAACAAGAAAGTAGACAAAACCCAAGTAAATATTCTTAGTTAGATACTCTTCAGGGTAAGTCGATCCTCTTGCACCTCAAACAAATAAAACGTCTTTGTCGCGGGAGCAGCTCGGTTCGTTATGCGCTCGGATTACAACTCTCAGATGTACGGGTTTTGAGATTCAGAACTTCGGACCGCACTATATAATTAGTAGTTGCAAGTTGCTACTGAATATTCTTGTAAATTTTCTGGCGCGGTTTTGGCGTTATTTACAACTTATTTAACAATATTTAACAATATTTGATATCAAATAGTTTGAACGTTTGAATGATAATTAGCATGTATGCTCGCTTTGGTCTTTGATTATTGAAGCCATCAATCAATTGAAACAAAGTTTTATAAAAAAAGTTTCACGCAAACAACCCGTGACCATGACCGCCAACTCGGTCGAAACGTCGGGTACATAAGTATGCATAAGATACCTATAATTAGTGGTTTACGTTAAAAATATAGAAAAGTACCGCGCAAGTTTAAAAGTTTTATTAGTATACCTTAATAACCTAAGTTAACCTTACCGGCAATTATATTTTCGAGCCGTTTGGGGTTGAAACCCTCGGACCATGGGGTCCGAGTGCTCATGTTTTGTTTACTGACATCTCCAAACGGCTGGTTGACACTTCCCATGACCCAAGGGCTGGCTTTTACCTTACAACATTTTAAATTAATAATAATGGAAGAATAAATAAATACGTTTTTATTTATTGTTTTGATGTACACTTAGGATATCTCACGGCCCCTCTGTTTCAATTTCCTTTTCGGGCCAAGTGTGTATCAGATGTTTCGATGTACACGCGCATACGCATTTCGGAATAGTTATGAAATGAAGGCCAAGTTTCATTATACACCTGGTGATTGGAGATGTACGGTCCTTTGTATTTTTTATTATTAGTTACTGTAAGTAATTGTTACTCGTGCTCTTTTCTTTAAGCCTGTACTTAAGAAAGGAAAGAAAAAAAAATTACATTAATGTTTTCTTTTATCGTTGTAATGAAAAATAAATCAAACAATAATTGTTGATAAAACACTCATAACTATTTAAAAAAAGAAACATCTTTTACTTCGTTCTCAACAGAGCACCATTCTAAATATGAAAGGAATTTCCTTCTCACACGTCATTGTATTCATGTTCGCGGCAAGGCGCCCTCGAAATATTTTCATTCATGGCGCGTAATTAAATTCTAATTGCATTTCAAGTATTCACCATGCTTATTTATTCATATACGCTTTAGGAAGTCGTTATGAAGCTAAAATACCACTCTCGACGGAAGAGAATAAGAGATGCTTGAAATACCACTTGGCTCTAATGGTGTAGTGCTTGTTCATTTAATAACTCTTATGAACGTCATTATGTCATCGGTTCGTAAGTCTACTCTGGGCGGGAGACCTTGTACGGAGAAGCACCGGCAAGAAACTCAGCAAGTGTCAAGCAAGCAGCGACAAAAATATTAGAAAATGCCCTATCATAAAAGAACACTTTCATCACAATTAAAAACACAAAATATGAAGGACAATATATATTTGCAAATTTACATCGTGTTAATAAAATTCACACCACAATGTCATACAGTACTAATAAAGGTCAAAAATTGTCTAAGATAAAACAAAGTTAAAGTATAATTAATAATATTAAAAATAATAGTATCTTAATGCTATTATTTTTATTATTATTACCAGCCTCTACAGGCGGCGCCCGTTCACGAATCAGCCATCGTTTCACTCAACCATATCTTAGGGCATGTAACGACCCGACACACATGCCATCACCGCAGAGGCATAAAGAGAGCATACCACACTCAAGCATCTCTAAATAAAAACTTAATGAAATGTTTAACGCAACATCAATATTGTTTGTAAAAATTATAAAAAATATATATTATAGCAGCTTTTTGGCAGGTTAAACAAAACAATGAAAAAACATTGCTAAAATTTATACTTACAATGCTAATGGTATGAAATAAAAAGGAGTAAAAAGACTTAAACTATTCTGTATTTTATTTTGTAGTTTAATTCTCGGTCGTAAATATGTTCTCAATATTTTTTAAACATAACAAAACAATAAATCACTTAGCATGTTAGGTGAAAACAGGTTACAATAAAATCTTATATACTTATTTGTACATTTTAATTAAGCACGCTTATTAGGTACACACAGTAAACTTGTCATTAGTGTATTTAAACAGAAAAACAGCGTTGCATCCAGCATTCCATAGTAGCCTTCTTTATCGTGTTTCCGGAGTGAGCATCACAAAAACATTGTTCAAGTGTAAATTATGTCACTAGCTGGCTAGAGCTTCAAGAAAAACGTTCACAAAGTACAAATATACGAATTCGTCACCTCACCACACTACATAAGGTTTAAAATCCAAATGCCGTTTGTCGGGGTCCTCGTTAAAAGAGTGCTCGAGAGACTTTGGCAAGCAAACGGCTTTAATTGAAGGGTTTTTTCACTTTTCTTTTTTTTTTTCTTTTCGCAGATCGGCAACCTGAGGCATTTCTTCCTACTGTCTCACTCTCACGTCAGTAAAAGATCACCGAACGCCAGTTCCAACTACGTGACGCGACTGAAAAATGATCCTCAGGTATGTGATAGTAAAAGCTTTTTTTTTGTATGTCCATTGAACCCTTATAACTCAGTTACATAGAATCGTGACTGGGCCCAGTTTTTTTCTTCAATGTTTCACCCAATTCAATTGAGCAATGGTCACGGATTACGCAATTGGACTCTCTGTAATTGTGCCGGTGGTTTTTTTTTGGGTGAATCAATGTGATTAATTATAATTGATGTCCCAACCGCATTTGCGTTTAATCAGATTGGATAGTCTTGCCCGAAGCTGTGTAATCTAGGTTTAGTGAGGAATTAAGCGGTTTTACTGGCAAGCCTTGCTAAGCTGCAACAAGTTTTGTTTTTATTTTACTTCGTGAGCATAACAATAGACAGGGGTAACAGCTGTTTTAATGGTGCTACTGTATAAGCCAAAATCTAATAATAATAGTAATAGCATCAATAATTTGTTTTTGGCTCTATATATTATCCAAATGCTGGACAAAAGCATTGAAACAATTAATTCCTTCTCCCTTCCTCCATTGGAGTACGCGTGCTGCTCTCCGGAGTCACCCCTGTACTGTCTCTAACATTCCATCGCGCACAAAGAAATTTGGTGACTCGTTTCTTTGTCGCACTTCCAATAGATGGAATAGTCTACCAGCACACGTTTTCCCTCCTTCCTTGCGTGCCGGCAGAGTGAGGGTGACTGACGCTGCGTTGTTTTTACGCTGCACCAGTTGTCCTTGCGTCTGGACTCCATTTCCACTTAACACCAGGTGGAGTGGAGTCGAGATAGGTATAAAAATTTAAAAAAATCACCACAACTTGCCGAAATTAAATGCGAATTGGTGATCACAAGCCTTTGTCGGACCCGGCAATCAAACTCAGGACCTCCTGTTTTTGAGACGAACGCTCTTACCGGCGGCCCGTCTATGAGCCTAAATAAGTATTTAGATGAAATATGAGGGGGTGGCCACTGTAATATGTTACGATATTTTGCTCATCATCATAATCATTATCAAGCAGCTGACAGCCTATAAACTCCTAAACATGGGCTGAGGGTTTTCCCACACGGACAAAACATGGAAAGGTCAGGCTATAAATCATAAAGCTGATCCAATGAAGGTTTGTGGTTATTATAGAATGTCTCGATCTTAAAATAACTATTGGGACCAGATTAATGTGCCTTTTGATGCTCGGAGGATTTCGTACTAAAAATGTTTTCGGTCACCCATCCTAGAAGGCGACATTGAGAAAAGGGCTTAACTTTCACGATCGCAGTTCAAGCGCAAAATGTTTCTGTAATTACCTATTATAAATATTTCATATTTGAAAAATTGTTGAAAAAATTCTACAAGCGGGATCTAAACCCACACCTCATGACATACCTGGTCAGGTGCACTACCAACTATCGCAGTTCAGTCCAATCTGCCGAAATTTATCAAAACTATCTACACTTACTTTGTAAGCCAAAGGAGCTTCATTATTTTAATAGTTCTACAAATATTAAAGATCAGTAATAAGAAAAAAATTGTAAAATGTTATGATCAAGACATTGAATATGGCTCCCAGTTGATAGTGCACCTGATCCGTGCCCTGATTCTCATAGCAAAAACCGTAACGATATCGTAGCGACTTAATCGTTGAAACCATTTTTGTTATTCCCATCCCTCAATCGAGCCTATTCTATATAAACTCGTTCGAACGAAGTTTCAACCAACCGTATTCAGGTCACCGCATACGGTTAATTTCAACTTCGTTAGAACGACTTCAAAATCGGAAGTCGCTACGGTATTTGTTATGGGAATCGGGGGGCAGATATTCCATGGGGTGCGGGTTCGAATCCCGCTCGTAGAATTTTATTAAAAAAAAAAACAATTTCGTTCGCAACAAAATTTGCGTATAAATATATTATTAAACAACCCTAATTATAAATTCATTGTTTCTTCTACACTACGCTTAATAAAAATGTGGTATCAGTAATTCATAACATAAATTCAAGCTTTGCGAAATGAATGTCAGCCCGTCACGCATTAGTGTGTAATTATTCGGCTTTTACTGTTAATTGTCACGAAATTATAACATAATACATTTCCGTGTTAGTAATTAAGTAACTTTAAAGGATTTTTCAAATACTTCATGCTGAAACACCGTGTAATTTCTCTCGATAGTTTTCGGGTGTGACAACGGGACTTTGGTTTTTTAAATAATAATACGCTAACAACACATTCATGAAGGTCCTATCAACCCATATGTATGCCGAACTGAACCTGGCTCTCGATCGTGTCTCTAAGTGGGGATCTGAAAACCTAGTCGAGTTTAATGCCAGCAAAACTCAGGTTTGTGCATTCTCGTCCAAGGTTACTCCTTTCCTTACACCTCCCTCTCTTCAAAACTCTCTCTTACCCATTTCGATGGACCTCAGCATTCTTGGTGGGATGATGACCTGCGAAAGACTGCAGGCAGATGCTGGATGCGTAAAGCTGAGGACAGGGCGCTATGGCGCTCATTAGGGGAGGCATATGTCCAGCAGTGGACTAAGATAGGCCGATGATGACAGCATTCTTGGCGTGGACCTCGGCCAGGAACTGAATCCAAAATGCTACATCGAGAGTGTTATTGTTTGTTGTACAAGACTCAGGTGCGATCGAGTATGGAGTATTGTTCCCATCTATGGGACGGCTCCGCTAAATACCTCCTCGATGCACTTGATAGACTGCAAAGGCGAGCGGTACGCATTATTGGAGATGCTGAGGTTACAGCCTCTCTTGAGGACCTCCAGCTGCGTAGAGACATTGCTTCTCTCAGTGTCTACCGGAATTACTACGCAGAGTATTCTGAAGAACTTTTTGATCTAACCCCGCCCTCTCCTTTTCTCTCCCGGACTACACGTGCTGGTCTTAGGAACCACCATCATACTGTACAGGCAGTCAGTACTCGTACCAAAAAATTTGGCAAGTGGTTCCTCTGTAAGACCATTCGGCTTTGGAATTCTTTGCCGGCGTATGTGTTTCCCAGCTCCTATAGTCCCGGGTCTTTAAGCGGGGCGTGAAACGGCATTTATGCAGGCCGTCGGTGGGGAGCGCTCTCATTATTTTGGACTGCATCGGCTGCTAACCATCAGGCAGGATGTGGCCAATATGACGAGTGAATAAAAAATATAGGAAATCTAATACTTGCTTAATAATAACGCTTGCTTTTAAGTAGTTTTCCCGTCAGTAGTCTAGAAGATATGGGCATTGAACCAAGATTTCTTGTATTCAAACCGAGCTTCTATCCGTTGGGCTACCGACACTTGTTCGTCTTTTATTATGTAGAATGTCGTGTTTATGGATTACTGTCTTGCCTAGAATATAGTAAGCCAAAAATCTTGACAACAGTTTTACCAAATAAAACCCATTACAGAACAGAATAAAATGATAACACTTTACTCGTACCTCTAATACATCACACGCATAACACATACACGCATAAAAAACAAAATTAAATTAAAATATAAAAACAAAACAAAACAAATAGAAATTACGATACTTGTCTGCTGCAGAAACACAAAAGGGCTTATTACACTCAAACACAAAACAGGAAAGTGTATAAGCAAAGAACTGGTATTCTTCTATAACCTAAAAGAGTGGAAGAGTAGGAAGAAAGAATATAATATTTTAATAAACGAAATCTACCTGCAGTACTTCATTCAATTTCATACTATATTTTAACTTTCTTTGTTTTTTCAAATTATTTTACTAAATATTATTTGACTAGTCATAGCACCAATTCCCATCTGATGCTACAGAGGTCATGAACTTTTGAGTTTAACAAGAATAAATGTAAAAATGTACAAATAAAATAGTCTTAAATACCCGTAAAGTCCAACATAACATACCGCAATAAACCAAATCGTTATATAAAAAAATTTTGTCCGATGTTTACTTAGAAGTCGTCCGACATTCATTTCGATAACAGTTGGTCTGCACGCGACTTAAATTACAAAATTGTTGTACTTCGCTTAACACGACAGCTCCTCGTCAGGAAAATGCCCTATGAAAAATGCCAACGTGTTAATTATAATAACGATTTGGAGATTAAATAGTAGAAACAAAGAGTGATGTTGTAAAAAAATATACTGAGGTTAAAATTATATGCCGTTGATATTGCAACAACTGCATATTAGACGGGCGGTGTTAATGTTATTTAAAATTTATTTTAAACATCATCTACAATATTTTTTCCCCTCTGCTGGAGCACGAGCCTTCTTCTATGGATGGATAGGGAAAACGGGCCATAAACCACCACGCGAGCCCAGTGCGGATTGGTGGTTGTTAATGGTAATGCAGCCGGGACCAACGGCTTTACGTGCCTTCCGAAGCACGGAGGTAGGTACTCGAGTCACCCATCCGATTACCGGCCTTTACGAAAGTTGCTTAACCTCAGCACTCGCAGACCGGGCGCGTTAACCACTGCGACATGAAGCTCCTCATCATGTACTTGTAAAATCAATTTATTGCATTATATTTTCTTAAAATTAATGTAAAGAAATCATTAGAAGTTTTTTATCTGACTGTACGAAGCAGTTATTTTTATTGGTGTCCGAATCGTCAGTGAAAAAAATAATAAAATTAAAAAGTGTCAATTCGGACACTGTGTCCGAATATAATGTGTCCGAAACGTCAGCGAGACTGGTAGATATATCATGTTCTTCGAATAGGTAGGTACATAGATCTACTCTATAAGTGGAAGCCCCCAAGCCAAATCAAGAAAGTAATATACACTACGAGTTTAACGAACTTGCAAGGCCAATGACATCAAAATATTTGTTTGAATAGAAGACGGAACTTTCTGAAATTAATATTGATTAATAAGTCTGCTACGACATAAATCATTTATTATCAGTTGATAGCCAATCGTTTTGCAATTAACTAAGCAATTTGAAATGCAATGGCGTTACTGTAAAATGTGATTTTCACAAATTATTACTTAATAATATTAATATTTTATGTAGAACAACTTGACTCATACAGAACCACAGTGTATTAAGATTACATAGATTGATGACAGCAAAGCAATTGAGTTTTGATGGCGGTAGCAGCTTTGTTGTTTGCCTGCAGATATGAAACGATCGTACATATTTATTAAAATGGAGAGTTGATTACATAACTGACATAAATAAAAAATCATATTTTATACGATATAATAGATATTATAATGGGAGATATATAATAGGATATCTAATAAATGTTTTTGATAAGATTAATCTTATCATCTTTAAAATGTTTTTGTTTAGTTTATATAATTTTAACGCAAACTTTGTTGCGAAACAAATTACAAAAACACAAATGTTGAAAAAATTTCCACGAGCAGGATTTGCACCCTTCTGACATATCGGGTCAGGTGCTCTTCCAATTGAGCTATCGTGGTTCTAACCAGCCCGCCGAAATTATTTAACACAATTTTAACTGACTGACTGGTGCAGCATGTAAACAACGCAGCATCAGTCACCCTCACCCTACCGGTCCACAAGGCAAAGGCCAAATATAAATAATGTCCTGTATCACAAGAGTGCCTATGTAACTGTTATCATAATATACAATCATTTATCTGCTCACAGAGCAAAAATCCGCAGTAAATATAAATTGCTTCAAAATTTATTTAAAAAAATGGCTTATAGATAACCCGTTGTACAGCTTGACTGAATATTTCCGTAAAAATACGTCATTATGGTTTAAACTATAGAAATGTACCTACCTACTAAAATTGAACGCATCGGTGGCCCAGTGGCACAGCGCTTGTTTTTGTTTTGTTTGTTTTCAATTGTTTTCAACATCCCTATTGTTTATTCTCCTATAACACACCGTCGGACTTCTTGGCGGGAAAGTGAAGAGTCATGTCTGCGGTATTGTTTTATTTTCAAAAAATTGTGTTATGTCGAATATTAATGTGAAATAATGGTGGATTATTTATTAACAGTTAAGTGTTCGTAAGTGTGCATGAGTGTTGGGAAATGAAACAAAACAGTGCAACTACTACTTTTCAAATTCTCTCAAGAAGTCCGCCGAGGAATTAGTAAAGACCCACATCTTTACTGAGATACTCGAGGGGTTGGGGGTATATATATCATTTCTCACTTCTCATTTTTATTATCATTCATCAACATACAGACTGGAAAGAAATATTGTATATTTATGTATTACTTGTAAGAAAAATTACTTAGACACTGGCTAAATGTGCTAATCGCACAAAGCCATCAACTAAAAGAAAGAAAGAAGAAAGAACACACCGTCACACACCCTAATCACATAAAAAAGAGAGAAGCAATCACAGTGACATTAAATGAGTTGGTGGTGCATTTTATGTCCCCACTGTTGGGGCACGAGCCTTGCCTTTGGTTGGATAGGGAGAACGGGCCATAAGCCTGGTGCGCAGCGCAGATTGGTGGTTGTTAAACGACTGCTAACGCAGCCGGGGCCAATGGCTCAACGTAGTACCTTCCGAAGCACGGATCACAACAGTTATGTATTTACACAATATTATGGCATTAAAAATATAACATAGCTAATCTCATAATTTGAAAAAAGGCAAAGTGTTGGAACAATTCTACGAGCGAACACGCACCCCATGACATGCCGGGTCAGGTGCACTGCCAACTATGCTATCGTGGCTATTATTGTTGTGTCATGTCATGTCATGTCATGTCATCTATGTCATGGGATGCGGGTTGAAATCCCGCTCGTGGAATCTTTTCAATACTTTGTCTTTTTTCAAATTGTTATTTGTTCGCAACAATATTTGCGTAAAATTATATATAAATAATTATCTCATAATGTTCAATCAATGTATGGTTCGACTCTTTAATACTCAGCACCAAAATCGGTAAGGCACTCACACACACGTCGATCTAGCATTAATCAATGCCACGCACCAATTAATCCGCTCTGTAAGCCAAATCGGATACAGTTTTAATTTCTCCTATCCATCGGCCGTAAGCCCGATACTTAATCCCCGTTTTAATATGGAAACGTGGGATAAAGTATATTTTTGGCACACCATCCGAACGCCTTGGAGAATCTAGGGGGGACGGGGGAGCGCCTGCGTGATGCCATCCCCTCTAGCCACCCTCTGAGGAAGTTTTAGTCGCACGGCTCCATCACTCCAAATTTAATCATATTGTTTCCTATTAAAGGGCACTTCACTCCGTCGCTTCACTTCACCGCTCCAAATGTAATCATAACTACTTGGATTGCGTGGTATCCAAGTAGTAGACGTGGACTACTTCCAAACATTCAAAAACCCATCTCTAATTTGGAGTGATAGAGTGGCGCGATGGAGTGTCCGTGAATGGGGGCCATATAACAAACAAGTTTAAGTGCTTTCCAAAGCGAGGAGGAGATCGAGATGACACATTTTTGGATACCTACCCATCTGATGACCGGCCTTTGCGAGAGTTGCTTAACTTCAGCAATCGCAGATCGGGCGCGTTAACTAAAGGCCATTGAAGTCCTCTGGAAGCGTGGGATACGTATTTTTTCGCACACAACCTTCAAACGTTCTTGCTGTAACCTCTTTACTGTCAACTAAGCAAGCTTTGAGATAAGAAGAGTTTGTTTAAACATCACCCAAATTATTCCAGACGATGTAGTTTAATACTTTTTTTAAGTGTCCATTGGTAGTCCTTCGAACTTTTTTTAGCAACGATAAATGATTCATGAATTTGTTATAGCGTTTCGTAATGGCCGGTGTCAATAGATAATGATTATTGAGTAAGATAAAAAATAAGCGATTTCTTCTTAACATTTAAAGAATATCGCTTTAATGTGTTTGGACTGACACATTGTTATCATGTTTTGTTTTGATAGTATTTTTTTAATTGTATTTTTATGATTTTAGTAAAAGTATGATTATATAAAGAAATAATTGAGAAAAAAAACGTTTTTTTTTAATCAACTTTTTTACGTAAGTATGCTTGAGGAATACTTGATCTTTGGTTACATAATGTTATGTATACATCGTACTATACACTGTTTCTCTTAACAGCTCCAGATATCTATCTGAAATAGTTCATATGAGACATAACTCTCATGATAATCGGATGAAGAAAGCATCCTGCGTAATCTGGCGTTATGATTTGATACGGAAACCTATGCGGGTAAGTTTGTTTGTACAATGTTAATAAAAACATAAAAACATGGATATCACGTCCTTTCACCGAAAAGGGGTAGGAGTAAACCGATGCCACATTCAAGCATAAAGAAAGTAGGGCTCCGAGGTGGAATCGATAAGTCATCAGTGATGGGTTGCTAGCCGATCGCTTGATGTACGAGTATTTTGGAACCCTTGTCCCTTGTGTCTTACGGCATACATCGAAAGTTAAGCAGTTGACACATTATTTTCTCGTCCCAAACCATGGGTTGGAATGGTTAGTAGTGAGAGAGAGCCTGTACAAAACAGTTCGAGTAATAAGAAGACTAATTTATTCCTTTTTTGTTTTTTCTCACTTCTTTTGTTTTTTATACAATTGACAGTCGTGTAATCGTCCGACCACCCGCCATCATGTTACCACTCGTTATAACAAAACCACTCGCTGTCATACAAAGTTGGTTACCACAACGTGCACTTTGTTGATACGCAATATCCGTACCTGCGGTTATTGCAACAGGTAGGTACTGGCGTTTTATGCAAATTAATGATAATGATTGGTGATTAAAATTAGCGGATTAGCCGTTTGACAGTATGGTGTAACGCGATAGCTGGAACAACAGTCAAGTTGTGGACATCAGATTAATGGATTGCGCATTCATGTGGATTATTATGGTGTTTTGGCTCTTTTCATACGCACATATCGGTAAATAAATATGCAGAGCCGCTTGTGTCGCATCTAGTCAAGCAATATTCAGCAATATTAGCAATATTAGCAAGCAATATTTCAGGTATATCGAAATAATACTTCATTTTACAACCCCATAGGTCGTATGAGTACAAAAATACGAATACTTTGCTTATCGTTTAAATAACACCCATATCTCAATATTTAAAACTATTAAATTATACTCATGTCAGGGATGCATGCTTTTAGGTGATAGCTTAGTGTATAAGCTTTTCATAAAAATTGTGCTACATACTTTTTTAACTGTTGCCGACAATGTGTCCTTATAAAAAAAAAATCTTCAAACTTCCATCCGACTCAGCAGAACGTTGAGCGCCCGAGCGGCCACTGGACATGAATGCCAAGACAACCTCTCATGTACACGAAATCTCGAATGCGCTCGGACTGTTCCGAACTGTCCCGAGATTCGTGTCCGTGAGACGGTGGGTCTATGTGTGCGTTGCCGATAAAAGTCGCGAGCGAGCTATTAGTTTAATATAAAAACGCACGGGAGCGTTCCGGCCACAAACGCCTAATTTAAAAAAGACTTAAAAAAAAAAACTTTGTTACACTCACACCATTTATCTAGCCCAAGAGAAGCTTCGTTATGAAACTCGTTAAATGGTTACTAGACAACGGATAAACATACTTAAAATACTTAAATACATACTTATTATACATAGAAAACACCCAGTCCCGAGACTATTTAGAAATACAATAATTTTTTAATTGACCTGACGGGAGATCGAACCCGGGACCTCAGAGATGGCGACACCATGAAAACCGGTGTACAAACCATTCAACCAAGGAGGTCGTCAAAGGATAGGGAGGTCCTTAGAGATATTGTTTTGCCATTGCCATTGAAAACATAACACCAATGTTTGTAGCATAGTTGTGTTCCGGCAGCTAGAGATAAGATAGCCAGTGCCTCACTTGTTGAGCATCCGGGTGAAGTGCGCTTCCGTCAATTGGCCTTATCATCACCTAACATCAGGTGTGATGAAGGCACTTAACTGTGCTTACCCGCAAATATAAAAAAAAATGAACGTAGACTTAAAAAATCTTCTAAAATTGACAATTAGGGCTTTAAAGACTCATTCAGATTATGTTAATAATTAAGTTGAAAGTCAAGAAATTATAGTAAGAGAATAATTAATTGAAATTTAATTAAAATTAATTAATACTTTAACTAAATTACTTGACACTCGACTAAGTTATTAACTTAGTCTAAGCAAGCATTTGCCGACAGTAATTCTAATACTATGTCAACATAGCGAGCTGTAGCAGCCCTTGATGACGCAGCTTAACTTGTAAGTCTTAAAATTGAGAACCATTGCACAAGCCGCTTCGACGTCGAACAAAAAAATGATTTTTTGCCTCAATTTGACATTTGGATTGTAGATTTTTTTTTATTTATCTTACGGACCATTTGGCCTTCATCTCACTTGGTGTTAAGTGATGATAAGGCCAATAGTGGAAGCGCACTTCACCCGGAACCTCAACCACTAAGGCACTTGCTATCTTATCTGTAGCTGCCGAAACACAACAATGCTACAAACATTGATGTTACGGCGACATATAGTGTTCACGTAAACTATCGGAAACTAAGGGATAAATGTCAGAAACGGGCACTGAGATACGATTTTGTGACGTGCGACAACGCTGCGCAATAAAATAAACCAATAATTTTCAAAACACCTTTAAGTATCTTATATAAATCTTTTGTGCGTGTGTATGTCACTGAACTCCTTCTAAACGGCTGGACCGATTTGGATGAAATTTTCTATGTGTGTTTAAGTGGATTCGAGAATGGTTTCAATTTATAATTGGACCCGGTAGGTGGCGCTGCTATAGGGGGCCATCATGGGATACGGGTATTCTTAAGCGGACGAATGATTTGTTTGTTTTGTTGTCATGGAAACTGTCGACGTTTTGTTTGTTTTGTTGACATGAAAACTGTCAAAGGGGAACGAAGTCCGCCGGTCAGTTAGTATAGGTATATAAATCTTCTGTACGTGTGTTTGTAATTGAACTCCTTCTAAACGACTGGACCGATTTGGATGAAATTTTTTGAGTGTGTTCAAGTGGATAGTGTTTGAGAATAGTTTAGAACTTTAGATTAACAACTGGATCCGGTAAGAAGCGCTGCAATAGGGGTCCATCATGGGGTACGGGTGTTTTCACCCGTCAATTTAAAATTAGGCTATACATAGAAGCAACTTGCGGGTCAGCGAAGTGAGGACAGCTGGTGAGGTTCAATCCTGCTGCACAAGTCTGTTGCCCTCGTATCTGATCCCTGCTTCTGTTTAACATCAAAAGAGCGGAGTCATTTGCCAAGTAAAAAAAATAAAAAAGCTTTGTATCGAAAAAAAGCTTGTGAAAAAATTGCGGCTCGTACTGGTAATAATGTGCCTTCTAATAATTTATATTTTACTAATTCGACTACTTTAGCTTTTAATCTCACCTGATGGAAAGCGGAGCTATTAGTCTGTAATGGGTCACGCAATTCACGCATAACCTAAAAATACCGACCGAGCCTTCGAAAAGCCTTCAATTATTTAAACGAGAAAATTATTCAATTCTGTCAAATACAGTGCGATAGCTGTCGGGCTGATATTATTACAATTAAAACTAGTATTGTTACTGTTGTAGCTTAATACTAGACTGAAAAAAAGAAAGAAACAAAAATATTTCTGTGTAAATCACTTTTTAAACATAAACTAATTAAATAAAATTAAAATTAATAAGAAAGAAAGAAAGATAGAAAAAATATTTATTGTGCTTGCCGACCATATTGCCATGATACGAGTGTGCCAAGGTGTTGATTTTCTATAGAACTGTAAGTTAGAGAACACGCATTTCTAGAAAATACAAGAGGACTTAATATAAATATTACTTAATAATTATTCCTCTTTTAAGAATAAACAATCCACATAATTAAAATTTATAAATAAAATTATTTAATAAATTTTAAATATGTTGACTCATACAATCTAAGACTACCATTTTGCGACTTTAAAACGTTTACAATCGTTTCTCAGTATCGTCAAAAATTGAATGATTTTACTACTTTCATCTCTATCTCCAGCTCATATACGTCCTCCGAAAGTGCGAAAACGTGCTAAAGTTACATAACCTAAGCAACCGCAGACGTTAACCACTAAGCTATCGAGCTCCTCGACTTGACCACTTAACAGGACACATTTTCATGGCCATTCTGTTCTACTAGGTGAGATGGGCGATGCAGCAGAAGGAGCTAAAGAGAACGAAGAGGGACCACCAGTGGAAGCCGCGAAACGCGATGAGGCAGTCCAGCGCTCCTTCCTTCCCAGACCCCTTGTTCAAAGAGCAGTGGTATTTGGTAAGTTATTTTCTTCTTCTTTTGTCTAAAATCGACATTTAAGTATAATAGATGTTTATTTCAGAGAAATAGTAGCTTGGTTTTTAATGTGAACACGCCTGCACATCAGACTACAAATTTGATTACGTGCTGGCGTCTGTACCTATCTATAAAACCGTATTTAGTAATTCGGTTCACCCTAACACTGAACTTGTACCTTGACTGTGTACTTTTGATTTCCGAATTTTCCGAAGCCAAATACCTACTTTGTTGATGATTTGTATTAATTTATCTTAAATTATAAGAGCTGGATGAGCGTTGCCGCGGTTCGTGCTCAGCGGCGTGCACTTGGGGAGGCTCATGTTCAGCAGTGGACGTGCATAGGCTGATGATGATGAGACGAGCGAGACTTTTTTGTTGTTTTGGTAATAGAGACATGATCAGGTTCGAACCAGCACCTTCTGGAACTCTGGACCAGTAAAGCTAAACTAGGTCAAACAAGGTTAGGGAACAGCGTTGTCCAAGTTTACAAAAGTCGGATACAACTGCGATAGTTGGAACCAGTCCACAATCCTAGACGGTGCGGGTTAAAATCCTCTAAATGCCACTACACATTTACAGAATACACTAAACATGCACACTAGTTAGGCCCAAGACACCGTACTCGTAGAACAAGGGTACGAAGAACCGGTTCACACGCGCTCTACACCAGGTACAGACATGTATCTGGGCGCTTCTCTCCTCCACCACGGCCCGGTCAACCCGAGCCGAGGTCCGAGCCTTTAGAGGCGCCCTCGGGTTGTTCCGCCCCCCGATCCGATCCGATCCCTTCGGAGAATCTAGTAGGGCACGGGGACGCGCACTAGTGCGCGATGCCGTTCCCTCTAGAAAACCTCCGAAGGTGATTCGTTTCACACGGCTTGAGGGACCCTTTATGTTCCTCGCCACCCCCAAACAAGCCCGGTGAAGCTGAAAATGCCGTCTGTGGCAAAATAAACTGTCATCCATATTGTAAGTCTACTAGAAAACTAATTATTACAACCAAACAAGAAATTCTCGTACGTAAAATTCGTATCACGTCAAATTGAATGGCCTAAATACCTACGTACAAAAAAAGGACGAACAAAGCTTCAACCCAGATTGTTATCTACCTATAGGTAATTGAGTTGTGTCGCGGTCGCGGAGTTTTTCGAGAGAACTTTCGGTAGGGAGATAAAAACATTTTGACTGTATTCAAAACGATGGAAGGCGGCCGGTGTGGCGTGGCGTTCGGGATTTTTACCGACTCGTTTTTTTTTGTATTTTATACGACTGCTATGCGATTAAGCAAATTTAATGATATCGGTTGAGGATACTGCGGTATTAGGAATTAGCTGATCGGTTTAGATGCAACAAATCCGATTACGCAATCGACGCCTGATTTGATATTTTTTTGTTCTACTAATCGACGGGGATAGTTTAAAATCGCGTAAGTACTAAGAAACATTGGTAAATACCGCGTAATAACTACTTAAAGATGGATAAAGAAAAACAGGGCAAGTGTCTTTATACTTTTTACTTTGATATTTTTATTTAATGTAACTACCTATGTTACTCAGCGCTAATGTAGCATTTAATAGTGAAATATTTTTTTAAATCGGTCCTGTTCATTTTGAGTTTATTCGTTACAAACATACATACAAAAATACAAAGCTTTCCTCTTTATAATATTAGCATAGAAAATGTTTGTTGGCCTTAGAATAATTACGTATAGAAAGTAAGTCCGCGCGCCCATTTTGAAGCACCTTTTTTGGAGCCAGATATGGCTCCAAATGCCGAGTTTTCAATGTACACTACGGAGTTTGTTGCTATCAACAAAACTACTACCCAGATTATACGTACTTACCTACCTACCGTACTAAGGTTGTGTCGCGTAGTTTTCGGAGAAATGTCGGTGGGTACTTTCACAATTTTTTTTTTAAACGTTTGCTATGCGATTATGCAAATTGAATGAGGATACCACGGTATTACGAATTAGCTGATCGGTTTAGTGGCAGAAAATTTGAGTACGCAATCGACGCCTGATTTTATCTTTTTCCTTCTTCTTATGTTTTGTTTTTCATGAATCCCGTGGCACCAAAGTAAGATAGTGGTACCAATGTTCGACAAGAACCAATGATCGACACTTTTCTCCTTTCGTCATTAAAAATGGAATTAAGTAAATAATGATCTTTATCAACAATTTAATACAGACCACCTGTTTCTTCCGTAAATTTTTAATTAAATTACCTATATGGTCTATTTTTTTGGCGAATAAAATTGGTGTTTGTCTGTCGTAGTGTTCGGTTATGTTCTGTGTCGAGCCGTTAGTTCCGGTTGTCGATAGATGGGTTACCAGGACTATTAATAAGGAGTTAATAGCGTATTAATAAAAATCTTTAAAAAAAGAATATCATTGAAATGTCCACTAACCCGCAAGTGTCTAGCGTGGTGGGTTTATTATCATTGCCGACCGTGCCGGGTTCTGCGACTTCTTATCGGTACAAGGTCACCACCGTAGGGTTCATGAAACCAAGCTTAAGATATGGACGTTTAAAATATTTTGTAAAAAGTTTATTTTGAAATTGTTTTTTAATAAAATTTCAATGTCATTTCAATGTGTGGTGCTCGCGTAAATCTTAGAAAACAATATGTGATCCAATACGGGCTAAAAAAATGCTAACAAAGTGCGTCGGTTTGAAGATCTGAAAACAGTTAGCTCTTAAAATGACGTATCTCTTGATAAATCACCACGGAGTTTTTATTCTCAACTATTTGTCTAAACCTCCTACCACTACTCATAAAAAGTTCCATTATCGAAAGCGTTCGCCACAAAATTGGATATTTAACTTCCACTCCTAGTAACGTACATATAGATTCCGATTTCCACTAAAAGCTTCGTTCTTCACGGTTGTAGATTCGTATTTTTATGAGACGTATCATTAGCTGCGAGCGTTGAGTATCCATCCCCTTAACATTTTCAGCTTAAAGAAAATCACAGTGGAATTTGCAGCGGTCCAAAAGATTGGCACTTCCACTTTATGCTATGGTATTAAAAGCTAAACATCTTTACGTTGATTACTAGATAGTAGTCTGCTAGATTACTATCTAGAGTTAGAGTTAAATTACTTACATCTTACCACGTTTGTGGTAAGATGTAAGTAATTTATTATAACTAATAAGTTAAGTTAGTAATTTATTAGTGGTTTTTATTTATAGGGAAGGGAGACCTGAGCCCGTATCTGCAGTGGCAAAACAGTGGCTTAACATGAGAAAATCAAAATCAGTTTTTTTTTTAAACAAAATAAACTTTTTACAAAATATTTTGAACGTCACTATCTAAGCATTGGTTTCATAAACCTTACGGTGGCAACCCTGTACCGATAAGAAGTCGCAGAAAAAGGCACGGTCGGCAATAATAATAAACCCACCACGTACACTTGCGGGTTAGTGGACATTTCAATTACCTATATTCTTTTTTAAAGATTCCTCTGAATGCGCTATTAACATCTTAATAATAGCCTTGTTAACCCATCTATCGACAACCGGAACGTACGGCTTAATGTGCCTAAATAAATAACACCTGAGAGCCCTATAGGCTTATGGTGATAAGATGGAATTGTTAAATATCAGCCTTGGTAATTATGTATAGGTGCCTTTTGCAAACAAAAAGTTGGGAATATAATAGTTGGTTATCATGAGATACATGATTTAAGTGTCGGTAATCACTCTTGTTCCGAAGCTGTAATTTTTTGTTTTAAGTTTAGAAAAACTTAATACGTATAATAATATTAATATGTGACTAATTTAGGGTTGAATAAACCATTTTTTAAATAATGCAGCCTACATCGCTATGACAGGTTGATGTGTAATAAATATAGTGCCTGAGGTGACGAAGAAATTTTTGGATTGCCTTTTATAAGATCTCGGCGCTCCCACGTATCTTTCTTGGTTGATATCTTAACACACGCAGGACGTCTCTTCAATTTCTTGAAGAGACGTCGCGATCGAAGTCTCATCACTTTGATCGCGACGTCTCTTCAAGAAATTCAAAGATTTTACTTTTTTTGGCGCGCTAAGTTTTTGGATCTTGAAACCGACTCACTCAATTACGCACGCATGTGCGCGTAAACTGTAGAAAACACAATATGGTTGCGCTTTTTATCTTCGTCATCATCGTCAGCCTACATTAGTCCACTGTTGGACATAGATCTTTCCAACTGCACGTCACTGAGCACGATCCGCGGCTACTCTCATATTATTAGCTAATTAAAATGAGGACAACTTTTTTATGTAAACTAGTTAAATAACTAAACTAAAATAGGGATAATTTAAAAACGTACACAAACGAATTAAAAAAATAAAAATAAAATAAACATGAAAATGTGAACTCCTTTTTTGTACAATTTTCTAAAATAATATTTACGAAAATTATTAATAGTTAAATGTTACTTCACATGACCGAACGTAATGTAATCACCAAATGTACACTTGCACTAATTAATTTAAACACAATTGTATGTGTAATAGCTTTGATTAATTGATTATTCTATTAATTAGGTACCTATACGTAAACACTCTATCGTTGTACTGTACGGCGGTATTAATTTCCGTCTTCGTAATTAGCTATATTAAGTTTCCCAATTAGTTTCACGTGCTGTGATCGCGACGAATCGATAACTCTTCATAAATTAATTAATAGCGAGAAAGCTTTCTGTGAAGTTATTAACAGTTTTTACATAAAAAAAGAGTTTTATTTTTGAAAAGGTGTTAAAAAATCTACGAGCGTTATTCAAGCCCGCATCCCATTTCATACCGGGTACGGTGCACTGCAAACTATATTTTTTTTAATACTTGTTCAAATTGTAACATAACCGCAACAATAAAAAAAAAATGTGTAAAACTATATATAACCATAATCAGAGAGTGTTATGTTTTTAGGATTTATTTATGTGTATGAGTGTGAGTGAGATATATATATTTTTTTTAATTTTGTAGAAGTTGATGAGTAGAATCCAAAAACGTATATAACAATAATCATTGAAGGTCCAGTTGTTCACTAAATTACCTTTAAAAGATTAATGGTGAAAGCAAAGACCTATAAGCGTCTTTGTTTTTTTACTATTAAACCGTGTAGACAAATATGTACGGTACGGGAGTACAGGGGGGCTGGGAATCGAACCCGGGTCCTCTGAGACTGAAATCGGAGGTCTTAACTACTAGACCAGAGGCAGTTAAGAGGCAGCTAAGAAGGATGTTAAATAGTTTATTTCCCTGTTTAGGCATTTAGATTTTTTTTTAAAGAAATTCTTGCCTTAAATTGTGATACCTATAAATATCTTTGTGGCCGAGTGGCAAGCGCTCAGTCCGATACCCAAAGGTTCCGGGTTCAACCCTCAGGTCGGGCAAAGTGTGCTTCGGATTTTTCGATGCACAGCCCGATTTGTGATCACCCACCCCCATTTGGCAAGCGTGGTGATTAAGCCATTACCCATTAATTGGAGTGATGACTTGACTTCAATGATGGAGGCATTTGCCCAGCAGTGGGAGAGTTATAAACTATTTACTTACGTATCAAAATTACCTCTTTGTAATTTATTTAACTAGCTAACTAAACATAAAAACTTAAATAAACCCATTTACTTTTACTGTGTAGTGCCAAAAGCTTAGGCGTTCTAGTGTTAATAAATTATGTTACCTGTAAATGATTACGATTTGACGACCTCCTTGGTCGAGTGGTTTGTACACCGGTTTTCATGGTGTCGCCATCACTGAGGTCGGGTCAATTTAGAAATTGTTGTTTTTCTAAATTGTCTCGGGTCTGGGTGTTTTCTATGTATAATAAGTATGTATTTAAGTATTTTAAGTATGTTTATCCGTTGTCTAGTATCCTAACTATTTAACGAGTTTCATAACGAAGCTTCTTTTGGGCTAGATAATTGATGTGAGTGTAGGATAGTTTATTATATTTTTTAGTTTATTACATATAGCCGCCTTATCTTCTAGAACGGAGGAGCAGCAGACGGCCTGGACATGAACGTGGGCTACGCGTGGAGGAAGGGCTACACTGGCAAGGGGGTGGTCATCACGATCCTGGACGACGGCATCCAGCCCAACCACCCGGACTTGGAGCAGAACTACGTAATTATAACTAACTTTATAACTCCGCTGACTTGAAGTGGCTTGAAGTGGGTCTTTGCCTTCGACACGAGACGATGCCATTGCGCTGCCTATAACTAATTATAACTAACAATTTTAACCGCTTCTGTGGTCTAGTGGCAAGACCACCGGTCTCAGGCCCAGAGGTCCCGGGTTCGTTTCCCAGCGGGGGGTACACGTTTAAGTACTCAGTTTGGTTGGTGGTAGAGCTTGTTTGTTCGCCAGGCTAGCTGCCACCATCTTATCTAAAAATGTCGCCAAAACATCAATGTTTGTAGCATTGTTGTGCTCCGGCAGCTAGAGATAATATAGCCAGTGCCTCAGTACTTGAAGTTTCCGGGTGAAGTGCACTTCCACCATTGGCCTTATCATCACATAACATCAGGTAAGATAATGGCACGTGATCACCCGTAAGATGAACACCAAAATGATAAAAGAAATGGTTAAAAAGCACTCAATTTATAGAAGACTTTTATGTAATGTCATTTGTTTTGGAATTGCTATTACCACTCAACAATTGAAAAGCAGTGACAAAATTCAGCGCTTACGTCAGCCTTCCTCGTAGCATAGCGGTCAGTGCAGCCGCCCGGATTGCGGAAGGCCCAGTTTCGATTCCTGGCTGGGTCGGGTGGGCGTTTAATTTTTTCACTGTGTTTTATAAATTTTATAAATATTTAATTTAGCTTCAGTGCAGCAATTAGCACTTGAAAGTAAAAAGTAAAAGTTGATAGTTGTTATTTTCAACTTCTCCATTTGACTTCGATTCAATTTTAAATACTCGTAGATCCGATGTGTGTTTGTTTACTAGTAAAACACGCAACATAAACTATAAACACAGCTCTATAAACCTATAAGTCATAGTTAATATTTGTTACACTAGTCCCGAACTTAATAAATGTTTGTCTTTGCACTTGGATATTTTGTATACCAAGTATAATGCTTTTCGGTAGCGAGTAATAAGTTTACAAAGAAGGTTCTTGCAAAAGACAACGTAAATACAATTTATGGCATAAACTGCCTTTAAGCATAAACTCATTCTACAAATCTGTTATTTATAGAACTAGGCTGAGAGTTTTGGGTACTTATTTTCATAGTTATGGCCTTATTTTTCCAAATGATATCTTTAGGGTTACAACAGTTTAAATAGTTTTTAAAAGTTCATTACATTTCGATTAGCAATGAAAGAATGAATACTGAGATACTGTATTTTAAATTCTTGAAATTTTATCGTAAAATACATTGGGTTTTTTGTTGGTTGCTAATATCAAATTACCTTAGATATGATTTATAGCGTTTTCATATAAATTTGTTAAATTATGAACTTACCTACTGAACTTTAATAATCTTAAACATAAACGATTAACTTTGCAATTTCAATAATTTTCTGAGTATCTGCCGAGCGACAAAGTGTTTATGACTAAAATTCCACAGCTCAGCTATGAAGCTATTAAAAGTTTCGCGGGAAATGAGATTAGCCTACGATTATTTTTCATTAAATAACATCATAAAATTGTGAAGAGATTAAATAAAAATATTCTGATGGTGTCGTTTATTTTATACACAGGAGTCTGTAATAACTTAATTTGAAAAAAGAACAAAAATTCTTAGACGTTGTTGAAATTCATACTTTTTAGGGAGTCTCCCTGTAACCAAGTTATGTAAAATAAAGTTGTCTCATTTCAATGTGTATTTGCGGATACCTTAGAAAATAATATTCATTTTCTTCACAAAACTTTCAGACAGTTATCATTGAACCAATTGACAACAATAATGCCTACGCTTGAGGTTGTCAATGGCAGTGGCATATTCCCGCCGATATGAATGAGCTTGTTGTATTCCAGGACTCGGCAGCGTCGACCGACATTAACGGGAACGACACCGACCCCACGCCACAGGACAATGGTGACAATAAACATGGCACCCGGTGCGCCGGCGAGGTCGCCGCGGTCGCCTACAATAGATATTGCGGCGTTGGCATCGCATACAATGCCAGCATCGGGGGTGTCAGGATGCTAGACGGCCTAGTTAATGACGCAGTGGAGGCGCAGGCTCTTAGCTTCAACACACACCACATAGATATCTACAGCGCCTCCTGGGGGCCCGAGGATGACGGAAAAACAGTCGACGGCCCAGGCCCCTTAGCTAGAAGGTATTGTCTTATTGCACCCGATCGAAAGCCCGCTAGAGGCGAGCTCATTAAAATCTGTTTTGTTTCAGGGCCTTTATAAATGGAGTTACAAACGGCAGGGGCGGCAAAGGTTCTATTTTTATATGGGCATCCGGAAATGGTGGGAGGCACACAGACTCCTGTAATTGCGACGGGTATGCGAATAGCATATTTACGATCTCAATATCGAGCGCCACTCAGGGGGGCTATAAACCGTGGTATTTGGAAGAATGCTCGTCTACATTAGCTTCTACGTACAGTTCTGGAACGCCGGGTCGCGACAAAAGTGTCGCTACAGTTGATATGGATGTGCAATTACGACCAGATCACATATGCACTGTTGACCACACGGGCACATCTGCCTCAGCGCCATTAGCAGCGGGAATATGTGCATTAGCTTTAGAAGCAAATCCTTTATTAACTTGGAGAGATATGCAACATCTAATAGTCATTACGTCAAGGTCACAGCCGTTGGATAAAGAAGAAGGTTGGATAGTGAATGGTGTAAAAAGAAAAGTCAGTCACAAGTTCGGCTACGGACTAATGGACGCGGCTCAAATGGTTACATTAGCGGAACAATGGGCGAGCGTCCCGCCGCAACACATTTGTAAGTCACAAGAAATAAACGAAGACAAATCCATTGAGACGTCTTTCGGCTACACGATATCAGTGCACATGGACGTAAATGGCTGCAGCGGTACAATGAACGAGGTCAGGTTTTTGGAACACGTTCAATGTAAAATTTCACTGAGCTTTTTCCCGAGAGGTAATTTACGGATTTTGCTTACTTCGCCAATGGGGACGACGTCCACCCTTTTATTTGAAAGGACACATGACGCAACCAGTTCCAACTTCGACGACTGGCCTTTTTTAAGTGTACACTTTTGGGGAGAGAACGCTGAAGGTCGATGGACACTTCAAATAATAAATGCAGGAAACAATCACGTAACACAAATGGGTTTACTGAAAAAATGGCAGTTGATATTTTACGGCACAGCAGCGAATCCCATACGGCTCCGGAATAAAGGTTACTATAATTCAAATAATGTTTACCAAGAAGAAAAAACGTATCACATAAATGATGTTTATGACGCATCCGAATACTCGCAATTTCTCAACGAGATCGAGCTTGGTATTTCAGATAGGCGTAGTTATCCCAAGAACATTCCTTCGGCACAGAGAAAAAATGTCTTGGCGGATGCCAATGATAAGCAGGTACAAAGATTATGTGATCCGGAATGTGATTCACAGGGATGCTATGGCAAAGGTCCAACACAATGTGTCGCATGCAAACATTATCGTTTGGATAACTCATGTGTTTCAAGATGTCCGCCAAGGAGTTTTGTGAACCAAGGAGGCGTATGTTGGCCGTGTCATGAGTCGTGCGAGACCTGTGCCGGGGCGGGTCAAGATTCCTGCCTTACCTGTGCGCCTGCTCATTTATTAGTTATTGATTTAGCAGTTTGCCTTCAGCAATGCCCTGATGGATACTACGAGGACTCTGATGCAAATGCATGTTTTCCATGTGCAGAACATTGTTATACGTGCTCAGAAAAAGCTGACATGTGCTCATCTTGCGCTCACAATTATGTTCTCTATAATGGCTCTTGCTTAGCAGCTTGCCCACCTGGAACATATCAGAAAGACGATTTAACTTGCACTCCATGCCACGAGTCATGCGAATCATGCCACGGTCCAAGCGACACGGAATGTGTGTCTTGCCGACTCGGGGATTACGCTTCGAAAAGTCGTTGCGTACCTAAATGCCCTGTAAGTTATTACTCTGACACACAAAGGAGAGAATGCTTATCGTAAGTACTACCCACTTACGTTACTCTTTTAAAACTATTTCACTTTAACCAAGGAAATAATCTTACTGTCGTTTAAGGTGTCCAATCGGATGTTCGATTTGCACGTGTGGTGCCTGCTCCGTTTGCAAAGAGAAATGGATGCTTACTAAAAGAGGAAATTGTCTCCCGGGTGGCAATGACAAATGCGACACCAGTGAGTATTCTTAGATAAACAAATATCCATTCCCTGTACGCAAGCTTTATTGAAATTGAAAATTTTATTTCGCAGGCGAGTACCACGAAGGTGGACGATGTAAAAATTGTCACTCCATATGCGAGAAATGTAGCGGACCAAATGAGTGGGACTGTTTGTCTTGTTCAAGCCCGTTGTTATTACAGGGATCGAGGTAATAGCACTTTATTAAGCCGGCCTTTTTCCTTATACACATGGAAAGAAAAATACGAGGTTAACATGAATTGTTTGTTTTTAGGTGCGTAGCTGAATGCGGACAGGGTTTTTATCAGACAGCCGGACGTTGTACTAAATGCCCTCATACGTGTAACGCTTGCGTTTCGAGATTGAATTGCACTTCGTGTGCTGGTGCCTTACGACTGCAGTCTGGCACTTGTCGAGCGACTTGTGCACCAGGTTACTACCCAGATGAGGGAACATGCTCTAAATGTTACTTGTCCTGTGAGACTTGTACTGGTCCGCGGAGAGATCAGTGTGCGTCTTGTCCGCCTGACTGGAGGTTGGCGGCCGGGGAGTGCAGGCCGGAATGCCCTCAGAACTTCTTTCCTTGGGAGGACAGTTGCCGCCGCTGTCACCACTACTGCCAGGATTGCCGCGGCGCCGGCCCGCAGAGGTGTACGTCTTGTCCGCCGCACTTTTCGCTGGAGAGCGGCTTGTGTGTGGAGTGCCTTAGTTCTCAATACTATGAGCCTATAACGAGGACTTGTCGCCCGTGCCACGACTCGTGCAGGTCTTGCTCGGGTCCTGGACCGACGAGTTGCGTTAATTGTGCTCATCCACTACGTTTAGATAGGTAAGTTGGGCAAACATTTGTATTAAACTATATGTGACTGTATAAAGATACTCGTGAACGAATGTTTAGAATTTTACTTACAATTTCGATACCTCGCTCTTAAAAGTAGATTAAATAAAGTATACAACCGGCTACGTCTCTTCGTCATATAGTTTTTATAAAATGTAATAAACATGAAAAAGCGGTGCACTTGCGTTAACTTCCCTTTTCTGATGAGTTTCAACCTAAAACGATTGTAAATATATAAAATCCCAAGTATTTCTAAACAAAACATTAAATTACTTATATCAATTATTAATACGAATTTAACTCGCGTTCTAATTGCATATTTTATTATCCTATATCGGACTCACTATGACACTTATCTACACTAATATAATAAAGAGGAAAGCTTTGTATTTTTGTATGTTTGCAACGAATAAACTCAAAAACTACTGTACCGATTTAAAAAATTATTTCACCTTTAGAATGCTACATTAGCGCAAAGTAACATAGGCCAATTATAAAAAAAGAAATGTCCACCCCTGCGAAGCCGGGACGGGCCGCTACATTTATTATATTTTAGCGGTAGGCACAGTTTGCGATCACTACTGTTTGCCTAGATAAAATATTTATTACGTACGTAGGTTGATAACATGAATCATTAGAGCATACAGCCCTGTAAAGCCGTACCCACAATTATATCATAAGTAGGTACACTATTTTATTCTTGTATTTGTATTACCTATGCCTATGCATTAGTTTTTACAAAAAGTTGCTAGACTTATCCCATTTTATTAAGTATGGCTCAATATAATTTTGTTAAAGCTACAGGAGCTAAATCCCATTCCCGAACATTATAGTTTTCCGTGTGTTTAACGTTTCATCCAATTTCAGGGTAAACCACAAATGTTTGCCATGCTGTACTGAAAGTATGCTCTCATTCTATTTGAGTACGAATCAGACCACAGACTGTTGCCATTGCGACAAAGACATTGGTGAGAACTATATTAGTTTAGTAACACAAAACTAGTGTATTAGGAGTGTTTACATGTTTAGAAGTACATAATGCTAACCCTATATAGCTTTATGATGAGATATTGTTATAACCTTATTTTTCCGCAAAGAGTAGTGGTTGGCTTTTAACCGCTGATTGATTAAGCCCTCAACCTGACTGGCTACTCCACTACTACTTCAGGGGTATCGGTAGCTCAGCGGTCAGAGCATTGGACCGGTGATTGAAAGGTCGTGGGTTCGATTCCTACTCCAGCTTCTTGAGACTAGTTGATTTTTTCTAGTACATTTTTATCTTGTAACTATACTTAACAGGTCCACTGTCCACAAAATAAAACAATAGTTATAATAATTGTTAGTACTGTGCAAACCGGTTAAGAATCGGCTACTGAAACGATGCCAGTAATTTTTAAATCAATTATTTTTCATAAGAAAATAAGTATCAAGAAAAAATCAATCCTTCGTAGAACAGTCAAAACAAATAAAATATAAAATGTACAGTCAACTACTTTAAGGCATTGCTAATTATGTTACTAGTCATCAATAAAAATAAATTAAAAATCTTAGGTGGCTGCTTAAATGGATCGTCGGCGGGAAAGCGGCGAATCGCTGAGAACATTCGGTCTCACGTCACAGCCTCGTACTACGTCGACGACGATTCGTCGGCGAATATATTAGACCGCAACCTACTAGTCGCCTGGAGCGTTGGCGCCACGCTATTAGTTGTTGTCGGTCTGATCGTTATTGTTAAGGTAAGTGTTTTTAGGTGTGTATGTTCAGTTCATAAACTTGTAACTAAGTCAATGACAATTCGTTGGCCGATTATTTTAGACCGCAACCTACTAGTCGCCTGGAGCGTTGGCGCCACGCTACTAGTTGTTGTCGGTCTGATCGTTATTGTTAAGGTAAGTGTTTTTAGGTGTGTATGTTCAGTTCATAAACTTGTAACTAAGTCAATGACAATTCGTTGGCGAGTGTGATTTAAGAGCGCAACCTAGTCGCATGGAGCTTTGACGCCACGCTACTAGTTGTTGGTCTGTTAGTAAGTCCATTTTTTGGTTAAGTGTCGTCAGGATCAACAAGTCCATAATGAGGTCACAATATCGTAGGTATAACGTCGATGACGGTCGAACATTGAACCGACTGGACTGGGCATGGAGCTTCGTCATGCCACTAATTGTCGTCAGTGTTATCGTTATAAGGTGCTTAAACTCCTTTTTACTCGCTGGCATAGTTGAACACCTTTGAGATAGCCAGTACATATTCAAATATTGGATCACACATATTCATACATTCGAGTGAGCTCGAATCTTTCTTTTGTTTAACCTAATAAAAAATGTGTAATGTCTGTAACATACAAAGTTGATTTATTATTATTAACGAGCCCGTTTCCATCGCTAGTCTTTCCATTCCACTAAACCAGTAATTTTAGGTTGATTATCCAACTTCACCTCCTTGATTATACATAAGGTTTTACAGCTTATTAGAAATGTTAAAGTATGTTACAGTATTTAACAATTCAGTAAAACAATGCTACCTCATTTCATTATTAACAAGGTTAATAAAGTAAAGATTTGATACGTTAGGCACTACGGTACTTCGAATAAAGCTAAAACAGCGCAGACCAACTTTGTTAACAAGACTGTTTATTCATTCATTCGTTTCGTTAATGGGCAAGCTTGTGTAAGAGTTAGAAAAAGTCCTAGACTACATAAATATTAATGCCGTTGAATAGACTTCGAGTTGAGCTGCTAAAGATTCCAGTTGTATTTTTGTTGTCGCCACAAAATTACTTTTTAGCAACATTTTTCTTTTTAGCTTTAAGACACAAGATTTTTTTACGATTACTTTTGAATAAGATGGTGACTTTGGATTGGAATTGGACAGTCCATTTTACCAGTTACATTAAAGGCAAATTTATCGCAGTTTTATTCCTAAGCTAATGTTTGGATGGGTTGTCTTCTCTTGACAACCAAGACCTTTGCAGTTTAGTACATATAAAAGTTCACTACACCAGGAATCCTCAACTACTGAGGAAATGACTATCTTATCCAATATTAACGAAATCACAACACCCAAGCCTAATACATGCATTAACTTATTGTTTTAAGTTAAATATATTTTCCACAAAAATATATTTTTGTTTTTAAATATTACCTGTGAAGAACCAACCTATAAGAAAATATATACGAACGCGCCGGGGACTAACAATCAAATTTTAATGTCAATAAAAAACAACACCCGATTTTTTCCTTTTAAAGAGAACGCTTTTTCGTGTCGGCGCTTTAAATTCGCAATTAGATTTCGTTAAATTAGTATCTCATACTAAGGATAACAAGACAATGTTGTAAACTTCTTTCTCATCCACAGTTAAAAACAAGGAGACGTAAGGACAAGCATTATCCGAGGGCGGAGTACTCTCAACTGACAACCGTCGACGAAGACTTAGTAGCACTAGCCACATCCACCACAGAACTGAAGACCACCGAGACAGACCACTTACAAACCATAAGCGAACTCGAAGAACCAACATAGCAATGTGAACCTAACGTCAATGTAAGTAGAGTAACGATTACACTGCAGACTGATATGTAGATGTTCGAGTATATATTTATTGTGTATATATGAATCGGTATATGTGCCCGTTTAGATGTGGGGTTCCTTTGCCTGTTGGTGCGAGTTTTTGAAGTTTTAATGAGGAGGAAGTAAGGTCCCAGAGTAAATTAAGCTGAAAGGATTTATTGAGACTTGTTAAATTTTGAATCAGATTGAACATTTCGGCGTAACATAGGCTTCCTTTTTTATTGTGTTAACCGTCAACTGTTGCATAATGGGTAATTCATGAAAAGTTTTAGAAAGAAAATTTACAGTCACATTTTTTTCTATACCACCGTTATAGCGTATCGTTTGATAGCAAATATAGCATTTATTTAAAATTACTTGTATTATTAGGTATTTCCTTTGTTGTTGCATTTGATTTCGTAGATAGAAAAATGTGATGCTTCTTTGTAAGAAATTTAAAAATGTCAAGAATCTTAATCAATTATTATAAGTTTAGTTTAAAAAAGTTAACTTTGTCCAACAGTTATATTATGAATATTATGCTATAGTTGTTGTGTATTTAGTTCCAAGACTGACATTCGTTAATAGTTTAGACCATTGGGAATAAAATTTCTGAAATTGTTGAGGTAAAAAGAAGTAAACAAGGAAATTATTCAAGTAAGCTCACTCTCAAAAGTAATTTAAAAATCCTAATCATGATTCTATCACCACCTGGTGAAATGCCGCCGTATATTGAGAAGTATTCGGCAATAAACTCTAAAGTCTCTGATTTGATAATTTTTTTCTATAGAAATATTAAGATACCAATCGATCGGTTCATTCCAAGTTTTAGTGAAATGGCTGCTAATAAGAAATAGATGGTTGTAGTCTGAGGATTTTCAAAACATCAGGGCCTTATCGCGAGAATGAAAGTAATCCTTCACCAACCGATTTCATTGCTCAACTCAAGAACCACGAACATTGAGCGGGTTGCGATGCGACGTGTTATTACTTTGTTTATTGATTTTTTTCTGAGCTCGAAACCTATCCAGTTGCAGCGAGGAGTGAGACAGGGAGATGTGATATCTCCGAAACTGTTCACTGCTGCACTGGAAGATGTTTTCAAGCTTCTGGGCTGGAAAGGACTTGGCATCAACGTCAACGGCGTATACATCACTCACCTTCGATTTGCTGACGATATAGTGGTCATTGGCTGAGACCCTAGAAGACCTCGGCACAATGATCGGTGACCTCAACAGAGTCTCTCAACAAGTGGGGTTTAAAATGAACATGGAGAAGGCAAAAGATATGTCGAACTCACGCGTCGTACCCATCCCTCTAAAGGTTGGAGACTCTGCACTTAAAGTTAAACGATTATGTTTACCTGGGACAAACGGTCCAGCTAGGTAGGTCTAACTTCAGCAAAGATAGCATTTATTTAAAATTACGTTAAATTCCAGTTGTCTTCGCGTCTGGACTCCATTTCCACTTAACATCAGGTGGTGTGGAGTCATTTGCCGTGCTAAGTATAAAAAAAAAAAAAAAAAAAAAAAGAGGCCAATCGTCGATTCCAATTAGGCTGGGCAGCGGGCTATGTCGGTAAGCTACGAAATATCTTTTCGTCCGATATACCTCAGTGTCTCAAAACGAAAGTCTTTGACCAGTGTGTGTTGCCAGTAAACATACGGGACTGAGACGTGGTAGCTCACTATGGGCCTTATCAGAAGGCTCAAGGTCACTCAAAGAGCAATGGATAGGGCTATGCTCGGGGTTTCTCTGCATGATCGGATCAGAAATGAGGAGATACGCAGAAGAACAAAGGTTACCGACATAGCCTGAAGAATTGCTAAGCTCAAGTGGCAGTGGGCAGGGCAAATTGCTCAAAGGTCTGATGGCCGCTGGGGCGGAACAGTCCTTGAGTGGAGACCGCGTACCGGAAAGCGCAGTGTGGGCAGGCCTCCAAGAAGGTGGACCAATGATCTGGTGAAGGTCGCAGGACGTCGTTGGATGCGAGCAGCACAAAACCGGTCGTTATGGAGATCCTTGGGGGAGGCCATTGTCCAGCAGTGGACGTCTTTTGGCTGAAATGATGAAGACTATCATAGTACAGCGCGCAATGAACTAGAAACTCGCTTACCGCCTCGCAAACCGCTCGTGCCCGTGAAACCTTTGGAATGTTGGAAATGCACTTAGCTAAGTATTATGGAATACAGTAATAAAGTCGATATTTTAAAGATCATTATTGGTTTTAAAAGCCTGTTAATGAAATTATTCGTTATGCTAGCAGCGTGTGAACACGTAGTTCTTTGAATGTCTGTTTACATTTGTGTACTGAAACTGCAGTTAGTAAAGTACTATTATATGGGACCTAAACATTAAGCTTCATCAAATAAAAAAAAACATATTTGTTTGTGATGTGTGCAAAACCTGCGTTTTTTGAAATTTAGGGTAGGTACCTAAATAGTGTTTACGAAATATGCACGGCAGGTTTACCGATAAAAGCAGCCAGTTGTTAATTGTACAATTGCAACGCGACTGCTCTAATTGCGGTTGTTAAATTGGTATTACGTACACAAATCGCTCAATGTATGGAAACTATTACCTACATACATTTTAATCGCGAATCCACTGAGCGAGCGATCATTTGGTTGCTTTTTTCGGTAATAAGCTTTCGGGTCGGATACTGATAAAATTGGCTGGTTTTAGCCGGATTGTCAGAAGGTTAAGGCCGAAACACATAACCGCGTTGCGACGTCGCACCGCAAAAATAAGCGTTGCGCCAGGCTAGTATAAATTTTGCCTGTCAAATACTAGACAGGAGCCACCAATTTTGGCGGTGCGAGACGTCGCAACGCGGTTATGTGTTTCGGCCCTTAGGTCAGGATGGCCGAGTTAAATCTCGATCGTGCAATTTTTTCCAACACATTGTCTTAGTTACCTATCGTATCGTTTGCAATTAAATTCGCGTAATATTTTTTAAAAATCATATTTCCAAAAACGATGTCAAGTTAATGTTCATGTCATTAGAAATAATAATATCGTAGTTTAAATCGGTCGGATTATGTATCATTAAGACAATCTGCTGACTTTTTAAACTATTAAAAAAAGTTTAATTTAATGAGATTTTGCACACTTCAACATAAACTTAAGTCACATTATTTTTCATACTAATCTTTAAATTAGACATATCTAAATATAAACGTTTGATTTTTGATATTGTTACCTAATCATTCATTCGTGTCGATTCAACGGAGTTGTACATACATTAATCAATTATTGTATACTTGAAATTGACATGTAAATATGTAAATAATAATACTGTAAATATATTGATGGTTTTTATGACGGGCTGATTGGTTTCATTTGTTTTTCCTCAAATAATACTTAGATTTCCTTTTAGTTTTAGAGTTTCGTTTGTTTGACCTGACGGTAAGTTAGGTACCTACTATATGTTCGAATAGGGAAGTATCATCATCCTCAGCCTGCAGAGGTCCACTGCTGAACATAGGTCTTCCGCCTTTCGCATCCAACCACTTACCACCGCCTTCTTCAGGTCGTCGGTCCAGCCAGCATGGAAGTATATCTAACAAATATTGTTTATATAGGAACTGGTTATCTTATCTCTAAGGATCGGAACAAAACAATGCAAACACTGTTATAAAAATAAGATGGTTGTAGCAAATCAGGTGGCCTAAGAACAAGCTCTATCAACAACTGTAACTACTATACAAAGTACAATATGTGCCTCTGCTGGAATTTGAATCCGGAACCTTTAGGTCTAAAGCAACGGTGACTCGAACAACGTTTCGGATTACTAAAACGGATAACGAAAGTCTCTAACTAAGTCGAGTAAATAAACATGAAAATATTTACTACCTGAGCAAGGAGCTTCTCGTAACTCCTTGCTAATTTTATTATTCTCATATTTTCTAATTCAATTTGATCAGCATTTCTTCGTTTTCAAATTAATATCTGCTGTGTGCACAAAAGTGCATAATATCATAATGAGGCATCAATGCTCTGACTAGTAATCCAAGAGTCGTGGGTTCGATTCCCACTCGAGCTGACTGGTTAATTTCTTCTAGAAATTTTTTATCTTGTAATTTTTTAAAGTACTGTAAATGCAAAAATAAAAAAAATCGGTATCAGATTTTCGTTTGATTAAATTATTATTATGAATTCGTTTTATATCTTTAAAACTAGCTATATGCTGATGATGAAAGCACTAGTAGCAGTCACACGCCAACCGTCACCATCGCCGAAACAGTTTGATGGGATATTAATATCAGCAATTCAGGCCGGCAAAAACGACTGCTAAGCTGCAGCTAACGCGCACAAAATTGATTGGAATGCATAATTTAGTAGCGTACACAAAGGATAGTGCCAACATAGCACCCGGTAATTTTTACGTTGACAGCTTCCATGCACTTCCAACGTACTAGTAATTGCACGGAATCTATACAATTTGCACGATGCACGTATCGATTAACGTTGCAGTTAGCACAGCACTATGCAAGACTGCTAGAGCTGTTGAATGGAATATAGTTGTAGCATTGTAAAGGAAAAAGTCGCAATTTATAAGTACCTATGAAAAAAAATATATTTTGGAATGAAGGCAAAAACTAACCTACGTACTTTTATGACAATTTGCGTTAATTAGTCAAAATAAGTATGTAAAATGTTGACAACTGTGGACCAACGCATTAGGGTTTAATATACCAAAGGAGCCATAAAGTCATCAACTGTACGAAAATGAAAATATTGTTCAAGGGTTTTTTTAATAATTTTGTATTGTTTAGTAAACAAACTATCCTCGCTACGCGCTACATCGTTATAAGTCAAAGAATAAAGTTTATGATTATAATATTTACGTTAAATTAGCATATGGTCTGTTTGCAATGTATCATTTTAGTTTTTGTCTTAAAATATTTAGCGATGTCGCATTATTTTCTCATCCGGCCATACGCATTGCGATAGTGATTAACATTTCATACTAAATTAATAGAAAAAACGAAACAAAAGATCCTCAAGCACCGCATCACTGTCGATATCAATACAAGTACCGTATCATTAGTAACTATTAGAACGTCGACTGTATTAATTACGACATATGACAAATTACTAGTGACGCAAAAACCCTGCTAACGTCTGCCGGGTCGGTTAGTCCATCCGTCACTATTCGAGCGACTTGTGCAAGAGTTTGTCCATTTATCACTGCTGAGCCGACGATTCATTTATTTGTACATTACGTTAGCGGTTGAGCTGCTTTGATCGTTTACGGGTTAAACGTTGATGCTGAGAAAATTGGTGAAGATACATTTTTTTTATTAGCTATAATGGACTGAATTTTTTTAGTCATCTGTTAGTTACAAGTAGACAAGAGAAGTCACATGACTAAAAAGAAAAAATAAATTATGATTTAGAGAAAAGGTCGAATACATATCAATGTGTGGGATTTGAAAACGAACCTTTTGGAATTCCTAGTAAAGCGACTCAATTGGGCTATAAATACGACTAGTGAGAAAAATTTCAGTAATTATGATTTGAAATGTATGTTGATATCATTTTCTGACAGTAAGGGTAAGATTTTGTCAATTAAAATACAATTAATGTATTAAACCTGTGCAAATTTAGTTAACACTGTATAGTTACTTTATTATCTTAGGTAAGACTTATTATTCAAGGAAGGATAATTGACTTTAAAGTAAAACTGCATTCTAAATCTTTATATGGAGAATTCTTCAAAACGTGTGTATGTTACTGAACTCCTAAATGGCTATATATAATTTTGATTAAAAAAATCTGTGTGTTTGAGTGAGTCTCTGGACGGTATCGATTAACAATTGGACCCGGTAGTATTCACAATAGGTGAGGTGATAGGGGTCTTTCATGCGATACGGGCGTTCTCAAGCGGACGAAGTCGCGTGCAGGCTACTAGTATTTTATAAGTAACGCTTATGAACCACTCTATAGGATTTGCTCAAACATAAGTTGTATTATTGCAGTAGTGAGCACACACGCCTGCACATATTCAGACTAACACAAACAGTCAAATTTCCTCAATAGACTTTGAACGTTATGACTGTGGCATACGGGTGAACATTTATTGAAGCAATTTGACAGTTTTGGATAGGTTGGCGTGTAGGCGTCCGTACATCACTACTGCTATAATACCTACAGTTTGTTGGGCTGCTATCTGCTATTCGCTATGAAACCCGGACTGCACAACTGTAATAAAAATACACTCAAACCGCTAATGCACTACCTGTGTACAGACGGCAGCAGATCAACCTACCACAAAATGTCAAATCTCTTTAATAAATTTTGAATCTTAGCGTTTGGGTATAAAGATCAATATCAATTAGAGAAATTTGACAGTTTTGGTTAGGTTGATGTGCAGGCGTGTGTACCTAACATTCGAATCTATTTGAAACCCCCCATACTTTTGCATTTACAATATTAGTGGGATGCGAACATATTAACAGGCAGCGCAGGCAAACAAAAATGGCGGCATTAGTGGTGCTACAATAAAAACAGATTACCGAACACTCCTGGCGACAATACGTAACCGGTGATACACACGGTAGACGAAAATTGAAAACACAATAGGAATTTGCTTCGAATTGAACTCGAACTTGGTACACACGCCTGCACATCAACCTATCCAAAACTATCAAATAACTTCAATACAATGTCAACCATATGTCTTAGCAATAAGGTTTAATGTCTATTGAGAAAATTTGACAGTTTGTGGTAGGTGGATGTGCAGGCGTCTGTACTAGTAGATCGAGTAAAATTCAAGGACTTTGAGGCATAAGAACTGAACCTTTGGGGTAAGTAGCGATGGGCTGCGGTAACCGCTTTCCATTCGTAAGTAACTTAGAATTAAGTTTTTCAATTGTACTAGCTGACCCGGCGGACTTCGTACCGCTTTGACAGTTTCCATGACAACAAAACAAACAAATCATTCGTCCGCTTAAGAACACCCGTATCTCATGATGGACCCCTAGAGAGGTCAAAAAAACCATAAACATAGAAGCAGCCCTAACAACATATTACGCATACGCACATTCGTGGCTCAGCTATGGGATTATCATGTGGGGAAATAGTACGGATGCCCTCAACCTCTTCACTATGCAAAAGAAGCTTATTCGTATAATTTTCAACATTCAAGTTACAGAAAGTTGTAAACCGTTCTTTGAAAAATATAAAATACTTACTTTGCCCTGTATATATATTCTAGAAATATGCAAATTTGTAAAAAGATACCCTGAATTTTATAAACGAAGAGAGGATTTAAACTTAAAATATACACTGCGATTCAAAAATAAATTAACACTTCCTATCTCCTGCCTAAAAATACACGCATCGGGACCTCTAATAATGTCCATTAAAATATATAATAAATTGCCCGGAACAATAAAAAATATAACAATAGAAAAAAAATTTGTAAAACGATTAAAGCAATTATTAAATAATAAAAATTACTACTCCCTACAAGAATTTTTGGATGATAAAAACCTCAAATAATATTTATATCATATTAAAGTTGTTAATTTATAATGTTAATTGTTAATGTATAAGCTAAATATATGGATTTGTCTATACATGATTTATATAAATATAATAAACTAAAAATTAAAAAATAAAAATGTGAATACGAGCATAAGGTGACTCCTCGCCTCTCCTATTTGCCGTGCCGGGCCGTGCCGTGCCGGGTCCATAAATGTACCTACTTATATTTATAACATCTTTGTAACTTATGGAGTGCAATAAAGATATGAATATGAATATGAGATAGATATAAATATATAGATATAAGAGAATATAACCAACTTAGTAGTTACAGTACACACGCCACATATTACACTCCATAAACTGTCAAATTTCCTCGATAGAAAGTCTATTGAGGAAACTTAATACATATTGTAGCGTTCGCCACATTCGACCTTTTTTATCTTTTCTCTTCTCTTAGAGATCTTTTTAATTTTTTACTGGCCGTTTGAATATTTAAAAATATTACGTTTAGCCTATGGAATTCTTTCTTTTTGAATTTGAAAGAAGATGATCTTGATATTTTGCTTTCTTACCCCCGTATTAATAAACAAAGTGTAAGCTTGGAGTAGTTACTCCGTGTTTTGTTCCCGTCATGTAAACTTCATTTCATATTAGAGTAAAAGAGACAAAACACGGAGTAACTACTCCACGCTTACACTTTGTTTATTAATAAGCCCCATTGTGTTTTGTGAATTGGATAAACATTTTGAAGAATTGTTTTTTAATATTCGCAAGGTCGAATTTCTGTTCACCTGCTTACCAGTTTTTAGGTCCTAAGCTTTAATTCAGGTCATTCTTCAGGTCCTGGTCTTGCTAACAACAATTAAAGTCAATCAAATTGGTTGCGGTTATTCAGCCCTATTTCAAGGCTGAATAATTTTTAATTTTATATAATTTTGCCGTCCATCATTTGAAGGACGGTCATAGCTGAGTTCACCTTTTTTACTTTTTTTAAAATTATCCCTTAGTGTTTTTGTAGTCTTTTATGTTATGAAACTCGTATTTTCATAACTAATTCCACTAAATTCTAAAATTGAGCCTTAAATAGCTCAGCTTGCCATTTTTTCCCAAAACATATTTCGGCTTTGTTTGTGCTTATTATATAGTTTTGTGTTTTTATTACGTTAGATATTAATTAATGCTTTTATAAAAATAATATCATGTACTTGCGTATCTATAAGCGCGCGCGCGTCCGGTTTTGCGTTTCCTTTTTTGGTTATAAAAAAGGAAACGCAAAACCGGTTATTCTGTTTTTTCTTACTTATTTTATTTTCTTTGTCTTCTCTTATTTTGAAATATACTAAATTATATCCAGCAGTGTTTATTTTTTTTGTCCTTGATAATGGGTTAGACCGTTAGCAGGAATCACGTGTATAAAATAAGATTGCGTTATTATAATATATTAAATGGATGAACATTCACTGAAGGAATTTGACAGTTTTGAATAGGTTTATGTGCAGGCGTATGTACAATAATAATGTTAGCTTTGGTTTTCAGAGCATGCTAGTCGGTGCGAGCCAACCTGGCGTTTGATAGTAATTCTACCACTACAGGTTTGAAATACAAATTGTACTTGAATTTAAGTTAGTAATACCTGGCAGATAGACCCGGTCGCTGACAGATGGTGGCCAAGAAAAGATCGTCGATCGGTAGCTAAAAAAAATATTAAAAAAATAAAATTATTATTTTGGAACAAGAACTGCAGTAGTCATATAGATACTGGGTTACAGTCCTTAACACCCGAACTTACAGTATTTTGAGGCTACAGTGCTCCAAATGTATCAAAATTAAACACTAAACTTACTTACAAAAATAAAATTCTAAGTTTAAAGATTTGTTTTATTTGGCAATTGTTACTAGAAAAAACAACAAAATATATTCACAATAATATAATAACCTAAAGTAACTAAAACTATTACGAAACTAAAATATGGCGTCAAAAATTCCTCCGCGTCGCTGTCGACTGGTAATGTACCCAAGAGACTTGCGGCATTGCCACGTTGTATGGCAATACTTAGCCTCTGGCCAAGGTAAAAGCCAGCCCTTGGGTCATGGGAAGTGTCAACCAGCCGTTTGGAGGTGTCAGTAAACAAAACATGAGTACTCGGACCCCATTGCCTGAGGGTTTTAACCCTAAACGGCTCGAAAATATAATTGCCGATAAGGTTATTATACTTTCGCCGCTTGAGGTTTTCTGCAGCCGCAGCAACAGCACCAGCACAGCATGCTGAGCTAGGAAGATGGGATGGCGCAAGAGTATCGAAACAAGTTGCATCCCATACTAAAGGCCTACCCACCTTCCATGGGTAGATTTGTTGGGTATTATTTACGCTTTACTATAAACCACGACCCTTACATACCAATCCAGTGGGGACAGAATTAGAGAATTGTATTCATATTATGTCAATAACTAAATTTTATAACGTTAAAATCTACAGTACACTAAATCTACTTTAATTAGAATTGTTATTAGAAATCCGTTGAAAGGTGAAATTGTAACATCGTTCAGTATTGTATTGGTACGTTTAAAAGTTAAACTAGTATCTGTAAACTAGAACATTAATCGTCTACCCTATCTAAAGTTCAGCGAACGCAACAACCATGAGTCCCCATGCGACTAACTTCTGAGATAAACAGTTTCGCATCCAAAATACATCTTCTGGAAGGGAACAAATGCTGTGAGAAAATAAGCCTTTATTTTCACAGTCCCGGACCGGAACAATGCGTTAAATGAGTGTTCCGATGTGGATGGTAGAAGCCTTATCTATTTAAAAGTCCAATGACGGTAATAGGTTCAAGTCGAGCTAGTGTGCACCTCATTTTTCAGTTGAGATCTCATTTCAGTTCGCTCTGTAACTGAGTGAACTTTGACGGGGAACTTGCAGCTAAGCTAGCTTTGCTGTGCAGAGATTTTGAATATATTTTCTAGCATAGATTGTATGTATACCTAGAAGTGATAAGCCCATTAGTGGTCCAATGATGGTCCAGATATATTACACAGATAACGGGATTACACTGGATGCGACAATATTTTGTACTACGAAGTAATTTGCTCTTGGCCACAAATAGTCTTTACAGCGTGACCTTACATTTATGAGCGGCGGTACACTAAAGGTTCACTAAAGTTAGCCTTTAGAGGCGCTTCGGGTTGTGCCGCTCCCGATCCGATCCGAACCCCACAGGGAATCTAGTAGGGAACGTGTAGACGCTTGCGTAATGCCATTTCCTTTAGATACTTCTGACGGTGTTTTGATCACACTCCACTAATAGCCACTCCAAAAAATGTCCGGTTAAGCTGAAATCACCATCTGAGACAATCAGCAAACTCTCCATAAAATATTTGTAATAAGCTTAATGTAAAAGTACAACACTACGCCTGTAAAAATGTTAAGGCGCCCTAAAGCGCGTTAATAAACTCGCGTGATGTTAACAAAACATATTAAACAACATCAAAAAAAAAAACAACAATAATCTTCCCCCCAGGTGCGCGTCGCAAAAACAACAGAGAGGTAAGAAAGAAACAAATGAAATTCGCGAGATTTACTTTGAGCGGCTAAATTAACCCCAGAGATGTTGGGCCGTTGCTTTTTTTATTATTTAACACTCCGACCATGTTTCAAAACGTAGCCGGGACTTTAAATGCGAATAAAATTTTAACCTTGCGCGACCGCAAAGATTTTTCGAGAACAAAGGAGAGTGTGTGGGTCAAAATTTATGTACCTACCGCTGTAAAAAGGTGTGAGATAACTGCTGTACCGTTGTACAGTCGTAAAATGTAATTTTTATCAAGCCCACCTTTCAAGTGGAAGGTTCGGTAGGTTGAATGGAATATTAAGTCCACTTGACCTACATAATGTAGGTCGATTGGACTTAATGACGCTATTTTTGAATGGAAATCGGAAAATAATAATAATATTTAAGTAGCCGGTTGCACGGAACGGCTTTGCGTCTTACGTTATCGGTTTTCGTTTGCTGTCACGATTACAAGTTGATATATATGAGAAATTGTTTAACATTTTCCGGACCCTTCTGTTGTTTTAATTTTAAATAGTGTTATTTTAACTGACAATTTGATAGATTGAGAAACGGAAGTGAATGAGGTTAGGAAACAGGGTTGACCTAGGCGGATGTTTATTGACCAAACCAAGAACATATATACGAAAGGCTAGTTTCCAAGCAGTTGGTAGGAAGTGGTCTCTGCCCTTCTGGGAAACAGGCGTTATTGTATGTTATGTATGAATAAAAAAGTCTTGACTCGCATAATGACTGACTTATGAATGCCCATCCCAAACCCTCCCGAGGTTCACTTTATGATTTAGGCAAGAGATAAGATGGAAGTGGTCTGCAATTCCCTTGGGATCATGAGAGAGGATTGTAATTGCACTAATGATTATAATAAAAGTACGTGACTACTCATTTCTGAGGATGCATTGAGAGAGCGATAAAGGTTGTCTTCTTTATTATTTTTCCTTTAAAATATTTACGGCGTTCATGGCTATTGTCACACAGAATTATTATGTTGTACCTAAAATCGTGGAAGCCCCTTTCACTTTGATGAAAGTAAACCGCGAGAATAAACGTTGACGAAATAATTTACATTATCAACGCTAGTAAAACAGACATTCTTAGGAGTTTTTACGGCGTTTTTATAGGTAGTAAAACAAAAGAACCCCCCGCTTTTCATAGGCTGGGAATATTTTTATGTAATTAAAATTTAAAAGTCGTAACTTTGTCTACGCGTGTGCCTTAATGTTGAAAGATGAATTTTATCAAATTTTTATCGAATAATAACAATAGGTAATACATTTCATATAACTTGATTAATGACAAATTTTATTAGAATTGATCGCAACTTTAAGCAACTTTCTCAAAGGCCGGTCATCGGATGGGTGCTCGTGAATAGCGCCTTCGGAAGGCAAATAAAGTCGTTTATACGCACTGTAATAGTTGAGACTCCTCTTTGCGGCTTTTCCATTGGTTGGGAAGGCTCATGTTCCTAACAGTGGGAACATAAAATGGAGCTTGTAATGATTACGATGATGACTACTTTCATACCAAAAATCTCGTGCTTGACACTGAGGTCTTAAAAGCGTAATGTGTCACTTATTCCCGCGCACACAACACCAGTGATAATTGTTTTACACGAGAGTCTGTAATTAAAGCGTTAGGTAACATGAACCCCACATACAATATTCCACGTAAGATTAGGGCTGTGTTTTATATAACAGGCACAGTGGTTCGTGTGTGAAAAATACCGGGATTTTTATCACTGCTTCGATGTAGCACTTCGGATTTAAGTCACAGCGTACAACCGTAACGAGCATGGTTGTTACTATTCGCGGCAGTGTTGTGCCCTAAAGAGTCGGAAGGGAAGGAATACCTATAGGTACGATACATGCACTGATGCCGCATATCTGATATTTTCTTGGAATTGAACTCAAGCAATTATTATTGACACTACATTCAAAATTGCAGGTGGAAAGTCCACAGCCCCGTGATCATGCGTGGTATTGAATGACGACTTTTATTCTTACATACGTTATATTCGTTTGATTGCTTCCGAGTGTCTAAAAACCTGAAAGGCACAACATAAGAAGACTCGTAAGGAGGAGATTAACCGCCTCTATGGTCTAGTGCCTAAGACCACCAGTTTAGACCCAGAGGTACCGGGTTCGATTCTAAGCGGGGGGTACATGTTTGTGTACTCGGTTTGGTTGGGTAGGGCTTATTCGTCCGCCTGGCTAGCTACCACCATCTTATCTCAATATGTCGCCATAACATCAATGTTTATAGCATTTTTGTGTTCCGGCAGCTAGAGATAAGATAGCCAGTATATCCGGTATCCTCACTAGTTGAGGATCCCGGGTGAAGTGCGCTTCCATCATTGGCCTTATCATCACTTAACATCAGGTGAGACCAAGGCAGTGTGCTTACCCGTTAATATATATAACAAAGACTGCAGAAGATAAGCTTCATGCAAACGGGCTCGAGTAATGCACTCATAGACATCTCTCGGACAATGAATCTCGCAACAGCTGAGCTCGGACTGTCCCGAGATGTTACGAGATGTGTGTTTGTGCAAGCGGACTATGTGTGCGTTGCTTGAGCGCGATGTTAAGCTTACCTTTTGGGAGTCTTTATTTTTGTGTGATAGGTTTCTCCAGACTTTGTGTCAAAGTATTACATTTAACATACGTGTAAGTATGACTAAAGTCATGATTTAATTTAAAGGGCACGTTAAGCCGTTGGTCCCGGGCCAACGCCCATGTAGGAGTGGTGGTTTATGATTCTACGTGCGGTGCTACTGTTCACAAATAAAGGTTGCCCAGCCGTGAGATGTAAGCACACAATTTGTTAATATAACCCTGTCCGATCGGAACGAGGTAACCACTTAGGTATACAAATAACTTCAACAAAAAAAATCATTCATTAAAATAAAAGAGTACTGAAATTGCTCAAATTACTCCAAAATAATGCTAATTTTATAAATGTGGCCACACTTTCCATCAATGGCGGCGGCGCCAAAGGTCCTACCTGTGGTCCTACCTACCGAAGTCCGTTTGTCGGCACAAAAGTATTGCTTTGTAAAAAAAATACTTTTGACATTCTCAGCTTCACCGGGCTGTTTTAGGGGCGGCGAGAAACTTGAATGGTTCCTGAAGCCGTGTGAAACGAATCACTATCGGAGATTTTACAAAGGGAATGGCATCACGCACTAGTGCATGTCCCCGTGCCCTTCCATATTCTCCGAGGGGTTCGGGACGGATCGGGGAGCGTAGCAACCACAGAGGGTGCCTCTTAAGGCTCGGACCTCGGCTTGGGTTGACCGGGTTGTGGTGATCGGGAGAAGCGCCCAGGTACATATCTGTACCTGTATAGAGCGCGTGTGAACCGGCTAGTCGTACCCTTGTTTTACGAGTACGATGTCTTGGGCCTAAACTAGTGTGCATATTGAATGTATTCTGTAAATGTGTAGTGGCATTTAGAGGATCTAGTAGGAAAATGGAACACGCTTGCGCGACGCCATTTCCCTTCAGACACCTTCTGACGGTGTTCTGATTACACGACTTAAGTTTTAGGCCCCAGAAAAGTCTGGCGACGCTGAAAAGGCTATTTTAAGCACAGCGAACATTCTACAAAAAGAAAACTGCGGTATCTTTGCGCCATAAAGCCCGCCCACACACACATATAAAACTTGATACTCTTCAAAAAATAAAAATACATTACAATAATTTGATATTCCTTCAAAGTCTTTTGTAACAATTTCCCTGCTTATAAAAGTGGCTGTCGTCTAACTGCGATGGGCGTAGGCTCAGAATACCGTATCCTTCACACGTATCAAATATTTACGTGGAAACCCAGTTACCGATGGCTGATGTACAATACGACGCGCGCTTTTATTTACTAGAGTGTGTTGATCATAGCTAGGTGTTTTGTGAATCGGAATTTTCGTTATATTGTTCAGAGCTACTGGCAGGTAAGAAGAACTCTTATTGAATAGTGTTGTAAGCTTCGATCAATATTATACTACTAGATTCCCGATGTTTGCTTGAAAACCGGTAGCCGATTTTGGGGCCACGGAGCCACAGTGACGTTTGTGGCGATAACAGTAAATATTAAGTACAAATATTTTGCAACCTTAACTTAATCTTTATATTTAAGATTTAAGGTTCACAGTAAGCTGAAGCCGTTCATGTTTTCATCCAATGTTTTTTCAGATTTTGTTATTAGAAATTTAAATGTATAGGAATGAGCAAACATGACCACTTTCGAAATGCATTTTGTTCCGGATCCTTTATTTCGTACATAATAGATCGAAGGTTTTATATTGAATTTTTACTCTCAGCTCACGTCACTGAGTTCAATTCTTGGGATGGGCAAAGTATGTTTTGGATATGTTCATGCGTGGCGACAAAGCCAGTACCTATCAAATGTAATGCTGATTCGATTTCAATGCCCCTTTGCCCAGCATTGGGAAAGCATTTACGTGGAAACCCAGTCACCGATGGCAGTTGTACAGCCGCCTGCACATCAACCTGTCCAAAACTGTCGAATTTCTTCAATACATTCTCAACCATATTATAAAGGTATAAAGTTCAAAGTCTATGGAGGAAATTTGACAGTTTGTGGTAGGTTGATGTGCAGGCGTGTGTACAATACGGGTTGATGTGCAGGCGTGTGTACAATACGACGCTCGTTTTTATTTCCCAGAATTTGTTGATGACAGCTAGGTAACTGTGTATCAGAATGCTCGATATATCAGATATCGATCAGATATCTATTGGCAGGTAGGATCTCTTATTGAAAAATGTTCTTGTTCTTATTGAGAACTCAATTTGTACTGTCGAAAGGAAGAATTCCTCACGTTTCGAACCGTTTGCATGCTTTTTGGTGACAGAGTAACTGTAGTGTAAGTTTATCTTGACTCAAACTTACAAACATTCACCCGTTGGTCCAAGACGTTGTCGATATATAGCTGCTAGCAGTTGCTTAAATCCACCAATTAGCAACAAGCCAGCGTGATTTGTAGAGAAGTTTCGAGAAAGTTTTTTCCGAAGGCGGACTGAATAAGGGTCGATGATGATGATAATGATGATGACAAACTATACCATTTAAAATTAGAAATTAATAAAGAAAGGAGAACTCTCTTTAAATAGAATTCGTCTCATTTAGAAGTAAACGGTGCGGAAAATGTTTCGGTGAAAGCGAACATTTTATTTTATGATAGTTAAAGGAACACTTTATTATTAGGCTCTAACAATTGAGTTGTATCTTGGCAATAGCTATTGTGAGGGACAAGGTTAGAATGTCCTCCGATTCTATGACAGCCGTTAATTTGAAATTGCGCGTCTAGTAATGGTCTAAAGATAGACTATCTTCAATAGCTTATCATATAAACGTTGTAATGCTTTGTCGGTGCTGGATTTCAAAGGTACAAGAGTTTTTATTATTTAACAGGTACATACGTTAGGCCAGACGGACTAAAAATAGTAATAAGGGCCTTTTCAGACGCGCTACATTTCGCGCTTCAATAATCGGAAAGTGCGTGCTCACGCTCTTTCCATGTAATGTAGTAGCTGGCTGGCGTGCATACAAGCTTGGAAGCGCGTCTAGATGCACGTCTGGCACGTGCAGAAGAAACGCTCAATCTAAAAAGGCCTTATACTAATCAGGCCAATAAAAGAAAGCATTTGATATGGATTTTATCACTATTATTTTATAGAATTTTTTATTCTGTTATTTTGCAGTGGTCGCAGGGGCATGCATTTCATTACAAGCTATGAATTTTACACTTTATTCAAAAGCAAGTCCGTTTCATCACGCACCAGAAATACATTTATAACACATTTAAAGCCCAATTCTAGCTTTGACTAGGAAAAACTATTAATTGGAAAAGTTTCGCTTCGGCGGCGCTTCGCCACAGAATTAATTATGGTTACAACGCAACAGCAATATCACTTCTACAAGTATAGAAAAACTAAAATACCTAAGCTTGAAAAGCCCACAAAATGCAAATTACAATACCAGCCGTTCGCGAAGCAAATATGTATCTTAAGTACGTCTGCAAAAAGTCGAGATAACTTTGCACAACACGCGGCTTCGAAGTGAGCATGTCGTTAAACAGTTAAGCTAGGGTTGTACGATTATAACTCGGTGCTTGCCGGTCGTGGTCCCAAGCCATCCTCGTGGCAGAGAAGGGATAGTACCACGCCTACACATCAACCTATCCAAAACTGCCAAATTTCTTCAATAAATGTTCAACTGTATGCCATATTCATAATGTTCAAAGTCTATTGAGGAAATTTGACAGTTTGTGGTTGAGGTTTTGGTGTGTCTGCACATCAGACGATGTGCAGGTGTGTACTAGGTAATTAGAATTCCCCCGTCAAGTTTTCGCTTGACGAAGCAAGGGGAAGAGAGACCCACATAGCTCAGGGTCGTCTCTGACTCCGGCGTATTCGTAAGACAGCTATTCTTCTAATTGAAAAAAAGGGTTAAACTATTATTTTTAAAAACTGAAATATGTTTTCGAGTTGATTCTTTTTCTTTTCAAGCAGCGTTTGATATAAAACGCCTTTGTTTAAAAATTTTAGCACACGTAAATACGTGTGACTTTGTTTAAAGGAAGTTGTGAGAATTGTTGTGAGAAAGAAGAAAACCTTCTTACAACATGGGTTTTTGCAACCGCTCATATGCGACGAGCACTGATCAGTGCCCTAAACAATAAAATTCTATTGTGTCTGTTTTTTTTTTCATCTTACGAGTAAGCACGTCATGGCCTTCGTGACAAGTGATGATAAGGCCGAAGGTGGAAGCGCACTTTACCCGGATTCTTCAACTATACTTAACTTAGGCACTGGCTATCGCTTATCTCTAGCTGCCGGAACACGACAATGCAATAAACATTGATATTACGACGACATATTTAGATAAGATGGTGGTAGCTAGCCAGGTGGGCAAACAAACCCTACCACAAACCAAACCGAGTACACAAACATGTACCCCCCGCTGGGAATCGAACCCGGGACCACTGGGTCTAAACCGGTGGTCTTAACCACTTGCCCACAGAGGCGATTAAAATGCGTCTGTATTCACAGCAGACGACAGATTAAACGAAGTATGACGAAAGAGCTTGCGGGTCGGCAAGGTGAGGACGGCTAATGAGGCACAATTTTATAGCTGTCCTCGCATTTGGTCTCTGCTTCTGCATAACACCAGGCAGTAGAGAGTAATTTGCCGAGACTTCTTTAAAAAACACCAAGACAAAAATAGGTACAACACCATTTCTCGTATACGAGTATCTATATCTATGTATTTCAGTAAAGTCATGTCTCTCTCGCTTCGGCGAAACCTTTGTAGCCACAAAAACGGTATGCATTAATTAATTACCTCACTTTAATGGCGAAGATACCGCATTAGCGACGAAATGCTGGAATCACTCAAAACGACAAGCCAAGAAACGAACGTTAAAAGAAACCCCAAACACAAAATAAGAAGACTGTAGAAGGTCAGCTTCACACAAACGCGCTCGAGAAAAGCACACAGACAACCTCTCATGCCGGCTCTATACTCACGCGAGCGCTTACTAGCGGAGTCCCTCGTACAAGTGGATGCGAGCTAAGGCTACAAGAGCTGTCACATCTACCAAGAGCGTCAAGAGCTACATCTACCGACTTATTTAGTTGATCCGTTCACCTAGGGCCCTTGCGTCCTTTGACTTGTACCTAAAAATCGATACCAAGTACTGTATAGAAACAGTTCGAGCGAAACTGTTGCGAGATGCCGTGTCCGTGAGAGGTTGTAGTTGTTTAAGTGTGCTTTGCTCGAGCGCGTTTGTTTAAAGCTTACTTTCTTTGAGTCTCTATACTTTGTGAAAGAGTGGAGCGTCGAGGAGGCGAGATGAGTAAAACAAGAGTAGGCGAGCGCCTCGCCTACACTATTGCACTCGCGTCACCTCGTATAGCCTCCTAGAGAGTGTGGAGCACGGCATCTCGCAATAGTTACGCTCGGACTGCTATGAGATGGTCCGAGATTCCGTTTCATGTGTGCGTTGCTCGAGCGCGATATGTACCTATTAAGCTTTCCTTCTGCAGTCTCCTTATTTTGTGCCCCCAAGAAAATGATAATAACAGCCGACCCCTCATTGTCGTAAGGATCTTTATATTAATTACGAACATAAAAATGATTAATGAACGGTATCTGGAAACAATACGGGAATCCGGTATTTATTGGACGCACCAGATATTTGTCATTGTGACAAATGGTTTCTGTTTGCTATCATGATTTTTAATGATTTGTTCTTATTGTTTAGATGCAATTTGTTTTGAAGTATTTATTAATGGTTATCGTGCTAAAATCTATTTTATGTACATCTATAGAAAAAATCGTACAGCGCCAAAGAAACTCTCACAAAATGCCACACATGTATAAATAATAGATTGTACTAGGTATACTTGATTACATATAATTTAGAGACTCATTGTGAATAATTTGTTTTCATGATTTTTAATGATTTGTCTTTTTGTTTAGATGCAATTTGTTTTGAAGTATTTATTAATGGTTATCTTTCGATCTCCTAAAAGCTATTGAATGTACACCTATTTATAGTAAAAATCGGCTCAAGCGTTTAGAAGTTATGGTGGAATAAAGAAACATCACATACATACATACATACATACATACATACATACATACATACATACATACATACATACATACATGAACCCTGAGAACATAACACTCATTTTATGAGCAGTCGTGTAAAAAACTTACAGCGTCAAATAAAATCTAATCTAAAGCTACAAGACATACTAGATTATAATTACATAATTAGAAACTCATTGCGATAAAACTATTAAAACTGTCATGGTCTCTTGCATTAAAGTAATATTAACAGGGTTATTAACAAAATATCGGATTCTCACAAATAATAAAAATTTGAATAAAATATTTTTGTTTATATAATTTTAACGCAAATTTTGTTGCGAAACAAATTACAAAAACACAAATGTTGAAAAAATTTCCACGAGCAGGATTCGAACCAAAGCCAAAGGACGTAATGACGTAATGTAACGTAATGTGACGTAATGTTAATGACGGTAGTTGTTGACATTGAATTGGCGCCTTTGGCTTTCAAAGGAAAAAAGTAAATAGTGTTGAATAATTTCGGCGGGCTGGTTAGAACCACGATAGCTCAATTGGAAGAGAACCTGACCCGGTATGTCAGAAGGGTGCAGGTTCGAATCCTGCTCGTGGAAATTTTATCAACATTTGTGTTTTTGTAATTTGAATAAAATTAAAAATAATAGCAAATTATTTTTCTTGTAATAAAAAAAGTACACTTTTGTAAACAACTCTTGGTTTGATAAGAGTAGCTACGAAGTTTCTTGCTGGGGTTTTCTTGGTAGAAACAATTTACCGAATCAGAGTAAAGTCGAATCGCATTAAATATATATATTGTTTATCAAATTGTATATTATTACTATTATTGTGTGCTCATCTAATATTTTATTGTATTTAAATATTTTTTCTCTTGAAGGCATGCACACGACGTTCAAAAGTGTATTACTGTGCCTAAATTTAATAAAGATTTTGTTATTTTATTTATTTCATTTCAACTACAAAACGCAATAACGATTGTATAGTGTCAAAAGAAAATTTCACCGAAAACTACCCATAAAAGAGACTCATTGCGAAAAATATATCCATTCCACGAATTATGTCAAGTGCGAGTAGGAAAAGAAAAACAAATGCATTCACAACTAGCGACGATTCCGCCGATAGTGACTTTAAATCCAGAAGTTCAGTGGGCTGGAAAATTGAGAAGTGGATTAGGCAAATCACTTTTCATTCCGCCCAGTAGCCAGCGAAGTTTGCCCTTTTAAATTTTATTATTGTGGAGCACCTCCTTCTTTGGGGCTGTTGCTTTGGCGGTGAACAGTTTATTTCACTAATTCGGTTTTGAGGGGAATGTATTAGCCGGGACTTTACTTACGAGGAGCTCGATGACGAATTGGCAAAACGCTATCTGCGATTGCTGAAGTTAAGCAACTTTGGCAAGGCCGATCATCGGTGGGGTGACTAAAAATTTACTATCTCGAGTTCTTCTGTGATTCTGGCTGCATTAGCAGTTCAGTATCAGCAATGAACAATCTGCACTGGGCCCGCGTGGTGGTTAATGGCATATGGCTAAGAGCTCGAATGATAACCGGAGATACTGGGTTCAATTCCGGGTTTGTGATCACCAAGCCGCATTAGTAAAAAGCATTAGTAGTAGTAATATAAAAAAAAATATAAAAAAATGTCTGATATTGGGAAGAATGACAACATAGTTATCTAATTTAAATAATTTGACGGTAGCTTGTAGCCATTTTGCTGTAAGACTACCAAGACCTCATTCTCCCTGGTTACTATGAACCTGCTACGGACGTTACGGCTTACTACGGATAGGTACTACGAGACTACGTAGACTACAGGCACAGTCAACAAAAAGTTGTATAAAACGCGATTGAATCCGTATAAAGAGTTTCATTTAGATTTCAAATATATTTGTATTTTAAATGTTAAGCAATTAATTACAATAACTTGTGTTAGATCATAATCATCACCAGCCCATATTAGTCCACCATTAGATCCGCGGCCACTATCATTTCATCTCAGCTTCGGTTGGTTGCTTATTATTAGATTATTAACATAATATTTTAAACGAATGCTAACATTAATATGTGGATTTTGCAAACAGCTATAGCTAAGTATGTGAGCATGTATAAATTACTAATGCAAATGAATATAGAAGACTTAACTTTAAAAGTTATCTCACATAATGGTTTGTTTAATGTTGTTCTGAACATAAATTATATATTAATGTTATTTATAATATTATCATGTTGATACACAATGTTAGAAACAAATATTTTTTACGTTGGACAAATATAGCCACGATTCTATGTACGTATGAATGAATGTATGAATGTATCTATGGAATCAATGGCAGACTAACAAATTTTATTAATTTACATTTGTAAGAAGCATTATTAAAATACCTGCATTGTATTTGGAACAATTGTGTTGTTGCCAAGTCAATGCTTGTGTTAAATAAAATAAACTTTCCATCTGGTTATCCACCACGCTGAAGACAGTTTACCTTTCGCGACTGTGTCGAAGGCCCTTACTCATGTCATGACATAAGCGTTAAGCGAATTGAAAATGAATTTCACCAATGTCGAGCGGGAATGCTAGCTACTCCTTTTTAAAATTTATTCGTTGCAAAAAAAATTTGATCACCCATCCGAGTAACGACCACACCGAAAGCAACTTAACATTCACGATCGTTTCAAAGGTGACCGTGCCGCCGCCGAAAAATGAATTTCACCAGTATCAAGCGAGAATGCGAACTTGCAGGCCTTTAAAGAGTTTATTCATCACAAATTTCACAATTTCTATTTCACTGTTTGATGTTACAAATTGGACGGTCGCGGGCTTTGTCGAGGATTTTCTTTGAATTCAATTGGCTTGCTTAAATTGCTTTTCGCTTATAACCAAATGTATTTCGTTATTATCGCTGTGGGACATGGTTGGAGCTAAGCTATAAATCGTAAGCGATATCAATTATCCCTTGTTCTTTACATCGTGTATGAAAAATTAATTCAGAAACTGCAATATTTAAATATAACAAGACAAGATCATTATATACTAAAAAAGTGGCTTTTCCTAATTTAATTAAAACACCGCGCAAACGGAGGCGCAACATCGCGACATCAGTCAGCCCGTGACCACGGCTGTTGTAACTCCATCGAAACGTAGGGTATATAGAAGGTATGATAACATTTTACTAATTAGTTTACGTTAATCCCCGTTTAAATTCTTTAGTAACTTAGGAACGAGAAGAACGTTTATGTAGTATGACTAATAAACAAAAACGATAAATTTGTATCAGTCAGTCAACAGCCTATAACTGTCCCACTGCTGGGCAAAGGCCTCCATCACTGAAATCAAGTCATCACTACAAGTTATGGGTAATGGCTTAATCACCATGCTTGCCAAATACCCACATTTGGCTTGGATCACGAACCCGGGCTATGCATCGAAAAATCCGAAACACATTTTGATCGAAAAAGGAATTTAACCTTATTTATTATAAGAAATTTATATATAACTAGCTGACCGGCGGACTTCGAACCGCTTTGACTGTTTCCATGACAACAAAACAAACAAATCATTCATCCGCAAAACACCCGTATTACATGATACCTATAGACCCCTATAGCAGCGCCACCTACCAGATCTAATTGTAAATCTAAACCATTCTCGAATCCACTTGAACACACACAAAAAAAATCATCTAAAACGGTCCAGCCGTTTAGAAGGAGTTCAGTAACATACACACGCACAGATTATTTATATATATAAGATTATTAATACTAATTACTTATACAAATATCGCTCAACATTGGAGGTCGATCTCAAAATTAATTTGTGCGACTTCGTTTCTCCCCAATTCTAAATCGCATTAATTACAATTACTTTGTGACTTTTATGACAATATTTTGACTTAGTTCGTAATGGTGCTTGACTAGACTAATTCATGGGCCAATTCTCTGTAATATTGATGAAGGCCCGGCTAAAGAAGTCATATTAGATTGACATCATGGTTAGGCGAATTTCACAGTGCCTCTGTCACACCACAGGTTGATAGCTATAAACACTTTATTTTATTTAAAAAATGGCACAACCTCAGAATAAAATATCTTTAGTTATCAATTCAATTCAATTTCTTGTAAAATGGCTCTCGCTACGATTTAGCCAGTGTCTAGTTTTAGGGCAACTTATTAGTGTTTTGATTTTGTCCTTAACTTTGCTTAAAACTTCAATAGGCGTTGTGCTTGTACAAGCAAGAAAATGTCAAAAACTGAGACCCAATTTTGAGGATACAGGCAGTAACTGATTGATTCTGTTGATACCTGAAACAATGACAAATAACTAACTAATTGAGCGAGTTAGTGAAGCAGATAAAAATTATAATTTAATATTATTAGACATAATGTACGAACACGAGACATTCACAAAATCAGAATTTATATACGATAATATGGATTTAAAATTAGTAGGCTTTAGTTATTGTTCTGAGGGCACAACAGCAACAGTCTAATTGACAAATTGCACAGTACAGTCATCTCAGTAATTATCAAATGCGTTAGTAATATACTTACTATACCTAAATATTATTGAAATCAAGTCTTCGTTACTATTGATAAATATTGACATAATCACTATGCTTTTCAAGTGCGAGTTGGTGATCACTGTCTTGGGCTACTCGGAAGTATCTGAAACACACTTTACCATACCTCAGGATTAAAACCAGAACATCCCGACACTGTACCGAGCGCTTTGACACTCGCCCACCGAGGCGTTAGTTTGATAAACGCACACTCATTATTTAAAATAAAACGCCAAGGTTTAACCTGTCGTCTGATGTGAATACAGACACAATAGAATTTTGATTGTTTGTAGGACGGATCTAGAGCTAAGCAGACGAAAGGTCATAAGTGTAACAAGCTTTAATCAAGTTAATCGACGTATAGGAGTAATAATTTCATCCTTACATTAAGATATATATATATGTATATAGGTGATACTGGCTTCCTTACCCGTCATCCATGTGTGTTCAGGCACATGACGATTACAGGAAGGCATCCGACAATTATGCAACATTATGCTATCGTAATATGCAGATTGTATTTACTCCAGAAATAACGTCGTTTGAACTGTTCCCGTCTGACAAGGGTCGAATGTGACATTCGTTATTACATATTTTCACACTTACTTTAGGGTACCGCGTGTGTTCGTTCGACTACAACTAAGTAATATACAACAGAAAATAGCACCTGAAAAATAATAATTTGTGTGTGCGTATATATTGTATACAACGTGTAACAGAAAGGTTTGGTAAAAATGAATAGATCTAGATCTTATATACAGTTTTACTAAGATATAATTATTGACTTTAATTTGATATGGAATTGTAATTAAATATTTATATTGTGACGTCACATCAAAATAAACAAATCTAGGCTCTAGTGGTTTAGTAACCTCTGTGTACTTACATTTATAATCACTGCTGCTAGCTTATGCGCGCCTGATACGCATTTAGAACCACTCCAACGGCAGCGCTGGAGGTCCTCACAGACCTTCCACAACTACACATTGTAATAGAAACAGACATCAGACTCATTACATTAATACGGAACCTTGGGCCATCGATATCGCTTCATCTGGTATATTTTTGTTGAAACAACAGTTCGGAACTGTGACAGTGACCTCCATATATTACGTTACGGGAATACATAACGCTTTCGTGTACTAATAAAAGCTGGTCGTCAAATGATAACTTATTAAACTATTGTATATAAATATAGGTTTATATATTTTTTCGTAAATTTTGTTACGTACACTCATGCACTCTGGCATACCAGCCAGTGGCAATACGCTAATAGAATAGAAATCAAATATAATGACTATTGTACGGGATTGACATAAGTCAACGATACGTATAAATGACGTTTTTATAAATATTATAGCTTTGTATTTTTGTATGTATGTATGTTTGTAACGAATTAACTCAAAAACTACCGGACCGATTTAAAAAATCTTTCACCATTAGAATGCTACATTAGCACTGAGTAACATAGGCTATATTTAAATTTAAAAAAAAATAAGTAAACCCTTCGAAGCCGGGGCAAGCCGCTAGTTATAAATGAAATTATTAACACCTGATCCAAATTTGCACCTAAATATATAAATTTTTATTTATTTTAATCAGACAATAAGTAGACTACCTACTACACACAACTATATAATCTAAAAAATGTGCGGCAAAATCCCGTAATTTTTTTTAATTCAAATATATGTACTTAAACCTACAACCCAATAAGGAAGTCTATTTTTGAGCTGGGGAGAAATGGGCGTAAGAAACTACACAGCCTTAACAGAAGTAACAAGACTAAAAGTAAGGCACGAAGGAAGGATAAACTACTCGTAACAAACACACTTTCATATTTATAGTTAGTATCAGTCAAGATATCAGTGGACATCGCAACATAACAACTTCTACCTAGAATCGCAACCCAAACAAACCACTACATCAACAAAATCCTATACTATGTGTCTATTATCTAATTCAAAATAATATGAGTTGACCATTCAACATCCCTCTACAACTAACTCTTAGAGTAGGATGTAGCGATTGTGACATTGTTGTGGGGAACCATATTCTATCGTGTTCGGCCACAATAAACGGGCAGAGATCGTAAACATTTGGTATTGGCGCAATAAAGATATTAGAGGCGGCGCCGTTTGTCCAGTAAGAGTGTTATGACTAGGGCTGGCAGACGAGAGTTTTTGATTTAAAATTAAGGTTGATATTTTTTTTTATAATTAATTTCAGAATATTTTAGTTTCTGTAGTTTAGGACTGAAGACATATTTCGCTGTCGGCTCCGGTGGTTATTGTACAATCGTTTAAAGAAAGAGGTGAAGGATATTTCCATATCACCTATCCTATCCTATCCCTATCCCTACAGACTTGTAGAAAGGTCTAAAACCAGCAGTAGGATTTCTGTCTTTATAAACGTTTTATCATCATCATCATCATCATTACCAGCCCATTTTATATCCCCACTGCTTGGGCACGAACTCTCCCTATGGATGGATAGGGAAAATGGGCCATAACCATGGGTCATGGGCCATGGTGGTTAACGACTGCGAATGCAGCCGGGACCAACGGCTGCGGCGGACGTGCCTTCCAAAGTCTTTGCAATTTCACTGTGAATCTATTCTGTACAAAGATGTCAGATAGGTATAGGTAACTTGGTTTTGAGTGCGAACATAATCGATTCTTCTTTGGATTCGCATACCCGATACGACCACGCTTAGAAACTCAGCATAGCACTTTGAGTGACCCTGAGCCTTTTAAATATGACGCTCATAGTGACCAATTAATTCTCAGTGTCACAAGACATCATTGTGGTGTGTTAGGCAGCTATAGCAGAGTGCTTGGTGCCAGTTATATTCGAGAATGTGTATGACATTGAAGCAACACCTACTGGACAAGTGAGGAGAGTAAGTATTTTGCATATTGTAAACGTCTTAAGTAATACTGGTAACTTTCAAATTATTAAAGGAAGTCCATGTCAGGTCTCTTGCAAGTATCATTTTATGTCTCACGAGTTTTTTTTAAACTTTTGGTCCTTATCTCACCTTATGTTAAGTGATGATAAGGCCATAGGTGGAAACGCACTTCACCCGGAATTTCGAACTACTGAGGAACACGTTATCTTATCTCTAGCTGCTGGAACAGAACTTATACTTAAATGAATTTATCATCAATCTAAGTAGAAGAAGCTTATAAAATAAGTGACAGAAAAAGAAAGAGAACAGAAAAGAAAAGAAAAAGAAGACCATTATTGTTTCAGTACATTAGTAGTTCTCAAGGCCGTCAACGCATCTGCGATTACTTTGGTTTTGCGGGTGTTCATGGGCTGCGATAATAACTTTCCATCAGGTGACCCACCTGCTCGTTTGCCTCCTTCTAATATAAAAAAAGTACAATCACGAGCATTAACATGAAAACAATATAACTCTTAGCACAATTGAATAAAAGTTATAACTAGCCAAAGTCGGAGACATGGCGCTAGCATCGCTTAGGAACGACAAGCATAGTCTATACTTGAGTGTGGTCTGTGCAGCCTATGCTCTATGGTACGCGAAACGTCAACGTTAGTTGGCGCGACAACGGACTGGACACATTTGAACGGGAGCAGTCGGAGAATACGCACGCGCAGAACTCACTTCGTTTCTAAAATCCATTTGCATCGGGCAACTGTTTCTAAATAATTTAATTGTGATGTTAAAATAACATCATCCAACAATTAGCAGCCCTATTTACGGACTCTGGTTTTAGTATATTTTTTACTCAGACGGGAATTTATTGCTAAGTTGATATCCAAATGGCGCTTAAACCCAATGACCCTAAAAAAGAACTCGAAAAAGTTTTTATATCGAAACCCTAGTGAGGGCGTGTAGCTACACTTCCATATTTGCTGATACGCCGTAACTTATTGGCTTCAAATTCTATTTCAAAACAGGGCTTAATAAAAAAAGTTATAAGTTTTGGACATGAACGGTTATTAAGATTTACTTTTACTATTACTACCTATATAAAGACCCCCCCCCCACCCCTCGGCCTCGGTGCCCGAGTGGTGCAGCGCTCGACCTGATATCTAGAAGTCCTAGGTTCATTTCCCTGGTCAGGCAAGTTGTGTTTGGCACGCATTTGGCTGGCGTGGCGATTAAGCCAGGAGCCTTCTATTGAAGCGACGACATGATTTTGCCCAGCAGTAAGTCTAAGTTGAAAAGTAACTAAATCAGACAATCTGCCTCAGGTAGAACTCTTACCTATTTACCCGAGTTCTTCGTCAACTTGATCGAATCAGCTGAGACTGGAAACCATCCTTGTCGAGTAATTGTATTTTTTTATTTAGAGTCTTAATTTAGTTCAACTACATGTATAACAAAATTAATATCAACACAAAACAAAGCGCGAAACGTTTAAATTGAGGATGGACCAATTTGTAGACAAGTAAAGCTGACAGGTAGGCTTTTTTCTGAGCCTTGGGCGGCTATAGCCCACTGTCCAACTCTATTCAAGGTTTCTTTTTGATTTTCTTAGAAAAAAAAATGCAAAGAACAAAAATTACACGTAAGTATTCTATATCGCACGGACTGCAGAGTCCGTCTAAAAAACGTGTCACAGTCATTCCAAACTTTTGCGCTCACGAAGCTCACAAAAAAACGCTTTTATCTATAATTTATGGTATTCAGATACGCACAAAAACTTTTGTTCTCCGGCACAGAGCAACGTTCGCCGAAACGTTGAGCCTTGTTATGCAACGACCCAGTCAGAAATCGTAAACCACAGGCACTAGAATACGAAATATGCGCAGGTGCCTCACGTTGCGCACCCCTGCTCTCCAAATGAGGTTTAGATGTAAGAGAATGCATTATTTAGATGTGAAAGTCGTAAATGTTTTCTTTTTTTGTGGTTAAAACCTTTTTTGTGTGCGTTAATAGATTTTAGACGGTAATATTTTAATTAGGTATATTACTAAGAACATTAACTAAAGCTAGTATCATCATCATCATCATCTCAGCCAAAACACGTCCACTGCTGGATAAAGGCCTCCCCCAAGGATCTCCACAACAACCGGGTTTGTGCTGCTCGCATCCAGCGGCTTTCCGCGACCTTTACTAGATCGTCGGTCCTTGCCTGCCCACACTCCACTTTCCGGTACGCGGTCACCACTCGAGGACCGTCCCGCCCCAGCAGCCATCAGTCCTGCGAGCGATGTGCCCTGCCCACTGTCGCTTCAGCTTTGTTCTTCTGCGGATCTCCTCATTTCTGATTCGATCACGCAGAGGAACAATTCAATTCAATAGTAATTCTGAAATGCGGTTAAAAATTAAAAAAAGCTTAATGGTACTGAAGAGAATAAGATTTACTAGCTCTGAAGAGTGAAATCGGATTGACGCAAGGTGGTACGGATTTCCATACTAAAATGGGCATTCTCCTTTATTTTCTTACAGCGCCAATTCTTGAATCATTCATTCCTAAACTAAATTTTACCATATTTTTATAGATTTACTAACTCACGTATATTGGTCATAGATTCAGAGTAAAAATTCTATTGCACGTAAATTTCTCAGGGATATCTGGGGGTTTAAGCCCATTACATGTCTCGCTTAATCAATGTACTTCACGAAAACAGTTGGTTTTATTAAACATCATCATAATTTTGTGCCATCTTCATACAGAAGTTTTCAACATGGAATAGTTTAACCACTCTTTAGTCAATGCCTACCATAATTAGACCTTCACTTAAAAAGAATAAGTCTTCGAACGTGATCTAAGCCATTTATCCCCTTAGTAGGTTTTAATTAAACCCCGTATAGTCTCCGGGGGAACTGTTTAAACAAAATTAATTACGACTAATCTCCCCAATTCAAGGTTCGGGACAGGATCTTCGTAAACAATAGCCCACTGACGACCGACGGGGAAAGATTCAAAATCACTCGTCAAGTTATCAATTTGATACAAAATATTGCGGCCACTGTCTAGTTGGGAAGCTGTTAAAATATAAGGCTACTATATTAACATCCCTCTATCATTATCGGTGACCATGTATCGGTAAACATATTGTAAGACGCCCTCAGACTATGTGAAAATACGATTTTCGGTAGCTGCCAAGATAGCTGGCAAGAGCTGTATGAAAGTAAATGCGGATCGTGATCAGTGGTATGCACTTGGAGAGGCCTCCAGCAGTGGGCTAATATAGGCTGATGATGATGGTGATATTATTGTCAATATTGTAACATGAAGATTTATTTTACTGGTGAACTGAGTTGGATATGCGGTGCAAAATGATTTTTCTGACATTTTAAAATAAGCAATTTTAAAGATCGAGCAAACTTGAAATCTGAATCTGTTTTGCTTTGTGAAAAAGTTTAAGTTATAACAGTAAAGTTTTTGATCATCAACTGACATGTTGGTATATCACTTACTGGCTAAGGTCATTTCTACAATGGAAGCACACTTCATTCACAACTGCGAAACTCTATTACTTACAATCATGCATACATGATCTGGTTAGTCATTTTTGTTATGGCTACATATGGTGTTAGAAAAACCATTATCAATAAAACTAAAGCAATATCTGTAACCCCCGCTAGAATAGAAGAGGAGGTTTAAATGTTTTTGTAACAACATAATTGTCAATAGCACCGATACCTAATATAATTGGGCCAATGGACCGAGCACCTAACAGTCCATGTCACAAATTCACGAAAAGGAATCCCAACAGTGGAATGGCCTATTTTGTATAAAACCATCGTTATTCTTGATGAAGTCTATTGTTTCCAAAGTGGCAGGGCGAATGGAAAGGATTATTCATTTCTCGGCATCAAAGGCCTCTCTTAAAGTTCCGCAAGTTTTCGTCTGATGACTTTTAATAAATTCACGTTTCAATGGCCACAGTGCTAATGATGGTTTCAGGCTCTTCGAGTTACAAATGGTGTATGTAAAATTGCGGGTTGAAGTGCACAATTAAATTGTCTTCATATTAAGCGATGAATATCAGGTTTATGATTATTTAAGTTGCAATTAAACAATGCAATAAATGTTTTATAAAATCAGATGTAAGACTATATCTGAGCTAGTTCCGGATTTTATGAACGGACAGATTATTTTTTTTCTAGTTGAGTGGATAAATGGTCTAGAGTCCACCTAGTGCAGACAGGTAGTGGAGCAATTATACTAATTTTATCTTTTAATTAATTGTTTGTAAAAGAGTAAGGCAACCTTTCTGAAAAGATTTCAGCGACTATTTCTACAATTTTACATATTTTAAATCTACAACGCAGTTCTAAAGTTAACACGTGTTGTAAGACTCCATTTTTAACTGAGTCTACCTTACAATGATTTGTTTTTATGAATGGTACTACTTTATACTGGCTTCATACTAAACGCGTAGCCATTAACTAATACTAGTGGTCGCCCAGTGGTCGAAATTAGACCGTAATTTTATTAAGGCTGCACGGATTGTATCCTAAAGCAATGAAAAATTATAAAGATAGAATGTGAGTTTTGATTGGCATTGACAGATTTCGGCCGCTCCTCTTCCATTTTTGAATTTTTTGAAAAATGTATGAAACAATGTTTATTTAATTTAATTATTTTTTAAGCATAATTAAAATAAAATATCAGCATTCTGCACTCCTTCTCTGTATAAACTATAAGTGTGTGAAATTTCATACTCCTCCATCCGCGCAATTTTCGTAAAAAGGGGTACAAAGTTTTTGCTTCACATATGAATATTTAGAAGATATAACAATTATTATTCAAACGTTTAATCAAACTCTTATCTTTCAGTTAAAACAGTCCCAACACTAGTAGATCCACATCAGTCGTCGCCTCCATCCAGACCGCCAAGCCTTTCCCACGTGTATGTAGATTTCAATTTAGATACGAATCACTCGCACCGTGTATCAAACGAAGTCGGTAAATCGAAATAGAAATATATTAATTCTAACGGGTGTTTTATCATACGCACTGTAATCTTTTTAACCTATGTTGGAATATACCTACGGATTCAGATAATTGTTATTTTTTTAAATTTCTTACGGCTAAGCACTTGGTCTTTATCTGACCTGATTTTAAGTGATGATAAGACTGAAAGTGGAAGCGCATTTCACCCGGAATAGTTTTTTGCTGAGGAGCTGATTTTAAGTATATTTATTTTCAACGAGTCTTCTGGGGTCTCGGTAGCTCAGCGGTCAGAGCATTAGACCGGTTGCGGTTTCGATTCCCACTTGAGCTTTCTGAGACAGGTTGATTTTTTGTAGTAAAATTTTATCTTGTAAGTATACTGATCAAATGATCACACGCTATATAAGCTAGATTCAGAAAGCAGTACTCCTTGACACGGCACGTATTATCAGGAGGTTCCTCACTCTGTAGCCCTGACCACCGGTAGCTTGGGCCCTGCCCTGTGGTACTCTAGAATTATGTTTTTATAATGTTTTATTGTTTTTATATTAAAATATTGTAAAAACCTAGTTTTAAGAAAGAAAATAAATAAAGAGTATAATAATATAAATAAGATGATTGCAATAATACACACATTTTATACAATCACTTTAATTAACGCGTGCAAACACGGCATATGTCAAAAAATGCAAACGCACGGACATCATCAGAACATCATCATGTCAAAATGTACCACTGTTGGGCTCAAGCATAGGTACCTAGAAAAAACCAGCATAATGTTTAGCTTCAAGTTATATTCTTCTCGCTAGAATTATGTTCATAACAGAACAATATGTTTAAACCCTTTTGTTCCTATGTATTTTAATACTTATTACTGTCTGTGATAAAAATAAGAAAATATGATTAAAAAGAAAATTAAGACGATGTTATAGCGAGTGGGGGTGTCTTTCAATAAATTCATGTAGTTCAGTGAGTTGTTTTAGTCCTGGGCACCCAGGAACTAGGGGAAGATTGTCCGGGATATAAAAATTGGTCCAACACACCATCTATAATTATAACAATATAACTTTAGTCTTGTAAACAGTACCTTGATGGCACAGTGGTTAACGCGCACGGTCTGCGATTGCTAAAGTTAAGTAACTTTCGCAAAGGCCGGTCATCGGATGGGTGACCAAAAAAAAACTTATCATCTCAAGCTCCTCTGTGCTTTTGAAGGCACTTAGCCTTTAGTGCTGGCTGCGTTAGCCATCAATAACAACCATAAACCTGCAATGGGCCAGCGAGGTGGTTTATGGCCCGTTCTCCCTATCCATCCACAGGGAAGGCTCTTGCCCCAGCAGTGGGGACGTAAAATGGGCTGGTGATGATGATGGTGATGATCGTGTAAAAATAAGTTGTTGAATTAATTATATGTAATTATTACAAATAAATAAATTGTGTTCTGGTGCAGATATTGTTGTCCATTGTAATATAATTATGCTTGCGAGTGTTCCAGTTTAGTGTAGCCACACTAACAAAATCGTTACTTTACCCCGCTCAGAATCTGTAATTACAGGACAGTGTTGTTCGAAATGCAGCATTTCGACGAATCCAATGTGATATTCCGTAATTGCCTCGACCATTAACGTTGTGGTATTGTTTGATTGTGTACAGTATCAAGCGTAAATCTTATTATGGACAAAATAACACCAATACCTGCAACAGAAAGGTATTTACCAAGCCCTGTCTGCACGATTGCAGCTACACTATATGATATATCATAAGCGGTTTGTATTTCTAACTGCATAAAAAAGTGTTTAGATCCGTTCACAATTGACAAAGAAATCGACATACATTAAAAAAACACGAATAGTGGAACATAGAACCTCCCCCTTTTTTGAAGTCGGTTTGAAATGTGTGACAACTTAAAGGGAAATTGAAGAAGCTTCTCCGTATGGTTACTTATTGTTATGCATGTACCTTCTAAAGTCACGAAGTTCTCCTCGTTAAAATATACTTATATCATCATCATCATCAGCCTGCACTAGTCCACTGCTGGACATAGGCCTCACCAAGGTGGCTGGCAAGAGCTGGGTGAGTAGCCGCGGACCGTGCTCAGTGGCGTGCACTTGGAGAGGCCTATGTACCTATATACTCGTATACATAATGTAAATGACTTTTGACTGTATTGTATTTTGTGTGTGTGTGTGTGTATGTGTCAATAAATGTTTTTCTTTGTTTCTTTGACATTTTTTCCGTTAATCCTTAAAAATTGATTTTAAGGAGCTCAATGGCACAGTGGATAACGCGCCCGGTCTGCGAGTGCTGAGGGTAAGCAACTTTCGCAAAGGCCGGTTATCGGATGGGTTACCAAAAATGTATCATCTCGTGCTCCTGCGTGCTTCGGAAGGCACGTAAAGCCATTGGTCCCGGCTGCATTAGCAGTCGTTAACAACCACCGCACCGCACTGGGCCGCGTGGTGGTTTATGGCCCGTTCTCCCTATGCATCCATAGGGATGGCTCGTGCCCCAGCATCAGGGACATAAAAATGAGCTGATGACGATGATTAAAAATAGGGGTCAGCAGTTACTGATTTTAGTATTTAGCTACAAATAAATATCGGCTTGTTTTCTAGTTGTTATCCCGAAAAGTTTTATTGACGGCCCATGTTATTTTTTGGCAAAGAAAAATGAGACGGACACGGTCTTAAAGTACTGGTAAGTGGGGGGCACTACCTTATTTGCAAAACAATGAATTTGAGCGGCACTAACTCTGAGGTCCCGGGTTCGATTCCCGGTAGGGTCAATGTCGAAAACCAACTTTTCGATGTTGTGTCGGGTCTGTGGTTGTGGTACCATCGTTGTACCTGATTCCCGTTTAACGAGTGCTTTAACTACTTACCTTTTTTTTAATTTTTACGGTTAAACGTAGTGCCTTGATCTCACCTGATGTCATGTGATGATAAGCCAACTGATGAAAGCGGACTTCACCCGGGATCCTCAACAGTGTCACACAAAATAACATTAAATTTAAACTAAAAAAACACTTTCTTGACTAATTGTAACTCTTCACATAAGAACTACTTGTGGATATATATTATTATAAGACCTAATTCTATGTGCGTGTAAAATTATAATAAGTTATATTAAGTTGTTTATTGTAAACTCTCGATAATGTAAACTTAAATGTTTTTGTTTTGTTTATATAATTTTAACGCAAATTTTGTTGCGATACAAATTACAAAAACACAATCTTGAAAAAATTTCCACGAGCAGGATTTGAACCGGCACCCTTCTGACATACCGGGTCAGGTGCTCTTCCAATTGAGCTATTGTAAGCTTAATCTTAGTGGTTTTTAAAGTTATCGCATGTATGTTTTTTGTAACAACTATTGGAATGATAAATATAAAAAAAACTACTGAGGCATTGGCTATCTTATCTCAGCTGTTGGAACACAACAGTGCTACAATCATTGGTCTTATGGCGAAATATTTAGATAAGACGGTGGTAGCCACCACCGTCACCGTCAGCTAGGCGGACAAACAAGCCCTACTACCAACCAAACCGAGTAAACAAACATGTGTCCCCCGCCGGGAATCGAACCCGGGACCTCTGTTAATGGGATCAGGACAATATATGAGATGTTGACTTATATTTATTTGCAAAACAACAGTACGTTGCGTCGCGACTTTCCATAATGTACGCGCGCCCTTATCAACCTCTTTCTAATATTGCCAAGATCATTCGATTACCTGTCCATAAAACTCGCGATAACATCCTGCTTGAAACAATATAGTAACAAAGCTGTGCAAAATTTATGAACTCCCATTTCTTATGAGAAAATTCCGAACGGCGGCAACGCGTCATGCTGACAATGTATTTGGGGGGGGCACAATGGGGTATTTGGATTTTTTTTGAGGGCAACCCTCTGGCTTTGGACGGTGATGCCGGTGATTAATGGATAGTGAGTAGCGAGAGGGATTTTTATGGAGGAGAAATTTTGCAACTACCAGTATGAGAGTTGAGTTTTTCAAGTGGAACCTAAATAAGATTGAAGGGTCTACTCATAACAGTAATTATTTAGTTCTTCGCCTTCTGAACTATACGTGTATACTTATAAAATAGTGTAATAAATTTTCCCTCCTCCCTATGGCATGGTGTCCTTCAAACGTGAAGAAGCACCTTGTGGACCAGACTGAGGGTATGCTGCGTCCTTTTTCACGCTGCATCGCCGCATCTACTGAGTGGAATCCATTATTGCCATTTAGTGGATCTTTAAACAATAATGCAGCTAACTGTCGTTATAGCGACAGATATAACCTGAATCTGGAACTTTTGGAGTCTATATCTAAGAGTCAAGTCTGAAAGAGACCACAGAAGCGACTAAAAAGGTCCATCAAACGGATAGTACGACTCAATCTAATAAAAACAATAAGTCAACTTAAGAAATAAGGAAGTGTCTGTTTCCTACTTGTTAACTTGTTATGTTCTATTAGACATGTCCAATTGTATTGACTTTGTTATTTTCCAAGTGTTCTTTCTATCCACTCTCTTGAGTAGCTTCGTTATGGATGTTCTATCGAATACTGACACTTATAAGTTTAGCTTGTTGGTTTCATTTGCTTTGAACGTTATTTGTCGTGTTTGCTGATTTGGTTGAGTATGCTGCAGCATGTTTTTTCTTCTGTCGTATTTGTGGTAAGCCTTTATCAGATTTGTTTTGTACGCTTGAGGTAACACTTCGCTATGACCACTGGCGGTCTGCGGCGTGGTACGTGATTATTCAATTCATTGCGTTCTTTCTGTTACCGTTGATTAAGAATTTTAGTAGTATAAAGCGCAATGTACTAGAAATTTGCTTCGCTTGCCGCGTCGCAAGACGCTTTGACTAGGTTCCTGGCGTTTAACAATATCTAGGAAAGTGAAGTTTCTGAGTGTTTACGATAACAAAAGGTGATCAACTGACAATGACTGATTCCTAAATAGATGTAGATAGAGTAGGGAAAGAAGTTCTTAATGATAATTTATTAATTTATTTATTTATTTCTTTATTTATTTATTAGGTTGCACAACAGACATTAATCTTAACAAAGTTATAAATATATGATAGGTTTAACAACATTTTATACTAGACTACTGTCATAAAGGTGTTTTACACAAATAGTTAATGTGTGCTTAATGTGTAGAAATTAGATTTAGCTTTAGATTTAAAAAAAGAAAATAAAACTAGGTTTAAATAATTTAAAAACTACTTAAAACTATTGGGAAAAATACTACACTTAGGTCGTTAGCCATTTGGGTCAATTAATAATGTCTTGATGGAAGTTTTGAATACATTAGTGTTCCTATTGAAAATATCAAGTGAGTTGTGATCCATAGCAAGTTTGTTAAACTCTCTGCACATACGAGCAATATTAGTATATAAATTATTTGTTTTCTAAACTTAACAAATGTGCAGTTTTCTGAGCTTTGATATAAATAATATAGAATTTAGCTATAAATGATTTAGATTTTGTAATGATTAAACTATTTTCTTATATAAACTTTTCATTTTAACATTATATTGTCCTCTGAATCTAGAACTAGTTATACCGAGAAATTCCGGTAAGGTCACCTAAAAAAAAAGTATTCTATTCTATTCTAATCGAATATCACCCAAGTTACTGATCAACTGTGAACAGTTGATCATTAACTTGGGTGATATTCGGAATTTTCATTTCAGGTTGAAACCTGAACTGACCGTACCGTGTAACTGAGTAACGGCGAAACATCAGTAAGTATAAAGGTTACAAACTTAAAATTATGAGTGGATATAGATGAACTAGAGGAGTTTTACGCAAGCCGGCCTCAAATTTATTAATACATACATTGTGAGGTAAATTTAACCTTTTCTCGTTCTCTCTACGCTATATATCATGAAAAACACCAGTTTTGATGTCAGAGGATTATATTCAAAGAGACTTTGTCGTATTAATTCAGTTAATTATCTACCGCACTAAATAACTTGTCATTTCTCACCAAAGGTTGTTGAAAATTAACGGGCTACCAGCACTGGCCAGCGGTAGCCACTCGAAAGAGGCACTTATTACAAAAGAACGAGAGCAGTTATTAATTTAACAAGCTCAAGTGAACTTTCAACTAAATTTATCAGCGAGTCAAAGCATCGTTACTATAAAGGCACCCTTTCATTTCTCCTTGAACGTTGGAACAATGGTTTTTGCTCAACAATGGTTAACACAACATCGCTTATTGTCCCGTAGACATCTGGTGAGCCCGCGGACTGTGGAACTTAAGAATTGAAAGTTTATTTACCCCTTAAGTTAATTATGTAGTGCCGTTTTCATACATTATTTAATTATTGTTGTTTAATTTTTTTTTTTTTTTACTTTATTAGGGATAACAACAGCATTTTACAGTAGTGATTGTGTAAAGATAATGTTACAAGTTCGTAAGCCAATTATTATAGTTATCCACGGATAAAAAGAACACACTTATTTGAATAAAACTAACTTATAAAAGGTACCTACTATGAATATACATACTCTTAGATATAAATACAGATAATAAATACACACATATATATATGTCGGCAATGACGCTGAGACGGACGCCAGCGCCACCTGTCGGCGCTCGACGGAGTCTACTACGTGGCGGCTAGACAGAGCGGCGCTCAGTCTTGTGGTGGCAGCCGTACAGGCAATACGTGTAGAAACTGTCGCGCGTCCTATTCGGTTTCTTAGTTATAAGTGGTTATAATTTGTATAGTGCTTACAGTGATTAATTGCACAGTACTTCAATCGTATTGAGTTTTATTATTGAAACCAACACTACCCTACGAACGCCCACCTAATAAGCAATAACTATGGCTGAGAATAACGACAGAGAGTCACCTCCGCCGTTATCAGAAGTGGGATCGGTGTTGGTTCAAAACGTAACCACTGAAAATGACCGTTGGCGTGTTATTTTTGAACAACAAAATGCAAACATGCGAGCACTCATCGAGGCACTGCAAGCACCGAAAGCAAACTATCCCGTGGATTTGCCTGAGTTCGATCCCGACAAGGCAAATACGGACGCCAGATCGTGGTGCGCGACAGCAGATTTGTGTTTTGAAGAAAAACCGTTATACGGCGGTCAACTTGTTTTGGCAATTAGTAAGGCGTTAAAAGGAGCAGCGTCTACGTGGCTATCGCAAATTGCCTATCAAGGTATGACGTGGAACGAGTTTAAAGGCATGTTTACGACCAGATTTGTTTCAACCGAGACTTTGGCGGGTACCCTCATTAACCTAAACGGTGACAAACCCAACGACAAAGAGACTTTAGTTGCATATGCGAGCCGTCTGATGACGTCACTTATGAACCGTTGGAAGGATGTAGATAAAGAGCAAATCGCCGTAGCCACCGTACTTGCCCACATATCACAATATGATATCAGGTTGCAACGTTTGGCCTTTACTACCGATATTACGTCGAGAGAACGTTTGCAACAAGAACTTAATGCTTTTTCGCATCTAAAGCGTAAGATGAGTACTCCTGGTGAACCGTTGGGTGTGTCAGTGGCTAAACGTGCAAAACAACAGTCACTGAGGTGTTTCAACTGTAATAAAGTTGGCCACAAGCGTTCGGAGTGTAGAAGCAAGCCCATGGACGTCAAGGGACGAGTTACAACACCTACAACAGCGAGTCAAGCAGCCCAGCGGCCAGCAGCGAAGCCCTTCGTGTGCTACAAATGCGGGAAGCCAGGCCACATTGCGATCCGGTGCACCAGCGGCGGCGGTCAAGCAGACGGTACCGGAACGGCGCGGAACGAGCGACGGGTAGATGTCTGCGTCGTCCAATCACCGTTGGGTTCTTTGGAATATAAAGGTCAGCGATATTGTTTTTCGTACGATTCTGGTGCTGAATGCTCGTTGGTAAAAGATAGTGTTGCGCCTAGATTGAGCGGCAAACGTTTTAATAATGTTATTGTCATGACCGGTATAGGTCAAACACAAGTATTCAGCACAGAACAGATTTTATGTTGTGTAATGATTAGCGATCATCATCTTGAGATTTTATTTCATGTTTTACCAGACAGTTATTTGCAAAATGAAATTATTATTGGACGTGAAATTTTAAATCAAGGGTTTTCCGTAAACATGACGGCAACTGAATTTTCATTAAGCAAAAATGTTAGTGTGAATTCTTTGATTAATTGTGAACCTACCTCCGATCTGAATAATATTGATACGGATGTTACAGATGTAAACAAATCGAAACTTTTAAAATTGCTGAATAGGTTTTCCGAGTTTTTCATTGTTGGTTTACCTACTACACGAGTTAACACAGGTGAACTAAAAATAAGATTAATTGACCCGACCCGTACAGTACAACGACGCCCTTATAGGATGTCTGCGGATGAACGTAGCATTATTCGTGATCGAGTGAAAGAGTTGTTAGATGCGAACATTATCAGACCTAGCTGTTCTCCATTTGCAAGCCCTGCCCTTTTAGTGAAAAAGCGAGATGGCTCACACCGTATGTGTATTGATTACCGCGAATTAAATAATAACACTGTCTCGGACCGTTATCCTCTTCCGTTGATCTCCGATCAAATTTCGCGTCTCAGTGGAGCCAACTACTTCTCCCAATTAGACTGTGCAAGTGGTTTTCATTTGATTCCAGTAAATGTAGAGTCAGTAGAGACCACTGCCTTCATAACGCCGGAAGGCCAGTATGAGTACTTGACCATGCCCTTTGGTTTAAAGAACGCAATTTCTGTATTCCAGCGAGCCGTTATGAATGCTCTAGGTGACCTAGCTTATGATTATGTCATATCCTACGTTGATGACGCGTTGATCGTGTCGCAAGATGTAGAGACTGGTTTGGAGAGGCTTAACGTAGTTTTAGAGGCTTTTACAAAGGCTGGTTTCTCTTTAAACCTCAAGAAATGCTCCTTCCTTAAAAAGAAGGTAGAGTTTCTGGGATTTGAAGTAGAGGCAGGCCAAGTAAAACCTAATCGTAGGAAAGTAGAGGCGTTAACAGCTTTGCCACCTCCACAGACAGTCTCACAGCTTAGACAGTTTATAGGCTTAGCTTCATATTTCCGCCAATTTATCCAAAATTTCTCTCGTATGATGGCTCCTTTGTACAGGCTCACTTCTCTCAAAGGAGATTTGGCATGGAGACAGGAACATGAAGTCATACGTCAAAATGTCATCTCAATTTTGACTAGTGACCCTATCTTAATGATTTATGACCCTAAGCATGATGTAGAGCTTCACACCGACGCTAGCAGCTTAGGTTACGGAGCTATTTTATTTCAAATTATTGATGGCAAGCGTCGTGTCGTAGCCTACTTTAGCAAACGAACCTCTTCTGCCGAGAGTAAATATCACTCTTATGAATTAGAGACACTTGCAGTAGTGAACTCTATCAAACATTTTCGCCAATATCTTCACGGCAGGAAGTTCACCGTTGTTACAGATTGTAATTCGTTAAAATCTTCCCAAACTAAACATGATTTGACTCCTAGGGCTCACAGATGGTGGGCATTCCTCCAATCATTTGACTTCAGTGTGGTCTATAGAGAGGGCAAACGAATGTGTCACGTGGATTTCTTTTCCCGAAACCCACTTCCATCTAAACCAAAGTCATTTGACCCCCAAGTAGAGCAAAAGCGTATCGACATTGCTGAACTCTCCACCAACTGGCTTCAGGCGGAACAGCAACGTGATGTAGAGATCACTAAGATTATTAGCGACTTAGAGAGTGGTCAAATAAACGATCAGGTTGCTAAAACTTACGTGTTACGCTCCGGTGTACTTAATCGCAAGATCCAACGCAATGGTAGGTCTAAATGCTTACCTTACTTACCCCGCGCGCTAAGGTGGTCTGTCGTTAATAACTTTCATGATTCTCTTATCCACCGTGGTGTTGATAAGACTCGTGAAAAACTCTTTGATTTTTATTGGTTTCCGGGAATGGCTCAGTATGTCAAAAAGTTCGTTGAAAGTTGTGTCACATGTAAAGTAGCGAAATCCCATTCCGGCAAAGTCCAAGCTGAACTCCACCCGATACCCAAAGTGACCATCCCATGGCACACAGTGCATATAGATGCAACAGGTAAATTAAGCGGTAAAAATGACAACAAAGAGTACGTTTTTGTCCTTATAGACGCGTTCACAAAATATGTTCTCCTTTTCCATACGGCTAACATAGACTCTAAGAGTAGTATTAGCGCAGTAACTAAAAGTGTAGCTCTCTTTGGTGCTCCAACTCGTATCATAGCAGATCAAGGCAGATGCTTTGCTAGTAAAGAGTTTCGCGATTTTTGTAATGACAAAAATATCAAATTGCACCTTATAGCGACTGGCTCCTCACGAGCAAACGGCCAGGTAGAGTGCGTTATGAGTGTTTTGAAAGGGATGTTAACAGCGGTAGAGACTTGTGGGGACAAGTCATGGCAGGACGCGTTAGGTGAGGTCCAACTGGCAATTAATTGCACTATGAATCGCGTCACAAAAGCTTCCCCTCTTGAGCTTTTGATTGGCAAAGTCGCACGACCATTATCGCTTATGTGTAGTGGTATAGATTCTGAAATTGACATTGAAGAGATTCGCGAAGCAGCATCTCAGAATATTCAAAAGTCCGCGGCATATGATAAAGCTCGTTTCGACAGTACAAAGGCAACAATTAAGAAGTTTGCGGTCGATGATTTCGTATTGCTAGAGAACGAAGAGCGTAATCAAACTAAGTTAGACCCTAAATATAAAGGCCCGTTTAAAATTATTGAAGTACTGGAAGGTGATCGTTATACGTTGAAAGCATTAAATTCTAACCGTACTTACAAGTACGCACATGATCGGTTGAGAAGGATGCCAGAGGGTCATGTACCAGTCGAGGTTGAAGTTGAGGTACATGCTGATCACAGTCGTGGTGATGATTAAACTTTTGTGCTGATGGAAACTCGAGTGGGCTCTTGGGCTGTAGATGTGTCGACCGTACCTAAAGTCATTACGTAGTCGTAGCCCGGTAGAAATCGGTGTCTCTTGGGGAAACCTAAGTAGTCCGTGGGTGCGCGGTGTGCGTTTGGCTCGGGCAGAGGTCGTGGTCTTGGTAGACCGTAGTGTGTAGTCAATGGGTGATACACATGGTGTTGTGAGTGTACAGAGTGGTACAATTTGAGTAATCATGGCGATTACTGTGAGAGCCGTCGTGAATAGAGGTACTCGAGTATCCTGCAGATTTATTGGCGAGTGTCATTATTAAAGTGTTTAAATGAACGATCATGATACACGGCCCTGGCTACTTCTGTGTAGGTACTTAAAAGATGATGTTATTAAGCTTGGTGTAAATAGGTTATTTTCTTTCCCAATGGCTTTAGTTAGTACTAACTACGGTTAGTTAGATTGTAGTTAGCTACCTTATCGGCTTAGTAAGTAATCTGTGTTCATAGCTGTTTAATTAAGTTACCTGGTACTAGAATAGTTATTGAAATCTTGTGTAAAGTTTGTTAAAATAAAAATGTTAGAAGGCTTTCAAGGTTTATTTACTTCCGAGACGCTATAAACAAAAAGTGGTCCAGGTGGACCGTAGTAAACAGATACTCCCTGTTTGTATTTGGTTACAGATTAACACACGAGGACGTGTACAAGCAGGATGGCCGTGTCGGCAATGACGCTGAGACGGACGCCAGCGCCACCTGTCGGCGCTCGACGGAGTCTACTACGTGGCGGCTAGACAGAGCGGCGCTCAGTCTTGTGGTGGCAGCCGTACAGGCAATACGTGTAGAAACTGTCGCGCGTCCTATTCGGTTTCTTAGTTATAAGTGGTTATAATTTGTATAGTGCTTACAGTGATTAATTGCACAGTACTTCAATCGTATTGAGTTTTATTATTGAAACCAACACTACCCTACGAACGCCCACCTAATAAGCAATAACTATGGCTGAGAATAACGACAGAGAGTCACCTCCGCCGTTATATACATATAAACATATGTAACGACGACAGTTTTTTAAGTAAGTAAGTAGAAAAGTCTCTATCTTTGAAATCAACTACAATTGGGTAGTTGACTGTATAGTCAAATAGAAACTTTTTAACAACTGTCAAAACGATTATTTTTAATAGAAACTGTATGGGATTAGCAAACTATGACGTCACTATTTTTTTTCGTCAATTGAGTGTTTATTAATAACTTTTAAGGTAACAGAAATTCATGCTTAGGTCAAATAAAAAAATGTTTAATGTTATAAAGAACTGTTACATACGTGGTTTCATTTATACGTTTATTGTTCTGGATTTAATTATTGTTGTTGTCAACAACCCAATTGATGCATATCCATCGATTGTAGTTGATCAATCGTAAATTCGAGTTGGCTTCATCACAACGCTTGCCATATTGGGGTTAGTGATCACAAACACGGGCCACCAAATAAGGAGACTTCAGAAGGTAAGTCTCATACAAACGCGCTCGAGCAACGCACACATAGACAACCCCTCACGGACACGAAATCTTGGTATGTTTTTTTGGAGAGAGTTTGCTTATAGTTCCTCAAGCCGTGTGAAACGAATCACCTTCGGAGGTTTTCTAGAAGGAACGGCATCGCTAGTGCGCGTCCCCGTGCCCTACTACTACTGCCCTTCTCCGTAGGGTTCGAATGGCTCGGACCTCGGCTCGGGTTGACCGGGCCGTGGTGTGGGAGAGAAGCGCCCAGGTACATGTCTGTACCTGGTGTGGAGCGCGTGTGACCCGGTTCGTCGTACCTTTGTTCTACGAGTACGGTGTCTTGGGCCAAAAATTATCAATAATAATAATAAATAAAATTTCCTACACTCACACCAATTATCTAGCCCAAGAGAAGCTTCGTTATGAAACTCGTTAAATGGTTACTAGACAACGGATAAACATACTTAAAATACTTAAATACATAATTGTTATACATAGAAAACACCCAGACCCGAGACAATTTAGAAAAACAATAATTTCTAAATGACCCGACCGGGGATCGAACCCGGGACCTCAGAGATGGCGACCCCATGAAAACCGATGTACAAACCACTCGACCAAGGAGGTCGTCTCAATATAAGCATTTATTATCATTAATTTTATTTACATACTTTTACATTCTTTTTTCTTACCATTTACGGTAGTTTATACATTTCCTGAGTGTTGAATCATCTGTTTTGTCTCATAAGTCACAGATTAGAGGTTCCGATTGCCCCATCAAGTGAGATCTTAAATGTAGATTTGACTTAATCCTGCTTAATCGAACTTCTGTCCCCATTAACTTAAACAAACAACTTGTAAGCATTGAAAGCCACCGTTGCTTACTTATAATATTGTGGTTATGCGTTATGATTGCGATCGTGATTGCTAAGCAAAGTTTGTTGCGGTTCGCTACTGAATGGGTGACCTAGATAGATAGATAGATAGATAGATAAACACTTTATTGCCTACACAATTATACACAAAACAAATAACAGGCTAGTTTAGTTATCTACCCAGTTTAATACCTACGTTTGGAAACACCAAATGGCTCTGTCTAGTGGTTAAGATCACTGGTTCAGACCCAGAGGTCCCGGGTTCGATTTCAAGTGTACATGTTTGTGTACTCGGTTTGGTTAGTGGTATAGCTTGTTTGCACGTCTGGCTAGCTACCACTATCTTATCTAAATATTTCGCCATAACATCAATGTATGTAGCATTGTTATGTTCCGGAAGCTATAGATAAGATAGTCAGTGCCTCAGTAGTTGAAGATTCCGGGTGAAGTGCGGTTCCACCTTCGGTCTTATCATCACTTAACATCAGGTGAGACAAAGGCTTGAAAGTGTTTACACGTAAGAAATATAAAAAAAAATGGAGTTCAGTAAAGAGTAACGCATTTTATAACGGTGAGGAGGCCGTTCTTACTTCGTGCCAATCCGCAAGCTTCTTCAGGTCGTGTTTGATAGACAAAAATTAAAATAAGTAGCCTATTTAAAAAAAATGTGGTCTGTTCATGCGGAAAGGCATGCCAACCAGTGGGATATTAAAATGCCGATTATGACATCCAAAGCCACCGCTTACATCATTACTGATTTCGTGATCCATATAAATACGCGCGCCCACAAGCCCGCAGACGTGTATGGACTCATTTAAATGGCAATCAATCAAAAACAATTAATTAAGCAACAGTCAGGCCTGCGCTGTACGTTGGCAGATTACATTTTATGTTGTGATTTATTTAATTTCGTCGTAAAATTGCGTGGCACTACAATGTGCAGTACTTTGTTTGATTAAAAACAATATTACTAAATTGTTCAAATGGAAATGTACCTACATGTTATTTAAAACGCCTCTGTGGACTGTACTTAAGAGACCACAGAGGTCCAGGGTTTGATTCCCAGCGGGATTACATGTTTGTGTACTCAAGTTGGTTGGTGGTAGGGATCGTTTGTCCACCTGGTTACGTAAAGCCGTTGGTCCCAGCTGCATTAGCAGTCGATATAACCACCAATCCACAGTGGTCCCGCGTGGTGGTTGGGAAGGCTTGTGCCCAGCAGTGGGAACATAGAAAATGAGCTGGTAATGTGATGGTAACTTTCTTGTAGGAAGTACAAAAAAAAGACGAAGTAAAAGAACCAGTTTAAAACGGGTTTCATATTTCCGCATACACACATATGATCGAAGTCACCAATTTTGAGCTAAGATGTACGATTCAATTGTTATTAATCTTCAAAGTTATGATAATATTAAAAAAAAAATTTTTTCTTACGGTTATTCACGTGCTTTAATGTCAGCTGATGTTAAGTGATGATAAGGTCAATGGTGGTAGCGCACTTACCCGGGAACCAACTACTAATTAAACAAATGAGGCACTGGAACACAACATTGGTACAGACATTGATTTTATGGTGGCATATTCAGTTGTTGGTAGCTAGCCAGGCGGACAAAAAAGCCCTACCACCAACCAAACCGAGTATTTCATTCGCTCTGCTACGCTATAGGGAGGCTCAAGTCTATATCTTGGCTGATGCAGTGATTTAAGAAAGATCACAAGAATAATGTATTAAAAGACACACACGCGATCTTTACTTATTTTCAGCGTCGCTTTTCATTATAGTATAAATTAAGAGCTTAACGAAATATTGATACACACCGCTCTACCAACTGAAACGCAATTTGTAACTTATTTTAGACAAGAAAAGTATTAAAAATGAATATTACCACTCTTACAAAATTAAATATCTTTACAAATACCATACAAGCACCCATCCATTCTTCTATATTTATCTTATCATATATAACCCGATCCGACTACCCACCCCAGGGGCCAGTCTTGAAAGCAGCGCTAAGCCTATAAATTCACAATATCTATTTAAGTTTATTAAGTCAAGTTTTCTAAAAAAAAAACTTGTTTGTATCTAATTTTTTACACTCTTTATCTTCTTTAATGAAAGAAAAAGAGGTCTTCTTAATATGATATAAGAAGACCTCTTTTTCTTTCATTTATTCCTGATTATCGAACGTTTGCCTGAGGGGAAATGCTTTATTTTTTTTGACGGACGTTAGAAACGTAAGCCCACTAGTGAGTAAGCATTTGTCGGCTGACGTTAACAATGAGACTTAGCACCTTACCATTTTACCTCGAACTCTGTTTCTCTCAATATAGGCTAGTTAATTACTTACGAGTATTTTCGAGAACGACTACAGAAACTGGTATTAATTAACACATTATTTTTTCAACCGTTCGGACGTTTTGACCGCGTTTTTTTTTAATTTGAATGTAGCCATTATCATCATCATCAGCCCTTCTCGACCCACTGCTGGGCATAGGCCTCTCTTTGTTTTTGGCAATCGCTTCGATCCTGCGTCCTAGTATAGGGCATGTGTGCAACCCACGGTCTTGGTTATAATGGAATTATTATTGCCAACTCTTACAAAATTTTAGTAACTCTTTGTGATGTCTTGATCTCATTAGTATTATAGTATGACAAAGTGTGTGGATCGCCTTAACAACTTCGCTGTCCAAAAATGATAACAATAGAAAAATAATTAACTGTTATACATTCGTGAGGGAAGTTAAGTGCACAATAAAAAGTATTTTACGATACGCGCACCAAAAGTCTGTCGAGATTTCCGAAGTGCCGTATCGTGTGTCCCATCTTAAAACATAATCCAAGTGTACCAGACAACAGACTTCATTCAGTCGGCGTTCCGGGGATAACATGCAGATTTACACCATTATTTAGATTAAGGCAGAACTTCGCCTTAGTATAATTACCGGTAGAATTCCATTCAAATTATGCGAGCTTCGATTACCGACTCTTACTTTCAGATCTATTTGTACATTGTTTGTATAATATTCCCTATTTAATTTGTTATGCAATTTTTTAATTAAATATTTCTATTGTGACGTCACATCAAGATAACCAAATCACAACCCTAGTAGAGTAACCGCTGTGTACTTACTTTTATGATCACTGATGCTTGTTTGTGCGCGCCTGACGCGCATGACTTCTCTAATATAATTATTTAATTTACAATTGTCTGACAGATTAAAGTTAATAATTATATCTCGACAACAACACATATAAAATCTAGATCGATCTAGATCTGTTACACGTTGTATATGTTTACCTCCCATAAATAGTTGAGAAACTCATCCGCCAATTTTTTATCATTAAAATCGACGCCCGTTTGTTTCCCAACAAAAAAACGTTGAAACGGTCTTCCCCCCCATTTCAGTAAACCGAGCGGTCACTCGTCACACTCCAGGGAAATCTAGCAGCTCTGTTGATTCAATAGAATTTTTTGCCCCATCCTTCGGTAAGTTAACAATAAAAATGCCGTATGAAATATTTATGCAGCGGCCGATTGTGTTACGTGTATAGTTCGACTCATTTTCTGCTTAAAAACAGGTGAAATGGAAGTGCACTTCGGGCGAAGACTGCAATATTGCCCGAATATAATCTTTTTTATATTTCAATCTTCATATTTTTAAATTAATTTTTTACTCTCTTGTGTATGTCTGCACGCCATCAATCGTTTAAAAAACACTACAAAAGACCACTTCCACCACCACCACTTCCACTTTCTTTTACCACTAAAAAATATTGTTCAATTTATAAATCCCCTCGGATATTATTTAAAGCGTCCGTGGCCGAGTGGCAAAGCGCTTGACCCGATATTCTAATGGCCCTGGGTTCAATTCCCAGGCTGGGTAAAATGAGTTTCGGATTTCAATGCTTAGCCCGGGTTTGTGATCTCCAAGCCGCAATTGGCAAGCGTAGTGAAGCCATCAATGTTAGTGATGGCTTGACTTCAAAATTGAAGGCATGCTATTTGCCAAGCAGTGGGACAGGCATAGACTATTTACTTACTTAAATATTATACACATCACACACGAAGATCCATTAACCATTTACAGGCAATATTTCTTTGCTTAGCTTAGGCAGTTATTACATATTTTATTGTATACTCTAACATTTAAATTTAACTTAAGTCTATTTGTAACTAGACTAAGTTTTTATACTGCTATCTTAGAATAATTATTCTAAGACGGCAATACAATATCTTCACTTATCTTATTTAGTATGCTTTTACCAAATTGATCCTGACTATACAGTATTATGTTTTGCGGGTGTGCGGTAAGCCTGCGAAGTTAATACATTATGTTGTTCATAAGTTTATAAGGTGCTTAACAACAACATGTGTTTAAGCCAGCGAAACTAGCTCCAACTTATCGGATTGCAACTATGACAGCCCTTACAGGAGTTCGAAATAGAAACGCTCGAAACGGTACAAAAACTGGGAAAGCCGAAAGCAGTGTCTTTCAAAAGTTGTCTAATCTAACTTTTGACCGTTTTCTCATTTTTAGGGTTCCACACTATAATGTAGTTAGAGTAACTATTAACGGGATTCTCACCATGTTTAATATTTCTAAGTATCGATAATAATGACTAAGGAAGAGGACACATAGTTTTGGTTTTCTCATAAAAATCCTCTCTCAATAACTTCAGTACATCCGTGATCAAGGCGCATGCCACTGTGCCGGAATTTTGGATACTCACAAATAATAAACATGGTAAAAATCCTGTTTATAATTACTCTAATGTAAGGGACTACGTGGACCGACGATCGCAAAGTGGCTGGCAAGAGCTGCCCCCTGTAGAGACGAGACGAGACGCGTGTAGCGGCGAATATATTCGCGTCTCTTCTCCACAACTGCAATAATACTGCTATAAGAGCTCGTGGTTCCCCCCTGGTCGGGAGTAGCCGCGGATCATTCTGAGTGGCGTGCACTTGGAGAAGCCTATGTCCATCAGTGGACTAGTATAGGCTGATTGATGGTGATGATGAAAGGACCATGATTGAGTTTAAACAGTTATACGGGTACGTAGTGGTTCCATAACTTGTCTACTTAGTATTCATATTACCTGATATTAAAAGTGTTGACGTGATGTGCTTATTGTCATGATTTTCTTTGACAATACACAGAACACTATAGACAATTGGCTTTTATAAAAAAATATAGTCTAAAAAATGCAACTTGCATTTCCCAGTACAAAGATAAAGATTCCTACTTGGCTCAACCATTCATGTAAACTTTATCTATTGTTTCATTCTAACCTTATTTACGTATTCTCTGTGGTTGAATGCTAAATGTAAGCCTCATTTCTTTTTGTGTCGGTGTTCTTTGCCGATAAGTGTTTTCTTTGCTGCTTTGTTATCCAGTTGGGGGCGGAAGCGACAAGCGACCAACAAACATTGCTATTTTCTAGGCATTGTAAAAAAATAAGGGCGTGTTAATTTTGAGTTCCAACTATTTAAGGTCTAATAGATAAACCTGTTTTTGATGACTGAATTATGTTAGTTTTTATTTCTTTAGTAAGTACTTGGTTTTTATCCTACCTGATGTTTGGCGATAACACCAAAGGTGAAAGCGCACTTCACCCGAATCCTTAACTACTAAGGCACTGGATATTTTATCTCTAGCTGCTACTAACATTGATGTTATGGTGACATATTTAGATAAGATGGTACCATCTAACCACCATATACCATATGTACAACTAACCAATCCGAATACACAAACATGAACCCCCGCTGGGAATCAAACCCGAGATCTCTGGGTTTGAAACCGGTGACTTTAACCACTAGACCTCAGAGGCGGTTCAATGACGAAGCACTTGTATCAAATGGGAAAAAAACTAGGGAACTCACATAGCGTCACCGAACTCGCTCATTACTTTTTTTTCGCTGCCGGCTAAACAGCCAGCACCGTCATGTTGCTTCAATAGTTCAACTTTCTTACAGTTTTTGGACAGTATCACTTTATTCGCATTTGCATATCTGGCCTTCAGCCAAAAAAAAAAGCCTCTGTTACCCCGTTTTCATTTTGCATTACCGTTTACCAAGATTTTTTTACTTAGAAAAGTGGAGATTGTGCAGAGCCGTGGTTGACCTTAATTGTGGGATTCGGTGACTTCGCTTAGAGGAAAGGCTTACCTATATGTTTACCTAATGTGTGTCTTACCATGCTTGTAATGTTGTTACAGTCTCATGGAAACTTTAATAGGAGGTCATTTTGAAATTGTTATTACGCGTTACTGAACGCCACGGTGGCAAAGCCGAGAGGTAAAGCGCTCGGTTTGATAGCCGAAGTCCAGGGTTTATTCCCAAGTAAGGCAAAGTGTGTTTTGAACTTTTCAATGTACAGGATGTTTGGTAATAGGTGTATATTCCTGAAACATAGCCACGCAACCAAATATAAAGAACACTGTAATAACATGCAAAATCATATTTATGTAAAGAAAGAAAAAGAAAGAAAAATCATTTATTGACTCGCACATACACAGACACAAAGACATGAAATACAAGACAAAAGCGCGCGCGTAGTAGGCTACGCGCAAGAAATGTAGTATTCTACCAGTGAAATAATTTTTAGTTTTGAACCAGTAGTTCCAGATATCGCAAATCTTTTTTTTATTAAATTTTAAAATAGCCTATGTCAGAGTAAGGGAATTTTAGAAATTGAACCAGTAGTTTTAGAGATTACCTACCCTACTCAAACAAACAAACAACCAAATAAACAAGACATGGAAATTAATATTCGACGGCATTCGGAAGTGCGATTATCAAGAAACATTTAGAAAATAGAACCACTTATTGACTGAAGCAGGCCTATACAGGTGCAATATATGTTTCCAAACAGTTCAGATGTCGATGTCGGTTTAAAAAAACCAATGCTGGAACACAATATTTGACGAGCACCTATCGTGTTTCACGCCAAAAACTTTTTGTTAGAAAACTGCTTTCCGAAGCGCCGCTTGGATCACAGCTATTTGAAAATGCTACAAACAGAGAGTTCTTTTTTATAAAAAAAAAACTCTTAGTAAGACCTGACCAGTTGCGTTTTAGACCAGTTGCTACTACTGGTCTAATCCAGTTGCGTTTTAGACCAACCAAGTACCAAGACCAAGTAACTGTAACTATGATTTTGAAAGTTTATGTTTGCAAAGTTTTAATCGGACATTTTTTTAAATATTTTTTTTTCTTCCGGATAAGCATATTCATCTTACCTGATGCAAGACCGGTCCGACCCAAACCCCTACAAAACACACTTGCGTGATGGCATTCCCTCTAGAAACCTCTGACGGTGTTTCGATCAGACTATAAGTTCTTAGACCCAGAGGTACTGGGTTCGATTCCCGGTGGAAGGTACATGTTTGTGTACTCGGTTTGGTTGGTGGTATGGCTTGTATGACCACCTAGCTAGCTACCACCATCATATTTATGTAGCAAAAACATCAATGTTTGTAGCGTTGTTGTGTTCCGGCAGCTAATGATACGATACGATAGTATTCCTCAGTCGTTGCGGATTCCGGGTAAAGTGCGCTTCCACCGTTGGGCTTATCATTATCATCGTAACATTAGATGAGATGAATGCACTATGCTTACCCGTAGGATATAAAAAAATATTTTTTTTAAATTTTTTGAATAATGTCAACATAACATTGAAGATGGTACAAAAGGTTTATGACCCTGTGGTTGTAGGGGACCCGTAGCCTCTGTCATAACCAATGACAATGTAATAATCTTTAATCTTTAATGTAATCTTTTCCAATAACAATTGAATCGTACATATTGGCGATTAAAAGTGTAGTTATATCAGCACTTATGTTTTTTTTTCTAAAATTTTGTTTGTTGTATGTCGTATATTAACGTGAAATGTTGGTTGATTGTTAACCGTTAAGTGAACGTGGACGCGCATGAGTGTTGGCAAACAAAACAAAACATTGCAACGTCACTTTTCAAATTCTCTCAAGTAGCCCGCGTGAGAGCAAAGACCCAAATGTTTACCGATATACTCGAGGGGTTATACCCCGGCATATCATATCTCACTTCTCTTTACTATTATCATTTACCATCATCATATTATATTTATAAAAAAAAAATATTATCCATCTATTTGTTTAACTTGTAAGAAAATCACTCTGCCACAGGCTAAATGTGCTAACCGCACAAAGCCATGAACTAAAAGGGGATACCTTTCGTTGACATAATGTATTTATTCCTAAAATAGTCTAGCATAACGAATTTGGCATATGTTTTTTTTGCATAATATTGTATTTATGATTTTAATAAACATGCTAAATTTGTTATGGCTAATAATATTATGCGTAATTATCATTAGTATAAATTATCATATGCCAAGATGTTTTATAGTTTAAATTTTTATGCAAATGGATAGTGAACCGAACTAAAAGAAAAAAACATCTGAATCAGTTAAGTGTGTAGAACTTATATTTTGTGAATAATTTAATGTTAATATGTTAAAATTTAAAATAGCAGCCTTAAGAATAATAGATACCTATATATTAAGAATAAGAGCCGCCCATTTGATCATCAATTTAGTTACTGAAAAATGAGTTCATTGCTATTAAGAAACATGAGTATCAAAAATACGAAGCTTCTGTTGAATAAAACTTAAAGCGGCTCTAAGTAAAGCCCAGTACTTTATTTTGATTGCCCTAATACTTCGGAGGCGGCGGCAGCGCATTGCGGCGTAACAATCGAAACTTATTCAAAGCGTATAAAACTCAAGGCAATATGCATTGGGGGCTGTCGCCAACTCAAATAGAGCGGGTTCATTCGCAACGGGGCGTAATGAAATCTTTTGATTGTTTTTGTAGTACGTAAAGTATAAAGTCACACATGACGACGACGACGGCATGCGTCAATGCAACGTTTACATCGCATCCGCACGTAGAATAAAACACGGGTGACGGATTGACGCAAGTCAACGCAGCAAACACGCGGCAGCCGGACTGCCGTCGGTCACGGCAGGCATCGATGCCTGTCGACTAGTGCACACGATGACTACAATGGCGTGCGTCAGTGCGGCCATAACGTAGCATCCGCACGTAGAATCAAACACGGGTGACGGATTGACGCAAGTCAACGCAGCAAACACGCGGCAGCCGGACTGCCGTCGGTCACGGCAGGCATCGATGCCTGTCGACTAGTGCACACGATGACTACAATGGCGTGCGTCAGTGCGGCCATAACGTAGCATCCGCACGTAGAATCAAACACGGGTGACGGATTGACGCAAGTCAACGCAGCAAACACGCGGCAGCCGGACTGCCGTCGGTCACGGCAGGCATCGATGCCTGTCGACTAGTGCACACGATGACTACAATGGCGTGCGTCAGTGCGGCCATAACGTAGCATCCGCACGTAGAATAAAACACGGGTGACGGATTGACGCAAGTCAACGCAGCAAACACGCGGCAGCCGGACTGCCGTCGGTCACGGCAGGCATCGATGCCTGTCGACTAGTGCACACGATGACTACAATGGCGTGCTTCAGTGCGGCCATAACGTAGCATCCGCACGTAGAATAAAACACGGGTGACGGATTGACGCAAGTCAACGCAGCAAACACGCGGCAGCCGGACTGCCGTCGGTCACGGCAGGCATCGATGCCTGTCGACTAGTGCACACGATGACTACAATGGCGTGCGTCAGTGCGGCCATAACGTAGCATCCGCACGTAGAATAAAACACGGGTGACGGATTGACGCAAGTCAACGCAGCAAACACGCGGCAGCCGGACTGCCGTCGGTCACGGCAGGCATCGATGCCTGTCGACTAGTGCACACGATGACTACAATGGCGTGCGTCAGTGCGGCCATAACGTAGCATCCGCACGTAGAATAAAACACGGGTGACGGATTGACGCAAGTCAACGCAGCAAACACGCGGCAGCCGGACTGCCGTCGGTCACGGCAGGCATCGATGCCTGTCGACTAGTGCACACGATGACTACAATGGCGTGCGTCAGTGCGGCCATAACGTAGCATCCGCACGTAGAATCAAACACGGGTGACGGATTGACGCAAGTCAACGCAGCAAACACGCGGCAGCCGGACTGCCGTCGGTCACGGCAGGCATCGATGCCTGTCGACTAGTGCACACGATGACTACAATGGCGTGCGTCAGTGCGGCCATAACGTAGCATCCGCACGTAGAATCAAACACGGGTGACGGATTGACGCAAGTCAACGCAGCAAACACGCGGCAGCCGGACTGCCGTCGGTCACGGCAGGCATCGATGCCTGTCGACTAGTGCACACGATGACTACAATGGCGTGCGTCAGTGCGGCCATAACGTAGCATCCGCACGTAGAATAAAACACGGGTGACGGATTGACGCAAGTCAACGCAGCAAACACGCGGCAGCCGGACTGCCGTCGGTCACGGCAGGCATCGATGCCTGTCGACTAGTGCACACGATGACTACAATGGCGTGCTTCAGTGCGGCCATAACGTAGCATCCGCACGTAGAATAAAACACGGGTGACGGATTGACGCAAGTCAACGCAGCAAACACGCGGCAGCCGGACTGCCGTCGGTCACGGCAGGCATCGATGCCTGTCGACTAGTGCACACGATGACTACAATGGCGTGCGTCAGTGCGGCCATAACGTAGCATCCGCACGTAGAATAAAACACGGGTGACGGATTGACGCAAGTCAACGCAGCAAACACGCGGCAGCCGGACTGCCGTCGGTCACGGCAGGCATCGATGCCTGTCGACTAGTGCACACGATGACTACAATGGCGTGCGTCAGTGCGGCCATAACGTAGCATCCGCACGTAGAATAAAACACGGGTGACGGATTGACGCAAGTCAACGCAGCAAACACGCGGCAGCCGGACTGCCGTCGGTCACGGCAGGCATCGATGCCTGTCGACTAGTGCACACGATGACTACAATGGCGTGCGTCAGTGCGGCCATAACGTAGCATCCGCACGTAGAATAAAACACGGGTGACGGATTGACGCAAGTCAACGCAGCAAACACGCGGCAGCCGGACTGCCGTCGGTCACGGCAGGCATCGATGCCTGTCGACTAGTGCACACGATGACTACAATGGCGTGCTTCAGTGCGGCCATAACGTAGCATCCGCACGTAGAATCAAACACGGGTGACGGATGCGCGTCCATGCTGCAAGCATGTAGCAGTACTGTCGTCGTTCTTTGCATGGCATGGCACACGGGAGTCGCAATGACGCGCGGCTTTTGTAAGGGAAGGACGTTGGTCGTACGGCACTAGTTGGCAGGCGTCGATGCCTGTCGACTAGTGCACACGATGACGACAACGTCGTGCGTCAGTGCGACCATAATGTCGCATCCGCACTAAGAATCAAACACGGGAGGCGGATTGACGCACGTCAACGCAGCAAGCATGCCATCATGTTATCGGTCGTTGCAAGGTATGGCACGCGGAACGCATGATGAAGTCACGAATTATGTTCGTCGTACGGCACTAGTCGACAGGCATCAGACAGCAGCTGCATTGACGCCGTTGCATGTCGCTTCAACGTCCGTCATTGTATGAGAATTGCCTAAAGTAAACAGCCTTTCTGTCCCACCAGCGCCGGCACTAGAGTAGAGCGAGTGGAGCAGTCACTCTAGGCGTCTGATGGCAAGGAGCGCGAAAAAGCTAAATGCGAAAACTGTTACGTGTAAAACATAAAATTATGTTGGCGCCATTTGAGATGAATGAGCGATTCATTGCATGAACTCCTGCCTTTATCGGTTGAGAAGTCCCACAGGGGTCCATACTGGGACCAGTTCTGTTTATGCTGTACTGTGCAGACATTGTTGGTTGCATACGTTGTTGGTTGTCTTCAAACTAAAAATACTCCTGAAGCTGTTTGTAAACTAAATGAAGATTTGAAGCGCGTAGCTAAATGGTCATATGTTAATAATCTGGTTCTCAGTCCATTAAAGTCAAAGTATTTAATTCTAGGTTCTAAATGTCAAATAGATGGAATAAATAGTTCTTGTCCTAATATAAAAATTGAAGATAATATTATTAATAAAGTTGATGAAGCTCGAAATTTGGGTGTCCTGATGGATGGTAGGCTTAGGTTTCATACGGCGCTGGTGTCACACTGCTAGGCAAAGGTAGGTATGGCTTGTTTTGAGTTGAATGATACTTTCAAGTATCCGAAATTGCTTTTACGATCGTAAGAGAGCCTAAGCAGTTCAACTGTCTGCTGTTCCATGGTTACTGATGACTGCTAAGTCTTCAGTAACAATTGTTTTTGGTTTACGTATGCCACAGTAGTAAAGGTGTTGCTAAAATTTTGAATAATGGTTTAAAAGCAACTCCACATTATCCTGACACTTAATTTTAGACAGGTAAGGTATTACATATTTTAAATCATTCGAAGTCTTTCTCAAAAAGATAATTCTCAAAAAATGTGCCAATTTGTGATAAGGTCACCAATTAAAGGGCCCGCATCGTCTTTCAATTAAGATAGAAAATATATTCCAATATCATGACAAACGATGTCAAATGCTCGGGCAGCAACATGGTAATAAATAACGAACAATTATGGACTATAAAAATGTTGCGATAACAAAGAAATTAATTGGTCTAACGTTACTGGTGCGACTCAATTTAGAATTCGCAAAAAACGACGTGTTTTTTTTTTAAAGATAATCGACGAATGTTATTGGTTCCATTGCCAGTTCGCTGTGTTGCTGAGAGGCCCATGGACGCACTAAACATAATAAATTTGGAAAAATCATGTTTGGTACTGTCAAAATCGGAATTTAGTGAGAACTACATACCTACTTTAGTTATTTCCCCTGTACTTTTTATTTATAATAATAAAATTAGGTTTATAAACAACAACAATTATATCAATGCTCAATCATAATTTGTTTAAGGAGCTCGACGGCGCAGTGGTTAACGCGCCTGGTCTGCGATTGTTAGGGTTAAGCAACGTTAACAACCACACTGGGCCCGCGTGATGGTTTATGGCCCGTTCTCCCTATCCATCCACAGGGAAGGCTCTTGCCGTAGCAGTGGGGACATAAAATGAGCTGGTGATGGAGATGATGACGAAATAGGTTTGCATTCAACCTCTACCCACTTTTGATTAGACTTTTATTAGGTGCCGTTTAACTATGGCTCATTATCGGCTACACACATATCTGTGGAGGTACAGCCTACCTACTTTATAAATATTTATGTAAATTTTTTACCATGTATCTGCTGTAAATCTGTTTTGTGTAATAAATAAATAAATAAAAAAGTAGATGACAGCTGATTTATTACAAAAAAAAATATTAAAATTTTACTGTTTTACGGCTAATACAATTTTGACTTATTTCTAATTAAACACTAGTGAGTATTTATAGCAGTGGGTCGAAAGGGGCTGATGATGATGACGATGAAGTATTTATATAAAAATAAAGCTAAGTTCAACTTACATTACCTATTTAGGTCGACCAAAGTTGTCAATCTTAGCGGTGGGAGGAGTCTCCTAAAAAACAGTTCTTGTATCTTTATCAGTAACAAAAAAGTTTTAAAATGTAAAATAAAAATTGAATTACCAATCTAATGACTCCCGACTGCTGTCGGGTTAAATGGTCCCACAATGTTAACCCGTAATTTTTAATATTTGACAGTTGGCCCCCGAGCGTCGTCGCGTTCGAAGTTTGAAACGTTAAGGCTTGCCGCCATTTTACAGGTCAGGTGAAATATAAAAAGTTTCGGACTTGCCCGAGGGTCTCGATTATGTTTTAAATCGTTCAGAATCGTGTGCTAGTGCTCTGATTTTGACAATTTACTATCTACATATTATATTACGAATATTATGATATTTTAACTTTTTAAATTGCTAATAAGGAGGTGTAATTTAGCCTCCTTACAAATAAACAAAGAAAAAGTTCCGAATAGTTATTTCGTGTTTTGTTCCTGTCATGTAAATAAAAAGTAAAAGAGAAAAAAACACGGAATAACTATTCGGACCTTATTCTTTGTTTATTTGTAAGGGGGTAAATATAAATCTTCATTTTAACATAGTTAACATCTTTTTTAAAGTTTTCTTTTAAAGAGTTATCATAATGGTTTTAGCATATTTATGGCCAGCGGGTAACCACGAGCTCTTATAGAAGTATTATTGTAGTTGTGAAAACGAGACGCGTGTAGCGGCGAATATATTCGCGTCTCTTTTCCACTACTGCAATAACACTGCTATAAGAGCTCATAGTCAGGGGGCAGTTCTCCCTTAAATAATTATTTCTAAGCTTTTGATTATATTTCACGTAACGGGTTGCCAAGAGTACGTAATTTATATTGTTTTATTACACAACAAATCGCTCCCGGTTCTCTCAAAAACATTTATGCGAGAGTTTAATCACATTATCTGATTAATTTTTATGTGTTCACCAGAAAATATATATATACCAACATATACATTTTACTTGGAACACACCGGAGTTCTTCAGTGAAGTTTTCAATAATTATTAAAATACAAATTGATTTAATTTTCCAGAAGAGATTGCAATAAAGCTTTGTTTAATTGACTCCTTTATAACTCGGAAAACATCGAATGATACATTAGTCAGGAAAAGTGTAGCAACATATTTTACGAACAGGATATGAACCCGAAACTTTCAAACATTTTGGATCGCCAGCCTTACAAATCAAGCTATCGTGGCTGAATGTAAAATATTGTTATTCCTGGAGGTTGCCCAGTGGTCGAATTCGACCATAGTGCAATAAATATACAAAGTTTTTATTACATTACAATTTTTTGTGCGCTCAATGAGCTTAGAAAGGGACACGAAGTTTTCTCTTCAAGTTTTAATATATAGATTATTATTTTATGTCATTCTGTTCAGTATACAATCTGTAAAAAAATGAGCAATAATATTTAAGGGTGCGTACATATACCCTGTAAAGACTTCACTGCTTAAATATCACCATTAAATGTAATAATTTTTTTTTCATATTTTTTTACAACCCATTTTGTACAACCAACCCTACTTTGATTGACAAGCGCAAGCACAGTGCCGGATGAGTGACCTTTGACACGTGGCACGGTTGTACCCCCGCCGGCCGCCGCCGTCTCCCCCGCGCCGCGCTTCAGGCCGCCCGCGCCCGCCCTTTTTGTCTAAAAAATATAAATTTCTTAACTACCTACTATTACTTGTGAAAAAAACAGTTATCACTAAACATGTAGGCTACTAAAATTTTATTGCAAATTTTTTTTTCAGGTTGTAGAAGCAACTGATTGGCTTAATTTGCAACCTTATTGCTAATTTTAAGCTATTTTTAAATAGTTAATTGGACCTGTGGTTTTGTTTTCTAAAGTTACATGTCTGGATCAAGTGCTTAGGCACGAAAGACACTAACTCTTGCAACTTATTATGATGGGAAAAGTGGCTGGAAAGAGGAGACCTGGTCGCAGAAGAAAGTCGTGGTTGCGGAATACTCGGGAGTGGACGGGAATAGCGAGTGCCACTGAACTTTTTCGCCTGGCCAAAGACAGGACCAAGTATGCAGAGCTGACTGCCCCTAAGAACCCTAAGAAGAAGACGAAGTTTACCACAATTCAATCCAAACCACTCGGAGAATCTATTAGGGAATGGGGACACGCACTCGTGCGTGATGCCATTCCCTCTAGAAAACCTGTGACGGTGTTCGTTTTACAATGCTTGAGGAACCCTTTAAGTTTCCGGCGACGCTGAAAATGCCACCTGAGCCAAACATCAATAACCCATCTATACATCATCTTATATTTTTTGCGGCATATCATTTTATCTTATCTTATCTTAGTGGGGCCTGCCGAGGTTTCTCTCTCCCAGTAACACTTCAACCTATCGGGATCTTTTGTGCAACCCCATCCTTTCACTCTTCCTCCTCTGTAAAGATAGATGCCATAAGTTTGGCAACGCCTTTAAGAGCGAGAGCCTGAAGTCCTCCGGTTTCAAATAGGCCGACCCCAGGAGTCCCATTCTGCGGCATGTCATAATTCTGACACTTTGTATGCACAGAATAGATCGTTCAAAACACCTTCAACGCTATATCATCTAAATGTTTTTTATAACGGTGACTGCAATAACTCAACCGTTGATTGTCCAAACTCACAATTCATCGTACGATGCTGTTTACATAATATATTTGCACGAAATGAATGGAATAAACGTTTGTGTATCTATTGTTCTATCAATCATGAAAACGACAAACTCGGGTGAATTGTTAAGGCTGCTTTTACCTATATTTTTGGAAAATACAAATATAAATATAATATTGTCAACACTCAAATATGACCCAATATTACCATATCTTATTAGGCTGTTTGTGTAACAATAGCCATCATATTACTTACCTAGTTCAATCCTTTTTCTGCGCAATGGAGAATCTAAGTAGAATTTATTTATTTATTTCAATACCCAACTATACTTACAGCCTAAATCCAATGCGATAGTTGGTTACAGTAAACCTTTTTTATCAATTACATATTATTATTAAGTTATCTACTAATATATTAACTAATCAACTTACCAACTATTCACATTTATACAATTAGGTACACATGGCATATATTACTATTATTAATCTATATAACAAACTAGTAGTGTTACATCACTACTACAGCTTGACGAATCTTTAGCATCTCGCCGCCCGTAAGAGTCATGTTAGGCTGCAAAGCCCATCAACGGCTATCAGCAATCTCTTTGCAAAAAAAAAAAACAATAAAAAACGTTATCTAAAAAACCTATACGTCACAGTAAAATGTTCTCGATCCGATCCTAAGTTAGGATTCCTAACCCCTCAAAGAATCTGGTAGGGAACGAGAACACGCTTACTTGTGTGATGCCGTTCCCACTAGAAAACTTCTCACGGTATTTCATTTACATGACTTGAGAGGAACCCTTTAATTTTCCCGCCACCCCCATAAATCCGGTGACACTGAAAAGCCGATTAAAAGCATCACCTAAGTCTCTAAAACAAATTAAAAATTAATATTTCATTAATAATTAATTAATTATATTAATAATTAAATATTTCATGTCGACTGTTACAACGACTACATAAAAATAGACATGCCTACTGAAACTTAAGTGTTTTCTTCCAATAATAAATCACGCAGTGAATTAAAAGCCCTATGGTACAATTCAAATAATCATATCTATCCAAATTTTTTTGCCAAAACAAATACAGTACAGTCGACCTCCAAAATCCGAGCACAACACGAGAGTTGGCGCTGGCGAGCCAAAATTCATAATCTCATGGGGCCGTTTGTGAATTAATCTTCGGAATTACACTTCGGCCGGGTAAAAAGAGCTATTCCATGCGCCCGCTCGCCAATTATATTTGCCAAATAGCGGCAAATTGGCCATTTGTGGGAGCTATTCCTTCCGTTTGCATAGTTTAATAAGCAACACATTTCTTGCGTGCTACCGATTCTTTGGTGCTAATGTTCACTAAGGTTTTTTTGTTATTTTTGTTAAGCTTAATAATAGCTGTTTTGAACGGGTCTGTGGTCTGGTTGTAACACCGAATGATGCAGGCTCAAAGGTTTAAAGTTCGATTCCAAACTCGAAATCGATAATCATTTATGATTATGGCCATATATATATATATAATTTTACGAAATATTTGTTATCCACGATGATTTACCATACTTTATTTTACACTTAAAACATTTACAAAAAAAGAACAGCTGAAAATTTCTGGTTATTGGGCTACCCGCTTAACCTAATAACCAGAAATCCCGGGTTAGATTCCCAGGACGGGCTAAGGTTGTTTTGGATTTTCTCTAGTGCATAACCCGTTTATGACACCAACCCGCATTTAGTAAGCCAATAACCATCAATAGTAGCTATGACCAGATTTAAAAAAGGCCCAATTGTGGGACAGTTTGTGGACGAATTACTTAATTATATAACTATTTAAACTATCATGGTCATTTGCAATAGAGTAATTATTAACGGGATTCTTACCATGTTTATTATTTGTGAGTATCCGATATTTCGGCACAGTTGCTTGCGCCATGATCACGGAATTACTGAAGTTAATGCGGGTTTGTTTTTTATGAGCAGACAAAACGATCTACCCTCTTCCTTAGTCGTTTTTTGCGATCGATGCCCGTATCACCGGTTTCTAAGTCACTATTCACTCGAAATTGCTCACGACAAACTACACTCACAGTATCGGAACGCGAAACGGCTTTATTGTTGTTTTTGCAGTTTTGTCGCGTGTCTGGAATCCAGTGATTAGTCTTGTTAAAAACTGCAAAAACAACAATAAAGCCGTTTCGCGTTTAGATACTGTGAGTGTAGTTTGTCGTGAGCAATTTCGAGTGAATAGTGACTTAGAAACCTATGGTACGGGGATCGATCGCAAAAAACGACTAAGGACTACAACTGTGCCGAAATATCGGACACTCATAAATAACAAACATGGTAAGAATCCCGTTAAGAATTACTTAATTGTTTATTTCAGACTACATTTTAGCTCTTACGAAAGTCACAACTCAATATTAGTAAAACATGTAAACAAAAAAGTATTCTCTAAATATTTTTTTCATTTCATTTTCATTTAAAAAAAAGTAAAAAAAAACCTTACAATAGCACTGAATGCTGCCGTCCATTTGAAATGTATGTATATTTTAATAACGATTTAAAAGTGCAATAATTTTTTAATTTCAGGAAGAGCACCTGACCCGGTATGTCAGAAGGGTGCAAGTTCAAATCCTGCTCGTGGAAATTTTTTCAACATTTGTGTTTTTGTAATTTGTTTCGCAACAAAATTTGCGTTAAAATTATATAAATAAAACAAAAACATTTTATTTCATTTTCATTAAAAAAAAAAGTAAAAAAAACCATACAAGAGCACTGAATGCTGCCGTCCATTTGAAATGTAAGTATATTTTAATAACGATTTAAAAGTGCTTATTTAGTAAATTATCTTAAATAAATATTTATTTTAATCATTTCAATTAAGCTCTAGGTGTGCAAGCGAAACCTAATTCCACGACAAGACTAAAAAAAACCCCATTCCGTTGAGAACATCACTACTCACTCATTATTCGTTTGCAAAACAATCTGGATCCTTCGAGAGTCATCAGCTAACGTCGTACAGCGTCGTTAATTACGAGAAATTCCCGCCCAGATTTAATTAATAGACTGCCGATAACAATTCCCCTTACAGTCAATATTTGTACCTTTGATTTTATTATTGTCTTCGTTGTATTATGTAGTTATTCTTTATCTTATGTATTGGTACAGTCAGCAGCGAAAGTCACTGACCACTTTAGTACAGTCAAATATGATAATAAGTAATCACTTTGTACCTTGTCAAAGCAACTTCTGTCAACTTTAAGTCCACGGCAGCCATCAATGCGATAGATCGATAGAGTTATCTTGTTGAAATATCATTGAAGTCTGCTGTATGTCCTTAATGATATGGTAAGCTATTAAGTTTTTCTAAAAGTGAGGATGTTTTTCAAATACTCATCATCAATTTTCTTTTACAAAACACCACCTGTTAACTGCTACGACGTCACATATCTTAAGAACTGCCTAGTGGTTATTTCCCCTCTTGTGTATCACACTTCCCGCGTCTGCAGCATGCTCTTCTCTCTAATCCCTTGCCGTCATACCTCCGCGCCCCTGCACGAGGACGAGGACTCATTTAATCGGTCTTCTTGGTTTTACTTCATAGTCATATTTGGTTTGACAATGTCTACGCGTCTACCGCCGGCTACCAACATTAGCGGGTGACGTCACACAGCGGAAGATGGACAGAGGGGTCCGCGCGGCATCGCTAAGTGGCTATTTCACGTCACAGTATATAATATAAATAAATATTTAGACAACATCACATACATTGTTCTGATCCCAAGGTAAGTAGCTAAAGCACTCGTTTCATGGAAATCAGAAACAACGACGGTACCACAACCACCCAGACCCGACACAATATCGAAAAGTTCGTTTTCGACATTGACCCGACCGGGAATCGAACCCGGGACCTCAGAGTTAGCGCCGCCTAAAGTCCGGCGTGCAAGCCACTCGGCTACGGAGGTCGTTCATACGTCACCCACCCATACGTCACTTGCACAATATTATATAGGTATTCAAAATTTGTAACGGATTCACAAATATAAATGCGCTACTGAAAAAAAAATTCACTCTAAACATTTTTCATAAACAAACAAAATGCTCAAGTGTTCAGTGATATAAGATGCTGGCTATACTTACGTAGTACTAAACATCTAGGTTTCTGAAAGACCTTTTCCTTAATGGTTGATAGTTGTACTAGCAGGATTGTTTACGGATTAATTTTGTACATGACGAACAGTGCCAAAATATTAGACTTAAACCATTTAATAATACCTAGCAATAATAACGATATCGTTAGTTATCCAATGGACTTTTAACTTTGTTACTATAAAAACACAAATGTTGAAAAAATTTCCACGAGCAGGAACCACGAGGATTTGAACCTGCACCCTTCTGACATACCGGGTCAGGTGCTCTTCCAATTGAGCTATCGTGGTTCTAACCAGCCCGCCGAAATTATTCAACACTATTTACTTTTTTACTTTGAAAGCTTTGTTAATGACGATAGTTGTTGACATTGAATAGGTGCCTTTGGCTTTCAAAAATCCTGGTCGTGGAAATTTTTTCAACATTTGTGTTTTTGTAATTTGTTTCGCAACAAAATTTGCGTTAAAATTATATAAACAAAACAAAAACATTTTGTTACTATAGTTACTTTAAAACGTTTACTGTGTATTTTCAGTATGAATAAAAAAGTAGGTATAGTAGTTGCTTACATGAATAAATAATGCTCTAAGTTAAAATAGTCTTACTTATTTGTCTTAGTTAGTATTATTTTCAACTTCATAACGACCGTTCACAATTCTATTGAAAACGTATAATTTGCTTGACGGTGAGCCTTATAAATAATTTAAGGGGATCAGTATACTTTTTTGTACTTTGACCTTAATTTACGACAAAAATAAACCGCAAAAATATTTAATGCCATTCCAGCGGTGTTTTGTTAAGACCTCCCTCTGTAGGTTTCCGTAAAAAGGACAGTAATTAAACTGGGAAAGGTAAAATAATCACCACAATTTATGGAAGGTACAAATTATTTGTAAGTAGGCTTTATACGAATTACATTCTGTTGCTCTCATTTATGTTATATACTAGCAATTGTACGGATTCCTGGGATCCCGTAAGCAAATCGAAAAATCAGCATTCACTAATAAAAAATATTTTAAATAAAAACAAATTCCTTGCACACTTTAAGTGGTATAGACCACAGGGAATCAGAGGTCCCGGGTGCGATTCCCAGCAGGTACATGTTGTTAGTACTCGGTTTAGTTGATGGTAGGGTTTGTTTTAAGTCCGCCTATATAACTACCACCATCTTATCTAAATTATGTCACAATAACATCAATGGTATCATTGCGGTGTTCCGAAAGTTAGAGATAAGAAAGCCATGTCCTCAGTGATTGAGGATTCCGGGTAAAGTGCGCTTTCACCTACTTCCTTATCATCAATTAACAGTGCTGTTAATGTAATGTGATCAGGTTAGATGAAGGCCAAGAGTCTATCTTCTATACATAAGGCATCATCATCATCTTAACCAAAAGACGTCCACTGCAAACAAAAGCCTCCAAGGATCTCTACAACGACCGGTTGTAGCTGCTCGCATCCAGCAGCTACCCGCGACCTTCACCAGATCAGGAAGAAATAAAGAAGGCATAGAGTTTTGTAAATTTATATTGACTTTCAATCTTAATACTAGCGTATAAAGTTCAATTTACCATGATTTCTACTTTACGCCAATATACGACTAAAGAAGGGCTTACAACTTCCTAATCGCAAAAGTGCATACCTGAAATGATGGAGTCGAAGGTTGTAGCTTGCCTCATCAGGAAACTTCAGCTAACGAGGAACTATGTTAACTCTGAAGCCGCTGGAATTTTCAAACTTGGATTGCGGCAGAATCTTAAATTTATTAACTAGACCTTGATTGAAACGCTCGCTGTCTATAAATATGTACATGGCAGAGTATGTACAGTTAGCATTTAATTCATAAGAGCAACGTAACTGTTCAAAAGTATTTAAAAGATTGACAGAAACTAGTTACCCTGTTTTGTTTTCATTCTTTATTCGCTCAACCACACACACCACTCACACACTCTCACACACTCTCACACACTCCCTCACACACACACCCTCACACACTCCCTCACACACACACCCTCACACACACCCTCACACACTCCCTCACACACACACCCTCGCACACCCCTCCCCCCACACACACCCTCACACACAGCGATCGATTCCATATTTTATTATTCCATTCAATTTCCAACCAATTAGCCAATTTTATTGAAATATGCGGAAAATATAAAGATCTAAAAAGTTAGTAGAAAACATGTTAACAAAGCATACGCGACCGACGTACGCACCGATCCGACCGGTCGGTTAAGCATTATTTTAGCCCTAAATGTTTCTACTATGCTATCTTTAAGTATGGAAAGTGTCATTGGCTTTACAGTTTGAGGCTCTCAGGCTCCAGCTACGCCCCCGGACTTCTTACAGTCGGCCGACTACAAACTCGACTTCTGTCATCACTGTTAGTACTAGCTGATGTTAACATTAATTCACAATGCAACCCCTTGAAATACAACACGATATGCGTTAATTTAAACCGGCAGCTACACCATTGTAACAACATCGCGACCGCAAAACGTGTCATGGCGTCGACGTGGGTAATTTGTTTAATGGTTTAAGTGTAAGCTACACGCAGTTACTGTTCCATTAATTTACAAGTGCCGAGTTAACGTGTACATTGCAATTCTAATGTTATATAAATGCGGTTGTTTGTGGGTATGTCTGTTCATCTGTCACGTCAGAACGGAGTAGCGGAACGCAGTGATTTTTTGCACAGATACAGGTAAAAGAGCCGAGAGTGACATAGGCAATTTTTTATGCGAGTCAATCACATTTTTTTAAAATTATTTATTAACAAAAAAAATATTCCGAGGCTCTTGAAAAATTTTTGTTCAAACTGACATAGTGCAAGAGGGAAGGCTAAGTCAAGCCTAGAAAAGGAAAAGTTGTACATAACTTACTAATAATGTAAATAAAAAACATTACATAATATGTTAAAATCAGATCAATGTGGTTTCGCGCTTAAATATAGTTACACGTAGTTACTGAAAGGATTACTGCATGTGAAATACATAAATCATTCATTCACGCCCTCAGACTGGACGGAGCGACTATCTTCGCAAGGTGGCTGTCAAAGACCTGGATGGAAGTAGTAACGGATCGTGCTCAGTGGCGTGCACTAGTATAGGCTGAATAATTCAATTCAATAATGAATAATTCAAATCATTTCAAAATACAATTTTTTTGTAATTTTGTTGGGGTAAGTGGGTTTTTAAAGACTGCCATTTATACATATAAACTATTATATGAAATGGATTAAAAAATTTATAATAATTATGTTTTTAATTTATTTAATTCATAGATTTGCATCATAGCAAACGAAAAACCACTGAGCTTCGTCCAGAATGCTACAAGTCAACATAATATTAAAAAATATATTCCTATGGCGACATTAATACTACAATAAATAAATGAATATATAAATAATTAATTATATACTATTCTTTAGTTATATAACTATATTTATGACTATTACTATACTATATTAACAACAACCGTGGAATCCCATTCTTATGTATCCCGCTGAAACCCGCCAAATTATTTAAGTAAAGTACGTTTTCTTTTTCGTAATTGCTCAAAAGACACCTTAAACCTTCCTAAGATAAAAGCGCTATACCTGGGAATTAAGTATTTAAGCACATTATTAATACGATCGGTACCAAATTGCGGTATTGATCCCATTTAGTCCAGATAATCCCGGCTGAGGCGCTCTTTAGTGCCTGGTGATTAGAACGAATTAATTATACATTCTTAATGACTGTCGCAGCATTAGGGAATGTTGCTGTTTCTTTTAACGAAAATTTAAGAAGCCTCGCCAAATTAAAATGTTGAAGATTAGGTACCTAATCGAATTTCTTTTATAGAGTTGTTACTCAACTGGAAATATATCTGTTCTTCTTACACTTTCTTTTGTCATTGAGCTCGATCGGGTATTGGACCTCATATCTAGTTGGGGCTCCAATAATCTGGTTGAGTTCAATGCCAAGAAAACACAGGTATGTGCGTTTACGGCCAAAAAGTCACCATTCCTTCCTCTTCCAACTCTTCAGGGCACATCTCGAAGCCTGTTGAACAATATCAACATGCTCGGTATGTCGATTCGTTGCGATCTGAATCAAAAGGACTACATCGAAGCCGTGATCAAAACAGCCTCACGAAATCTCGGTGTCCTGAACAGAGTGAGGCGATTCTTTACGCCTGACCAGTTGTGTCTTTTGTATAAGACACAGGTACGGTCTTGCGTGGAGTATTGCTCGCACATCTGGGACGGTTCCGCAAAGTATCTTCTCGATGCCTTAGACAGATTGCAGCGTCGCGCTGTACGCATTATCGGCAATGCAGAGGTCATTAATACTCTCAAACCCCTGCAATTGCGTAAAGTTATAGCGTCACTCAGCGTCTACTATCGCTTATACCAGGGCGAGTGCTCTGAAGAACTCTTTGACCTCATCCCACCTTCTCCCTTCCTCCTTAAGAGTACACGTGCTGCTCTCCGGAGTCATCGCTCCACTGTCACATATCCCACCACGCACTGAGAAATTTGGTGACTCGTTTCTTCGTCGCACCTCCAAAAGATGGAATAGTCTACCAGCATACGTTTTCTATCTTTCCTATGATATGGGGTCCTTCAAACGAGGCATGAAGAAGCACCTTGTGGGCCGGCAGAGTGAAGTTGACTGCTGATGGAGCGTTGTTTTCACGCTGCACCAGTTGTCTTCGCGTCTGGACTCCATTTCCACTTAACATCAGGTGGTGTGGAGACATTTGCCGTGCTAAGTATAAAAAAAAACACTTTTTACCGTTCTTTGACTAATTCGAGGGCGGTTAAATACAGTAAATTCAAATTCTTTTATTGCTCTATGTTGTACATCGGTATTAAAATATCAATTAGATTCAAGCATAGGCAATGAACAGGGCATTTCAACAGAAAAAATAAAATAAAATACAAATACATTCAAATTTAATTTGCAAAACATTTGAGTAAATTAAAGAATAAAATAAATAACGACTAATTACATCAATATAATAATTTATTATTTTAAATTAATAACAAATAATTAAACATTAACATAGTTAAAATAACTTAAGGCTTACACATTTTCACATAATACATATACATATTAGTGTTAAAATGTTTTTGTTTTCGTTTATATAATTTTAACGCAAATTTTGTTGCGAAACAAATTACAAAAACACAAATGTTGAAAAAATTTCCACGAGCAGGATTTGAACCTGTACCCTTCTGACATACTGGGTCAGGTGCTCTTCCAATTGAGCTATCGTGGTTCTAACCAGCCCGCCGAAATTATTCAACACCATTTACTTTTTTACTTTGAAAGCCAAAGGCACCCATTCAATGTCAACAACTACCGTCATTAACATCTGATGATAATATTTTTACATATACTAAAGATCAGGTCAATTGGAAGAGCACCTGACCCGGTATGTCAAAAGGGTTGCAGGTTCAAATCCTGGTCGTGGAAATTTTTTAAACATTTGTGTTTTTGTAATATTAGTACTATTCGGCATCAAATTAAATTGTATTTAAATGTATGATTTTATTACCTCTGTAGTTAGGTCTATATTTATTTCATACTAGCTGACCCGGCGGATTTCGTACCGCTTTGACAGTTTCTATGACAACAAAACAAACAAATCGTCAAATAACAAAAGACATCAAATGTTTCACAGCTAGGAACATTTTGTATTGGAAAATTAAATTGTCGTTTTAAGTATTTTCCGTTACTTATTATTTATGTTTCTCACCGGTTAAACCTTCCCTGAACTTCCACAAATATTTCAAAATCAAAATTAGCCAAATCGGTCCCGCCATTCTTGAGTTTTAGCGAGACAAACGAACAGCAATTGATTTTTATATTTATAGATTTTCCGTTACTTATTATTTATGTTTCTCACCGTTTAAACCTTCCCTGAACATCCACAAATATTTCAAAATCAAAATTAGCTAAACCTGTCCAGCCATTCTCGAGTTTTAGCGAGACAAACGAACAGCAATTGATTTTTATATTTATAGATTGTTTACCTTGTTAAGTAGGCAAATGACTAGGTTCTTCCTGATGTAAAGCAAAAGTAGAGTCCAGCTGCGGAGACAGTTTTTTTGGAAATACTACTGTTGGCCTTTGGCGGCCTTTCCGGCGTCACCGGACTTTTTAGGAAGTGCAGCAAAAATCTTAAAGAGTCCCTCGAGCGGTGTGATTAAAACACCGTCGGAGAGTTTCTAGTGGGAACATCATCACGCGGCCGTGTGCTGGATGAGAGTAGCCGTAGATCGTGCTCGGTGGCGTGCACTTGGAGAGGCCTATGTCCAGCAGTGGACTAGTATAGGCTGATGATGATGATGATGATGAAGCGTGTCCCCTTTCCCTCCTAAGTTCTCTGAGGGGTTCGGACCGGAACGGAAGCTGAACAACCCGAGCGCGAGTGTATTCGTTACAAACATACATACAAAAATACAAAGCTTCCCTCTTTATAATATTAGTATAGATAACATATTTATTTTAATCGCGTACTCCAATACCCACATCGAGTCGATGAGCCAGCGAAGTAAGTAGGTAAGTAGTAACATGTTTAAAACTCACAAAAATCGTTTCGGTTATTCTTTTTGGATTCAGTCTCCCATGGCCAGATAAAAGCACAAATTAAACAAAACTATTGATAACAAATTACCAGAACCAAACTTGAAATGCGTGCGGATAATCTGGTCGTTCCACGCCCACCGAAATGAGATAAAACGAAAACTTTCGTACGAACATGTCCGTTGAAATTGTGGCAACTTATATTGCCTTTATTCCACTATCGAAGTTTTCTGTTTCGCAGATCTATTGGGCTTTACCATCAATTGGGCCGAGTTGAATTGTGTACAGTAAATAGCTTGTTCCACGGAAACATTGAATTTCCTTTGGTATTTTATTGGATTTCTTCTTATAACAACTTCGCTAAAGTATTTTTTTTCCGTCGCTGGGTTGCGTTGGTAGTTTAGAAAAACGGTAAGCAATTTTTTCTGGGGTACAGTTTACTGCTAGTATAAAAAGTGAATAAACATTATGTCGCTATTTTTATGTAGCCGTAAAATTTTATAGTAATAGTAGTTTCCGTTGATTTTATGAAACAATTTAACTAGACATGTTGGTCTTAGTCCGCCAGGCTAGCTAGCGCCACTTTATTTCTTTGAAAAAAAATGCCTTATTTGGTGTCCAGTTCTGTCCAAGAAACTGTCTTAGTACTAATAATCTATGGATCTCCTGGTCTGAGAATAAAACATTTTTATAAAGGTATAAAATTAGTATTATTACATAAATAATAATATAATATTACATACATTAAATAAGAGTAAAAATTTTGCTACTTACGAAATCATTAGCGGACTTATAACAAAATCTCAGAAACTGTCGTCCAGTTTCTGAAAAACTTACAGGTAAAGGTTCCTTTAAAAGTCCTTAACCCATTCTCTGTCCCATGAATCACATATGATACATAACAATTGAAAACCAATTGTTATAATTCTTGGACAGGGAACCAGTTAAGTCGTATAACAGGACACGGTTGTTCACGCGGACAGTATAGTAAGTTGACCACTAAGTAGGTAAATATAAAAAGTTATTATTTATAAACAATTTGACCACGGATTTTTAAAAAGCACAAAACATCGGCGAGGTTGTAATATTAGTTTCTCATGTTTTATATATTTTACAGAGTGAAAATATATTTTTAAAATGTTTTCAGTAATTATTTTTCGCATGAGTAAGAGTCAAATCTAATGAGCTTACTATCAAGCAAGAAGAACGCCAAAAGGCTAACACACCATGACTGTTCACTTCTACTTAATACATTTGAAGCATAAATTTTTACTTCCCCAACGGTAATCCAATTTATCCAAACAGCTTATCTCCTCAAAATATACTTTTGTTATTAAGGCACTCCTCATTTCATCTCCCAATTTATTACCCGTTGATTTATTCTGACAGAACCCTTCTTGGAGGGAGTCAATAATGCGAAGACGAAAATTTTTAGGTTCGTCCCGTCCGAGAAGCTCGGAACTTCTAAAAACGGTATAATGGAAACCATCCTTTAATTTGAGTTTGATGAAATTAAGGCTTTGTTGGAAGACACAAAGGATTCCCTCTAAAAATACTGTAAATAACTCACTTTTATTTACATTGATTTAACAAAAATTTCTCTGTGGTTTGTGGTAAGACATGTCTTAGACTTAAAAAGGTCTGATTGGGAGTTCGATTCTTAACGTGGGGTGTATTGTACTCGAATTGCTTCATGGAAAGGCTTTAAAAGTCCACATGGTTTGCTACCACCAACTTAGTCTGCCACTGCAAGTAGGTAACTAGTATTGTTATGTTTCGATGCGCGCGCTCACCTTCCTTCTCCTCACTTAAGTTAGATCAAAACTAAGCGTTTACCTATTGTGGATTAAAACAATAGTCTTGATTCACTTACTTAAGTCGCTGAATTACTCATAAGCGCCCACCACCAACTCTTGGACCTAAAAAGCTGATCACAGTGATTCCCTTCACTATGAAGACGATAGCTTAAACCTTGTATGCTTATACCTTGACTATAGCTTATGACTGTTGGCGTGCGAGTGGCGTTCGGCCGCTCTCAGCGACACGACGGGCGTAGCGGCGGGCGGTGGGAACAGGTTCGGACCCCTGGCCCGCCGCACACCGCCGCACTTACCCTCGTGACAGCTTAGGAACTGGCCGATTTCACCTTTGTATGGACACATGAATTGCTTGTAACAAATAATACTATATCTCTTCAAATACAATCCGCTTTTCACTCCAAGATCCCTTTGAGATCAACAATGACCGTACCTTATACCTTGTACACAAGGTGTAATCATAACGATATACTAGTTTTCAAAATTACACCTTCTAATTAAATCATCGTCAACTGCTTATTTTATGTCCCCACCGCTGGGGCCTTCCTTAAAAATGGATAGGGAGAACGGGCCATAAACCGCCTAGCGGGCCCAGAGCTCATTGTTGGTTGTTAACGACTGCTAAAATGCAATCGGGACCAACAGAGAGCAACGAGCTCCGTGCTTCGAAAGGTTACGTGCCTTCCGAAGCTAGGACGAGCTCGAGACAATAAATTTTTGGTCACCCATCCTATGACTGGCCTCTGCGAAAGTTTTTTTTTATACCTTAAGGGATAGCACAGTCTCTTTATCTCACTCGATGTTAAGTGATGATAAGGCCAATGATGGCGGCACACTTCACCCTGAAACCTCAACTACTGAGGCACTGGCTATCTTATCTCTTGCTGCCGGAACACAACAATGCTGCAAACATTGATGTTATGGCGACACATTTAGATAAGATGGTGGTAGCTAACCAGGCAGACAAAAAAGCCCTACCACTAACCACGAGTAGGTACTCAAATATGTACACACGCTGGGAATCGAACCCGGGACCTCTGTGTCTGAGACCGGGTGTTCTTAACTACTAGACTACCGAAGCGGTTGTTTAACCTTAATAATCGAAGACCGGGCGCGATACCACTGCGCCATCAAGGTCTTTAAAATTAAATACTTTCTTCAGATGACACATTTTTAATCTAATGTCCACATGTCGGACAAACGTCTTCTCCAAAAAGGTCAAATCTTTAATGCAAATCACATTGTCTTTTTACAAGTTGTCTCTGTAGTCTCTATTAGTTAAACAAAGGGTTCAGATGTTATTGAACCCTTTACACAGTGTCTCAACGAAAAGATTGGGATCGATGCTTTTGATTACTTAAATATTACATATTACGTCTTTTCTTATATACACATTTATATATATTATATTAAATTAGACAACATCACATACATTGTTCTGATCCCAAGGTAAGTAGCTAAAGCACTCATTTCATGGAAATCAGAAACAACAACGGTAGTATATACGGTATATAACCACCCAGACCTGACACAATGTCGAAAAGTTCGTTTTTTCGACATTGACCCGACCGGGAATCGAACCCGGGATTTCAGAGCTAGCGCCGCTCAATGTCCGGCGTCCAAGCCACATGGCTACGGAGGTCGTCAAACAGTCCTAAAAAAACTTTCTAAGAAATGCGAAACGATTTTCTCATATTTTCAAATTACTCTTTCTGTTTTCTGACAGGCACTATTTCAATCACAGTTACACAGGAAATACTACCTAATAGTTTGTAAGAAAATAACGTTCACTTTATTGTATATTATTATTAATGAGTTTTAAATGTTCAACATGATAATCTTGGTAGGAGACCTGGAGTCCTGAAATACAGGAATGTCCTTCCTAGCTTAGGCTTCAGTCCATCCTAATATTGTATCATAGACATAGGTAGGCTTATGTGAAAAAAAATACTTTGTTTTAAATGTTTTCTCTTGCACAAGATGAGTAATTAATTAGACTAGGCAAAGAATAAAATGTCAGTTTCTAAGAAAAATTGGTAAATAGAGACCAATGAGGATTTTTATTTTCTATCTAGTGCAATAAGTTGAGATTTTTCAGAGACATTGTGCTCGTACTACCCTTAATCTTTAAAAATTATTTCCTGTTTTGCAAATAGCTCGATAAAACAATAGCCGATTGGAATTTGTAAATATGTATACAACGTGTGTCAGATTAAACACACACCCTCTTAAGTGATGACTCAGTCCATGAAACTGAACAACTTTTGTTGTACGACTTATGGAAAATCGCGAAAAAAAAATTTATCTTTCCATAGATAGATGACCGAGTGAATTCGTTTGAAGAGACGATTTTTTTTTGCGAATTTTGAAAAGTCGTATAATAAAATTTGTTCAGTTTCATGGACTGAGTCACTATTTAAGAGGGTGTGCGTTTAATCTGTTAGACGTTGTATATATATATTTTTTTTACTATAATGATCATTAAGATTAGAGCAATTATTAACGGGGTTACTGACATGTTTTTGTTGTCTTCGAGTGTCCGACAAATCAACTTTGTAATTTTAATTTGAAAAGACTAGAATATGCTAATATCTTAAAAACCGGACAAGTGCGAGTCGGACTCGCCCACCAAGGGTTCCGTACAAATTTGTGGGTATATATTTTATAGTTCAGGAATCGAGTCTCAAACTTTTCCAGACTGTTAGGTACTTTATTCACCAAAGTTATTAGGTACATATACATATAAAAGCGGGAAAAGGTATTTATTTTTTCATTCCTCATCATAAATCGAAAGCATACATTATAAAAATAATTAAAATCTGTTTAAGCTGATTTTTTTACAGCTTCAAAAGACTGAAAACTTGAGTATATGGTTTTAATCTCACCTTGATACCTGCACGCGTTCCCAAGATAAATGGTCTTGACAGACAAACAGACTGACATACAGACAGGCGGACAACAAAGTGATCCCATAAGGGTTCCGTTTTTCCTTTTGAGGTACGGAACCCTAAAAACAATAACCCAAAATAAAGTTTAGCATTGCAACTTAGGTTTTTTCAAACGCCAACGAACTAAATGAAACAAAAAAATTATAGCAATTTTAATTCTTTTTTTTATATTTTAATTTTTAGTATTGCTATTGGTGCATGCTGCGGCTACCTTTAAAAAAAAAATTCGTTTAATTTTAAGTTTTTGGTTGTATTCAGTGAATGTGGTAATAAATACAATAAATAAATAGTATACAGCAATATCGTGAAAATATTATTCTCTCGGACCTAAAAATGCAGTCTGACGAGTGTACTGACGCATTATTCATTAACGCTACGAGACGACTCCATTAATTAAAAACGCTACGGCTCAGTTGAGTGCTCAATAAAATGTTGTGTATTTTAAAACTTCCAGCATTTCCATTTTATACCTGAAATATACTGTCGATAACATAGAATTTGATCAGCTTTGTCGTATTTCCTGTTGTGTAAAGTAGCTAATAGTTTTATGGCTGATAAAATTAAAGCCTCCCCAAAATTATTGGCCAAACATGAATAGGTATGAAATTTTCACTAATTTGGCCTGAGTGCTAGGGGCAGAATACAATATTATGCTTGTATCTAGAGGTGTTATTTGTTAGTGAGCTGTATTACAAACATTTTTGTTACTCGTAGTTATGTTTGCGACTTCGTTGGTGGGCTTTCAGATTAAAAGCCATTATGCGTTTCAAAACTTTTCGTAGTGAACTTTAAATCGCTTAAATTTATTTGTATTAATGTTTTACTGGAGTGCTGTCTACTAACTTACTAGATCTTTGTGTTTTTGTTAAACATAGAAAGCTTGATTAGAATTTGCTTATTGGTTTAAAATATTGAACTTTTTAGTTTATATTAAATAATAACTAAGTATACCTAAAAACAAGCGTATTAGATTTTCTGGATGAGATAACTAGACTATTATTGCATTATAGGGCATTTTCCAATATTTTTGACGCTGTAAGGGAGAAAAGAGCTGGACACTTGCTGAGTTTCTTGCCGGTTCTTCTCAGTACAAGATCTCTCACCCAGAGTAGACTTACGAACCGATGGCATAGTGACATTCACAAGAGCTACTTGTAGCTTAAACTGAATAAATGATTTTTGAATTTGAATTGATGTGTTAAAAGCGCATTAATAATAAAGTAAAAGTAAGTACGCTATGACTGTCCCACTGCTGGGCAAAGGCCTCCATATTTAAATCAAGTCATCACTACAATTGATGGACAATGATGCATTATAATCACCACGCTTGCCAAATGTGGGATGGTAATCACAAAACCGGGCTATGAATCGAAAAATCCGAAACACACTGCTCAACCTGGGAATTGAACACGGGATATTCGGGTATCGGCACGAGTGCTTTACCTCTCAGCCACCGAGGCATCCATTAATAATAGATCTTTAAACATATAATGACTTGTCCTGACTGATTTATCATCGCCGAGCCTAAACCGCTGAAGCTAATTAGATGAAATTTGGACTGTATGTTAATTGAGTGATATAACCAACCAGCCAGCCAGCTAAGAAAGAATTTTACGATGATCACACCCTTAGGGGGTCTAATAGGGGGTGAAAGTTTGTATGAAAGTCTTTGAAGTAAAACATGAAAATTGGTGTTTGGCTTTTTGAAAAGAAATCAAGAATAACATTACAAAAACACAATGTTGAAAAAATTTCCACGAGCAGGATTTGAACCTGCACCCTTCTGACATACCGGGTCAGGTGCTCTACCAATTGAGCTATCGTGGTTCTAACCAGCCCGCCGAAATTATTCAACACTATTTACTTTTTTACTTTGAAAGCCAAATTTTTTCAACATTGTGTTTTTGTAATTTGTATCGCAACAAAAATTTGCGTTAAAATTAAATAAACAAAACAAAAACATTTCAAGAATAACATGTCTCAGGAATTTTGTTTATTTTCTTTTAAAGGAGTAAAAAGGGAAGGTTTTTTTGGGGTCATCGTTATTTTTAAAGTAATAACTATCAAAATGAATAATTAAATCTAATAAAAACAAAAAAAAAAAAATGTTTTAGCATTTTTCGAAAAACCTCCCCTAGAGAGGTGAAATAAGGGTGGAAAGTTGTATGGAAATCTGTCATTCCTTAAATTTCGGTATTGGCCTGGTAAGAAATTGTAAAATATTTTTGGAAAATGATCCCTTTAGTAGGGGATGACAAGTTGTACAGGAGGTTTCAAAACGGACCAAAATAACTTAAACAGAGTGATCTTTATTACGTTACGTTACGTTACGTTTTGTGTTAGACACTTTTTACTTATACCCAGATATTTAAGTTTAAAAAGTTTGGCTTTTATTATGAATAAACACAAGACGTGTAGCCCACGTGAGCAAAGCCGCGAATACGGTTCTACCGTCTCCTGGATGCAGGCTTGGGTGAAACGTTCACACTGTCTTCTGTACACTTTTTTGCGTCTATCGTTGCAGAAAAGGCAGACTCTCGTGTCGTCTGAGAAGAGAACATCTCTCCATTGGTCAACGGAACAACTGATGTTATCACGAGCAAACTGCAAGTGAAACCACTCCGCCGAAGCGCTGCGGTCAATTTTGGACCCGTAGCAGCTCTACGAGCCGCTATCTTCTTCTCCCTCAGTCTTCATCTAATCGTAGACACGCTCACGGTTGTTCTGCGAGCTGCCTGGAGCTGATGTTGCAACTCAACAGCATTCGAGAACCGATTGCTTAAACATGTCGACACAATGAATGCAGTGACGTCTACCAGAGCCATTCCTCCGGATGTAGCCACCGGTCTCTAGGAACCGCTGGTAAACTTTTAACTTAAGTTCAGTTGCTAACCGACATAACACTGCCGCATCCCTGATTGCAGTAGTGCATCCACTTGGGTGGCTTCATCAGTAGTGGTATCCATCTTCAAGGTCGTTTTACTTCTGAAAGATCTTCTCGTATGTCCTCTTTAACGGTTGGATAGCGATGACCCTCATTGAACCTGTATTGACCCTTTTATATGCACAAAAAGTAACGCAACTAGCGGCCCTTTTGAAAAGCAAAAGTGCAATTTTTTTTGAAGTCGCATTTGTGGTGTTAAGTTTTTGTTTGTAATAAACTGATATGTGTTTTTTTAAAGTTTTTTTATTAGGCTTTGAAATGATACCAATATCGGTGAGGTTACATACGTGGGTTAAGGGTTGATAAGGCTTGAAATATATATCGTAGAGGAGCGATTTTTTTGACGCCGAGTGTGTTTAATTTTACCTAAAACCTAATTATTATTTTTTCAGTTTATCAAAATTGAGAAGTACATTAGTTTAAAAAATATTTGTAAATGGCATTATAATAAAGTAAATTGTTTCATTAGATTGTTAATTAACTAATTAATTTGTATCGAACATCCATTATATGCCGTTACGAACACTAATTACCTACCAATACTTACTAGTTCTATTGGCCGATAATTAGAAATCAATAGATAATATCAAATTAGTTAATGATAAAATCAATCACTCAGGTGGCTGTCCTTGGTACAGCCAGCGTCGGAATTAGCTGACCGTTTGAACTGTACTCTGTTTGTATGCTCAGTGGCTGAGTGGCAAAGGGCTCGGCCCATATCGGGAGGTCCTGGATTCAATTCCCATGTCGTGTAAAGTTAGTTTTGTTTTTTTTTACCCATCATCATCATCATCATCATCATTTTATAGCTCATTTTATATTCCCACTGCTGGGGCACGAGCCCTTTTTTAATACTTCCAGTCCTTCCTGTCCAGACGCGAAGACAACTGGTGCAGCGTGAAAACAACGCAGCATCAGTCAACTTCACTCTGCCGGCCCACAAGGTGCTTCTTCACGCCTCGTTTGAAGGACCCCATATCATAGGAAAGAGGGAAAACGTGTGCTGGTAGACTATTCCATCTTTTGGAGGTTTGGTCCTATGGATGGATAGGGAGGACGGGCCATAAACCACCACGCGGGTCCAGTGCGGATTGGTGAGCATCCATGAGCGGACTTTGCGAAAGTTGCTTAACCTCAACCCTCGCAAGATTCTCCGAGGGGTTCGGATCGGATCGGGAGCGGAAAAACCTGAGGGCGCCTCTAAACCTAGGACATTGGCTCGGGTTGACCGGATCGTGGGTGTAGTAGGTGAAGCGCTCAGGTACACGTCTGTACCTGGTATAGAGCGCGTGTGAATCGGGTCATCGTACCCTTGGTCTACGAGTACGGTATCTTGGGTTGGGCTTAAGCGAATGTGCATGTTTAGTGTATTCCGTAAATGTGTAGTGGCATTTAGAAGATCAGACGGCGATAATAAAACGTACGTGCGTATATGTCCATTCAAAGTCTTCGCATAAGATTTGAAAAATATTTACTCTGCTGCCAGCGAAATGAGGGGTCATCTAAGGAGAATGGAACATAAAATTGCTTCATGTCAGTTTAGCCGGCCCACCCGCAAACATTATCTGAGGTCCTAATCCAATAAGGTTGTATGCTTAGAAGGGACAGCCCGACGTTGTACAGTAAATCTGGAATGAGTTTCATGACGTCATGTGCGAGTTAACGGTATAATGAACCGTTTTCAAAGAACAGATTAAAATTTTTTGTTTCGCTTCTTAAAATGCTGTTAGGCCAACCCTTATACGTTTCATATTGCCTCTGTAGCCTAGCGGTATTAGACTCAAAAGTCCCGGGTTTGATCCCTACGTACCCATGTACGTATTATACTCAGTAAGGTTAGTTTTAAATCCGCCTGACTAGCTAGCACCACTTCACGCCCGTACTTAAGACGAGACAAGAGGGGTGTTCAAATACGTCAGTATCATCATCATCATAATCAACCCCTATCAGTCTATTGCTGGACAAATGGCTCTTCTGATGCTGCACCATTTCACTGCTAGAAATAGGCTTTTCCTAATGCATACCACTGCGCCAAGTCTTCGGCTCTTATACCGAGTTGAAAAAACCCTATGGAACCAGCTTACAGCATCAGTATTCCACGACCGTTACGTCTTAGGGACCTTCAAAAAACGGAATTACTCTTTCCTTAAAAGCTGTCAACGCATCTGCTATTATTTAATACAAATATTGTAATAGTAATTACAAATTAATAAAAAAAACCATACACAAGTGATTCATTTTAATGATAAACTCTACAGAGCCAAAGTGACATAGGTATGAGCAATGAGTACTGTGTCTAAGTAATATTGTATATAAGTTGCATCACGACAGTTTAGCGACCCATATGCAAACGTTAGCTGAGGCCGTATCCAAGGTTGTATGCTTAGAAGGGACTGCGAGACAGTGATATAGGTTACTACTGGAAATGCTTAATTTGTATGTTTGATAAAGAAACATGAAGTTGACTCTCTGTGTGCTCTCTACCCAGTGACTCTCCACAACTAACGGTTTAGGACACAAAACACAATCGGGTGCTGATACTTTGTGAGAGACTGGAGTCTGTGGTGGGATAAACCTCTGATACATAACTCCTGGCTCTCTCCCATCCCTTTGTTTGTACAGTAAATCATTTTGTAATAAGAACAAAATAAAGTAGAAGTAGAAAGTAGCTCGGGTTCTTTACCCGAGCTACTTTAGGGGTAGGTGCTCTGAAAAACTGTTTGAACTGGTGCCACTGCAGATTGCCTTTTATCACGCCCACTCACTCTCACCAAAGAAACACCCTTGACGTTTGGAAGCACAAATCAACATGGGCTTCGCGTTGGTTCTTTCAGAGAACCTGAATGTGGAATGAGCTCTCTGCTTTTAGGTGTGTCTACCGTGTCTGCCGTCTTTATAGTCTAGGACTAAATATGACTGACGTATAATTATCCTATCTTTGTGGTAAGACACATCGGAGTCAGAACTAGAGGTCCCGGGTGGAGAGTACAAGCAGACGATAACAATTATGAAATGGCAAACAAAACAAAATCAATTTAAAAGCGTACCGCATCCATAGAATCTATAACAGAGACAACCTGGTCATATTTGATTGGAACTAACTCATACAAAATTACCCGCGCGAGAATGTAATCTCCCCAGATAACGGTTGGTATGTGCCCCGAGCCCCGACCGCTATTAAGTCAGTCTCTCATGTCTGAACTTGCTATAGGCATCGCTTGGAACAGAGTTTCATGACATTGAAAATTCAAAATCATTTATTTAGTTTAGGCTACAAATAGCTCTTATGAAAGTAATTATGCTATCGGTTCGTAAGTCTACTCTGGGCGGGACCTTGTACTGAGAAGAACCGGCAAGAAACTCAGCAAGTGTCAAGCTGTTTTCTCCCCCCTTACAGCGTCTAAAATATTGGAAAATGCCCTATCATAAAAGGACACTTTCCGTCAAAAATAAACACATAAAAAATAAAGGACAATCACAACACACAAAAAAAACAATAAAATAAAAAAAAATCTAAGTTTGCAGCAATTACATCAGGTACTTACAATGTCATACAGTACTAATATTATCAAAAATTATCTAAGAAAACAAAGTTAAAGTATACGAGTAAAATAATAATAATAATAATAGGTTCGGTGGCTGGATAAAGGACCTGATTCAGAAGGCAGTTCTCCTCGATACGGCACGCATTGTGAGGAGGTTCCTGTCTCTGGAGCCCTAACCACCGGTAGCTTGGACCCTGGTCCCGAAGCCGGCGGATCCCTATTTTTTTATATTTTTAAATGTTTCATTTATTTTGTTTAATATTTAAAAATGTAAATTTATATGAGAAAAAATAAATAAAGAAAATAATAATAAGATAAGTAAGCAAGAGCAGACCAGCCTCCACAGGCGGCACCCTTCATGAGTATGACGTATGAATCAGCCATCGCTTCACTCGACCATATCTTAGGGAATGAAACGACCCGACGCACACGCCACCACCGCAGAGACAATAATGAGAGCATACCACACTCAAGCTACTCTAAATAAGAAATTAATGAATTGTTTAACGCAACATAAATATTATTGTTTGTAAACTGTAGGACATTGCTGATAAAGGCAATCATATCAGCGCTAAGATATTAAAGTATAATGAATGATCCAAATAAACAAAATGTGGATTTTTTTATTATAACCAGGCTGTTTTGTCATCTAAATATTATTTGAAATATTACCTTTCTTAAGTAAAGAAGATTTTACATGATTTTTAAACTATCTAATGGTAAAGTCTTGTACAGTACTAGGTATTTTATTATAGTAGTGTAAACGTTGCCCCAAGAAAGAGCCAAGAACCTTTATATAATATTTTTAATTACCTTAATACTTATGCCCCACAAATCACTAGTGTTTTTCATTATAAGTGATTTGAATGTTTTTATAATATTCAAAGAATCAATGTATTCAAATTGGAAAGACAGATTAGGTTTAGGTACACACGCCTGCACATCAACCTACCACAAACTGTCAAAATACTTAATAGACTTTGAATTTTATAACTAAGGTATACGGTTGAAAATGTATTGAAGAAATTTGACAGTTTTGGATAGGTTGATGTGCAGGCGTCTGTACATGTTTCTTGAGTAAAGATTGTGCAGCTTCTGGTGATGAATCTGAGTTTAAAGTTGTTACCACTGGGTATACTCACAAAATAATCATCAAAAGTATTAGCAATTTGTAAATCCGAATTGACAAAGGTGTTGTGAACTTTCAGAGTTAAAGTATTGTCCCGTGGTTTAAATTTGCCTGTTTCACGGTTTTTAATATCCCAAGTGGCTCTAATTTTATTGTTGGATTTTTTAATTTTGTCTTTAATGAAATTTGATTTTGCTAATATTCACACTTTCTTAAAAATTTTAGAATATGTCTTAACATATTCTGTAAAACTAAGAGTATGGTTAAATTGTCTTAAATTATATAACTTATACAGTTTTTTTCTATTATTTTATATACCTGTCGAGGCTCATCACAGAACTTAAGTTTATGAGAAATTTTTATTGTTTTTGAAGTAAAAACTTAATTGTATTTTGTTTTTGTTAAATCAAAAAGATTACTATATTGTCAGTTTTTAATAATCTAACGTCTGACCATTGTCGTTTGAAGTTGGTCTATAATTTTGATATCAAGGATGAGCCAAAATTTAAACAGGATCATAGTCTGTAAAAACATTATCAAGACAAGTAGCCGAATGTAAAGTTATTCTAGTAGGTTCGAGAAATAGATTTATTAGATTAAAGCATTTAAATAACGCAACAAGACGAACACTTATTGAGGTTATTTCTAGAATATTTATATTAAAATTATTTTTATTAGGGTTAATGCATTGTCACTAAATCTCTGTATTTTCTAAAACATAAAGTTTTATTAAAATTGGCTTATTTGAAATATGTTGTAAGTACTTTAAGCGTCGAAGCGCCGCCACAACGCAGCTCAGAGTTTCTGTGAAGTTAATAGTGTATTGTGATAAGGCCCCGTTGGTATCGAGTCCCAAACGGCGAATGTCAAGGTTTTCTGCACCCTTTTGCTCTGAACGGTATTGTTCGAGTTTCGGCTGCTCGGTTTTTTCAAAGGCTTTGTTACTAAATTAATGAGATTGAAGAACTTTTCAATTGAGAATTTTACTTACCCAAGTGGTTCCGATAATTATTCAAAAGAGGTTACTTATGGAACTTATGGATGATATGAAATAAATCTGATTTTTAGATTAGTATAAGTGTGTTCATCGGTCTAAACAAAACTGTCAAATTTCTTCAACAAATGTTTAAGACAAAGTTCTGTCCATTATGAAAATTTGACAAATTTGGGGTACTTGATACCCAAACGGTTTTAAGTTACTTTTTTACTTATCATTGATGTATCCCACTTAGTAATATTATGCAAAAATGTTTGTTATTTTATTAGACAAAGAAGCGGATGGTTAGGTGGTTTGCAAACTCCGACATATAAAAAAATACATCAATTAACATACAACAATGACAATGTCTTACATCAGTTTCCCAAAACGCTACATCCATAAATGATAAAGCTACTTTAGTGCCGCAGATAACAGAAGGTAGGAGCCAACAAAGACATCACGAAGCCATCGAGGGGCATAAATCCATCAAGCGCCATGAATGTGACATATCACGTCCGAGTCGACGCCCATTGTGATCCCGCTACCAGCTTTACGACAGACCTTGGTTCGTAAAACTTACGACAGTGGCGTAAGGTGGGAGAGATAAGCGAACGAACCTTAAACTACGCTCGAGGGTTCCATAACCTACAATTTCCATTGTCCATTCCATTGTTTGTGTGTTGTTTTAAATGAACCTCTAAAAGTGTTATATTAGGTTGCATCTAAATACCTTTAGGGTTGTTATAACATCCTTGTCGGAGCAAGTAGGTTACGATACTACCACCAGAGTTTTAAACTGATACTGACTGATACTGATATTATGATCAGTCGTAATGACGGTAGTTGTTGACATTGAATAGGCGCCTTTGGCTTTCAAAGTAAAAAAGTAAATAGTGTTGAATAATTTTGGCGGGCTGGTTAGAACCACGAAAGCTCAATTGGAAGAGCACCTGACCCGGTATGTCAGAAGGGTGCAGGTTCAAATCCTGCCCGTGGAAATTTTTTCAACATTTGTGTTTTTGTAACAAATAAATATGTTTACATAGATACAGGCCACTGTCAATTGTTCTATCTGCTTGCTTGATTTACCTATAATAATAATAAAAATCTATGATAATTTTTAATTTTAAACAGGTGAAAAAAAGTGAATTATCCGCCGCCCGCTTCTGGCTTGAGCCAAAATCTTTAATGCCTTCAACGAGGCGTGTCAAGGGACCGCAGCAACTCATGTCTGACGTATGTTCATACGACTCTCGAAATATCTTGGTAACGACCACCGGTGTCTTAGCGAAGAATTACGGAGACTATTATAACGCTAAACAGTTTAGGGATAATATTTTTATAAGAACAAGGTTATTTTACAGTATGAAAAGAACTATGAAAAGTCTCTAACGAATAAATAGATTAAGTTACAATTGAACTCTTGCAAAAGTTATTACGTCATCGGTTTGTAAATGTACCTTCAGAAACACAGGCAAAAAAAATAAGTAAGGATTTTTCTTAAAAAAAAAAGGAAAGTGGATTTTGATTACCCCTCCTGTAATCAAAATCCACTTTCCTTTTTTTACTATTTTCCTACTCTGATTCAAACTATTTTCGTGCGGTCATTTCAAGAATTATTAATTATTTCACAATTAATGGGACAAAAAAAAGATACGATAACCAAAGACAAAAAACATGGTTGTCTTCTCCGTTCATAGTTGCATTCGCGAAATAAATCCTGACCTTAATGATGCACCGTAGTCCGATGGGTTCCCCTGCTTCTTGTTGACGACACACACTGTATCACATAGTACATAGACGTATTTATTGCAAAATTCAAAATCATTAATTCAGATAAGGCTATGTCATTGGTTACACACAGTACACAGAGCGAGAGGCCTTGCTCCCCGATCCGATCCGAACCCTTCGGAGAATCTAGTAGGGCACGGGGACGCGTACTTGTGCGCGATGCCGTTCCCTCTAGATAACCTCTGAAGGTGATTCGTTTCACACGGCTTGAGGGACCCTTTACGTTCCTCGCCGCCTCCAAAAAGCCCTTTACACTTTAGAGTTTAATATTTAAAAAGCATTTTGAACCAATTGATTTTTGGCGCTTAAGCAGTTTTATCTTTCCACCAACGACATACTTAGTATCATTATCAGAAACAACAAGCATGATGTTTGAGTGGTCTATTTTTATATTGTTATGTAAAAGCAATTTTACATGCAAATTGATTATGAAATTGGTGGATTGAATTTCTTTCGAATGAGTTTTTCAAGCTAATAATAATATGTATATAAAAAACCGGCCAAGTGCGAGCCGGACTCGCGCTCGAAGGGTTCCCCTTAAATATTTATTTTATTCTGTTTTTTAGTCTTTGTTGTTATAGCGGCAACATAAATACATCATCTGTAAAAATTTCAACTATCATGGTTCATGAGATACAACCTGGTGACAGATGGACAGACGGACGGACAGCGGAGTCTTAGTAATAAGGTCCCGTTTTACCCTTTGGGTACGGAACCCTAAAAAGTAGAAAAAGGTTTGCTAGTACACGCGCCTGCAGGTCAGACTACCACAAACTGTCAAATTTCCTCAATAGACTTTGAACTTTATGTGAATGACATATATGGTTGATTATTTATTGAAGAAATTTAACAGTTTTAGATAGGTTGATGTGCAGGCGTTTACGCCTGTACAAAAATTAAAAACTTTGTAAACAAACGTGAAGCATCTCTTTGTCTTGCCATGTGTTATTAATTTTCTTTTCTGTTTTCTATATAGGTACTCAAAAGAAAACTTAATAAAGTTATTCTAATGAAAAGTTGCCTTGGATTCTTTTAAATTTTTTTTGCTAACTTGACTTAACACTTTGTGGGTCTTGCATTTTAAATTATAAAATACACTTTTAGTATATTTAACCTAACCTATCATACCATAGATGACTGTACACACGGTTTCAACGGGACTTCATTTCATTATTAAGGTATCTACTAACTAAAACTTAACATGGATGAAAGACCGTGTTAAACACGAATAGAAACATTAGTAAAAATTTGTCCTCAAGAAGGCCTTCCGTTCTTAGATACAACTAGCTGACCCGGCGGACTTCGTACTGCTCAGAATTCATGACAACAAAACAAACAAATCATTTTGTAAATTTCAATAAAAAAGTATAAAAAACTACCAAATAGATTCTATTCCCAACATCAAATCCAGGTCCTAAGTAGTAAATTGTGGAACCAAATATAGAGAAAAGGTATGTGTTTCATTTTTGTGGGAATATCGGGATAAAAACTATCCTATGTGTTAATCCAGGTTATAAACTATCTGTATGCCGAATTTCATCCAAATCCATCCATCCGTTGCAGCGTGAAGAAGCAACAAATATACATACATACACACAAACTTTCGCATTTATAATATTAGTGTGATAATGCGATAATGTGATGTGTGAATAGTGAACATAGGCCTTTTTATCTGTACCAATGCAACAAAATCTCATGCATGCTATGCTAGCGTAAATAATTACCATCAAGCGCCGAAGTGTGCGCCCGGATTGCGGAAGACTCAGGTTCGATTCCTGGCTGAGTCGGGTGGGCGTTTAATTTTTTCACTGTATTTTATAAATTTTATAAACAGTGTTGAATAATTTCGGCGGGCTGGTTAGAACCACGATAGCTCAATTGGAAGAGCACCTGACCCGGTGGAAATTTTTTCAACATTTGTGTTTTTGTAATTTTATAAATGTTTAATTTAGCTTCAGTGCAGCAAGCCCTTAGAAAATAAAAAGTAAAAGATAATTTAACCCCATCGCAAAGAGCATTTACAAATAAAATGCAATTTTCACTTCAACTGCCGTCTGTAACCAAATTGAAGTCCAATAAATAATTGAAACACAACCATATTGCGAACAAATTGCTATGGGTAGGGCGCTAGACCCTGATTGGCATTGCGACAGACCCCACGCTCTGTTAAATTCGGAAATCTGATCAATTCTCCGTTAATTCGCTAGGAAATGTTTGCAGTCCCCCTAGATTAACAACTTGACACAAGATGCAGTAGGATAACTTTGCAGTTATTTTGTACCGGTTTTTTTCGATACACGATTATTTAAGTGTCTTTTTGTACATCTGATTTAATAGTTAAAATCAACATTATTGCCTTGTTATTTATGATTATTAAGAATGTTTCCTTATTTATATTATACGACTTGTTTTTATTCGTTATAATATTATTCATTAGCTTTTTTGCTTTCAACTAAATATAATTCAATGCTTTTTTTTTGCTAGAGGTGGTCATCAGTCCTATTATTAGTGATTATTGGTTTATAGATAGTTTTTTTTTAAAGAAAAAACATTTCTTAAACACCGACACGAGAAAGAACGAATACAATTGTCTCATGGCTGCGTCAAAACAAGTGGCCAACCCAACTTTTTATGTTTGTGTAACCTGACGCTGGTTTTCAATTAACACCTTGGTGTGTTTTGAAAGATGGATGCCATAAAAGGATCATATTAATAATAACCATCATCATAAACACATAAATATACATACAAGTATAACTAATATACATAGAGGTGCTATAAATCAATAAATTTGATATTCGAGTATACAATATAATTTTTATCGGTAATCAGTTGAGGTGCCATACATATCTGCCTATGCCCTCTTGCATTTTATTTTTTTTCCTTACCTACTGTTTCTATATTGTACACTATGGTTTGTACAGTCCCCTTGCTTAACGTAGTTACCGTTTCACTTTATTGGCTCCCGATACGAACTAAAAATTAGGTATTTGCTAGGTATATTGTTCATTCCACTATTTACGACTTCCGACGATTTAAAACATTCAGTACTCGATTCACGGTACTGTAATAGTATATACTATGTGTTTTTTTACTACTTCATAACTTTTATTACGTAATATCGTTATTTTTTGCAGAATTTTATTAACTTTAGTAATAAAACACCAGGGATAGTAAGTGTAGCCTGTCGGAAATGAAATTCTCGAAAAAGTAAACTAAATAAAATAAAATGTACAAATCAAATCAAATCAAAATATTTATTCAGTGTTGTAGTTGGTGCGGTGGACGGCAAGAATAAGACGACGAGATAAGTGGTTATAACGAATTTATTATTAATCAAATTAAAATGATATACAAAAAAAAATAAAAAATAAAGAAGCGAAACCGAAAAGGTTTTTTATTAAGTTTTAAAAATACATATTTTTATATTTGATTATTTAAGCGATTGTGAGATGATCTAAATGGTTTATTACTCGTACATATTTGCGACATAATTTCGCCAGTTATTTTGCTTCATTCTAAAAGACCGAGAAGAATTTAACCGCCTCTGCGGTCTAATAGTACGATGGTGTTCTTATATTCTTTTTTTATATTTAACGGGTAAGCACAGTGCCTTGATCTCACCTGATGAGTGATGATAAGGCCAATGATGGAAGCGAATTGTGGTATACTGGCAGTTACTAATATGGTGTGCCTCAGTGAATGACGGTTACATATGCAGCGTTCTTCTACCCTCCGGCCTTGTCGTCACTAACCGCCAGTTAAGAAAATTAAAGCTATCTCCATTGTCAAAAAATAAATATTCCGCGTATTTGCAATAACACGGTTAGTACAGTCATTTGGTGCTCAAAATGGGGGTACCTGAAAAGTTTTCCGGAAGTTTTGAAATTTGGATATTTTATAGATTTTGACGCGCTCTTTTCGGACTTTCACTCGCGTCACCATATTGGAGAAATGGCGCCCAAAAACTGTTTTTTGACAATGACTCCTTGTGATTAATTAAACTAGAGAAAATTTCCAAACTTTGCCAAAAAAAACGCGCCACTTACTCTATCTACCTTATGGTGGTGTGGAAATGAGTTATTTGGCCAAAACGCGTGTTGGAGTGGACTTTGTGGCGCTCGTACGCTAAATCTATTGATTCTACAAAAAAAGTTAACTACGTAAATTGTAGTAAATATTCTCTTGTTTAATTTATCACATAACTATTTTCATCGTAAAATGAGTTGGAAAGGAGTTATTGTCAAAAAACTGTTTTTGGACGCCATTATTCCAATATGGCGACGCGAGCGGCAAAGATACGAGGTGGCAAAGTGAAAATTCGAAAAGGGCACGTCAAAATCTATAGAATCACCAATTTTCAAAACTTCCGCAAAACTTTCCAGGTAGAACAAAACCAAATGACTGGACTAGGTGTAATATAGACTGCTACGAAAACAATACGAAGTCGTAACGATATCGCTACGAAACTGCCACGCATCACCAAAAAAGCTGCAACCAACCCAACGCATTTTTTTAAAATTAATTTCTGGTAAGCACTTGGTCTTCATTTCACCAGACGTTAAGTAATGATAACGCCCAAGGTGGAAGCGCACTTTACCTGGAATCCTATCTTATCTCAAACTCATGGAACACAACAATGCTATTAACACTGGTTTAACAACGACGATAGCAGTGGTAGCTAGCCAGGCATATTACAAACCGCTTACACTCATGTACCTCCCGCTGGGAATCGACCCTGGTACCTCTGGCTTTGAGACCACAGAGGTGGTAATTTGTTATTGGTGTTACCATATAATAACATCACAGGTCACCCCCATTAAAAAGGTATGATCATTATTCGCAACCGACTCGTTAGTGGCGAGCAATTATATTTTCCTCTCGCAACACAAAATTGCGGTGCTACACTAAAGTAGTCTAGTATTCTTGCGAGAGACGTTTTACAACTGCGGCCACATAAAGTATACACCAGTTCTCCCAAGGTGGTGTTCGGGCGAGCGCTAAGCGGTTTTTGATGTCGTTCGCGCGAACGCGTCGTAAACGCGTATGCTCCGACTTTCGACCTTTGGAGAAAATGTTTTTGCAGCTTCATTGGGACTCTGTGGCAACCCTTAACTAATATAAGTGTGCTTATGTCGTAAATAAAGCCGTAACGTGGCCGGTGGACGTTATATAAGTTTGTAAGTTGGACGTATAAAGGATTATGCTCGAAGAGGAAAATGTTGTTTTCGTTAATATTTATAAAAGTGCAGTTTTTATATATTTGAAAGTTCCAAAAGCATAAGCTTCTGGAACTCTCAAATCTCTATGTGTTTAATTGCCATTATGTTTTTTACACTCATAAAAAATGTCAGAGGCAATTCATGAAACTCACTCGCACGCGTATCGCTAGATCACACTTATAATTAATATCAATTTTTACATTTGATCTATGACTTTCATTTTTTTTAAAAATTAATAAAATTAAAAAAAAATATTTTTTTTGCCTGCTATTGGCGGGCTGGGCTTGCTGCTGAATATCAAGCTTGATGTATAGACAAATATGTATGAGAAATTGAAACTACGTTTAAAAGCATATTTGTATTTTAAAGATGTCTAGAAAGTAACGCCTGAATCCATGAATTATCTAAAGTTCAAATTTTAAGACAACAATCGCAAGAAATAATAAATAAATAAGTAAGTAATTTAATTAGACATCATTCGGGGTAAAAGGACTCTTCTCAGGGTTCAGTTGAATCCAATGTTCCACATGAAAAAGCTCAGGGCCGCGATTCTACTATTTTATCCTATCCTACCTATCGTGTGTCAAAGCCCATTTTGACCATTTTGAATAGTCCTAGGGTCTTACAAATAAACAAAGAATAAGCTTCGAACACCAATCCGCACTGGGCCCGCGTGGTGGCTTATGGCCCGTTTTCCCCTATCCATCCATAGGGGGGAAGGTTCGTGAGCCAGCAGAGGGGACATAATGATGAAGTTTCGAATAGTTATTCTGTGTTTTGCCTCTTTTACTCTTATTTGAAATTACGTTTACATGACAGGAACAAAACACGGAATAACTATTCGGAGCTTATTCTTTGTTTATTTGTAAGGTGCCTAAAGTCGAAATCAGACTATTCTAATGTAATTTCGTGACTTGATGTCTCTAATTACTATACTTTTAATGTATTTCTTAAATTTAACAAAGCAACATTTTCTAAAACAACATTATTATTGAACAAACCGCTCAAAATAGTAATTATTACCGCCACAACAATTTATATTAACTGCCCGCACATTACAACACCTTCTTTAGCCGCGTTTATTAAAAAAGTAATCCGCTCAACGTAAATTTCAACTTGATATTGCGTCGTAAAATGCGGTCGTAACATTACTAATCTCAAACGGGCTAATGGAAAAGTCGTTCAATGATCTAACCGTCTCACTTCCAGCATTGGAGCGGGAAAAATATTACCCACCCCTGTCGTATGGTATAACGTTAACGAAAAACACATACGACGGAGCATACATCATCGTAAAGATTAAATACATTTGAATATTGAACGCAAATATTTGGGCGTACGATTTTTTTGTCCGCACGTGTAACAAATATTTACGACGAATATGTAAATCGGCACGTCGATTAAGGCTATGTTGGTTCAATACTGAACTGTGTACGTACACTCGTGTATAAATAAAACTTTGATTTTCCCCAATGCTTTACTAACTTTTTGGGTTTTTAAGATATAAATTTATGCTCGCCTGAAGGTCAAATCAACAGTCTCTTAAATACATTTTTGGATGCTTCAAATATTTCTATACGCTAATGCGACATGGTTGTTTTGGGCCCAAGGTCGAATCTACCACCTCCTAAATACATTTTTGGCTGCTCCAAATATTTCTTTTCACCTCCCAAAGTGAACAGTTGGACGTGTCTGTGATTTATAAGCCATTTTGCGGGTTCGTCACGCTTAATAAATCTCAGTTAACTTGTTGCGGTTACAAATTAACCTCTTGCGTTGGAGACTTTTTAAAATTTCGCTTTGTTTACCGCGCCACGGTGATAAATCAAGTACTTTGTGCGAATAAAGTGATTTTCGACTATGGTTTTGTAAACTGATGTGTTGGTGCCATATTAGGTTAATTAATGTCATTAATATACCCTCCGTGTTTTAAGTCGTTGTTTTACCTTACTATTGCCTTGCTATTACATTAATATCTATTCACTCAATATGTATAGAACAGCTGTTTTCTTTTTGAAACATTTTCGAGATGGTCAAATACAAAAAGCTGTTCTTATATGAACAAGAACAGCTTTTTGTCTTAATATTAATATTATTATTAATATTAAATATTTTATTATTATTTTCTTTATTTATTTTTTCTCATATAAATTTACACTTTTAAATATTAAACAAAAGGTGGAATGCCATTGCCACTGCCAACATGCTTGTGGGATGCCATCCCCTCTAGACACCCTCTAACGGTGTTTCGATCACATGAGATTCTTGTCATAGGTCATCAGCTAGTTCCCACAAAAAAAACTGTATAATATATAATTAATGATAAGCAAATTATGAGGAGCTCGATGGCGCAGTAGTCAGCGCACCCGGTCTAAGACTGTTGAAGTTAAGCAACTTTCGCAAAGGCCGGTCATCGGATGGGTGACCAAAAACACATTATCTCGAGCTCCTCCGTGCTTCGGAAGGCACGTGAAGCCGTTGGTCCCGGCTGCATTAGCAGTCGTTAACAACCACCTATCCGCACTGGGTACGCGTGGTGGTAATGAGCTGATGATGAAGCAAATTAGACTTATCACAAAGAAGTCAAAATAATAATCAGATAACTAATATGAAAGTTTGACAAAGACATATTGTGTGTCATCATCATCAGACTGACTATCGAACAACGCATTAACTTCGGCCTCTACACAATAAATCATCACTCTGCCTTCCTTATTCATATTTAAGATCCATTAACAAATTATATCAAGTCTTCGCGTATCAAGTTAACTTTTTAATTAGAAGAAAAAAACATCTCATTATTTTCTTCCGCCATTTCCATTTTAATTTACTTTTAAAATAGCATGTAATTTTACAAAAGGTATTCGTTACATAACGAGGGCGGGAGTCCAGTATGCTTGTTTCCATTTAACTTTTCAAGGATAAGTTATAAAGAGGCATTAGTTTGGGCTGTTAAATAATTTATATTGTATCGAGATATTTTTAAAAGTAAATTGGTTACATTCTATCGACATACAAAGCTTAGACAATCTTATTGATATATAACGTGACCTTACGCTTTGGAAAAATAATGAAAACCTTTGACACTACTTCTCAGAAATGGTGTTAAGTTATTATATTTCTGATTAGAAGATAAAAACGACAATCGACAACAAATACTAACATACTGTATCAATAATCAAGACAATGATAACATGAGTGGAGTGACACATTAAGTTACATAACACATATATGTCAATGCCAAACATTTTTTTTTCCTTTAGTTGATGGCTTCGTGCGATTAGCACATTTAGCCAGTGTCAAAGTATTTTTTCTTACAAATAATACATAAATATACAATATTTCCTTCCAGTATGATGATGATGAATGGTAATAGAAATGAGATGTGAGAAATTATATACCCCCAACCCCTCGATTATCTCAGTAAACAGTGGGGCTTTACGAATTCCTCGGGCAGACTTCTTGAGAGAATTTGAAAAGTGAAGTTGCACTGTTTTGTTACTTTTGCCAACACTCATGCGCACTTACGAACACTTAACGGGTAATAATCCACCATTATTTCACATTAATGTTCGACATAACACAAATTTTAGAAAATAAAACAGAACCGCAGACCGCTCTTCACTTTCCCGCCAAGAAGTCCTGCCAAACATATAAATTTAAATTTAATAGAATATTTTCTTAAACAAGTACAAAATTGCTATGCCAAAAGCGTTTTCACAAACAAAGACTTGGTGGTTCCTAAGACAATTAATCTGTATCTGTTATGACTTCCTCATACTGTCCTAGTTACAAAAAAAACAGCCTGTATATTGTTCTAGGTTTTACACGCAGTTAGAGATAGAATAGCCAGTTCCTTAAAAAAGCACTTCCACCTTCAGCCTTCTTTCCATCATCACCTAACATCAGATAAAGGCCCGATGCTTACGCGTATAAAAACAAATGACAAACAAAAGACGATTATATTAAAATAAAACTTTGAAATAAAAAACTTTTTACTTCAAATAGTCATTAAATTGTCTGGAAGCAGCCTGCTGCGGGATCTAAACACACTCCGGTCTGTCATTACATTGGCAGCAGACATAATTCCAGTTTTCATAATGTTAATTTCCCAAGAGCATTCGATCCAGTGACTCCATCAATCTTAGTCAGAATGTAACCTTTTAATAACCACGCTTTAAATCTTAAAAGACGCCTTTAAGTATTTTATTGAGTCACTCATAAGGTCCCAATTGGAGTGACAAAATTCAGAATGGTCCTAGTAACATATTTGGCCAGAATTTTTAAGATGATCTAAGTAATATTTGTAGGTAATTAGAATTAGAGAATCATACACCAATTGTCGATTGATTCTTTTTTCGCCACATTCCTTTTTGGACATATTCCGTTTTCGGCACATTCTTGTTTCGGCACATTCCGTTTTCGGCATAAATCATTATATACAACAAAGGAAATCAATCCTAGGTATAGTTATTTTTATTTTCAAAACATAAGTATATACTTATATATATAAATAGCTTGCAAGAAAGAAACACAAAAAAATATTTGCCAACTACAAATACCTCATCGAATAAATATTGCTTGTAGTAATATTTTACAGATGTAGTAAATAAGCTGGATACCAAGACATCATTTCACGCAAAATGTAGATTCATTGATCAGATGAAACACGTTTACGTCGAAAAAAAGATATGGAAAAATTTTATCAGAAGCGGGCAGTTGTAGATGATTTTGTAAATAAAAAAAAATGTAATGGAATGTTTAAATAGGCTTTGCCAACTTTTTTTTACCTACTTCCCATTCAGTTTACTACGTTTATTTTTTTGCTGTGGAGAAGAATGGGCGCATGAAACTTGCAACGTTATTTCATACATCATACATCATCACATTACCAGCTCACTTTATGTCCCCACTGCTGGGGCACGAGCCTTCTCTATGGGTGGATAGGAAGAACGGGCTAACCACCAGTGCGGATTGGTGGTTTATGGCTAGTAAATTAATTATGACATAACTAGGCTAGTAAAATAATAATCATCATCACCATCAGCATCATTGAGATGATAAATTTTTGGGTACCCATCCAATGACCGGCATTTGCGAAAGTTGCTTAACCTCAGCACTCGCAGACCGGGCGCGTTAACCACTGCGCCATCGAGCTCCTCAACTAATCCACCTAAAATAATTATAATCGTAATTATTTTAAATGTCAAATCAAATACTGGAAATCGGAACACCGAAAAACGTCTTTTTACTTACCAATTTAACCCTATTCTTGGCATAGTAAATAATTTGAGGCACCTAACTTACAAAACATATCTGAATATTCCTAAGAACAATTTTATACAAAAAATACATAACTCCACAAAAAAAACCCACACTGCCATGTATATGGCTTTAACTGTGAAGAAGTAAGAGTGCAAAAAAGCGGCACAACTTGACAATAAAGTAAAACTACATTTAATAGATAAAGATTATTTTATTATGCAAGGAGGAGAGGCAACAAGGAATCCAATCGTTATTCACAAAGCGAAATTAGGTTACAACCGTCTCATTAGGAAGGTACGTTTTAAGTTCCAACAGAAAGAACTAACCAAACGTAAAGAGGAACTCATTTCCCCCAAAAGAGATTCTCTTGGAAATAAGCAAATCAGCCTTCTCAGAGTAAGGTGGACAAATTAAATCAATGTTTTAATTTGACGTCTCTGACGATCCAATTTGAATAATCGAATTGCCCCGTTCTTTTGGCCCTAACGAGATTGGTGGCTATTTAATAAAAATTCAAATATTCATTGAGTTGAATTAATTGCTTTGTCATACAACTTTTCAATGCGGTTTGCGAATCTTCGGAAAGTATGTTCGGTCGGAGCTACCCGCCAAAACGGATTAAGTCGATTACGTGATTGTCGATTGTTCTTTCAACGATTGGGCTATCGGGTTTATCAATAAAGCATTGAAATATTATTTACATTTTTGGCAGCTGCATAATATTCTTCATATTTATAATTGTCCACAGCATAGCATAGCTTAGTATTTAGCCTGTAATACGTGGTGTGATGTCGACCATCGTAGATCTAGCAAAATTTCAGGTTGAATAGAAGTGATAACTTAAGATTTAAAGTGGGTAAATTAATGAAGAATTTAATAAATAAAAATAAATAAATAAATCTGAATAAATAAAAATTAGAGTAATTATTAACGGGATTCTTACCGATGTTCAATAATATCACAAATAATAAACATTTATTATTTGTGATATTATTGAACATCTGATCCAGTCGGGTCCTAATCACTGGATTGAGTTTTACAACCCTCAGATAATTTCGACAGAACGCCACTACGTATACCTAGATTGGTGAGAGAAGCGAATGAAATTACGAAATACAAAAATTACAATCGTGAAGATGGATTCAAACTTTGTGTCTGGAATCCAGTGATTAGTTACAAACCTCAAACACAACAAAAAACATGGTAATAATCCCGTTAATAATTACTCTATTGCAAGTGATCATGACAGTTAAAATAGTTAAAAATAAAAAATAAATAAACAAATAATAAATAAATACTTAAATAACGTTTTTTTATTATATTTATTAAATTAACTAACAAAATAAAAAATAAAACGCGTGCTGATTCTTGGTTTCGCAACCGTCTTTGGTCGTTTTCTACCTGGGGAGCCGTATAATTATGCTCATTAGCCGACTCAATTACTTAAAAAACTTTTTAACAATTCTTGAGTTTGTTACGCAACCTTAAAAACTGCTAAAGATTTAATGCTTCACAAAAAGATATAATAATTTATACAAATATAATTTATATATTTATTGTTAATACTGTGAACAAATTGTGTGAATTATATTGCTTAGGTAACATTTAAACAACAGTATACTCATTGTTATATTAGTATTTTAAGCCAAGCCAAGCCAAGTCAAGGCTATTTTAGCCACAACAAAAATAAACTTTATTACAATATATTTTCGTTACATACCCTCAAACAAACGAGTAATAAAAAGGACGAAACAAAATATGATTATGTTTATAACACATCAATTTCCCTTGAAAACTTCAACAAAGCGTCAAGCCAATTCCAGTCGGCTTCGGCATGTAGATGGATCGTAGCATAGTATAACCAGAGGATAGTAGGTCGTCTCCCCGGTTCATGAAAATATTTAACATTCTTTAAAACCTTGTTATCATTATGTACGTAGAGTCAAATAATTTAAAAACTCCATCGAACTAACAGTGGTAATACAGTTTACAATTCACAAGTTTTTTTATTGGGCTTACGTTTTCGTAAGTTAATCATTTAAGCTAAGCATAAGCGTAAGTTAAGTAATTTGTTTGTAGTTAAGTATGCTCTAAGGCCTGTTAAACTGCGCGTGCATTTAGGCACTGTCCTAAAGAGTTAACTTACCATCCAGGTTGTACTATGATCGCGGTAAACGATTTTCGATTATATGCGGGCCCTATCTCACATACGTCTCGTGGAGGAAGATAGATGGCGGAGACATTGCTTATCTGACGGTTTTACGCTATATCGGACCCTTTAAAAATGCACACGAGTGTATAGGCCTGTTTTGCGGTGGCTTCTTTTCAGGAATCATGTTTTGCAGACGCTGAATTGGTTGTGTTTATTTATATGTATTCCTTACGAGTAAGCACTTGGCCTTTATCTCACCTGATGTTAAGTGACGATAAGGCCGAAGGTGGAAGTGACCTGTACCCGGAATCCCTACCCACTGTGCTAAAAATAGTGGGGAAAGGAGTTCAATAAACAACGTTCGCTTCTAACTTAAAAATGTATTAACAGCAGTACGATAAAAATATAGATAACGAAGATATGAGCTAATTGGCCACGTGCGAGTCAATATTATATTACTCGTATTTTGCAAAGGGTTCTGTAGCCTTTAAGTAACACATATCTATTAATTGTACTTCAGGTTAAGTTAATAATAGTAATGTTACATACCGGCTGAACAGTTTTACTTTATTTCTTTGATTGGAACAATACATTGAATAGGCCTTTTCGGATTTTTTTTCTATAGGTAAATGAATAAGTAAAAAAGAAACTATAAAAAAGAGGCCGTGATGATTATATGTGATATCCCTTACACGTCTTCGAGGGAAGATAGATTGCTTGGTCGCGGCTTATCTGATGGTTCACGCAATACAGGGTTTTAAAAAACTGGTCAAGTGTGAGTTGCACTCACAACTTTATGAGGTTTTCTAGAAAGTTCTACCACTGAAAAACTTATAAACGGATGACAACCTTACACAATCGCTCAAGCATATGGATATTGCATATGTACACAAATTTATATATACGTAAACAATAACTCGTGGGTTCGATACCCACGACCTTTAGATAACCGTTCCGGTTGTAACTACAAATAGCATTGTGATTGCAAAATTAAAAATAATAAAAATAGACATTTTTTTTTATTTTGCTTTTTCTAGGGTTTCGCACCTCAAAAGGAAAAAACTCAAAAGCTTAAACAGATTTTAAATTATTTTTGTGATGTATAGTTTTCGATTTATGACGAAGAATGAAAAAAGAATTACAAATTTGTACGGATCCCTCGGTGGGCGAGTCCGACTCAAGTGCGAGTCGAACTTTACCGGTTTTTATAATTCTTATATAAACATGTGATACATTTTTAAGGGGCAGGAATACTGTCTTCCATAACTCAGGCAACTGCAAATTTTATTACACAGGAAAGTGAAAACCAAATTGTAACATTAATGTGATCTTTAATAAACAAAATAATTTTAAAAATCGAGCGATCCTGACAGTTTTAACATATTCTGAAAAAAATGGGTCAGGTATTACATCATTTTATAACTGCGCTTTCCCGACTTCCTGTCACACTGCTACACCTACTTCCGTCAAATTTTACGAAATCACTCCTAATTGTATATATAAAAATCGAGCGGAAAGATGTTATACATAAAAAAGCTACACTTTCATAAAGTATTACTTTAAGCCTTTAAGTCTAAACTGCACAGTCATCTATTGCATCAGTCACGTACTAGTAACATGTTTTAGGTTTTTATTGTTGGTGTTATATGTATGTGTATTTATTATTTATATATTATATTTATATTTATATATTATTATTATGTATGTCTTTTTATGTACTGGTATACGAGTATGTTTCTTTTGTATTCTACTGTATTTGCGCACTTCCTCTATCTCCCTCTTTTGTTCCTAAACCAACGGTTGTCTGGAAGAGATCGCTTAAAGCGATAAGACCGCTTTTGCCCATGCTAGCTTTAAGATTTTTTGTATGTAACTGTTTTTGGTTTTAATTTGTGTGAGCAATAAAGTATTAATCTATCTATGTATCTACTATATTAAGCCATGGACTAATAATATTAAGCAATGCTATTTCTTGCATCCGTTCTTCTCCACAGATAAAAACACGTCCTGAATGTATTGTAGGCAAAATATTTTTGTAACGATTCGAAATATACTTATTTAGTAAGTTAACTTGAATAAAGATTGATTTCATTTTATGTAACTGTAATTTCCAACCACAAAGGATATGTTTAAGTATGTTTGTATCAGCCAATTTCCTAAGTCTGCTGCTGACATCTCGACGGGAGAGTCAAATCTAGAATTTTCTTGTACTTTGTTAAAAATATATATTGACGTAGTTATTATAATTATCAAAGTTGAATAATTGGGGATCGAATATTTAAAAAATGTAAGCTTCAGTGCAGCAATTAGCACTTGAAAATAAAAAGTAAAAAATTTGGGATCGCCTTGGTGGCAGTGAGGCGGGAGCTTTTGGTTCGGAATCCTGAGGTACAATAATATTTTTTTTTTCCTTGATTCTTTTTCCGTTATCCATATTCACATGCCATGCGTTGGTAAAATAGACGAATTATATATAAACTATCATCATTGCACCTAGTCTATTTTCAGTGAATAAATAATTTGATTTGATTTGATTTGAATACCCAGGTCGGGCCTGCTTGTTTCGGATCTTTCAATGTACAGACGTGGGCTTTTACTCCGGTTAGATGACTTGGATAAAAGTCAGCCTATTACTATTTAGGAATAGTGTAGGTTTCTAGTAGTTTAAATTTGGTAGTCGTAAGCACTTTTTTATTGGTTTTTTTTAATTTATTATCTTCTTATTTACTTCTTGCATCCAACCCGAGCATCTAATAGTCGTTTAGCTACAAACGCTTATTAGTAGTTTTTAATTCCACATATTTTTTTAATTCTGTGCCCATCCTTTATGGGAACAAATGAACGTTTCTCAATAGAATTCTAAGTTCTGTAATTCAACTGTTAGAGAATTTATACATATTTTGTTAAATGCATTACGAAATACGTTGCCAAAAACAAAAAAAATTAAAAGGAGTTCGGTCTTTATCCATACTGCGGGTGACTGAGACAGAATACTAATGGCGGTTGTCGCCGGCACGGGTGCCATAAAGTCGACGAACTCACAGACGTTCGCGGTGCGTCGCCCTCCAGTGCATCAGACAGGAGTCTCTAGCGCAGATTAATACAACTGAAATTAAACCATATTAAGGTAAAACCTTCATTGAGAATTAGTAGAGTCTGCGGTGACAGCGCATCAAAGTGCACTGCCCCTGTGGTCTAGAGGTTAAGACCACCGGTTACAGTGCCAGAGTTACTGGGTTCGATTCCCAACGGGAGTTACATGTTTGTATACTCGGTTTGGTTGGTGGTAGGGCTTATTTGTCCACCTACCGCCATCTTATTTAAATTTAGCCATAACATCAATGTTTGTAGCATTGTTATGTTCCGGCAGCTAAATATAAGACAGCAAATGCCTCAGAAGTTGAGAATTTCGGGTGAAAAGCGCTTCCATCATTGGCATTATCATTACTTAACATCAGGTGAGATGAAGGCAACTGCGCTTAATATACATAAGAGACTCGTTGAACAAGAGTACTAAGACCCGGTTAACACGCGCTTTTTCCAAGTACTTACAGCCATGTGCCTGTGCGCTTATCCTCATCCCAACGACCCGTTTAACCCGAGCCGAGGTCCTAGCCTTTAGAGCGGTCCTTCGATTCCAATCAAAGCTCTTTGGAGAATCTAGTAGGGGACGATATGAGAGTGACAGCAACTAACAATATCCCAGACATATCAGGAGCCTTACTCCTTACTACCTTACTACCTTAGGAGGATCTTAAAAGCAGTATTGTAACAGTTATTTAACTACGGGAAAGAGGCGTGATTATATGTATGTATGTATGTAACAGTTTCGTTGCGGTTGTGAAATCGAGGCGCGTGTAGCGACGTCTATACACGCGTCACGTTTTCACAACTGCAATCATTCATCACATTACAGTAATATTACTTTAGGAGCACATGGTAGAGGCTAAGATGGGTGACCAAGTACAATTGTCTAGCTCGTTCGTAACGCGCAAGGAACCTTGAGCCGTTGCTTTCGGCCGTTTCTTCGTCAGAAGATCATCGATGTCATCGATGTCAATCGATGAGGGTTGTTAACCAAAATTATCTTTTGCAATGCATGCATTATTGTCGTACTACTGAGGAACTAACTACCTATCTATTACTTACTACTACTAACTATCTATCTAACTATTATCTACTGAAAATCCGTCACTCTAAGACCCTTTCCGCCTTTAAGTCTAAACTGCATAGTCATCTATTGCATCAGTCACGTGCTAGTAACATGTTTTAGGTTTTTATTGTTGGTGTTATATGTATGTATGTATATATGTATGTATGTATGTGTATTTATTATTTATATATTATATTTATATTTATATATTATTATTATGTATGTCTTTTTATGTACTGGTATTCAAGTATGTTTCTATTGTATTCTACTGTATTAGCGCACTTCCTCTATCTCCCTCTTGGGTTCCTAAACCAAAGGTTGTCTGGAAGAGATCGCTTAAAGCGATAAGACCGCCTTTGCCCATGCTAGCTTTAAGATTTTATGTATGTACCTGTTTTTTGTTTTAATTTGTGTGAGCATTAAAGTATTTATCTATCTATCTACTGAGGAGCTACTTCCTGAAACCTAGATCCAAGTCACCTACGGCCTTAACATCACTTAATATCATGTCAGATAAAATACAGAAAAAGTTAAAAAACATAGATAAAGGTTTCGTAAATGATATCATGTTCGTTGCTATCCGTCATTCGACTAACTTTGTAACGATTCGTTCGAAATAAAGGAACATTATCCGATTAGAACCAACGTTCGTGCTCGTTCGTTACGCTTAGGTACAGTAGCATTTTATTTTGCAAACAATTAGTGTAATGAGAATGCCAAAAGGTTACTACGGTCGGACGGAGCGCCGGCAACAAAGGTTTTATTTAAAATAAAACACAATTAGATAAAAGTGATTCTCTTGAAAAAGTGAATGTTATTTTTTATTAGTCATAATCATTTTTGACGGTATATTGCAAAAAGGTTTTGTTGTATTTCCGTTATCGAAACTCATTACGAGTATATTGGAGCTTTGTGGTGCTTTAGTTTGCCACGACAGTTGAGTTCAGTAATCAGTAGTTAGAGCATTTTTGTTCTCACATTAATATGAAGTTATAGATGAAGCAACTCGCGTGTTAGCAGTGTGAGGACACGGTGCCTCGGAGGCGGAGTGGCAGTGCGCTCAGCCCGATACCCGAAGGTCCTGGGTTCAATTCCCAGTTCGGACAAAGTGTGTTTGCAGGTTTGTGATTAGCAACCCGCATATTTTGGTAAGCATGGTGATCAAGCCAATACCGACCAATTGTAGCGATGGCTTCATTTCAATGTTTCAGCTGTGGGATAGCAAGTATTTACATGAGCTACGAAGGTACTAAGATGAGGAAGGCTAGTGCGCACAATTCTGCTCCAAGCTGTGCGAATACAGCTTGGAGCCCGTACCGGTTAACGAAGTTATAACATGTATACGTGACCAAACTTGCTTACTAGTAGTTTGGTCATCTACAAAATTTTAAGAGCAGTCAACTGAAAAACGATTTGAGTGTAGATTCGCATCTACACTCAGATCGTTTTTGTAGATGACCAAACTACTAGTAAGCAATTGAAATGAAACAACTTTTACGGATCTACTCGCGTTTATTTTACACATTAGTTTTAATTAATGTTTATCCTGACGTTTCAAATCCTTTGCAGGGTCCGTGGTCACAGGGAGACTGAAGTGTTGGTCGTCTCATACTTAGTTAGTAGCTTGTATACCCTCATTTAAATTAATCAGGTGCATTCCGTTTTACGCAGAAAGAGCTTACAGTATCTTTTGGTCTGGCAGTATGGTGTTGGGGCTGGGATTTAATATTCTGTATGATGGGATCCCAGGCTGGTGGTAGATTCCAACCATCTTCTCTATTAAAATTAGGATGTTTTTTAATTTCAATAGCCTCGCGTATCATCCTAGGGATGAATCGTTATTCTCTGGCGAGTATTTGTGGTTTATCAAATCTGATGTAATGGTTGGGCCCCTCAAGGGAATGTTCAACACGAACATTAATTAAAACTAATGTGTAAAATAAACGCGAGTAGATCCGTAAAAGTTGTTTCATTTCAATGTGTAGTGTTCGCGTAAACTTTAGAAAACAATACTACTAGTAAGCAAGTTTGGTCACGTATACATGTTATAACATCGTTAACCGGTACGGGCCGGATGGTGCAAAATTAGTGAAACATCTAGAACGCGCGCGGAAAAAGTGTGAATGTCTAAAGGAGTCGCTGTCTTTCTTAACGAAATGTCGCGACGTAAACTTAATTCCAGTGTGTGTGCGGATAAAACCTCGCATAGCCATTTAAGGTTTCGAGAGTGTTCTGCGAAACGCGAGTGTAAAACTTTTGCGTAAATTAATATCGCAAAAAACGACTAAGGAAGAGGGTAGATCGTTTTGTCTGCTCATAAAAAACAAACCCGCATTAACTTCAGTAATTCCGTGATCATGGCGCATGCAACTGTGTCGAAATATCGGATACTCACAAACAACAAACATGGTAAGAATCCCGTTAATAATTACTCCATTGCAAACGACCATGATAGTTTAAATAGTTATATGTTATAACATGATTCACATTTCATATACACACCCATTTATGAACGCTGTAACCGAACGTCAGAACCGTGCAACCGATATTAGACACACGTCAACAAAATAAGAGGAAACATCACAGTTCCTGACAACGGTGCTCCGCCGGGACAGAAACTCAGAGTTACGCAAAACAACAAATGGACGGATACATTTCATATGGGAGTAATGATAATACTCAAGAAGACGATCTTGTGAATGAGATGATAATATATTCACGATACACTTAGAATGGTCATCAACTATATTGCAATCGTAAAACCAAGCTATTTCTGAAGCTATATAGATATATAAAACTCAGATATTATTATATATATTTGGATATGAAATAGAAGATGTAAGAGAGAGATAAGGCAAAAGTACATGTTAAGACAGGTAATGCCTGTTCGCATTTCCTGTCTTAACATGTTCGTCCTTAGGCCAAATCCTGCTTACCAACAGGCTGGTTGGTGCAGAAACTTAACCTGTATGCATAAAAAATTCTTTACAAAATTGAGCTGTTGAGATTAAGTTGTCAAAAATATTAAATTTTACTCTTGAAAAAAAAAACTTACAAAATAAATTCAGGTTAAGTATGAGATTAATTTGGTATAGAGACAAATAAAAGGCGATAGGCTTAGGCGATATAAAATTAAGTGAACTTAAGTTCTCAGTGTTCTTCAAAGAGAAAAGTGAAAGTTAATTTAATTAGATTTCAGCAGTAAATCTAAAAACTTTAAAGAGCTTTTTTATTAATTCAATATACTTTTTTTTGCATTTCAAAAGACGAGTATTACTTAAGTAAGGTACTTATGTAATGCTCGTATTTTAGAATAGAAGTACCTACGCAATTTATAGATAACAAATGAGTGGGAATGGTTCTTTTCAAAGGCAAATATAGACTAGTAACTCGTTTTAATCTTAATAATTTGTATATGTTGTGAATTACAGTCGAATTTCGAACACTGGGCGACCACTAGTTTTTTTTCTCTCACTTACAATGCTAGTCAAAAGGACGTTTCCATTTTCGTCTTGAATTTGCCAGTGCAACATCTTGTTAGATGTTGTGGCCAGCGCACAGAGGCATAAGTCCAAAATTAAACCCTCATTCAGAACGCTGCAGGATATGAGACATGCATATTTGTTTTTCTTTCCCAACATTCCATCCTTGCGCTTGGCCAAACGGCATGTATACAGAGAAGTTTGTTGGCGGGGAAAACATAAAAATAACCTCCAACTTTTTCTCAAAGACCGCAAAGTTTTTCCGACGAGTTGGGAAGCAACGCCGTTTACACGGAATATGTATGTGCTTTTTAGACGACAATCTATTATTCGTTGCTGAGAAAAGGGTAAAATCTAGAATTTATATATCTTACTAAGTACTTACGTATGCAGTAGTGTTTAGAAAATTTATTTAGACGAGCCTTTGTCATTTCTTTAATTTGACGACTAATTATATCCCTAACTCTAAGTAATATTTTCTCATTCAAAACTCAATTAAAGAAGCAATTATTTCCATAAGAATTTGTCGAAAATTGTAATAAATATAGCTCCATTATTTTCCGTTATCCAACCGCGCCCCTCGACCTTCGGCGGGCGTGTGTTCCGGCAGCCTTCACAGCTTTTTTTAAGGCTAAAGGCGACCCCCAGGTTGTTTTACCGGGTCTGTCTTAATCCTTTTTTAGAAAAAGGACAAGGCAATCCCCGGATCCAAGGAATCTGCGAGCAGATTTTTTCCTGGGTAAACAAAAAAAAAAAAAAATCCGTTATTATTTAACGTATTTAACCCATCCTTATAATTAAAGTATTAGCTTATGTATGGGTTTACATGACAATTTGGTAAACAGAGGTGAAAACTTCTAAGATTGATGAAGCAATGTTGACTAAAAAACATAAGCATCAAGCACTGAAAAATTTCGACGGGTGAAAGCCAGACCTCGGTAGCCAAGTGGTTAAGGCAGCCGCCCGGAATGCGGAAGGTGCGTGGTTCGATTCCCGCCTGAGGTTGTCGTCTTTTTTCAGTGTTTAAATTTTAAATAGGGTATTCATAAAATATTTCTTGATTTGTAGGTAAGTAAAATGGTGGTTTCCGCTTTCAAATTGATTGTTCATAATTAATAATGCCATTTCAAATATTAAACTGACTTCAAAAATTAATAATTTTTTAAAAAAATCAAAAAATTAATTAAAATCATTTAAAATTAAATGTCTTTAAAGTCTTAGTACAAAAGTGCTACTAAACCGTTTAAAAAAAGAAATCTTTACCCGTATAATCACTACACCGCCGCCATCGAGCTTATTTGTTTTACCCTTTTTCCAAACAGCCTGTATAGCTTACATAGCAGCACTTATCCAGCACTTAATTGTCCAAAGTCCACTACTCAAGCTGTTGTTACCATTAATCATTTTCAAAACAGAAGGACGCCTGCCAAATGATGGTAGCTATTCGCACGGGTGCGAATGAAGCTTCATAAATTACTTGGCCCTTAAAATTTCATATATATTGTCATAGTGAATGATTAGTTGGTGCTCGACTGTGATCGACACACCTGTTGTGTGGATCAGTGATTAGTTTCTGTCAAAGATTTGACGTGGAATATGATAATTAATCTTCACTGTTTAATATTTACGGTTCGGTGGCTAAGTGGCAAAGGGTTCGACCGATATCCGAAGGTCCTGGGTTCAATTCCCGAGTCGGGCAAAGTTTGTTTCGAATTTTTCGATTCATAGCCCGGGTTTGTGATACCAACCCGCATTTGGCAAGCGTGGTGATTTTGCCATTATTGACTTCAATGATGAAGGTCTTTGCCCAGCAGTGGGACAGTTAAATATCATTTATTTTATCCCTTTTCTTTAACAACGTTACTGTAGGTGACCTTCCTACGACCTTCCTCATTACTGTTATGTTATGTTATGTATACCTACACTATTATATATATACAGGTTGTGGTTTTGAACAGTCGCCATATTGTACACAAGTGTAGAACAAATACTTATAATTTAAATAAAAATATTAAAAAAAAATATTACCTATTGGTTGGTGTCCTATATCTTTCGTAACATCTCACGTTTCTATTCGAAATTCACATGTACTACTCCGAGGTCAACGACCGTTAACGTAAACAAACATTGCTGTCGTGGCTATTTAACGCTACTACATCCTAGAAACTAAATAGGTACCTACGTTATTTAGTCTAGGTATGAATGTTACTTAGCCACTTCCTATTAAAAGTTTCTTGGTTCGATTCCCAGTTACTCGACAGAATTACTCGATTCAGAAAAAAATAAACTACGTACCTATGCTATTAGTATGTAGGTATGGAAATTAAATGAAATGAAAATGTGCTTAAGCAAAACTTTGACTTACCTATGTTACTCGTAACAAGTGTTCAAAATGTGCCCCATTACGAGCGATACACAAAGCAGCACGACGCCGAGAATTGTCTTTTAATTGGTTGAGAACGTAAATGTTTTCTCTCACCGTTTCAAAAGCGGACACCACTCGCGTACGCAATTGCACTACACTTGTAACCTCCTCAGAATACACTAGCCTTTTTACATCACCCCACAAATAAAAATCTAGCGGTGTTAGGTCCGGGGAGCGAGGAGGCCAAGACACTGGACCGCCACGTCCCACCCACTGCGATCCAAATGTATCGTTTAGGTAGCTGCGCACTACTTGTCCATAATGTGGTGGAGCACCATCCTGCTGGTAGAAGAGGTCTCTGTGGAATGCCAGTGGAATGTCCATCAACAGCTCATCTACAACGTGGTGCAGCAGATCTAGGTAGGTAAGGCTGTTGAGATGACCTTCAATGAAATAAGGCCCCAGTAAATAAGGGCCAATAATACCAGCCCAAACATTTAGGCTGAAACGTCTTTGGAAGGAGTCTTTTTTTGTGACATGAGGGTTCTGTTCTCTGTGTGCCCACCAATGCTCATTATGCACGTTGTAGACGCCGACCCTTGTGAACTGCGCCTCGTCAGTCCACAGAATATTAACGTGCTGATGTTCGAGGAGCCACGTACAAAACTCGACTCGGCTGGACTGGTCAGTGGGAAGCAAATCCTGAACTCGTCGAAAATGGAATGGGTGCTGCTGGTTCTTCTTCAACAAGCGCCAAACGATGGTGTGATCAAGGCCAAAGTGCCGCCCAGCATCACGTGTACTGGCGCGTGGCTCGTCGTCGAAGAACTGCAAGATCTGCTCCTGTAAGTCGACGGGCAGGCCCACGTTGCCTCGACCACTGGCGTGCGCTGGGATACTGAACTGCCCGTAATCCAGTAGGCGTTGTGTAGCAGCCAGCATCGTCGTTCGTGACGGCGTTGGTCGGTCTGGCCACCTCTCCGCGAACATCTGCACTGCACCCCTCAAGCTGTTACCGGCGAGGGCATACATCCGCACCATTTCAACGTAGTCGTGATTAGAATAACGCGACATCGTACCTACGTTTGAAAGCGGCCCGGATTTTTTTTGTCAAACGTGTGCGCGCGCTCGCGGTTAGCGGGAGACTGAGCGAGCGGCGACCGTTGAATCGTCGTCGGTTCCCGCTTTGAGCGGGTGGTTGCTAGCCGACAAAAGCCGGCGCAAGCGGCGGCATTTGTAGGCATTTGTTTTGCGCACCTAGCGCAGAGCCAAAGTAGTAGCACAGCGTAGTATATTCAAAAGAATGACATGCAACAGAAACAAAATCTTTTTCGTATTTTTTTTTACGTATTTTTTTTTAATGGATTTATTATCAGTTACATTAACATAATCGCCTCCTTAAATTTGGCAACTGTTCAAAACCACAACCTGTATATGTTACATTAAATATTTACACAAAATTACATTAACAATATTCAACAACATTACAATAATATGCACACAAAATAACAATAATAATATTTACAAATCTATTTACATATTAACAATAATTACACTATAATTCTAAATTCATATCAGCTCGTCGATGCAATATATCGCTTAGTCAATAATACCGCGCGTCGTGGTGAATTGAGAACGCGCAAATCACCGCGCGCACATAACGGTCATTGTCCGTTATGTATTTACATAGCAGACGGCCGGGCGCCGCCTGCGCACGTACGCCAGTCGAGACACTATCACGACGCGGAGCGCACGCTGCTTTACTGCTCGCTTACCGACCTCGCTTTGCCCTTGCTATTATTTACGCTGACCTGTTATTTGTTTTGGCTTATATACTTCTTTTCTGTGACTTCTAACTTTCTTCTTCTGAACTATAAACTGTGTCTGTGCTTGTGCTTTGTGGAAATCCTATTCACCTTCTATGTATTGTGACTTTATGTATTTGTGTTAGTGGACAATATACTGATACAACCGTAAGTTGGACTGTTCCTTTCTTTTACTACCTACTACTGACACCACTAAACTGGTGACCCCGTTTTGAACATGAGTAGGGATTATGCAGACGCACATAGCCGCTCCCCGAGTCGGCGCGGGTCCGTTGACTCAGACGAGAAAAATGCCGGACCTAGTGCTCATGACCGTACTGAAGTATTTAAAGTCGGCGTTCGTGTTCCACCGTTCTGGCCCGAAGAGCCAGAAATATGGTTTGCCCAGGTCGAGGGTCAGTTTGCCATATCAGGAATAACCAGCGACTTGACGAAGTTCAATTATGTTATTAGTCAGCTGGATAACAAGTTCTCAAGAGAAGTGAAGGATGTAATAATAAGTCCACCGGCAACGGATAAATATGGCAAACTGAAGGCGTAATTAATCAAGAGGTTGTCAGCATCTAATGAGAAAAAGCTCCAACAACTCCTGATGCATGAAGAGCTCGGAGATCGCAAGCCATCACAGTTCTTGCGACACCTCAAGGGCCTTGCAGGTGTAGTTGTCACAGATGACTTTTTGAAGACGATTTGGACCAGCCGTCTCCCTCATGGTATCCAGACTGTGCTCGCTGGTCAACCATCTTCCAGCACCATTGATGACCTGGCGGACTTAGCAGATCGCGTCCGTGGTCTCGCCTCATCAACACCCAGAGTGGCCGCAGTCAGTGAAGCCGTGCCCGGTTCTGTCCTTGACGAGCTCAGGAAAGACATCGCGGAGCTTAGGAGGCAGATGCAGAATCTCGCATCTTCAGACAGAAGCAGCAGACATCGCCACCAGTCATCGCGTCGTCTCAGGAGCAGATCTTCCTCGAGGCAGCGGTCGAACTCTAACTACCGCAAGTTCCCGCTGTGTTGGTATCACGGCAATTTTGGTGACAAGGCCACTAAATGCAACCAGCCATGTGACTTCCAGTCGGGAAACGCCGGGGGCAATCGTTAATGGCGACTGAACATTGCCCATCTGCCGGTCGCCTCTTCGTGACTGATCGATCGTCGAAGACGCAGTTTCTGGTCGATACCGGAAGCGACCTCTGTGTCTTTACACGGTCATCGCTGCGAGATCGTCGAGCCAGGAGCAACTTCGAGCTTTCGGCGGCCAACGGCACCAACATCGCAACATATGGTTATGTACATTTAGATTTAGATTTAAGTTTACGTAGAGTTTATGCTTGGCGCTTTGTAGTGGCTGATGTGACAAAGCCAATTATAGGTGTAGATTTTCTGAATTTTTATAATCTTGTTGTAGATTGTCGCAATAAGAAATTAATAGATAACACTACATCTGTATCTGCTTTAGCTTCTTTTGCTTCATGTATAAATGTGTACTCCGTTAAAGTCTCAACTGGCGCTACCCGGTATCACAGAATTTTGGATGAGTTTCCTCAAATTACTCGACCAGCTGGTACACATCGCGACATTCCTCCACATAACACAGTACATCATATCCGTACCACACCCGGTCCCCCCGTTTATAGTCCTCCCCGCCGTCTAGCACCTGATAAGTTGAAGATCGCCCGTCAAGAGTTCCAGTCAATGCTATCTGATGGTACAGCCCGCCCTTCGGAGAGTCCTTGGGCATCTCCATTACACCTTGCTCCGAAAAAGGACAATGGCTGGCGTCCTTGTGGCGATTACAGGATGCTCAACGCGCGGACTGTGCCCGACCGGTACCCCATAAGGCACCTTCATGACTTTGCTCATAGCATATCTGGCTGCAAAGTCTTTAGTACGATTGACCTTGTGAAGGCTTTTAACCAGGTACCAGTTAATCCAGAGGACATACCGAAGACGGCGATCACTACACCCTTTGGAGCGTTCGAATTTCCATACATGACCTTTGGTTTAAGGAACGCGGGACAAACGTTTCAAAGGTTAATGGATGAAGTGACCCGGGGCCTAGATTTCGTATACTGTTACTTGGACGATTTTCTAGCCTTTTCTAGAACGGAGAGTGAGCATCAGGAAATACCACTAAATTACTATTGTTACGATTTTATGCCTATTATAGAAGAATACTTTCCATTACACTCGATTGTTTTTTGTTTGATAACTTCAAAGTTCAATATTTTAACAAGCCGATAACGAAATTCATAAAAAAATTCAATGCAAATTAAAACAAGAAGATAGGCCAGAAGATCTTGCAAGATAACCCCTTTTTGTTAATGAAATATAAAAAAGCAGTTCTCTTACACGCATCTTTGGAACAGACAAGACGTCCAGCCAACGCACTAGTTCTATAATTTACTATTATTTTAAAAGCAATCCATTAAAGTTCTGTCCCGCTAAGCTAGTATGTTGTTACTAGGTAATTTTGAAAGTGTAATAAGTTAAAAGCTTCCTTTAAAATAAAGTTCGCCGCTTTTATAATAGAACTGAGAGCGGGAGCAGAGCAACCATGCAATTTTTTATACTGTGTGTTATCTTAGAATCGGGCTCGTATTTTATTTTCGTATCAGTGTCATTGTTGTGTTGCCATTTGAGTTTTGCAAATATCTATGCAATGAAAATTATATAATATTAAGATTATTTATGCGGAAAATTGTAGTTGAACCAAATTTTAATATTGTTTTCTAAAGATTACGCAAAAAAAAATTCAAAATTCAAAAATCATTTATTCAGTTTAGGCTACAAGGTGCTCTTGTGAATGTCACTATGCCATCGGTTCGTAAGTCTACTCTGGGCGGGAGATCTTGTATTGAGAAGAACCGGCAAGAAACTCAGCAAGTGTCCAGCTCTTTTCTCCCTTACAACGTCAAAAATATTGGAAAATGCCCTATTTTAGCAGGACACTTTCCATCACAATAAACACAAAAAATAAAAAAAAATATAGAAGACAACCATATGTAAAAAACAAAATTAAAAACCTAAATTAACAAATTTACCTCAGGTAAAAGTTCCAATTTCCACAATGTCATACAGTACCACTACAGTACTCTCATAAAAGTCAAAAATTGTTTAAGAAAAACAAAGTCAAACTATAGTAAATAATATTAAAAATAAGTATGCAAGAGCAGACCAGCCTCCACAGGCGGCACCCGTTCACGAGTATGACATATGAATCAGCCATCGCTTCGCTCAACCATATTTTAGGGAATGTAACGATCTGACGCACACGCCACCACCGCAGAGACAATAAAGAGAGCATGACACACTCAAGATACTCTAAATAAAAGCCTAATGATCTATTTAACGCAATGCTGTTTGTTAACTGTAGGACACTGCTGATAAAGGCTATGATGTCAGTTTAAAAATTAAATAAATTAATATTCTTTGACTGTATAATAAATAACCTTTTATAATATAAAAGTGTAACTACTTACAATGTGAAATAACATGTGCAGGCGAGCAGACTAAGATGACCACACATTCCTATCATTAAAATAATCATAAATTTTATAGTAGCCTTGTTTTATTTCTGTCTTAAACTTGTGTAGTGGCAATTCCGTTAGAGTAAAAGGCACTTTATTGTATATTTTTATACATTTCCCAACAAATTAATTACCGACCTTATTGAGTCTAAGTTTTGGAACACTACACATTGAAATGAAACAACTTTTACAGATCTACTCGCGATTATTTTACACGTTACTTTTAATTAATGTTGATCCTGACGTTTCAAACCCTTTGCGGGTCCGTGGTCACAGGAAGACTGAGGCGTTGGTCGTCTCATAATTAGTTAGTAGCTTGTATACCCTTATTTAAATTTAAATAGGTGCGTTCCGTTTTACGATAAACATTAATTAAAAGTAATGTGTAAAATAAACGCGAGTAGATCCGTAAAAGTAGTTTTATTCCAAATTGTAATGTCATTTTGTTATTTGTTAATGTGAAGTGCGCTTTCATCCTCGGCGGCCTTACCGTCGTTTATCATCAAGTGAGTTAAAGGGCAAGTGCTTACGTACTTACGTAGGTAATATAATTTTTTTACAAATGGTATGGTACTCATATCGCACCAAAATTAAACTAAAAAAAGCAATGGCCCCATTTGAAAGTCTAATTTTATATGGAAAATGATTTGTGTAAAATTATACACATATTAATACCGCGTATAAGATTAGTGTAATTTATTATTGTTATTTTTCTATTGTTGACTTTACAAACTAGCATATTATCATAAAAGGATTAAATGACATATAACAGTAAAAAAATAACACATTATACACTATCTCACTGCTGTGCAAAGTCCCGATCCGATCCGAACCCTTCGGAGAATCTAGTAGGGCACGGGGACGCGCACTAGTGCGCGATGCCGTTCCCTCTAGAAAACCTCCGAAGGTGATTCGTTTCACACGACTTGAGGGACCCTTTACGTTCCTCGCCACCCCCAAAAGAGCCCGATGAAGCTGAAAATGCCGTCTGAGGCTATCAGCAATCTCTCTCAAAAAAAAAAAAAAAAGGTGTGCAAAGTGCCTCCATCACTGAAATTAAACCATCGCTACAAAAGATATATAGTTTTTGTGTTCTCTCTCTCACTAGGTAATTAAATGGTTCCACAGAAAACAAGTGATTTGGCATTATGCTGAGTGGCAACCAATTGGTCGGTAACTTTAGTTTTATTTTATCAATTTTAGTTTTAAAAATGCTTATTTTCTTTTTTTGTTTTTCTTTGTTCTTTCTAGTTAGCTTAAACACAGCCCGTCTTCCAGCATAAAACCTCTCCCCCATTCCAAGTGTTGATAAGAAAGATTACCTTTGAAGATTGCTATCGTACTATATTGTACCAGCAAAGTTTTGACATGGCCCCCGCACCGGATGTCCGGGTGGGAAGTGACAGCGCGGAAGCCTTCACGCGCCTTCCGGCGACCGGTCGCAATTAATATATAATCAGCACAGCGATTAGTCTGACGACGACGTGGTTTTTTAATAATAGACGAGTATTTGCGCAGTTCTAGTGAACGTTTAGCGTAATGTCGCTTTTATAGCTAAAGGTCGTCTTGAATATGGGTGTTCTGAAAACCAGCGATAAGGGACAGACTGCTATCTCACATCACGGCACAAACTATACTTTTCCTATTATAGGTATACGCACGGTTTGAACAAACAAATCGATTCAAGAATAACGTAAAAAATTACATAACGTATCTAAAATACCATATAATATTAATGACACAGTCATCGCTTCGCTCAACTACATTTTTTTTATATTAACGGGTAAGCACAGTGCCTTGATCTCACCTGATATTAAGTGATGATATGGCCAATGATGGAAGCGCACTTCACCCGTGATCCTCAACTAGTGAGGTACTGGCTATCGTATAACATCAGGTGAGATCAAGACACTGTGCTTACCCGTAAATATAAAAAAAAATTAATAGTACAGTCCTGCGCTGCGGTCGGCCTGTTGTTCCGAGATGTGGTTCCGAGATCCGTGTCTGTGCAAGAAGTCTATGTGTGAGTTGCTTGAGCGCGGTATGTATTAAGCTTGGTATCTGGATGACCGAGCTTTGCTCAGTATTTTTATTTGGTATTTTTCTAAAAATGAAACCTAGCTGGATCGATTTCTCGTCCCCGAAACCACGTGTATACTAAATTTCATGAAAATCGTTGGAGCCGTTTCTGAGCTTCAGATTATAGTATACATATATACAAGAATTGCTCGTTTAAAGTTATTAGATTTGGGTCCTTCTCCGTATTTTGTGCTTTGGGTGTGATACAGGGTACTAGCCATTAGATTGTACAGACATGGAATATAGTATTGAGTTACAATAAGCGCTTTTCCATCTTTTTAGTGTCCCTGTGATATTTACAAAGCGAGAGAGAGAGAGAGAGAGAGAGATATATATATATATATATATATATATAGAGAGAGAGAGAGAGAGAGAGAGAGATGTGTATAATTGCAACATGGTTGTAGTGTGCGCGTAAACTTTATGAAATTCAAAATGAGATATTTCGCTGTGTTTTATCCAATGCAGCAAGGGCACTTCTCCGACCGACAAATTGGGTCATGCTACGCAATCAACATTTTTCTTTGACGTGTGCGCTTGTAATTATTGCGTGGCGGCACACGAAAAATAATAAACAGTTGCGGAATTGCACTATGCTCGTATAGAATATATTACAGTATTTATTGTTTTGTAGTTTTGCTTTTGTATTAAGACTACATAATTGTTCGATTTAAGTACAGCTTTTATAATAATCATGTTGTGTGTTGCTACGGATATCTCGACTAATTTTAATTAATTATCAATAAATGAATAATTATAGATACGAGTAGTGTATTTTTCAAAAAACTTTAGTAAAAAATCGTTATTTAGTAGTAGATAAATACGTACCGAAATACATTTAATAGTTTTTGATCTAGTTACAGCAAACAGATATTTGGAAATATTTAAAAAAATGGGTGAAATATTTGCCTGTTTTCCTGAAAAGAATACCGATTAGAAAATTAAATAAAGTTTATTGTTTTCGCCCTACCTTTTTACAGTTTTATTGTTGAACAATATTTATGTATCTTTTAAAAAAGAATATCAATTCAATTTAATTGCTCTCCATAAGTATACCATGAGTACTGAAATAAGTGTAATGAATGGAATACCATTACATTTTGAAATAATAAATATTTTCAATTTTAAAAATAATTTGATAGAATTAGATATTGGAAGGCTTACGAACCAATGCCTACGGCATTAATAACTATGAACTTAAATGTTGCCTTAAATTAATAAAGTCTTTCAACTTTCGAAAAACTTTCTAAAGCGTTTTTTTTATTTGTGTGTACCTTGAAGAAGTTAAAGTAAAAAAGTCTACCGAAATGGAATAATTGGTGAAACTTGCACTAATTACGAGAAGGGAGGTATCGAAAACCAATCTGTTTCGAGCACCAATTTATTTGTGAACTTTGTTTTATTAATTAATTAATGACTTGTCTTGTTAGAGTTTGGAAACATGATATGATTGGACTTATTCTTTGCTAATAAACAAGAATAACATAAATATTTAAATAAAAATATTTACCGTATTTCTCTGAAAATTTCAAGTTTTCAAATTTTTCTTCTTTCTTCTGGTACCACGTCATGCAAACTAATAGTTTGTTTTTTTTAAATTTTGAATGACTTAGACCAGTGACATAGGGGTGTTTGCGTTTCTGTTGCGAACATGCACTTAAAAGTTCGCAAAACCAGGTCATGGGATTGGTGACCATATTAGACTTGAGTTTTAACTTGCTTTGAAAGGCATCATCATCATCATCATCATCACCGGTTCATTTTATGTCACCGCTGCTAAGGCACGAGCCTTTCCTATGAACGGATAGGAAAAATACGCTATAAACCACCACGTGGACCCAGTGCGGTGCGGTGGTTGTTAACGACTAATGCAGCCGGAACCAACGGCTTTACGTGCCTTCCGAAGCACGGCGGAGCTCGAAATGATAAACACGTTAACTACTGCGCCATCGAGCTTCTCTATTTTCGAGCGACTTTAGTTCCTGACTGTACTCAACATTTTTGAATTTAAAATATGTATTTTAAGTTGTTCTTGTTTGTTACACAAATAACAGCAAACTGTCTTTAATCAATACTGTAAGAGCAATACAGATATTAATTCCGATCAGATATTATGCCTTTATCTCGTTTTCAGTAGCGCGAACACAAAACTATTTTAAAGTTAGATTGAGTTGGCCGAACTGACTTTCAAGTGTTTTGGCCAGTTTTTGTTGGGGTACCGCAGAATATTTTGTATAGGGGCGTTTTAGTTTAAAGGTTTACTAGTCAATACTTTTATTGAACGAGAAGGAGATTAATGAACGCCTATAGAGTTGAATGACTGTTGAAATGTTAGTTTATGACTTAAAAATCATATAAATTGTTTATACGTTTTTAGATTAATTTAGATGCATTGTAGATTTTTACATGTTTTATTATAGTTTTTCTATTTTAGTCTAATTCAAGATAGCATTTTTTATTCCTTAAATTTGTTGTTTTTTTATATTTTAAATTTATAATTCGACACCTCTGGACTCAAAGGTCGTTAAGGACATTTTGGCGAAATTGACTTTTTCATATAGCTCTACTGTGAATTCAATTATCTATTTATCTGTGTACTTCGTTTCACGAAATTCGCAAAAAATATGCCTTTACGACCCATCATAACTGGAACTGGCACTCTAAACAGAATGTATTGTGAAAATATAGATATAAGTGACATTTAACTAACAGAACGTCACTAACAACTAACAGAGAGTCACCTTGAAATTAAAGCAAAAGATTACAATAACTTTTGGCTGTAAAGTGAATATCATCCGCCGCCCGCCTTACCGGGCCCGTAAGCCGCGGCCCGCCGCTCGCTGGCGCTCATCGGGCCTCGGTCCATGCTGACTCACCCGGGGAGTTGACCACGCCGAGGGCTTCGCAGGGCGAGAGACAGGCGTGCGGCGCTTTCAAGGATAAATACTATAAATATTAAAAATTTTCATAGTCCTACGACAGGCCCAAGACACCGTACTCGTAGAACAAGGGTACGAAGAACCGGTTCACACACGCTCTACACCAGGTACAGACATGTACCAGGTCGGTTCTCTCCTCCTCTACGGCCCGGTCAACCCGAGCCGAGGTCCGTGCCTTTAGAGGCGCCCTCGGGTTGCTCCGCTCCCCGATCCGATCCGAACCCTTCGGAGAATCTAGTAGGGCACGGGGACGCGCACTTGTGCGCGATGCCGTTCCCTCTAGATAACCTCTGAAGGTGATTCGTTTCACACGGCTTGAGGGACCCTTTACGTTCCTCGCCGCCCCCAAAAAGCCCGGTGAAGCTGAAAATGCCGCAGCGGCAACCAGCAATCTCTCTCCAAAAAAAAAAAAAAAAAGTCCTACGACACTTTTTTAGCTCCACTGCTAGGGAACAAACCTTCCCTATGGGCCCTATCCGATCCGAACCCCTCGGAGAATCTAGTACGGGGACACGCACTAGTGCGTGATGCCGTTCCCTCTAGAAAACCCATGAAGTTTCTCAAACTCTCTCAAAAAAAAATGGGAGGAAAACAAAACAGTTAGCATGGACCATAAACAACTATGCGGGCTTAGCGCGGATTGTTGTTAACGACTGCTAATGCAGCCGGGACCTATGGCTTAAAGTGCCTTCCGAAGCACGGAGTGGCTCAAAATAAAAAAAATGATCACCCATCCGATGACCAGCTTTTGCGTAAGGTGATTAACCTCAGCAATTGCCAACTCAGCGTTTTTACCACTGCGCCATTGAGCTCTTCAAAAGTGTACAGTCTACCATTATTGTGCTTTAATATTTAATAATTTTTTTTTTTTAATTAAGTAATACCTACTTTAGTTCTTATTCTGAGGTTCCACTTGAGACGGCTTTGAAACATTTGGTAAAGCATATGTTATTGTTAAATCTAATTTCGTTCGGTCGTTGACCTCGAAGAGGTTTTACTCGCCAATGGCGAATTAATAAAACTGCGTGACGTATTTAGTGTTTCATATAAGGTCCAAAGCTTGGTATGTGGACGGGATTAGGAATGTCTCACGCTATTAAAACTAATGGTATTGTCATGCTAAACGTGTTAACGAAATAACTGGAAGCGAGCCTTGAAAGGCCGGCTGTAATAGTTCTGTTTAGAGACAACAATGGTAGGTATTAATTAAATCATGTAATGCATGCATTTTTATTTTTTATTTTATTTAAAATAAAACAATGAAATTTTTTATGAATTTAAATCACAAATAATCATAAAAGACACATATATTCGTCAAAATTTTTTATTTTTTTTTATTTAGTATGTAGTGTAATTTGAAACATAACATAACTAATTACATTAAAGAAAAAAAAAATTAAGGTAACTAAAGACAAAATAAAACCTATAAATAAAAAATGTCCTTCAGCTGTGGGCTCATGGGAACGGTCCCAAGAATGCTGGCAACATTACCTCTTTGGATTGCCAAGCTAATACGTTGGCAGAGGTAGCTGCCAGCCTTCTTGTCACCGGAGGCTTCAATAAGGTGAGCACTCAACTCTTTAACAAGCTGCTTGGCCTCCGGCCCTCATGGATTGTTAAAATTAAGTTTAAGAACAACATGGATATTCGTCAAATTGTTTACTACACTTTTTATAATTTATGTTTTCTGTAATCGCTTAATGGTCCCAACATATATTTATATATGAAAATGAATGTGCTTGGCGGCATTAATAGTGTGGCGCAGGCAAACTTCGCCTTCACCGTTCTTAACAATAGGTAAGACGATTAAGGTCAAGTGCTGCCACATAGATATGCCAAAAAAGTCTTTTGAATGGAACAGTTAAATCAATTATTAAGAATGCGGTTGGCACTAAAGAACTTAAAGTCGCTTCTTTAAGTCACATAAACAAATCTACACATCCAATTGTTTAAAGCCTCTCTCATAAGTTGCGTTCCAACCGCTGAACGGCGCCGGTCCCAGAGCGCGCCTAAAGTGTTTATATATAATGCGCGCTGCAACTATCTACAGCCACTGAGGGCGCGTTCCAAATTCATTTTGTATTTCACAGTCTTTATTGTTTCTTAAATAAGGCAAAAGTATTCTTGCTTGGTCATACTAAATTGAATAAACAATAGGTGTATACAATACAGTTGAATGCTTGCCGGAAGAAATAGTAATTAGGTAGTATGGTATATAACTAGTCAAATTCTTAGCAGAATCCTACCATCAGCAAATATTCGGCTTCACCCGTTTCATACCGTTTGAGACGAAAAAAAACTATTGAATGGAACAGCTAATTTTACTATAGTCTGACCGCAACCGCTGTACCGCGCTTTGGGTATGCGAGCGGCGAGGCGGGGGGGCGAAACAGTTGCTCCATTTTGTCATTCTGCCGTCATCGCTCACGGCGACAACTAGTGTTATTTGTTCGGACTGTCTGTGTCAGACGCACATGAGATAAAATATCTAATCTAATGGGTCGTGCATTATCTCGAGATATCAAGACTGACATTTTCAAAGTGGCCGAATATTTTAAGAAAAGAAAAGCAAACAAAGAAAGTTTTGAATATAAAACTGAATCTATGTCAGAATAGTCAGTGTAATTTATTTACCTAATAAAAAGTTTTTAATTTTTTGGTTCGAATGTCAGTCACTTTTTCTTTTTCATGTAACAAATGGCTACAAATATTTTATATTTCCAAGAATTTTATTAAAGATTTATTTCATTTAATATTGGTTCTTTAATTGTACTTATCTAAAAATCATATTGGACAAAAATAGATTGGATGTAATTATACTCGTAAATATAAAGCTTCAATAAACTGTGCTTTGATATCGTAAGATCTGTCTGACACTACGAATCTCATGTGAGTTCATGCTCTTTACTTCCCACTACCCACCTCTCCGCGCATACCTAAGGCGCGGTACAGCTATATCGCCAATGTATTTATATCACTAAAGTTCTTACATGCTTATCTTCAAGTCCCACACACAATTTTTTTTGTCTAATTGTTTAAAACCTTTTTCATAAGTGGCGTTCTAAACTACATAAAATATACTATTACTATTACTATTTAGTAAATAATAACACCAATCGCTTTGCGGTGCCGGTCCCGCAGCGCGACGTTAGTGTTTACATATAATGCGCGCTGCAACTATTTTGAACCGCTGAGTGCGCATTTCATATTAGTTTTGTGTATCACGGTCCTTATAGTCTCTAAAACTTTTGAATAAAACAGCTGACTTTACTATCGCGAATCGTCAAAAACTTATCCAGCAAGTCACGCATACATCTATTCGTCCAATTAAGTTGCGTTCCAACCGTCCCGGATTTTTTTTTAACAGAGTTGATTGCGTAAGGCGACATTTTCAGCGTCTCGTGCTTTTTTGGGCGGCGAGAAACTTATAGGGTTCCTCAGGCCGTGTCAAACGAAATACCGTCAGTGGTTTTCTAGAAGGAATTGCATCACGTACTAGTGCGTGTCCCCGTGCCCTACTAGATTCTCTGAGGGGTTCGCATCGGATCGGAGCCCAGTTCCAGAGCGCGCAGTAAGTGGTCATACATAATGCGCGCTGCAACTGTTTTCAACCGCTGAGAGCGCATTTCGAATTCATTTTGTGTTGTCGGTCTTTATTGTTTCTTAATGCAAGTCCGTAGCGCTCGAACACGCCATCTCTGAATCATTGAGATGTTTTAGAACGACGTAACAGTATGAATGTGGTTTGGTCTTCTGATAAAATTTAACAAACCATTGTTGAATGCTGTTCGGCTGCAGAAATAGTGGGTATTTCCAGGCAATCTTCGGCCCCACCATTACAGATAAGATAAGTCGAAAGGATAAGTTGAAAGGCGCGTTCCATATTGATTTGCAAAAATCATTTGAATGGAACCGTTGACTTCACGCATTTGATTATCTGATATTTCGGCACTAAGTATGCGCCATGATAATGGACAAATAAAGGAAGGTTTCGAAATTTATTGTAATCTTATCTTAAAATACGTTAAAATCAAACTTATTTTAAAGTTATTTTAGTTTTTTAAAGATTTTTGCAATCTTTCAATTAATCGATTTTTCCAATTATCCGGCGACACATACATAAGAAGTCAACTACCGATGACCCAGCTAAAGATCGCCAATCGAACGCACAAATTAATTTATTAAAGACCTTAAGTGCCTTATACATAGGTAACGTTTACATGACAGGAACCAAACACGGAATAGCTATTCGGACCTTATTCTTTGTTTATTTGTAAGTCACTAGTACTATAAGCTTGGAATATAAGTTATTCCGTGTTTTGTCTTTTTCTAATTTGAATTGAAGTTTACAAAAAGGGAACATACTGCATACATACGTATGTTTACATTGGGAAGGAAATATCTTTTATAATATTTATTCAAAGCTTAATTATAGACGACCTCCGTAGCCGAGTGGCTTGCACGCCAGACTTTGGGCGGCGCTAACTCCTGAGGTCCCGGGTTCGATTCCCGGTCGGGTCAATGTCGAAAACGAACTTTTCGATATTGTGTCGGGTTTGGTGGTTATGGTACCGTCGTTGTTTCTGATTTCCATGAAATGAGTGCTTTAGCTACTTACCTTGGGATCAGAACAATGTGTGTGAAGTTGTTTCATATTTATATTTATTTATTTAATTAAAAAGTACATACAAAATACAAAGACAGAATTGACATTTAAAAGCACAGTAGGTAAACACTTATTTTTATTTTTATTTGTTTATTAGGACAACCAACAAGACAAACACTGATACAAGCAAAAATTGTAGAAACAAACATTAACTTACAGCTAAGCGTCCTCTTAATTATAGGTTGCCACGGCATGCAATGTGGACTATATAATTTGCATTTAAAAAAAAAACAATTTATTTATTATAATATAGTAAAAATAGGGACTTCTTGGCGGGAAAGTGAAGAGTCATGTCTGCGGTTTTGTTTTATTTTCTAAAATTTGTGTTATTTCGAATATTAATGTGAAATAATGGTGGATTATTAACCGTTAAGTGTTCGTAAGTGTGCATGAGTATTGGCAAATGAAACAAAACAGTGCAACTTTACTTTTCAAATTCTCTCAAGAAGTCCGCCGAGGAATTAGTAAAGCCCCACATCTTTACTGAGATACTCTAGGGGTTGGTGAGTATATCATTTCTCACTTCTCATTTTTATTATCATTCATCATCATTCATCAATCATTATACTGACTGGAAGGAAATATTGTATATTTATGTATTACTTGTAAGAAAAATTACTTTGACACTGGCTAAATGTGCTAATCGCACGAAGCCATTAACTAAAAGAAAGAAAAAGATAGTAAAAATAAACTTAACACTTTAAAAAAATTTAAATACAAAAAAGAATACACTGAAGGTTTTTGCACACACTCGTCTAATGCATTACTCTGTACCAGACAAAGTCCATACTCAGCATGAGCTACATACAAATCCACTCGTATCACCGATTTTCAGTGCAAACCCTTGATTGACGTAGAATCAAATGACTAACACTGTTACACCAAAAATAAAACTAATCAAACACCAATAACTTCCAACAAGGCAAACTTTAAAGGCAATTCATTTCCAATTCGTAACTGCGCAATTCGATTGCCCAATGCGCTCAGCCACCGCCTTTAAAGTATCTTTGAAGCGAAAAACAAAAAGTTCAATATTTTTAAAAGCACTCCGCAAAATGGTGATGGCCGGCGATGCTCGTGAAATTTCATAGTTTTATAAAATGCTCATAAAATGCGTTTCGAAAGCGGCCAAGTTTAAAAGCCATTCGTTTCAACGCTCCGACTAAAGTTTTGAGGGCTCCTCAAATAAGCCGAGCTGTGTACACTAACTCCAATGGAAACAAAAGGCACACTGCTCAATCTGCCAGGAGTGCGTTGGCTGAGGTTTTATGGGTTCTATAATACAATGGAGGTGATGCTCTCATTGCGACTTAGGCGGTCAGAAAGTGATTCAGTTTAACGTCGTAATAACTAAAGGTCGCGTATTCATGACGTGGTAGATAAAGGTTTTAACAAAGAAGAGGGAGAAGTGAATCTTTGTCGCACACCAAAAATGCTCCCCGATCCGATCCGAACCCTTCGGAGAATCGAGTAGGGCACAGGGACACGCACTAGTGCTTGATACCGTTCCCTCTAGAAAACCTCCGAAGGTGATTCCTTTCACACGGCCAAACATTAAAATAAAATAAATAAATAAATAAACTTTCCTACACTCACACCAATTATCTAGCCCAAGAGAAGCTTCGTTATGAAGCTCGTTAAATGGTTACTAGACAACGGATACATACTTAAAATACTTAAATACATACTTATTGTACATAGAAAACGGCCAGACCACCCGAGACAATTTAGAAAAACAATAATTTCTAAATTGACCCGACCGGGGATCGAACCCGGGACCTCAGAGATGGCGACACCATGAAAACCAGTGTGCAAGCCACTCGATCAAGGAGGTCGTCAACATATTATATTCTTAAGAAATATTTTTCTGTACGTAAAAATCGAAGCTATGGCTTTGTAATCTCTACATTGTGGTCACATTCGCCGCAAGAAACTCGGCTACGTTACGTATTAACTGGAACAAGGAAACATGCTTGCTTACTGCCCTTAAACAGTTCACTTTATTACGCCAATTCAATTTATCGCTCCCATAAGGTTGTACGGAACCCAAAAAACAGATTAAACTCCAATCAGGGGTTCGCTTGAACATTTTTTACGATGAAAATCCGAATTTACGCGTCGATTAACGTTGCCTTAATGAAGTTGAATTGTGAATCAATTATTGGCTTTTCCGAATTATGAGAGAGGCCGTTTAAAATTAATTTAGGTCTATAAAATTAATACATAGGATTAATCGTGATCTGATTGCGATTATGCCGAAGGAACAACGACTTGCTGCCTCAGGCCGTAACAAAGTTTTATGGTCCGAAATAATTTCACAATCAACGTCTGATTAATAATGTAAACGAATAGACATAAAAAAGGATAGAATATATACACGGGGAGGTTGAGTCATCAACAGGAATGACCTTTGGCTATTTTAATACATCCTTATACACAGGATGTCCTTATTTATTTATTTATTTATTTATTTAAACGAGCACCAACATAGTGTACACTATTACAATTTTAAATAAAATACACACACAGAACGACACAAACCAAATGCCACTACAATTATAGGTGTGGACAGCATGCAATAAAAAATAAAAATAAAATAGCGAGTAACAGGACAGACCACAATATTATACAAAATTGAGAAAAAACAATAACAATTAATTAATTTATGAACAAATTTAAATTTAAATTAAAATCAATTAAAAAAAAATTAAATAAATCTTAAAATCAATGCGAAGACGGAAACGGATGACATGCCAGCTTTAGGCATTTCTTCGAATAAATCAGAAAATGACGTGTAGGTAATTATTAAAAAATAAATATTTAATATCAAAATATTGACACCGACTTGTTAGTGAATTTTTTAATTTTTCTTGTTTATACCCTTGTTTATTTAGAGCTATTCAGATCACGCGAAAAAATTTAAGTTAAATTTTTATCGCAGTCTAAAATACATAAATAAATTCTGATAGACAGACCTTGATTATATTTTTTTGAAATAGTTGTTGCCACTCATCATTTAGTGCCATCTTCAAACTGAAGTTTGGAGATCAGTATACAAAATTTTCTGCGATCCCATATATACATAGCTTGTTTTAACTGGCGATAACTATCTCCAGGTCACTTTTTGATGTCGTCGAGTAATTTGCGTCGCGGACGTTGCTTAGTTGCTACCCTGGCAGGCAACAATAAGAAAGACAATAATAAACTTTTTTCTGGGGTGTTCTTAATAAAACAATTTTTTTTATTTTATACTTTTAAATGCTAATTGCTACACTTAAGCTGAATTAAATATTTATAAAATATAGTGAAAAAATTAAATGCTAATTACTAAATACTACTGCCGCTAAAAAGCAGTCAAAATCAAAGCAGTGAAATAGTTCAGTGCTTACGTCAGCCTTCCCGGTAGCATTATAGTTTTTTTTTTTTGGAGAGAGATTGCTGATTGCCGCTGCGGCATTTTCAGCTTCACCGGGCTTTTTTGGGGGCGGCGAGGAACGTAAAGGGTCCCTCAAGCCGTGTGAAACGAATCACCTTCAGAGGTTATCTAGAGGGAACGGCATCGCGCGCAAGTGCGCGTCCCCGTGCCCTACTAGATTCTCCGAAGGGTTCGGATCGGATCGGGCATTATAGTCAGTTTGGCTACACTGACGCGGACACTACGCGGCCGGATTGCGGAAGACTCAGGTTCGATTCCTAGCTGGGTCGGGTAGGCATTTAATTTTTTCACTATATTTTATAAATCTTTATGAATATTCTTAAAAATTCAAAATAACTATAACATTTTGTGTTTTAACATAAATACATTGACACTTGAAAAACAATGCCTTTATTGTATTTTATATTTAACACAAGGGGGTTAATATAATCATATTAATATCATATGTATTTTGGTAATATTTTTCCTTAGCACGACCTTGCCTCTTTTCGTCCGATACTACGAACGGGATTTTATAAAAACACAGATAATGAATATTATATGAGTCTTTATTTATTTATTAGGAAATTAAACAGACTTTTTGTAACAATCATGCTATTGAACTTAAATAATATAGTGTACCACCTGGCAAATAACAGAGTTTCATAAAATACAAAATAATATCTTCAAAGCAAAGTTAAACTACGAGTATAAAAATAAAATAATTTCTATTTTGTTAGAATAATTTTCTTTTTTTATTTAAAAGTTGTCATTGATGTATAAAAACTAATAAAAACTAGTAAATAACTAAGATGGAGTTGAGACATTAAAAACCTTTAATAAATATAGTACAAATTAAAAAGCTTGGCATAGATGTTCCTTGTTTTGTTCCCGTCATGCAAACTTCATTTCAAATTAAAAGAAAAAAACAATACAAAGCACGGAATAATAAATGTAACTATTCAAAGCTTCTAATACTCTCTCCGCCTTACAAATAAAAACTCAATACACCGAGCTTATTCCATAGTTGTACTGAGAATTATAATCAGTGTAAGGTAAGGGGTAGAATAAGGAGAGAATAATTTCTTACAAATAAACTCAGAATAAGGTCGACATAACTATTCGTACTGTACGTAATAAGTGAGATTGTTCTAATAATTTGAAAAAAGAAGACAAGGTGACGTTAATGTATGAATGTCATATTATTGTTGTCGATTTTTAATGACAAACCAAACATAAACACAAGTGAAAAGGTAATGTTGAGTTTATTAATTTCTTTATCACCATCTCATTTTGTCCTCACTGGAGAGGCACTAACTTTCCCTATGATTGGAATTACCACATTGAGGACTGGCTTTCAATCACCACGCGGACCCAGTGTAGAATGGTGGGTAGTTGTTAACGAATGCTAATGCAGCCGGGGTTTTACGTGCCTTTCGCGAAGGAGCTCGAAATTATAAATTTTTGGTATTTGGTTGTTACAGACTTTGAAGAAAAAAGATCCTTTTCATTTCGGAACAGTCTCACACATAATACTTACCTAATGTGATAATGAATAGCTTTCGTGTTAGAGCAAATGAGAGACACGAAAAGGAAAATGATATTCGAATAAACATTTTAGCTGAACCACATTACCGAGTCATGAAAAATTTGAACAATTTCAAAATATAAAAAAATTTGTAAAAAAATTTTTACAAATAATTAATCAAGAATAATAATTCAAGTAATTTACTTAATAAATATGAGTTATATATTTCCAAAATATGTTCATAATACATACCTTAAACTTTATTTTTAATGAGTTATGTTGTGATGGTAGGATAGGTATTATATTATATATACACTGTTGAATAATTGTTCGTGCAATTCTATGGCTATGTTACGCATCACTGCCAAAGCCACCACAAATAGCTAAAAGCCATCTTGGTGAGGAGGTCGATGGCGCAGTAGTAAACACGCGCAGTCTGCGATCGCTGAAGTTAAGTAATTTTCGCAAAGACTGGTCATCCGATGGGTGACCAATAAATTTTGATTTGGTAGGCTCATGGAGTCGATAGGCCGGGCTGCATTATCCGTCGGAACGCAACAATGCTACAAACATTGATGTTATGGCAACATATTTAGCTAAGAAGGTGCTACCACCTTCCTGGCCTTCGTAGCCTAGCTTAATATCTATTGAGAAACAATACATAATAATATCACCAACCAAATAGAGTTCATAAATATCCCGCAGGGAATCGAACCCGGGATCTCTGGGTCTGGTGGTCTAAGCCTCTAGTGAGGCGGTGTTTCCATCCAGGGGAAGGCTATGTTCTGAACCCGGGTTATCGGTTAATAATTTTTTCATATACCGAAAACATATCTTATGGGTTCTTTTATTAATTGAATAGTTCTTAATGATTGGTCAATAAACCTAACATTTAATGGTTTTCCTCTAATCTATTTTTTTATTACATTTCTCGCACTTTGTATGTGATTTATTAAATCTGAATAATTTTAAAAACAGATAAAATACGTATACGTAGCAATCAAATTAACTACCACAACTAGGTGATTCCGACCTAAAACAAGGGTGCGGGTCGGAATAACGCCGACGTTCTGCTCGGTGTAAGTTATTCCGGGTTTAAATTTTGCTTATTCTGACGTTACGCTGAGAATAACTTTTATTCCGTGTTTATTTATAAGACGGTCTGTATATTAGTACCCACGCACGCCTGCATATCCCACTCACTACAACTTCATGATCAGACTTGTGGTAGTCTTCTAATTTCTTCAATACACTTTGAACTTTATGTATATGGCATATGTTTGAACATTTATTGAAGAAATTCGACAGTTTTGGATAGGTTTATGTGCAGGCGTCTGTGCAAGAATAAGTCTCGTTTTTTAAACTAGAAAAATAACAATATAAAACCTCTTTTCAAATTTCTTATCGCGTCGTCTTTCATTCTTAAGCTCACAATGCTGCAATGTCCAAAGTTTGTGTGGGTAGCACAGATTTATATAGTTCTCTGAGTACGTGGAGAATGATTGAGTATCTCTTTTTATGCGATCCCAAACCAGTTTACAGACTAAAATCTAAAAAACCTAGTTCTAGTTATAAATAATGTAATCATGGAATGTTTCATCGGTAATTCAGTTGGGTATCCTAGGCATAGCTTTTGAAATACCCGACGTTTCAATCAAATAGCACCGCTAACCGAGTGATAACTTAAAGTTTAACTTAAACAAGTTTAACTTGTAACGTTTATTATTGCCTAAAATTATACTTGTATTAGCCAACAATTGACCAAAATTTTGTACCTATAAATTAACATTTAATTAACCACTTGGCTATAATAAGTCGACCATTCACTAAAATTATTTACCTACAAAATTTAATTACTCAGAGAATTATTTGGATATGACGAATTTGGCCTTCATCTCACCTAATGATAAGTGTTGATAACGTCTGTTGAAGCACACGTCTGATTCCACCATTGACCCCTAAGTTTTAGGTGACCCCTAAGCCATTTAGGTGACGGTTTTGCTTCAACAACTGTCACCTAACATGGTGAAATCAGGCATAAGTATTGTTTTGTCGACATCTTTAGGTAAATTAGCCCCTTGATTCCGATCACTGGGTGATCGATCACAGACATCGATGAATTCGAAACACACTTTGACCGACTTGGAACTTGACTTTTAATTTGTATAAAAACTGTCTCTATAACACTATCAGACCACAACAATGCTTCTAACTTATGGAGAATTAGAGAAGACGATGGTGGCGAATTTGTAACCAGTTAGCCGGGCGAAATAAAAACAAAAAGCTATCACAAACCAAAGCGAGTACCCGCTTGGATTAAACCCAGGTCCTCCAGCCTGAGAACGTCAGTCTAACCGCTAGACCTTAGAGGCGGTACAAAAAATACTGTAGATCTGTTCGCTGGTTTTTAGGCCACTCGCAAAAAGAATTGATCACCTCCTTTTTGGCACTAAAGCATTGGAGAGCATTTCCCAGCCTCGTGGCACACTATGCGATTTTTAGAATGTACGCTTATTTTTTTTTGTTAGTTTCAGATATTTTTTCTTGATCCACACCAAACTGCCACAAATTTAAATGAAAACCGGTAAAATACCTAGCGATACTATTGTAAGTTAGACCACCGGTATTCTGAATAAAGGTCACCGGTTTGGTTGCCAAGGTGGTGCCCTCTGTTTAATGACAGAACTTGTTTTTAGTTTTAAGCTACCACCATTCTTATTTAAGTCTGTTGTGTTCAACAATGATAATGGAATGGTTGTGTTCCCACAGTAACAAGATTATATTTATTTTAGTTTAGTTAAATATATGAATGCTAAATGGTAAAAAAGCAAAAAAATTGACTCAGACGCTTTTTTAAAACAAATATAAATAAAAATATAAAAAAAAACAAAAGAAACTATTTACCTACAACAAAATCATGACGATCGACCGATGCACCGACTCACGTACTGACTCCGCGACTACATTTGCCTACTTAAACAAAAAGCAAACTTAAATTTTAAAGCAAAAAAATAACAAAAAAGTATCGTGTGCTATTGTGGTCGTGACACGTTATAGTCTGTGTAATACGACACTTCGCGGCTACATTCATTAGGCAACATATACATCAAATAAAAAGCAAAAAACAATCAAGCCTGGTGTGTCGTCACCCAAATCGTGTAGTGTGGACGCGCCACGTTCACCATCCTCGTCCACCAGCATCTGCGTAATACGAAACTCCGCAACTACATTCATTTTAAAACTTAAATAAATTTAAAAAAAAAGTCTCGTGTGTCTTCATCCAAACCGCGCTAGTTCATGTTCACCATCCCCATCCACCACCATCTGGTAAACTCCGCGACTACATTCATTTGTCAACTTATACACATTTAAAAAAAGCAAAAAAAAAAAAACCTCGTGTGCCGTCACCCAAACCGCGCTAGTGTGGACGCGCCCCGTTATAGTCTGCGTAATACGTGCCTCGTTTTCAAATGGCACAAAGAGCCCTTGCCGTTTTCACGTCTCTTACCCAATGTAGACTTTCTTCATACCTTGATGCGATCCATTAAGCTCGCTATGTTTTGTATTCGACAAAACGACGCGCTCGAGATAGCATGCGCCATTTGCCGCGTGCTACGGTTTCGAAGGGGATGCTGTAATGAATATTTCGTATACAAATATGGTTATAGTTAAGGTGACATCTATATATAGAATATACCTAGGTAAATTTGTAAATATTATTATTTCTTTTTATGCGTGGATCGTGCTCAGTGCTCAGTAATCGTAAGTTTGGAAAAGACTTTTGCAAAGCAGTGAACTAATATTTATTGATGATGAATGATAATAAATTTTACTTTTTTTTATATATGTTAATTGCTACACTTAAGCTGAATTAAACAATTATAAAATACAGCTACCCGACCTATAGCATAATGGTCAGTGCAGCCGCCCGGATTGCGGAAGACCCAGGTTCGATTCCTGGTTGGGTTGGGTAGGCATTTAATTTTTTCACTGTATTTTACAGATGATGATGATGATGATGATAAAATGTAGGTACAATGGCATCATCAACCTACCGACTTCGCTTGGCGCTTCGCGGAGGGTCTTAATCCGGGGATGGCCAAAGCTGGTAAAATCCCTGGGTTGTTCCTTCATTCGTGATAGGGAGGGGGAGCCCCGAGCAATCGAGCTGGCGATTCTACCGCAGTGATCATACAAATACCTAGCACATGGGTAAATCAGGTAGTTGTTTTTTTTTTAAAAGAAGACATACACAAATGTGCATCGACATAGACAATCATTTTATTTACTACTATAAAACAGAACACTAAATAAAATTATATAGGTACATTTTATCTAAAAGCAATTACAACGACACAAACTGTCGATTGTCTTCCCATCCTCACCATCTTGATGGATGGCGGTCTACTACTGTGATTTAATTTTTACCATGAACTACAGTGCTGTGGAACCAGCTCTCGGCGGTATTTCCGGACCATTACGACTTAGGGATCTTCAAGAAACGAGGCTATTCCTTCCTTAAAGGCCTGCAAAACATCTGCGATTCTTCTGGTTTTGCGGATGTCCATGGGCAGCGGTGATTGCTTCCCATCAGGTGACCCGCCTGCTCGTTTGCCTCCTTCTAATATAAAATAAAAAAATACTTTGTGGGCCAACTACTCGGTATTAAACCTCTCTGCCAACGCGAGAAAGAGTTGGCAAATCAATCTACTCTTCCTGATGTAAGCAAAAGCAGAGTCCAGATGCAAGGACGCTAGTGCAGCAGGATTGTGCCTCGCTAGCCGTCCTCACCTTGCCGACCCGCAAGTTGCATCTACACACCTTGGCTAAAGAAAACATAAAATGATTTTGTTTTGTTTATATAATTTTTAACGCAAATTTTGTTGCGAAACAAATTACGAAAACACAAATGTTGAAAAAATTTCCACGAGCAGAATTTGAACCTGCACCCTTCTGACATATCGGGTCAGGTGCTCTTCCAATTGAGCTGTCGTGGTTCTAACCAGCCCGCCGAAATTATTCAACACTATTTACTTTCTTACTTTGAAAGCCAAAGTTGCCTATTCAATTCAACAACTACCAAACCAACCAACTACTAAAGAACACATAGTTATTTACATATAATTTTACGCAAATATTGTTGCGAACAAATTACCTGCAAACAGCAGCATAGTTAGCAGTGCAGCTGACCCGGCATGTCATGGGGTGCGAGTTCGAATCCCGCTGGGGGATTTTTTTTCAACACTTTGTCTTTTTTTAAATTGTAAAGAACATAATGTTGTTTGTAAGTATTTATGTAATTATAACATTAAATAATGATTAAACATTAATCTGTTTGATGTAACTTTAATAGTTTGTGAGACTTAACTTATATACAACGGGTTTTTCCCATACAAACTACATACAATTTTGTTTTTAAATAATTGAAACGGTGCTTAATTTAAAGCAAATATTCATAAACTGTTTTTTAATATTTGTAAAAGTGTTAGGATCAGATGTTGATGACGTAGTATAGTAGTATAGATTGACGTAGTTGTCGAAATTGAATAAGGCTCCTTTGGCTTACAAAGTAAAAGATCATAGTGTTGGTAAATGTCGGCGGGTTGGACAGAACCACGATAGCATAGTTGATAGTGCAATTGACCCGGCATGCCATGGGTTTCAACTCCGTTCGTTAATTTTTCAACACCTTTTTTAAGTTGCTTACTAAGTCACTTAATCTTTGTATTTTCATTTAGCATATAAAGAGTCATCAAAAAAAGCATTAAAATTTTCAATATTAAACTTTGTATGAGACACAGTAGTCATCATACTATTAGTCATTACTTACAAATTTATAAGCCAATCGAAGTCGTTCCGAATGGCAGTTCTCGCGGCAATATCAATCGCGTTACACAAATGGGGTGTTATAGGGGGTTATAGGGACCCTTCTCACTTGTCTATTGATATCTTTCAGTCACATTCCCACGTGATGATATCGTAAAAATGATATTTGATATTACTTTACATACGAACATCAGTCGTACGCCACTGTGAATTTAATATTGTTTGATCAGAAATCTTTTTCGTTCATTGCTCTTTGCCATTTTGTATGCAATATCTTTATGATTTGTTTGGATCAGAGATTTGAAAACTGAAATACTTAGAGGTGGGACTCATAGACAATAAAAATAAATATACTTTTCTCGGAGCAAAGAATGAGAAATATTTTTTAAAGACGTTTAAATAACATTAAACTGCTTAGTTAGTGGTTTGCGGCAGTTGGTGACTTTAAAATTTGCCTCGTAAACATGCATTCATCGCTATCGTAATATTTTCATATTCGATAAAAGAAGTTTGCTTGGCGCTTTACTAGTTTCTTTTACCCATCTCCCTCCAATACATAATTTCTCGCGCACAAGAGCGAGACGCGCAATATAGGACGCAGCACGCCAAAGAGCTCGCTGCACCTGCGCGAGTTAGTGCAACGACAACGTTTGGAAAAGTTGGCCAAACGCGCTTAGAGACCTCCATTTTTGGTCATCTGATAGCTATTACCGCGTTACGAGTGTTCAAACTGTGATAGACCACGAACTGGTGGTCCAGGTCCGTGTTCCAGCCAAGTTCATCTACCGGCCACCAACCTGCCCGCCTGCCGGACACGTGGCACTGCCACTTGTGGATGATGCTGCTGATCAAGGTATTTCCTCCATTTCTTCCATCGAAATCTTTACCCATTGCCTTTGTCGCCATCCCTCGCAGTTCGAGACATCACCTAGCCCAGTATAACGCCAATAAAAATACAGTCTAATATAAATTATAGCATCGCCGGCGCAACCAGTTAGAGTAATTATTAACGGGATTCTTACCATGTTTATTGTAAGTGAGTTTCCGATATTCCGGCACAGTTGCATGCGCCATGATCACGGAATCACTGAAGTTATGATAAGAATCCCGTTAATAATTACTCCAATGCAGGTGACCATGATAGTTATTATAGTTATAAACTGCTTAGTACTTAATAGTAAGTATATTATATCCTATAACAATATGCAGAGATGGTACAAACTAGATAGGTAGATAAATTCTTTATTGCACACACACACACAAAAAAGTAAAAAAAAACAATGAATTTCTTTTAGGTGGGTAAAGGCGGTTTAATCCCTTAAAACGATATCTTCCAGACAACCTTTAAGGTATAGGACCACTGAAAGGAAAATAAAAGGCAGTAGTGCACTAAAATAATAATAATAATATAATAATAATAATAGCTAGGATTATTCACCAGCAACTTGCTCTTCTATATGGTCTTGTGGACTTCGAAGTGCCGTACTACAGGTACACACCTGCGCCGGTTCTCGAAAACGGCCGTGCCACGCTCTATTGGGATCGAGCTGTCATCACGGACAGGACTATTATAGCTAATAGGTCTGATATCGTGCTGATAGATCGATCGCAACGCCGGGCAGTGCTTGTTGACATCACCATCCCGCATGACGAGAACCTCGTAAAGGCCGAGAAGGACAAGGCTAGCAAGTACCTTGACTTGGCTCACGAGGTAACCGCCATGTGGGATGTTGACTCGACAATCATTGTGCCGATAGTTGTGTCTGCGAACGGTCTGGTAGCGAAGAGTCTCGACCAACACCTTAAGAGACTCTCGCTTAATGGTTGGATCAAGGGCCAGATACAGAAGGCGGTACTCTTGGACACGGCGCGGATAGTTCGAAGGTCCTGTCTCTGCAGCCCTAACCACCGGCAACTTGAGCCCTGCCCCGTTGCCGGCGGCACCCTAGGCTATGTTTTGTATGTACTTTTGTATTTTACTTTTATATTAATATTATAACAAACCTAGGCTAAGAAAGAAAATAAATAAAGAGTCTAATAATAATAATAATGTAAATTTATATAAGAAAAAAAAATAAAGATAATATTAATAAAAATATTAATTATTTAAGTATACACATAAGTTTATTTATTATATATATTACAATAAATAATACTAATACATAAATATACTACATATACCTACCTACACACGGAAGAGTTGTTGCAAACTAAGACTTACTCAAGAGATGCGAATGCAGTTTTGTCTTAAAAGTGACAAGTGACTAGGTTATAGTCATTTTAAAATTTATACACACAGTCGCTTTTAATTTTCTTTTATTTTTCTTATGCGATGACCGGCGTTTGCGAATGTTGCTTAACTGCGCCATCGAGCTATTACACACACATTATAAAGAATTAAGAGCTCATAAAGTAATTAAGAACACAGAGCCACTAATAACAATTTGGTCTGTTATACAGACAGTGCGATAACCTAGCTATAGAGAAAAATAGATAGCCAAGTATAAAACGAGCAATTAACATATTGTTTTCTAAAGTTTACGCGAACACTACACATTGAAATGAAACAACTTTTACAGATCTACTCGCGTTTATTTTACACATTAGTTTTAATTAATGTTTATCCTGACGTTTCGAACCCTTTGCAGGGTCCGTGGTCACAGGGAGACTGAGGTGTTGGTCGTCTCATAATTAGTTAGTAGCTTGTATACCCTCATTTAAATTTAATCAGGTGCATTCCGTTTTACGCAGAAAGAGCTTACAGTATCTTTTGGTCTGGCAGTATGGTGTTGGGGCTGGGATTTAATATTCTGTATGATGGGATCCCAGGCTGGTGGTAGATTCCAACCATCTTCTCTATTAAAATTAGGATGTTTTTTAATTTCAATAGCAATGTGTAAAATAAACGCGAGTAGATCCGTAAAAGTTGTTTCATTTCAACGAGCAATTAACTTTTATTTTATCAGTTCACCAGAAATCCTCAACTAACGAGGGACTATCAGACCTCTAACTGGCAGCAACGCAACAACGCTAATAACGTCGATATTATGGCTAAAATTTAAAATACTTACTATTGCTGCTACCAGGCGAAGTAAAGCTCTGTAATAAGAAAACCGCAATAACAAGTTGGGCTTATTATATTCTCGCTTCAAGTTGTCACTGTCATATTTCTGAGGTTAGAATTACAAGCCGCCTTTGAATTATAATAGTATAATTTATACAGCGGGGGGTACATGTTTGTGTACTCGGTTTGGTTGGTGGTAGGGTGGTAGGCTTGTTTGTCCGCCTGTCTAGCTACCACCATCTTATCTAAATATGTCACCATAGCATTGTTGTGTTCCGGCAGCTAGAGATAAAATAGCCAGTGCCACAGTAGTTGAGGATTCCGGGTGAAGTGCGCTTCCACCTTTGGCCTTAGCATCACTTAGCATCAGGTGAGATGAAGACCAAGTGCTTATACGTAAGATAGAAAAGAGAAAACGATAATAAATATTGAGATGCCCTTGCAGGGACCATTTGCGGACGCGATGCCTAATTTTAAGATTATGTGAAACCAACGATCTGCCCCCTGACTTTGAGCTCTTATAGCAGTATTATTGCAGTTGTGGAAAAGGGACGCGAATATATTCGCCGCTACACGCGTCTCGTTTTCACAACTGCAATAATACTGCTATAAGAGATGCGAGCAGCACAAAACCGGTCTATATAGATCCTTGGGAGAGGCCTTTGTCCAGCAGTAGACGTCTTTTATTAGAGAGAGGATTATGATTAAAACCAAACGCATCATAGTAATACTTGTGACCATATTTTCAATGAAACCTTGGAGCAAATTGTCTGAGACCGTAGTTTAACCACTGGATCACAGAGGCAGTTCAAACAGAATCTCAATATGTCAATATATATTCATCACCGATCGCTCCGTGAATTTGAAGAAGAAAATAAATCAAAGAAACAAATATTAAAACCGCGTACATGCAAATATGGAAACTCAAAGAGAAGTTATGTACATTTTATACATAATAATCGAACAGTCAGCATTAAATCTATCTAGTAAGTAGCTAATATTATTATACTGGTAGGCAAAGGCCCGCCATCGAGACATCGCTACTATTGACAGGTATTGGCTCCAGCGCCGGCCCTACCTGTTCAGGATAGAGTAAAGTTGGAGGGAGATAATTAAAATAAAGCATGACACTTATTCGTCTCAAAAGGCGCCACCCATTTTTTTCTATTCAAAAATTCAAAATTGAAAATTCAAAATCATTTATTCAGTTTAGGCTACAAGTAGCTCTTGTGAATGTCACTATGCCATCGGTTCGTAAGTCTACTCTGGGCGGGAGATCTTGTACTGAGAAGAACCGGCAAGAAACTTAGCATGTGTCCAGCTCTTTTCTCCCTTACAGCGTCAAAAATATTGGAAAATGCCCCACAACATGTAAATAAAAAAAAATATATCACAAAATAAATGTAAATTGTAAATTGACCCATGTTATATTTCATAGTGTATTTCATGTTTCATTTATTTCGAGATCATCGGTGACATTCAAAAGTCGCCCCCTGTACCTACCCTGCGACGCGGCGTCCGATTTATTTGTTCATTGCGTTTTTAGAAACTAGAAATTCCCTTGCCGCGTCGCAACACTATCGTGCTCGTGGCCGAGGCCCTGTATGGCTTGACTGATTTCATGCTGATCGTACACACACGTTGCCAAACGAAATCAACCTATTTATATTCAACTGGTTGCTTTTAATCCTGTAGTAGGTATGTAAAGGCTCGCATCACACAGGAAATAAATAAAACATAAAAAGATGAGACGCGACACAAATTTCATTTGGAAACACATCGAACATTCAAGGCACGCAAACGTTTCTATGGGAGTTTTAATTGTTTATCGGAATTTTGAGTGCCAACTGGAAATACTGTAAAACTGCTTATGGTAATCACAATTTCTAAAGTTTACGTCACACACAACACATCACAAGTCCGGGCTATGTACACACGCCTGCACATCAACTTACCACAAACTGTCAAATTTCCTCAATAGACTTTGAACTTTATTACTAAGTATTATGGTTGAAAATGTATTAAAGAAATTTGACAGTTTTGGGTAGGTCGATATGCAGGCGTCTGTACCAAAACACTCGAATCAAAGTTTGCCCGTCGGATTGATTGAATTAGGGGCCGTCGTATATCGGGCCGAACGCTACACGACACAGCCAAAAAGATGACACTTAAAAAAAAGAAGCCGTTTAGCCAGCTTTTCACTCTTCAAATCCAGTTGAAACGATTTGAGATAAAAGAAATACCTATGCTTTAAAAATTTGACCGACAAAGCCAAAGCAAACGCGCTATGATCCGCGCGGCTATTACACCACGTCCCGCTACTGTATCCGGACCGTATTGGTTGTTGATCACAAACCCGAGCTATGTATCAAAAAATTCGAAACACTTTTCCCGTCCTGAAAATTGAATCCTCACCCATTTAAACCGACCAGGCGTTTGTGTGTGGTTGTAAATTAAACTTTAAAAGTATCACATTAGGGTACATCTTTTACTTTTAGAGGTGTTGTTTATAACACCCAGTAGGACTTAGCGGGTTATCGTTTTGCAACTCATCCAAAAAGGCGACACTTTAAACAACAAAACGTAATGACCGACAAAATCAAAGCAAACGCGCGCGGCTATCGCATCGCGATCCGCCGCGCCGCGTCGTTGTAACCGGACTGTATTATTTCGCATCTCAAACAGTACGAACGAAATTACAATGTCACAGCGAAAAACCAAGTAACTAAGTGGAGCCGGCTAATTGTACGCTGTACTGTCCCACAGCTGAGCAAATGCCATCATTCAAGAAAAGTCATCGCTAGTACTAATAGGCTTAATCACCACCCTGGCCAAATACGGGTCTGTGATCACAAGTCCGGGCAATGTATCAAAAATTCGAAAGAGTTGTTGCTCAACCTGGAAATTGAGCCGACCGCTTTGCAACTTAGTCAAAAAACCACATTCTAAGAAAAAACTTAACACTCTTCAAAACCAATTTAAACGATCCGAGATAAATAAAGAAAACCCAAGGTAAAAAGCTTTTTACTAACAAAGCGGGGAGAGCAAGCGCTGTATTACCAGTGTTACTATGATCCGCGCCGCGACCCGCCACTACAACTGGACCGTATTATTCCGCACCTCAAACAGTACGTACAAAATTACAATGTCACAGCGAAAAACCAAGTAACTTTTATATCAGTGGAGCCAGCTAATTGTCCATTTGCGTTCAGTCGCGCGTCCCGCTAAAAATAGAGGAACGCACCCCCGCCATTTTTAATTCAATTCTTCTGGACAAAGCTGCCGTGGCATTTTGCGCTGTACCCGTTTTGTTGTTGAAAAGAGCGGGAATATGAGATACAATGGCACGCATCTTTATTTCCTACTCTTTTAGCGTTGATAGCTTGTATTGGAGTCATATTATTTTTTGAGTGAAATAATTTTGGATTATTTTTAGTTGCATGTTAAGCAAACTACAAAATAACTTTTTACATTATCAGCCAAAGTAAAGTCAAGAATAAGGTAAAGTTAATTCAATGTCTACAATAATGCACTAGAAAACTTTTACAAAATTGTTTAGGATCAGTTAATTTAATTTTACGCATATTATATTGCAAATAAAATTTTTAAATTCTGGGAAGTGTTGTGAATATTCAAATCGGGGAATCTCTCAAGGGAATGTTGTAAAACTTTTAAAAATGTTATTATCGATACCGATACTCAGAGGTCCTGGTTTCAACTTACAGTTCGGACAAAGCGAGCTTCATATTTTTGATGCATAGCTCTGGTTTGTGATGATTTCCAACCCGCATTAGGCAAGCGTAGTGATACAGCTAATTCTGATAATTTGCAGTGATGACTTGATTTTAATGATGGAGGCCTTTACCCAGCAGTGGGACTACAGAATCTACAAGTGTGATAGTACAAAGGCTATATTAACAACTTTTTAAATTGTTTTTATTTATTTATTAATGAAAACCGTTTCCTCGAAATTCACCTCCAACCGAAATCGACGAGTGATACCCCGAAAAATCACCGCATCGATCCAAATTAAAAACTTTCGAAGATTCTCTTCAATCTTGGCGAGCACTTTAAGGATTCAACGGGCGTAACTGTTCCACCGATATTAATTAAAGATGGGGGCAAAACTTTCAGCGTTCCTCACACGATTTGGCTCCGCTGGTTTGTACAGATGTAATTGGAATTGTTCCGGCTTAGAACGCAGCCAATCTAAGATAGCGGGACAGTTTTCACTCGAGCTCGGAATGGGGGGAAGTTCGATGACGTGAGGTATTCGAAACGTTTTGCCGGTGTCACCGCACCCGCTTTTCTATGTAACTGAAGGTTTAGAGGTTCCTGAACTCGGTACAAAGGCATCATGTTTGATTTAAGACAGAATATTGGTGTACTAGCTGTCTTCGCATCTGGACGCTACTTCTGCTTGAGCATAAGACACTAAACTACTAGACAATAGACTTTTAGACTACTAGAGACTAGACTACTAGACACTAGACTACTAAAAACTCTACTACTAAACATCAGGTAGAGTGGAGACATTAGTATAATCGGCTTTTTAAAAATGAAGAAAAGAAAGAAAGAAAAACATTTATTTGTGGACAAAACACATCACACAAAAAACAGGTCCCAACTCAGCATTATGCTGTCCCTACAACCAACGCTGATCTTCCGTGGGAACCAAACCGAAATAATAACCAAATATAGCAAGATGCGTATACTATTGACACTGCAAAAGTTGAAACGTCAGAATTTACAACCTAAAGTAAGTTTCGTGAAAAAGTCAGCGCGGTCAGCGATTCAGTTTACATTTTTCAACGATTCGTTGATTTTAACCAAGATGAAAAGTAACTGTCCTATAATATACGCGCATTTTATAAGTGGTTTGTGTAACTGTCAAATTCAGGTATATTATTGGACAGTAACCTATATTTCCCAGGAATAGCATAGCTTTCTTTACGAGAAAAACTATTTAGAATCGGTTCAGTACTTCCAATAATTACTTCTTACATACAAACAAAGTCTAATCTCTATAATTTTAATATAAATACACTAAAATCGACACAAATAACTACATTCTCTGTTGCAAAAAGACGATCAGTAGTATGTATTACTGATCGCTTCAAACAATAAATTATGATAATATCCCTACACGCATGGTGATACCGGGATAAGATTTATGGTCCGTGACCAGACTAAATTAATTTGAGCCGCGGACCGTGTCTGTCTAATGCATATTAGTGCCTCATTAGATCCCTCATAGACGTATATTGATATACTCGTAGACAAACGACTCTATACCGAATGTATCTATACCATCGTCATCATTTGCCTGCCCTGCCCCCTGACTCTGAGCTCTTATAGCAGTATTATTGCAGTTGTGGAAAAGAGACGCGTGGTTGGGTGACAGGGGGGTCCCTGTTCTCGAGCCCAAAGAGGCCATAATGATATTTGATTTTACTTTATTGAGTTTACGTTGCACTTGCTACCACTTAATATTTTACATTTTGAATAAAAGCTAAACTGAACAAACATGACTCTTTAGTTGCTAGGCTTGGCTAAAAGAAAAAATATTTTATAGCATCCAAGAATACCTAGATTAAGGGCCTGTTTCACGATCTACAAGTAAGTTCCCATTAGCGTTTACTTGACAGATAGTCCATACAAAACTGTCACTTTATCTGCCAAGTATCTCCTAATCTGACTTTGTGAAACAGGCCCTAAGTAGACGATACATTAAAGATAAATTAACATATTTATATTTTGTTTGTTATAAAGTATTTGTGAAATGAAAAGTTAAGATTAAGTGAAGAAAGTTAAGTTTTATAGAAATAAGACCTGCATATACTGCATTTTTTCCTTTTATTTTTACGCATCATAGTACTTACTTACTTTCCCACTAAGAAGTTTCTGTATGACATTCGTGGTAGCGAAACAACAAAGAGCTTTAAATGTCTTTGCGAAACAATAATGACTACTGTGAAATAAATAAGAGCGAATTGTGTGAAAATATATTCTCTTTTTGAACTTGATCAACTCACATCACACCCTAATTACGGGTTACCTGTAAAATAATAAAATGGGAGACACAACCTCATTATATTTCTGAAAAAGAAATCATGAATAAATTTTGTTAACACCGAAGAAAACGCAAGTGGTAAGTATATTATAAATAATTCCGGGAATGCTTCTGGCAAGCTATTTATTTGGGAAATTGAATGAATGGGAGGGGTGAAGGGGGTTGGGGGTTGGGGGGCGTTCCCGCAAAATAATTTATCAACAAAATGTGTTACGTTACATTGCCCGTGTAAAAAATAGCACAGTTTGGTTGTGGCTTTTCTGTTTTTACATTCGGCTTACGCCATTAGTGCGGGCTTAGCGTTGGGAAGACGCGTCAACGCCTTTACGATCATACCGAAATAATAGAATTTGGCATGAGAGCTCGTGTTGAATCTAACAAAAAAAAAGGTTGATTAGTTAACTCATTTTTAAAAGACAACTCTCACGAATCTCTAGTATTCGAAACACTACACAAACATTTACATTTTTTACGAAATTTTCTCGCGTTTCATTATACCTGAGCCGATAATGAAAATGACGGGGTCATAGACCCTGTAAAGGATTCAAAACGTCAGAATAAAAAAATAACAAAAAAAAACGATTTAAAAAAAAATTACTGACTAAATTGCATTAAAAAGAAAAAAAAAATATTGCGTAGTTTAGTTTGTTCAATTAACTTGCAATTAGACTTTATTAGATTAAATCTTATATTCTTAAAAACTATGCGACTGCCATATACTTAACTTCACATTTAACAGAATACATATAATATGACAAATAAGCAAATACCAAATATTTATTTGCAATCCACTTACACAACAACAAATAAAAAATTATTTATGGACTGCTTTATATAGAACATCATTTTATTAGGAAAATATATAGGTACATTGCTATTTTTGGAGTCGATGCCTACATTATTTGAGGAATTCCGTCAATTTCTCAAGAATTCCATCATCAGAACTGAGTTCCAGTGCCAGCCTTCTCTTGCGTCGTCATAGTAGCTTAACTATCTTAATCGAGATATCTTATCGCCACCCGTGAAATACTTATCATGGAGGAGTTCCGGTGGTAATCTGTGGTCTTTTTCATCAGTTACACTTCATCAAATGATACTTTCTGAATGCAAATGCTTGACTTATTGCTGAAAATACCAAAATCGTTATAGGTATGCCTACAATATTTGAGGAGTTTCTTTTATTTCTTAAGGATTCCATCATCAGAACTGGACCAAATGGGACCACACGGGAAGCACCAGCTTTCAAATAAAGAAATAGTCATCAAAATCGGTTACACCATTTGAAAGTACTGAGGTAACAAACATTTTAAAAAAATACAGTCGAATTGAGAACCTCCTCCTCTTTTTTGAAGTCGGGTAATATAAAATAATGTATTATGTAAACGGTGGTAAATTCTTAAAGGTGTGTCAATTCTTACTCTCTTGAATTTTTATCTTAAAAATAAGGTAACATTAAACATAAAAATAAGGTTGACATTTTACCTTCTGAAATCAATATAACAATAGTAAATAGAATATAGAATGAACAATGACGTATATTTTTTCTCTCTTTTTAAATATTTTTAAAGTCTATTAGACACGAAATGGTTGAAATCAGTATTACAATAGAAAATAGAATATAGATTTACAAATCATAAAGATAATGCAGTAAATACTCATTAGAAGACATGTCACATAGTTATCCTTTTACACTGTTACGATCAGATTTCTACGAAATCACTCCCACAAATATTACGACCTACAACGGACATTGGGCCTAAAGTATCGATTACTAATGGGTTCCCCGACTAACACGTAACAGTTACAGGATCACACTGTTACGACCCTACTTCCGTCCCTTTTCTATGAAATCACTCTCGCTAATTGTATATATAGAAGGCGAGCGGAAAGATGTTACACATCAAAAATATGTTTTTGCGTGACCTCGAACAAAAATATTACAAAGAAAGCGTACCTATACCTATACCTATAACAGCATTAACTCACCTCAACTACATTACGGACAAATGTCTAAGTAGGTCTGTGACTAGACCACAGAGGCGGTTAAATCGAAATGGATCACTTCGCACCCAACTGCTATAATGTCACAAATGTCGGAGACAATACTATTAGCGATCAGTCAATCAGCTGGCGGCTACTCAACGGCTCCTACGGCACATTCGTTGGTAATTGCTCTCACGCATGAACACTTTCGGATTGAACTGAAATTGCCAAGAATTAACGACACATTCGGCTTGCATTTGCATGCGGACCAAATTAAATGTAACTTTGCGACATACGCGATAAGGTTTTTTTTTTCATTTATTAACAATACATGTTATAGGTACCTAAAAATCGCAAAAAAAAAATACAAAACAGGTATCTACTAAATAAATTAAGCGACTGCACGCGCACAGACAAAGACATCAGTGGCAACCACCGTCATTGAGTAGGAAAATTAATTCCAGATGTGCGCCCGCGCCCGCGTATATAGGCTGCTCCAATTTAGAGGGGACTTGTTCAAGTGTAAACTATAGTGTTTGTTTGGTTGATCGGCCGGTTTAGTTTTACGTTTGGAATGTTTGTACGTTTTAGTCGGAGCCGTTGTTATATTAAACCCACTTAGTCCGACAGGGCCTTATACACCTTTAAAAATATTATATAGATGGACCCTAATTATGATACTTTTAAAGTTTAATTTACAACAACACACAAACGTCTGGTTGGTCTAAATAGGTTTAAATACTGTGTGTTTAACAATTTTGTGAACAGTATACAAATAGTTTTTAATGACACTTCCTAACATTTTTAGCTGTCGCAAGACAACAATTCCACTAACATTGTTATGGCGAAAGACTTAATAAAATGGTGGTAGCTGGCCAGAAGGCCATGACACCGGGCCTATCACCTACCAAAATTAATGCAATACGTATACTGAGAATCTTAACCGGGACTATTTGGTCTGCGACCGTTGGTTTACCAGACCACTCAGACGCCCATATCAGAAATAGATCACGTAACTATATTGTCACAATGTTTGCTGACAATACAAGTAGCGATCAGTCAATCAGCTTCAACTACTCAATAGCTCCTACGGCACATTCGTTGGTAATTGCTCTCATGCATGAACATTCTTGGACACATTCGGCTTGCATTGGCATGCGGACCAAAATAAATGCAACTTTAATACATACGAGATAGGGTTGAGCGGCCGGTTTAGTTTTACGTTTGGTGAGTTTGTGCGGTTTGGTTAGTTCTTTGGTTTTGTTATTAAATAGTTTGTGTTTAAATATTCTTTGAACTGTATTTATTTATCAACAATGAAGAAAAACTTTTCAAGGACGCCCTCCGGCTAGATGGAACGACGATCTTCGCAAGGTGGCTGGCAAGAGCTGGATGAGAGTAGTCGAGGATCGTGCACTTGGAGAGGCCTATGTCCAGCAGTGGACGTGTATAGGCTGATGATGTTGATGATGATGATGATGATTATAATGAAGACAAACATTTTAAATTTTTGACAAAGAAGCGTTTGGCCATCTGATTGTACCTCAACCGGAATTCACTTAATAACATTTACTTTTAAAAAAACAGTATAAAAAAATTAAAAAATAGTATCGTGGCACTATCAAAATTTATTGACTACGGGCTTTTAAAAAACGTTTTAGATCCAATGACATAAAGTTCATTGTGGCATGCTACGGAGCTGTTAAAAATGTAGCGGCTCGCGGTGCGACATACGACAAAAAGGCTTGAGTTGTAGCGACGCGGACGGAACATACTGCTGACGGGTTGAGATTCATGTCACCTGCAAATAAAGCGTACAATTGCATAGCAGGGCTTAGCTTTTCACACTTCTACTAGCATTTTGGTGATGCAGTTTTATTTTTATTCCACTACGAAAGTCCTTGGCCTTCATCTCACCTAATGGTTAGTGAGACAATTTTTTTTTGAGAGAGATTGCTGATTCCCTCAGACGGCATTTTCAGCTTCACCGGGCTTGTTTGGGAGCAGCGAGGAACGTAAAGGGTCCCTCAAGCCGTGTGAAACGAATCACCTTCGGAGGTTTTCTAGAGAGAACAGCATCGCGCACTAGTGCGCGTCCCCGTGCCCTACTAGATTCTCCGAAGGGTTCGGATCGGATCGGCAGTGAGACAAAGCCCAATGTAGAAGCACACCTCACCTGGAAACCTCAAATATTGGTGTATTATTTAAGTTTAATACATTTTTTAATTACTTGGTCAAAACTTGCAACTGATTAATAATGTTTTATCGCCTCTATCGAACATCAGAACCGTCCATGGGCGGCGGTGACCGCTCACCATCAAGCGCCTGCTCGTTTGCAGACTGTTAGTATATATTTTAAAAAAAAGATAACCAGTCCTTTAGTAGTTATTTAATCCAATGTAAATGTTTTCTTTGTTTTTCTATACTCTTAACAATGTTTTAGATATTTATTATTCAATGACATGTAATTCATACCTACGTAAAAATAAAAGTAAACGTTGTCGTCAGTAAATAAATAAAATAAATGCCCTTTGACAGGCATTTTATTTACATTAAATAAATCATTTTTCACTTGACTTCACTTCAAAAGATCAGCATTCTCCATCAAACGCAAACAAAAGATGTTTTTTCGTGGCTTAATATAAATAACACACTGACAAGCAATGTAAAAATAAATAACTGTTACATAACCATTTTGTGACTTATAAACACAGTTGGTTAACTTTATGACCGAAACAAGGCTGTGCACCAGTGTGCAAAACGATTATCGATTTGACGAAATATTCGGGCAAATAATATCGATACGGTGCACATTACTTTATAGTCATAAAAAGTAGGTATTCAGGTAAATAATATAGATAAAGTACGCATTACTTTTATGTTCATAAATAAAAAGTTTTCCTTGTTACAAAGTCCAATTTAAGGATCTAATCATCCTTATCCCATCTCACTGCTGGGCTTGCTTCTTTATTTCTTTCTCTCTTTCTTTCTTTCTTATACTTCTTAATATAATATTTTATTGTTATTTAAATTTATTGTTCTTGGAACACAATAATGTATACATGAAGAAAGAACCGGATCTTATGGCTAATACAGTTTCACTGGACATTTTTACAGGACACAAAATAATTCACTGTAAATTAAAATCACTGAATGAATCAATATCCTATTGCTAGTGAAGCTCACTGGACCTCGAAATATTCTGATGTTATCACTCATCCGATGACCGGGCTTTGGAAAGCTGCTTAATTTGCATTATGACCATTTGAACGACTACGTTTTTCTCCTTTTGTTTAAACAATAATGACAAATAATATAACATTACTACCGTAAGATACGTTCCTTAGCTCACGCCTTTTGTATAAATTTATCGATATCTCGATTTCCAGACAGCACTACTATTACGGTGATAAATATTTATCAATATATCGTTGTTAAACCATCCAGGTAGAAGTGAATTGTAATTCCATATTGTTACTTAAACCGAAGGGCCTTGTTGGAAAATTAAAGTATCGACAGTTGCCTCCGTCACGCATTACTGAACACGTTAGCCCCGATTTTGTAGTTACTACGCTTATCATAATGTATGGCAAGTTTAGTTATCGATTTTCGATACAGCGATACCATAGTAGGTTTTAAAAAGCTATAAAATCGGACTAACTCTCTTTGCTTTTCTCAAAAGTGTGTCAGCCTGGAAAAGGGTTATATAATAAGGACGTTTTAACTGAGCTACATTTAATAAGTCGTTTAAAGTTTTACCGTCAATTTGGTTTATATTGACGACTTTGTGCATGGTACGATATTTATTGGCCATTAAGCAATTTTACTGTTTTCTATTGCTTGACGGCCAGCCTTAAGTTAAATAACTTTGTAACCGATGTACAAAGTGAATCTTTATAAATATTTAACTTCAACCGCCACAATGGTCAAAAAGTAACCTACTCACAGCAGATGTATAGATATTGAAAAAAAAAATGTAGTCTAAAGTCTATAGGTCTTTATGGCTAAGTCCGTCGCCAAAAGAACATTGTTAGCATTCTTATTGTATTAAAATATTTGGAGGTAAAGTAAGTTAAGTAAATAGCCTATAACTGTCCCACTGTTGGGCAAAGAGTTCCATCATTGAAATCAAGTCATCACTACAATTGATGGGTATTGGCTTGATCACCTCGAAAATTAACGATGTTTATAGCGTTACTGGACTTATTTAGGGGTGGTGAGAAACTTAAAGGGTTCCTCGTGATCATACAATCGTGATCACATCCATCTACAGTCTGCGGGACATGAACAGCGTTTACATGACGCACCTATACGTTGTTGCGTTGTCGTGGTGCGGTGTTGGCGTACGCATACGTTTATCAAATGCCTTCGCTATAGAAACACTAGTTTGACGCTCTTAGTGATGAAGATGAAGATTTTGATATTCTTAGTTTTAGAATATAAAAAACTTCTAACTCAAACGTTGATGCTAATCAAAAAATATAGTTATCAATTTATTTAAGTACACTATTATCGAAAAACTATCGATAGTTATAGTCGAAAGCTCGCATCACTAGTCGCGAGTCCTGCAATATTTTTATAAGCCGGTTGATTTATTTTTTCTTCGCAATTCCTATCACGGTCTCCTTTGAGGAGTCCTTACAAACACATCATAATATACTATTCCACTAAGCGTTTAATGCTGATACAATTGGTATTTTTTCTTCCTATTCACCCTTTGTGCGGCTACGTTCAGCTATTCTTATATGTGAATAGCGAAAGTATTAAGGGATTATGTGAAGGTACAGTGACCTGTGCAAGATAAGGCAATTTACAGTACGCACCAGAAGGTTACGAGAAATATGTATGTCCGTAGACTTTTCGTTACTGTCCACTAACTTACACTTATATTTTTTTCTTTTTAACGGTTTCTTTGAAAGTAGACCGCTATCAAACTTCATGGTTAGCTTTCCTTTTTTTATATGAACAGCCTGCAAACGAGCAGGCGGGCCGCCTGATGGTGATATAACCTTTTAAAAGCTTATAGAAGTTTCGTTACTAAACTTAAACCTTAAACAATAACATGAGCGATTGGACCAATGCCCAGTTGCCCACCATTCTGGCCCAATACAGCCCAATTGAAATCCCAATTAAGTCTTTAAAAAATCATATTATCATCACCAGCTCATTTTATGTCCCCACTGCTGAGGCACGAGCTATAAATCAAAACGCAGGCTGAGCGCAGATAAAATAAACAAAGACAGAATAGTTGTTTAAATATCCTGTTCAAATAGTCCCGACGCGTTTAGAAGTAAGTAAAGATAAAGTACGCAGATAATTAAAAATAGTTTTATTAAACTTTTATTATATTTATTATTATTAAGAAATAGAAGATGAATAGATCATTCATTATAGACTAACGATCTTCGAGCCTCCGAATTTTCAATTTTCACGTACATACCTACATTAAAAGCGAAACTACAATTACCATTAAACGACCGTTTAGCTTATTTCTCTTGAAACTTAAGTACTAACAATGAACTGGGATCCACGAATTAATGCATCATTTATCTCTAACGTAATTGAATAAAGATAATACACGTCTTGTTTAGGCCCGTCCTCTACGGAGTACGGGTCAAATAAGTAATTAAATTTGGGGCGACCTCTGGGACATTCAAGTTTAATTATTATGCCTCTATTCGCAGGGCCTAATCACAGAGGCGTGTAATAAAATTTACAATATTCTTCCATAAAGAAGCAGCGGTGAAAGTCGGCTGGATATAAAACTGTTACTAAGTGATAGAGGTTTTTGTACCTACTTTAAGCGATTGAAAGGACGATTATATGATGATTTTGGTAATTTTGAAATTACAAAATATTTTAAAAAATGTTTTTGTTTTGTTTATATAATTTTAACGCAAATTTTGTTGCGAAACAAATTACAAAACCACAAATGTTGAAAAAATTTCCACGCGCAGGATTTGAACCTGCATTCTTCTGACATACCGGGTCAGGTGCTCTTCCAATAGAGCTATCGTGGTTCTAACCAGCCCGCCGAAATTATTCAACACTATTTACTTTTTTACTTCGAAAGTCAAAGGCGCCAATTCAATGTCAACAACTACCGTCATAAACATCTGATCATAATATTTTTACAAATACTAAAGATCAGTTAAGAAGTAGGCAAGCCATTTATAAAATGTTTTTGTTTTGTTTGTATAATTTTAACGCAAATTTTGTTGCGAAATAAATTACAAAAACACAAATGTTGAAAAAATTTCCACGAGCAGGATTTGAACCTGCACCCTTCTGACATACCAAGTCAGGTGCTCTTCCAATTAAGCTATCGTGGTTCTAACCAGCCCGCCAAAATTATTCAACACTATTTACTTTTTTACTTTGAAAGCCAAAGGCGCCATTTCCTCATTATATCGCCTATCGTCATTAACATACATCATGGATGGATCATAAATATTTTTACTAGCCATGAATATGTCTAATCTATTAGCGAACACAATTTTGTTTGTAAAGTTTTTAATTAAATATTTATACAAAAATATATATCCATACTACAATTTGAAAGTGGTGAAAAAACTTTTGTTGGCAACATTTACGTAAAATAATTATATGGCCAGAATTCAAAATTTTCCATTAAAACCAGTAATTTTATACAAAGTATGAAAGTATGAAATATTGATTGAAATATTTTATATATCTAACGCTCCCGTATCGAACTAAACTAGGCATCATCCTAATAAAATTTGCTCCGGGTAAACCTGGTTTAAAATAAAACCTGGTTAATCCAAAACTGTTTTAGAGTAAGTCACGTATAGAACAAAAAAAGAAAGAAAGAAAAACATTTATTTGGGACAAAACACATTAATATATTACACACAAAACAACATTTATTATAAAAAAAATGTCACCCAAAACGGTCCCGACTCAGCATTATGCTGGCCTTATGACCAACGCTGATCTTCCGACGGAACCGGTTTGGTGGTGCTGCGAAACAGTAACAAATTTAAAAAATCATGTTATATAAATACAACAATTCCAAACTAACCAGATAAAAAACTAAGGAAAAGGCTGCGGGGCACAATCCCTTTGCCTATGCTACGAAAATCGGAATGTTTTAGCTTCAGTTATTGTTCTGAGGATTCTTATACCATATAAACATATTTCTATAACTAGAAACAGTATGCAAATAGACAGATTAAGCCGCGACCACTACGGTGACCTTATTTAAATGAAATTAAATAAATGAAATTTAAGTGTAATGGACACTACTTATACTAGAGAAATTGTGTATTTCATCCCTAACTATGTTGCTGCTGCTGTGCGCTTTACAGTAAGTCTTCTAAGGGTATCAATCTTTAAAAAAATAAGCGAAGAAACTATACACAAATTCAATACAGTTAATTCTGGAGATCACGCAGAAGTCACAGTATAAAAAAGTTAGTTAGTAATAAGACGGCCTAAGAAACCGTCAAGTTTCTTGCGGCGAATAATCCCAGTTACGTTGGAAGGTCTAAGGCTAACCAACAACAAGTTCAATAGAGGTACTATTGAACTATAGTTAATATTTTATAACCAATTTTTAAATTGTCCAAATTGTTCAAAACTGTTTAAGTATATAATCGGGCACTTCATTTGTAAGAGGAAAGAAGGACTATTGATTCTGACATCAAATTAAATACCAATTTGAGATTGGATATTTTTTATCGTAAAGGTAGTCTCTTCTTACACCAACGCTACTCAAAATAAGCAAGTTACAAACTGTACCTAATTACAAATAAGTATCTAGAATGTCACAGCACTAATATTTCAATGGCGGTTCGTATACGACGCAACCAATCACAAACTAGTACTAGATAACGATACAAACGGAGTTTCACCCGAGTTCTTTCCGTAATAACACGTGTTGTGAGACTCCTTTTTAATTTCTATCTACCGTACAAATTGTACCCTTACTACTATAATAAAAAACACTTGAAATTGGCTAAGTGCTAAACGCGAAGCCAATAATTAAGATTATTAATTAACGATAGGTACAAACCAGTTTGACAGACGAAGTAATGAGGGACTCTCCTTTTGATCCTCTCAATTAAAAGGAGTCATACCCAATAATAAATTATTTTTTTGGACTGATGGGGTGTTCACCCCATATTATATTATATAAATATTGTATAAACAATTACTGGAGTTCTCCTGTGATTCTTTATAATGATCCCGGATCATCCTGGCGGCATGAGAGATGAAGTAGAATACGTATTTTTGACTGTGTTAGCCAAATAAATACATACTTATGATCGGGGACCGTTTTAAACAATGCCAGAGTTTACCTCAGCAGACCTTCATCTCACCTGGTATTAAGTGATGAGACGAAAACGCATTTCCCACGAACCGTGTCGCCAGAATAATCCGAATAATCCTTAATATCAATATTAGTATCATTGTTGTGTTCCGGCAGCTACATATAAAGTAGCCAGTGCCTCAGTAGTTAAGGATTCCGGGTAAAGTGCGCCACATCCTTCGGCCTTATCTCTTAACATCAGGTGAATTGAAGGCCAAATACTTCCCAAAAAAAAATTGGATATAGGATACTTTTTTTTACTTTTTAAAAAATATGGTTTCAAGCAATGAAGACAACTTACTACTGTCTTTATACTATGGCATAGTGGGTCCTCTGTTATTGCTCGCCTAATACAATTTCGCGCTCCGTCGGAGGCACAGGTCCCTTGGTCTCAGAACAATTAGTACAGGCGACATTATTTTTGTGTCACGCTTTCTATTGTACCTTGGGCTTACCATCGTCCCTTGTAATGAGAACGTCACGGACTTTCTATTTCTTGCCGTCACTTGGGAGTTACGCGTTTGGTTAGTTTTGTTGTAGACGTAATAGAAATTTGGTGGACATTCATTTAAACGTATGTATTACTACGTACTATGTCGAAATTCCAGAAAAAAAACAATATATAACTACCTCTGATTCATCCATAGATATTTATTATTTATTTATTTTATTTGCAACACAAACAGGTAGGCAGTTATCAGTACTTTGTTCATTTAGAATAAACAGTTTAGAAATAGATCATCATCATCATCATCATCAGCTCATTTTTTTATGTCCTCACTGCTGGATAAGGAGAACGGGTCACAAACAACCACGAGGGCCCAGTGCGGATTGGTGGTTGTTAACGACTGCTAATGCAACCGGGACCAACGACTTTACATGCCTTCCAAAGCACGGAGGAGTTCGAGATGATAAATTTTTGGTCACCCATCCGATGACCAGCCTTTGTAAAAGTTGATTAACCTCAGCACTCGCAGACCGCGCGTTACCCACTGCGCCATCGCGAGCTCCTCAGATAAAACTAGATAGAATACTAGAACTTACATAGTGTCGACACGACATGCTAAAATAAAAACAACTACAAAGTACAGACACCTGCACATCAACCTACCACAAACTGTCAAATTTTCTCAATAGACTTTGAACTTTATTGCTAAGGCATATGGTTGACATTGTATTGAAGTAATTTGACAGTTTTGGATAGGTTGATGTGCAGGCGTGTGTACCTAATGCTTTTCTAAATTTTCACATTACTATATAGGTAAAGGAAAATATTATTAAAACGTAGAAAGCTGCTGTAAGCTGTAGTAGCTGTTAAAAACATGTAATTGGCTATGAGCAATACTCAAGTCGTTGTAAGTACTGTTTTATTGTAGTAGTTGTATTCGGTACAAATATGTGGAAAGCTTTTCGATCCGCATAAAGATATAGCGAAAATTATTTCGTGTCTAGGCAACCTATTAGGAACTTTAATAAATAGAATAGAATAAAACAGAATAATTTAATTTCCTAAGAATATGGTTTATATTGCAATAAGTTTGTCGTATTTCTATTGGTTCACATATTCTGCCATGTAGGCATACATGGTATGTTTCAAGCATAGTAAAGTACCTACAGTAGTTGTAAAGGATTTGATATCTTTCTCTAAAGAACAGAAAACTTTTAAAGAGATGGTAAAGTAATCAAAGTACATTTCGGAAAACAACAAAGAACACTAAAAACTATAATGTTCGCACAAATTAAATAGATCGGGCCCCCTTGTGTAACAAATAACAAAGATGGAATGAGCCCCAATTAAAAATGCATGACCCATTAGCTCTTTAAGTACTTTCGGGTTGATTTGATACGTCATAACTTCGGCCTCCAATTTGGTAGAGCAAATTTCGACTACCATTAATTAACGTAACTCACAAAATTTCGATCTCATTAAAGGTCAGAAGTAATTTTTATGAGACCTATTTTTGTTAATGGGAAAGTTCATTTGTTTGATTGAGGTCATTTATATTTTAATAGGCAATTTTCTATACTTGCAATGTACCAATTTTTTAATTATCAGTTTAAAAAAAAGACAAAGCGTTGAAAAAAATCCACGAACGGGATTCGAACCCGCACCCCATGTCATGCCGGGTCAGGTGCACTACCAACTATGCAATCGTGACTCAATCCAACTCGCCGAAATTAATAGTCGAGCTTAGATGAAACTTTCAAGCATTATGCCGTTTTGAAAGACCTTAGCTGATAGCGACAGCCCCCAAGGTTTAATTTTATCGTTTTTGCTTGGCGCACCGCCAAATGGTTTGAGCGTTCCTTTGAAGATTGATGCCTTAATACTGTGTAAAAACAATGAAAAAAAATACTAATGCCCATGTGACGAGACAATGGAACAAGTAGGATTCGCGAGTTTTTTTTGTTTCGAGTTTAGTGGCTGAGCTACAATCGTGTAATATAGGGTAATGGTTGTCATATAACGTTTCATGAACGACATTATCAGTATAAACAATATACACTGCATTACTTACTATATTAATAATAACAATGGTAACAACTATGGCACCGACTTTGAAACAGCAAAAAAAAGGAATAGTCTTCAAACACAAAATGGATTAATTTTAAAAACTGCTCAATTTAAGTACTATCTCTATTCTCTATTCTATTTTATTCTATTATTTTACTAGAAATGTGTATTAAGCAATATTTTAGGCAGTAAAGTAAAATAAGGTTAAAGTAATTGCCTATAATAATATACAGCCCCTATAAAAAATTGAGCAGCCGTGTATTTTAATTATTTATTTATAGAGAACTATAAAAGATTTCGCCGTTTACCGTCAATATTTAAAATGGGTAATAAATTCGTATAAAATACCCGTTTTTAAAATGATTGATGATACACTCATAATATAGTTTTTAAATAGTTAATCATTTCACGACACATTTAATTTTTTTTGTAAATTTTCATTACTGGGCTTGTCGGAACTGTTATGCCAATTAGTGTGTGTGAAGTAAGTTAGTAGTGAGAATTCATAGTGATGCAAGAATTTATATGCAGTGTAGTATTTTATCTCCCCTAGCACACCAGGCAAATCTTAGTGATTTTTGGTGATTTTATTTTTGTTTAAATAAACAAAAAGAAATATTTTTGTTCATGGACCGTAACCACTTATTTTTGTTCTAACAGACCAATGTGTTGACAAGTGTGTTAGATATTGAAATAGCTAACACGGTTTCACAAAGTGTAAACGCGCTATCTAGTTCCGTAACACGAAGTTGTAATGAATCTAAACTTTTTGCTAAGGCGTTTCGTGAACACACGGACGAACAACCCGACTGCGAATTACAGCTCGAGTTCAGATTGTATCGTAACAGGTTGCCAAATAGAAAAAAAACAATTTTTATTAGTTGTTGCATTTCTCAAAATGTATGCGCACGATCAGGACTTTTTACATGAATAGACATTTTTTTAGAATCTTCTAGACGAACAATAATTCGAAACCGTAACCTTTCGGGGATATGAGCGAATCTATACTGGATGCATTCTAAATTAGTTGATTCATTCATTAATAATTAATTTTTAAATAAATACATTAATTATTTCTAAGCAAATAACTGATTTTACTGACTAAAAAGTTAAAAAAATATCCTTTCTTTTAGTATGTAGTATGACATTTGACATTATTTCAGAGAATTTGTTTCTTATAAACGACACTATTGGCTGCCAATACCCATCAATTGTAGCGATGACTTGATTTCAATGATAGAGGCCTTTGCCCAGCAGTGGGCCAGTATATAGACTATTTATTACTACTTCCTACTTTTTTCTGATTATTTATTGGAAGCTTACACACATTAAGCTTTACTATAAATAAAGAAAATATAAATAAAACAATATGAGACAACATCACATACATTGTGATCCCAAGGTAAGTAGCTAAAGCACTCGTTTCATGGAAATCAGAAACCACAACCACCACAACCACCCAGACCCGACACAATATCGAAAAGTTCGATTTCGACACTGACCCGACCGGGAATCGAATCCGGGACCTCAGGAGTTATCGCCGCCCAAAGTCCGTCGTGCAAGCACTCGGCTACGAAGGTCGTCACATAAATACCATGTCGTATGTCATATCGTCGTATAAATATTATGACTATATTTTTAAGGCTTCTAAAGGCCTATGTGCGCTTTTGGTGTTTTTTTAGATACAAAACTTATTTATATGTGTAAGGGGCATCCATTCGAATAAGCTATCTATATCTATGCTATTAATAGAGAGGTAACGTTTATGACTCTGTTGGTTTTTTTTGTATGTTGGGGATAATCTCTGGAACTACTGATCCAATTCCAAAAATTCTTTCGCTGATAGAATAAAATATATACCTTGTGGGTAATATTGGCTATTTTCTTTTTTCGAAATAAAATGTTTTTTTTTGTAAATTAGAGAATCAAAGAATTGAAATTTGTATGAACAATTGAAAAATCCACGTGGACGAAGTCGCGGGAAAAGTGCTAGTGTTTTATATGATTGCTTAGACCTAAGCGGTAACAATTTCAAATATGAGCGATTTTATACAGAAAGGTTTTGTATCACCCGTTCTGAAAATCCGAGACTATAAGAAATAACGAAAAATACTCAAAAATAAGTCGTTACGTATTTGAAAAAAAAAACATCACCTTTATTAACGAACCTATTTAAAACCTAATTAAACTCCGTGTATTAATTTATTAGGATGGGTATTGGAAAAAGTAAAATACAAAAAAAAATGTATATCGGCCCATTTCTAGATACTTTAAAATTTGTGGTTTGTGGTGGTTTGGACAGTAACAGTTAATCATCATCATCAGCTCATTTTATGTCTCCACTGCTGGGGCACGAGCTTTTCCTATGGATGGATAGGGAGAAGTTCACCCATCCGATGACCGGCCTTTGCGAAAGTTGCTTAACCTTAGCACTCGCAGACGCACTAGGGATGGAAACTCACAACGGAAAACAGTTGCGGGTGCAATGAAAACGGGTAATTTTTAAGTTAAATGGTGTGCTATGAACTTTAAGGGCTCTTTCAATTAAGTTGGACGGCAGTGCGTTCCATATTAAAACAGTCGTGCGGCGTCGCCGCGCCGCGCCTTGCGACTGTTTTAATATGGAACGCACCGCAAACGTGCGTTAGCCGTCCGACTAGATTGAAAGAGCCCTTAATAATAATATAAAACAGTTCTGTTGGAGTGTTCCAAAAAGTCAGTCACAAAGATATCAAAATACACGTGTAAGTAGTAGTGAATAGTTACACTTTCCAAAAAGGAACGCTTACAAAGGCCGTAAATCAACCAGCCCTCTCATCGCAGGCCACTGGGTGGCAGAGCAGAGATAAGTGTAAACTATGCAAATCTCACCACCAAGTCCGGCACGAAAGAACGGTTGGACTTAATATGAATTGAATAACCTATTAATCCTTTGGGGTGTACGTGGGTCAAAGTTGTATATACCCGTACATGAAATCGTTGATCCTATCGATTTTAATCGAATGTATAATACCGCTAAATTCATTAGGCAACATAATACGTTTCTGTGAGGAGTTGAATGTTTGTATGGATTTGTATTTTCCTTGATATGTCTGTATGTATACATACAGACATGTACATATACGTATACATGTACCTTGGGAGCATAGGAACTCATGTAAGTAAGAGAGTGATGAATAATGTGACGATTGATTTGTATGACTGTACAGGCGACAGCTGATAGAGGAGAGTGGATGAAACGTATATTTTGTGCCGACCCCAAGTAACATGGGACCAGGGCAAGAATAAGACAATGTATAATCGGTCTTTTAGGGTTTTCAAGGGTATATTTACCCTGTGGTTAAAAACCAAAGTGTGGTTACTACTACGTGCGACCGTATATGTTCACATGTGAACAATGTGATGTAATTATTGGAAACTGATGATAATGTTGAAGCGATAACAATGATGCTTTAAATACAGTTAACAAAAGTCTTAAACGAACCATTGTAACGAACAAGTAATCAGCAATTATTTATTTTAATTAAAACGGAATCAAAAATTTATTAAACATAAAAATGACAATTTATTATTTGTTTTATATGAAACATAACATAACTAACTACATTAAAGAAAAAAAATTAAGATAACTAAAGACAAAATAAAACCTATAAATAAAAAATGTCCTCCAGCTGTGGGCTCATGGGAACGGTCCCAAGAATGCTGGCAACATTACCTCTTTGGATTGCTAAGCTAATACGTTGGCAGAGGTAGCTGTAGTATTTATTATTAAAATAAGACAAACAATTTAACAACTTAAACCCCTTAAAGACATTCATACTCAGTGGTTGGTCACCTCTGAATTTACGACGTTTATATTTTAAAACGTGTACCTGCTCGTCGCACCATAGGATTTATAATACAATATATAAATTATAACTGTATTATTACAAATACAAACGTTAGCAGATAGCCGTTAGCATAATACAGTATTTAATTTCAATATAACAATACTCTCATCCCCAATCATCACTTATCAAAGTCCAGAGAGTACTTAGCCAGACCGTAACCAAATTAATAACATCCTTGTCTCGCAAGTAATAAGCGAGATCGGGTCCGGCTTCATTATCCCGCTTTCTTATCCCGAATCTAAATCTACAGCGATCTCTGTGTGTCAGATAGTACCGGCACATAATAATTAAGTACAGAAGGAGAGCTTCATGCAAAGCCGTACATATCAGGGGGTTTCTTGAGGGGTTGCCTACACGCAAGTGTGTCCCTGTCTCCTACAAGATCGAATCAAGAGAGGGACAACCCGATAATGGTGCAAGCACACATACACGTATTCGTAGGTGCACTCTGCTATACTCGGGAGAACGCCAGTCGTGTTTGAGTTAGCCGAAGTCACGCGCACTTTGTTACAATGAGTCGATGACATTCAAAATATAGAAACTGATTGTTCTTTTATTGTATACATATGTAAGAAAATAAATAGCAATAAGTTGAGGTTTTGTAGCGTTTGTTTCAAATTCTTAAGCTTAGCAAATCAAAACATATTACAGGCGTTAACTCTAGCGCTACAAGTCGTCGGTCGTCGTAGATTGTAGCCTACGGGTGAGCGTAGGTAATTAAAAGCGCTATCGGCCGGACCCGTTCTTCTGTACCTATTTAGTCTGTGGTCGGAGCGTCTCCAGCAATTAGTGTAAACACCGGCGACATACAACGGAATGGAGGGCACTTCACCCTCGCCTCGTCTCGTGGGGCGCCCTTGGTGTTTTGTTTTATTTCGTTTTAGGGCAGCGAGCCATAGTACAGTTAACAAAAAACAACAAAAAAGGTCAGCTCTTTAATGGTCTGTGAGATAACGTTTGGTGGCCAGGATGTCTAGTGCAAGTTTCATTTGACATTAGATCACGTTAACGAAAACGAGAATTTGTATGGTAAATTTTTTACTATCATCGTTCGTCGGAAGCGCTGCTTCTGTACCATACAAACCTTCGTTTTCGTTACCGTGGTCGATTGTAAAAAAAAAACTCGCACCATAAGTCCAAACAAAGAAGTTAGGGTTGATTAGTGATAAGCCGCTTCGAAAAAAAAAACTACTGTAACATCAATTCACAAAAAGAACTTGGAATAGTTTTTTTATTGAAGCAGCTTGATTCGAACGCCCTGGCGGATTTCTTAAGGTGCACACGCCTGCACATCAACCTACCACAAACTGTCAAACTTCCTCAATAGACTTTGAACTTTATGAATCAGGCATATGTTTGAAAATGTGCATGTGATACACGATCGCGTGATGCCTGCATGTAGAAAATCTCCAGAGACGATTCGGTCTCTCCGACTTAAGGAAACAAAGCCAGGTGCCGCTGTAAGGATCAACAACAAAGTCCTACTTTCTTTAGCAACAATTTAATTTAGAACAGCTGTTTCCTAGCTGTCCGTCCAGTAAATGAATGAATCTATCTATACATGATAATATAATAAAGCTAAAGAGAGTCGAAAGTCTGTACATGAAATATATTCAAAAAAATGTTGGCTGTTGATACTTAGAATCAACAACAGAACACGTTACAACAGTTTTTAGATTTTTTGTCTGTTTGTCTGTTTATTTGACCGCGCATCACGTGAAAATAGCTAAACGGAGTTTTTATGCAAACTTAGCACAAAGACAGACCATGACCCGCACTAGAACATAGGATACTTTTTATCCCGGTAGAAGGATCCTGTGGGATAATATAGTCTTCGGGAACGAAGTCGCGGGCGACAACTAGTGAATGAATAAATTTATTTCAACCAACTTGGGTCATTAACACAATTAATATAAAAATACACGAATATTTTATATGCATTCTCAAAGCCCTGTTTGATACATTTTACTCACATATTACCTAGTTTATCTTACATTGTTTCAAGGAATCAGTGTGATAGTTTCACCTACTACATTTTGTAAAGTTTCAATGAAATTCTTTTGGTATTATTTTGTTGGCGACGAAAACTGTGTCGAACACTGAGGGTTACTTGTGTCGAACATTAGTCCCACTATGTACGATACGTCATCAACATTCGATGAAACCTAAGTATGTATTTTAACAAATGACTAAGATCAGTTAAGATCAGATATATGCAGGAAAATGTACACTTTAGGCTACAAAAAAACGGCCTACAGCAAATTCTTCATTAAAAATATACATTTTTTTAAATCATTTACATAAACTACCACCAACACACTTTGTTTCGGGAAATTTGACAGTTTGCGGTAGTCTGGTGTGCAAGCGTCTATATCATAAGAAATATATCAAACTGGTATACTTAAGTCCCTAGTTAGTTAATGTAAAAAAAGAAAGTCGGTCGCCATTGTGACCTCTCCCTAAGCTCTCGACCTTAAATATTGAGGTACTAGGAAGGCGGCGAAGCTGTTTGTACGATGTATATGCATCCTCAAAGCCCTGTTTGATACACTTTACTCACATGTTTACTTAGTTTATCTTACATTATTTCAAGGAATCCGTGTGATAGTTTCACCTACTAACATTTTGTTAACGAGCAAATTAATAATAGAACTGTGCTAACCGTACTAACTATAGTATATTAGCAAATTCCCGATGTATTTTTATGCGCGATGTAATTTATCACAGGGAAATTCGAACCCGCATCTGCTGATGAGCTGGCCAAATAACCCATAGCCTAACAGGGCTTCTGCTTAAACACTACATAACAAAACAAAACGCTTGTTGAAAAATAAATTAGATTAGATAATGTTACTATTTTTTTTAAAGTTTTGTCTGTATCTAATCGTGTTCTATTTATATTTGGAAATAATATTAGTATCGGTTCTATATTCCGTCTTATCGACACTTTCCTTAAACCAAACTATCAGAAAGCCTGTCAATACGATCAGCTCTTAGATTTTATTACCCTCTATAAAATAGATGAAAGACAATATTCAAGAGCCAGATAGTATGAAGGAAAAAAGAAAATTATTAAAGACACGCCTAAGAAGTTGTCAGGTGACAGCTATAAGCTTGAAGAAGCCTTATTCTTAGTTCAAAAGGCTGTCTGAGAGGTGTGTCCGTTCTCCTGGCAGAACCATCGTCAATATGAAATATTTTGTATAATTTCGCATTCATAATTTATTATAACGCACAGGTAGAATGCCTAAAGGCAATAAAGCAACAGGCTTTGTAGAGATAGTAAAGAGAGTAGCGAATATTTAATGTTTTAAATACAAAGTTTTGAAGGTTTTTAGATTATTTTGTTGTTACCCAATAAGTTGAAATCGTAGAATCTAACTTTAATATTGCTGGTAGCATTCATTTACAAATAAAAATTGATTATCTATAAATATGTACGTTTTTTTAACTCCTCGGTGACTGAGTGGCAGAGCGCTTGGCCCGATACCCGAAGGTCCCGGGTTCAATACCCAGGTCAGGAAAAAGTCTTTCAGATATTTGGATGCATAGGTTTTGTGATCACCAACCCGCATTAGGCAAGCGTGGTGATTAAGCCATTACCCATCAATTGTAGCGATGAATTGATTTCAATGATGGAGGTCTTTACCCAGCAGTTATTGGCTGTTTACTTACTTACTTATTTTTTTAGAAAAGGTTTATCACTTTAGCTCATCTTAACACAAACTGGAATACTTAATAATATACGTTAGTTTAGAGCATAATGTTTCGTAATTAAAAAACTACGACTAATAATATCTTCAGTTAAACAGTGAACTGACCAGAAAGAATCTTAAAAAATAAAAGTTGATTCACACCATTCACATAAGATGGTGTTTTTTTTTAATTATGCCCTTTATCAGGACTAAACCAATATAGTAACTTTAATAATTTGGTTTTACTCTCCTTACAATCTCTGTTAAAACTTTTAAATTATGCCTCTTAGCAGGCCCTGCCAGTGTAACGTGCACACAAGCCTCGACGACAAAGATATCAAGTAACTATCATCTTGTAAAACTACGCTGAGAACGCGATGAACAATTTAAAAACGTTGCACCAGTTTTTCTTTTGTCCAACAGACATTAATCTGAGAGGATGGATGTTAAAATTATGAATTTTTAAACAGAAAAATGTTTTCTTCTAGCTAGACCTTATATGATACTATTTACTGTACTCATGTCAATCTATAATCGTCCAACGGCTGGGATAATGCCTTTCCGTATGAACATTAGGAAATGGAGATATTAGTCCATGGCCCACCACGATGGCAACATGCAGGTTGGTGGGTTTTACTGCAACTACCAGGACCAACTGCTTAATGAGCCTTCCGAAGCACGCACTGGAGCTGTTATTTTTTTGCCACCCATCCAATGAACCGGCATCGCGAAAATTGTTTAACTTTCAAATTCCACACCCAAACACTCATGCTGCTGACGAGATTTTTGTTCATCCTTTCTCATTGAAACGTTACCTTCATTCGTAGTGATGCTGTATCTCTTCTTCTTCTTGTTATTAGGGTGTCTCTCCAAAAAATTAAGTCAGCTATTTGGTCTTGTTTTTGGCATGGCAAAATAGTTCAAGGGCACCCTCTATTCCCGTCCACTCCCAAGTCTTTCGCAACTACGACTTTCTTCCGCGACCAAGTCTCCTCTTATTTCTTCCATGGACCATAACCTTCTTTGGACGTGATGCTGTCTCTTTCTACCCTTCATTGTGAAGAACTGACAGTCTATTTCCCTAGCAGTTTGCATACGCCTTTCAATGGTTCATTGTGGAATTGGAGCACTATTGCCCGCCACAGTTTGTTTAGGCGCCACCGATGTTTGCCACGTTCTTACAACAAAGAAACAGGTGCGTTTAGTGGACCTACACAAATACTTACTACAAAATGGGCCAGATCAGGGTTTGGTTGCAGTGCGAGCGATTTGTCAAAAAAGTGCGATGTGATGAACTATGTGTATCGCCTGATGGTAGTTTTATGCCCAGATCTCGAATGGATGCCAACCAATCTCATACTCTCACACATTACTCATAGCTGTTTTTACGATTTGTTCCTGATTCGTCATATTCCTGATTGGTCATATTCCTTATTCGACACTTTCCTAACTGGACATATTCCTGACTCTTCATATTCCTGATTCGTCATATTCCTCACTCGTAATTGTACAGCCAAATGAAATCGCAAACACGTGCGAAAGTAGGTATACTTTGTACTACGATTATTAGACAATAATTTACTTAGGTTGGAGTCCCAAAGAAACGGAAAATAAGGTAAACAAACGGCAAATTTGTATGACTTGACACATAAGCTACATTTTTTGTCAAACTTAGCTTTATTTACTTTAGCTTCATGATAGACAAGTAACAGTCATCTATTAATTATCTAAAGAGGTTCTTATCATTTACCACATAGGATTTCTATAATAAGTGCAGGTATGTATATGGTATGACGAGTGAGGAATGTGACGAGTTAGGAATATGTCCAATTAGGAAAGTGTCGTTTTTACGCATCGCAACGTTTGGTGGTTTTGCATTGTAGTGCTCAAGTTAAAATGTTACTAGATTTTAAAATATTACAGGAATGGGCAGGCGTTGGCTACTTTCCTTCAGGTGAGCTGTATGTTCGTCTGCTGGCATATTAAAATTTAAATTAGGCAGACTTTTGCGGAATTTGATATGCAAGGTTGGAAACCTCCTCTTGTGCCTTGGTTCTGTACTTGGCTTTTGGTCAAAGTATTTCTGGCAGCCAGACTAGGGCCCATTGTTTACAAACGCGTCCAGGTCATTCCGCTATTTTCTCATGGGTCTGCTTACTGTTTCTAATGGAGTCTCTGTTACAAATGACGTAACAAAGATTTTGTCAAGAATGCAGAAATCGCTGTCAATGAGACCCCACCTTTTGACATATACAAGGAATGAGATAAAGGTTTTAGGTCATGTTTTGATAACAAATACCAGCTTTTATAACCCTCGCTATGTTTTCATACAATACAGTATTTGTTTAGTAACTCATTTAATGTCTTATTATATCCCGTTGATCTACTTTCTTTTTCACAAACATTATTTACTTCGCTATTGAAACAGTTTTGTTTATGATGTACGATTATGTTCATTTGTTAGTCTTGTACGATATCGAATGATCTTATGAGATTTGGTAAGTTATTTTGTGGCAGTTGAGGATTTTGGGCGAATTGCGCTTCCACTTCGGCCTAATCACTTTTCTGCAATTATCTTGTTTGCAGACTAGCGGCGCCCGTGATTTTGTGTGCATTGTAGTTTGTTCGTACGGAGTTTTGCTTGCGTTTTGCGTAAATACGTTGTTTTAGTAAAAAAAGGAATAAAACAACCGATGTCGCACAACTACTTAGCACCTATTTTTATTATTTTTATTTTTGCACTCTCAATGCTATTGTAGTGGATTGTAGTGGATGGAGCTATTGTAGTACAAGGTGGATCGATTCCCACTCGAGCTTCCTGGAACTGGTTGATTTATTATATTATAATTTTACACTTTTTTACTGAAATATAGGTAAGTGTATTATAATTTACGTCGTAATCACTTTTTAGAAATTATATAGTTGGGGTAAGCGTCATTAAAGTAATAATGTGAGCTACGGTATTAATTACACACCAAAGTGTCTTGCCACTATTTCACGTTGACCGATGATCTATAATTTGGATGTCCATTGGCTTACTTCCATTGGCTTTATTCTGCCTAATCGTCCAAAGACGTAACCGTCTTTCCACGTGTTTCAACGCATTTACTGCAAGAAGAAGAGCTCGATGGCGCAGTGGTTAACGCGCCCAGTCTGTGATTGTTAAAGTTAGGCAACTTTTGCAAAGGCCGGTCATCGGATGTGTGACCAAAAATTTTTCATCTCGAGCTCCTCCGTGCTTCGGAAGGCACGTAAAGCTGTTGGTCCTGGCTGCATTAGTAGTCGTTAACCACCACCAATTCACACTAGGCCCTAGGTTTGTGGCCCGTTCTCCCTATCCATCCATAGGGAAAGCTCATGGCCCAGCAGTGGGGACATAAATTGAGCTGGTAACTGTAACATCTAGTTCTTCGGATGACATAAAAACTGCGTTCCAGATCCACTAACTTCGATCCCAAAAAAACACATCAACACAAAACAACACCCATGCATCAGAAATCACATCTGTTCCAACATCTGTTGAGCGCAAAACATACAAATAACAGGACGCGAACACTACGTATTATGCAAAATCGAATAGCGAAACTGGTCAGAACGCGAAAGCCACGAATAGTCGAAATAAATGTAATCGAGCCGAACACAATAATCATTTGAATACGAATGTACTGATTTGGGGTAACGCCCTCGCCTTACATTTATACCCTAAACCTACTCCTCAATATTGGCCGAATTGGTATCCCTGCGTTGGTTGTAATAAGCGGTTTTATGGCCATCTCGCACCTATTTTGTAAGGGTTGTTTGTTGGAGTTTGTGGGATCGTTTTTCTTTACCTTTTTTTTTTAGCTCGCACTCACGTTTTGTGTGAGGGTTTTACTGGTGAGAAGATAACTTAGCTAGATTGTTGGCTTACTTTTGACTTTAAAATTTAAAATTAAATTTATACAATGTATCTGTTCGTACTTTAAACCGGCGAGCGTTGTAGCAAGTGGCAAGAAGTGATCTCACCTCTCCCTATGGGAGGCAGGCGTGATTGTATCTATGTATGCATGTATGTATTCCTTGACTGTCAAAATCTAAGGCTTTGTGAATCGTACAGTGGAGTAGTGAAGACTTTGTACCAAGAAGTCACAAATAACTCGGGAAGAGATGTTTCTTTTACCGATTCTATTATACTAATACCAGTTTCGTCTTCATTACATTCGTAACAATATTTATTGTGTGATAGAATCACGACTATTTGAAAATGTTTCTGATGTTGCTTGAATAAATACTTAATTTTCATTTACTTTACTGACCTTTAAGACCTTTTTCGAATACAAAACGAAAGTGTATCTTTCAAAAGAGCTTTTGTAGAAGAAAACTCTCTGCCGGAGTAGACTGTGTTTATACGACAGTACCAATTATAATAGCTAGTTGATTATACACAGATGTGCATTTACACTTAGCCTTAAAATATTATCAAAATAAAAAACACAAATGTTGAAAAAATTTCCACGAGCAGGATTTGAACCTGCACCCTTCTGACACACCGGGTCAGGTGCTCTTCCCATTGAGCTATCGTGGTTCTAACCAGCCCGCCGAAAAAAAAGCCAAAGGCGCCAATTCATGTTAATGACGGTAGTTGTTGATATTGTATTGGCGCCTCCTGCGAAAATCCTGATCGTGGAAATTTTTTCAACATTTGTGTTTTTGTAATTTGTTTCGCAACAAAATTTGCGTTAAAATTATATAAACAAAACAAAAACATTTTTTTTATCAAAATAATTACATCATTGAATTTATCTAAAATTCAAATTCAAATTCAAATCATTTTTTGCATATCACATTACTATATAATAGTAGGTGGAATATTTATTAAGGTATTCATGTGACACCCTGCAAGGGCACAGCATCAGAGGGCTAATTAAAAAATGTACTTACCTACAAAACCTAAAAATTACCTAAAAAATTATTTGCTATTAACTATCAACCAACACAATTTGCTTTAATGGAACTCAAGATATAGATTGCTTCTACAAGCTAATTATTTGAAAGGACTTTAATTGAATTATATCCAGAATGCTACTGAGAAGCACGTAACACGTATTCTGTAAACCTGTCTCAACAAGCTAGTCTCCATTTTCCACTGAACACGAACTTGCAAAACTATTTCGACAACATAAATTAGTTCTACGAGCAGACTAAGTTACAAATAAGCCAAATCTTTTACTATCTTATGCCGTATTAGGCGCCACTTACTGATAAATGAGTTAGGCTGCGTTCATGTATAAAGAAAGATGGCGGCCGGAGGCCATACGCGAACGCGTATATGCGTCGTAACCGCTTCACACAGACAGCGGATAAAGGCTGAGAAATCAGTAGCTTACAAAATGTCTGGCTTACCGGACGACTTTTATCCCCGAAAAAGATGTGTAATATAGCGAAACAGAAAGTATGCCTTAATAAAATTTATCAAAGATAATAATTCCTATTTATTTATTTATTTAAAACTTTTGCAACATACATTGCATGGCGGACTTAATGCCTGAGGCATTCTCTACCAGTCAACCATAGGGTGGTGCAGATATAACATGGTAGGTGCAATTGGGTGAAAACAACAATTGTACTGTACAATTTACTTGTACAGGACAGAAACTAGTTGAACCTTACTTATCTACATGATTCTGTCATCCTATGTATTTTGATTAATTATTACACGTACTCTATAAACGTGTCTCAACAAACTAATTTCCATTTTCCCATTAACACTAACTTGTGAAACTAATTCGGCAACATAACTTAGTTCCAGACTACTTAGTTACAAATAACCCAAATCTTTTATTTTCTCCTGCCGGCCGTATTACGCGCCACTTGCAGACAAATGTGTTAGGCCGCGTTCATGTATATAGAAAGATGGCGGCCGGGGGCGACACGCGAACGCGTAAATGCGTCGTAACCGCTACTGCATGACAGGTAGAGGCTGAGAAATCAGTAGTGTACAGAATGTCAAGCATATCTGACATCGAGGTTTTGTTGTCTTAGAAAATGTGTTCCTCATAATGAGAAAGTAATGTGTATATTAATTCGTAAAAAAATACTAAAGGTTATAATCACCCATTTACTTTTAGAAATATGGATTTATTAAAACGTGTCATCAATTAAGAAAAAAATATTTACTTAAAGAAAAGAGAAACATAAAGTTAAATAATTTAAACTTACAACTTAGTCTCCAATTCATCAATCATACAATTCTCCAAGATTCAAAATTCTTTTGGCATTTGAGACTTTTTTTAAAAACTCGAAAGATGATATTATTTCCTCCTCCAGATCCAATAGTATTTTTTTATATTTTTTGTTAAATAATATATATTAAACGAGAAAGTTTGTAGCAAATATCGTTGGAATTTCAATGTCTTTTCTCGTGCATTCTGTTATTTAAACATTTAAAAAATTACAAAAAAAAAATTTTTTTTTATATTTTTTACTTTTTTATTCACGTTTTTTTTTGTAAATGTAAATGTTTGTAAATATATTCTTGTTTATTCCGAACCACCAAGGGTCAGTAAAGAATATTTGTATTGTTGCCGAAATATTAACTAGCTGCAATATAGACAATATACAACAAAATAATATTTTAGACCCCTAGCAATTTAGACGAGTTGATATTTAGATTAGTTACAGCAATAGTCGAAATAATACCTTAAACTAGCTGCAAAACAGACAAAATAATATTTTAGACCATTAGCAATTTAGACGAGTTGATAAAGCAGGTGTACGAGTCGATTTTTAAACGAGTTGCTACCGAAGGCGACTTAAGTTTGAGACCGTTCGATACTAAATCTCTATATCAGATTAGATGAAATCTTATGCTCCTTTGTGTGTGTGGTTTAATAAACAAAATGGTTTATATTTAAAAATACGGTTCAGTGTAACTAAACACGACAAGCCCTTTTTTATTTTTATCGGCTTTATTAAATTCTCTCAAACAATAAAGAGAATATTTCAACTAACTTTAATAACTAAATAATATTAGAAATTACAATGTCAAAGTTACTTTTTTGTCGAGAGCCTCATTAGAATTATCCGCTTTCTGACAAACGGAATCACCAACAATGGATAATAATTACACAGTCAGGTCATAAGTATTGTCACACAGTAAAAATTTTTCTTTTAGAATGCTGGCCACAAAAAAGTTTATTGAATTCGAATTTCGAATTGTTCATGAAAATAAAAATTTATACTTTTTAGAATTTTACTCATTTTTAAATATGGAGTGGACGCTTAAAGAAGACCGGTTTGCAGTTATTGCGTTGCATCGTTGCGGTTACGCGCCAATTCAAATTTTTGACATACTGAAAAATTTGAATTTAACCAAAAGATTCGTTTATCGTACCATCAAACGATACAATGAAGACTCTAGTGTAGATGACAGGTCAAGAAGTGGTCGCCTTCGGTCTGTTAGGACAGTGATAAAAGCTGTGAAGGCACGAATTCAAAGAAATCCCAAACGTAAGCAGAAACTGTTGGCCCTTCAGATGGGGTTAAGCAGAACCACGGTGAAAAGGGTGTTAAATGAAGACTTAGGGCTTCGGGCATATCGAAGAAAAACAGGACATCATTTGAATGCTCGTCTAATGGACCTGAGACTGAAGAGATGCCACGCTTTGTTGAAGCGGTACGCGGGAAAAAATATCGGGAAATTCTTTTTTCGGATGAAAAAATTTTTACCGTAGAATAGAGCTACAACAAACAAAATTATAAGGTGTATGCACACAGTAGTGAAGAAGCGAGCAACCGTATTCCGCGTGTCCAACGAGGTCATTTTCCATCCTCGCTCATGGTATGGTTGGGAGTTTCTTATTGGGGCTTAACTGAGGTACATTTTTGTGAGAAAGGTGTAAAAACGAATGCAGTTGTGTATTAAAATACAGTCCTGACGAACCTTGTGGAACCTGTTTCTCATACCATGTTCAATAATAGGCAGTGGGTATTCCAACAAGATTCGGCGCCAGCTCATAGAGCGAAGAGCACACAAGACTGGCTGGCGGCGCATGAAATCGACTTCATCCGGCACGAAGACTGGCCCTCCTCCAGTCCAGATTTGAGTCCGTTAGATTACAAGATATGGCAACACTTGGAGGAAAAGGCGTGCTCAAAGCCTCATCCCAATTTGGAGTCACTCAAGACAACCTTGATTAAGGCAGCCGCCGATATTGACATGGACTTCGTTCGTGCTGCGATAGACGATTGGCCGCGCAGATTGAAGACCTGTATTCAAAATCACGGAGGTCATTTTGAATAAACTTTATTGTCATAAGAATCTATGTTTTGTTAAGTTCATTTTGGTATATAAATGGTTACATAATGAATAAACTTGTCTCAATTATTTTATATTAAACATGTGACAGAATTTATGACCTGACTGTGTACTAATCTAATCGCTTCACCACGGGCAGGTTAAACAAAACAAGGCTTTTAACAAAAATAAAAGACAATCGTGGGTTAATTCTATTTCTTAACTCGCAATGTTTATTTTTCTACAGTAAAACAAAGAAGCATCGCAGACTATTCTCTTGTTTACCGAGCGGCATACATTCAACTAAGTATTTATATAGCCTCTCTTTATAGGTTTCCTATTTTTGAACAAATGGGATAATAAACATTCTTAACTCAGGTTGAAACACTCGTAGAATAGAAAAGGCAAAGAACATTAGGAAATCCATTAGACTTACCATAGAAACAAATATAAAACTATAGATAATTAGTCTAGTTAACGCTTTCTTTTAAAGCGATCTTTTTCAGAAAACGCAACGGTATCGTCGGTGAAAATTGTGTAAAGCGTATCTGCTTTTCAACAATTTAACATCAAGACGTAAAAGTGAATATAACCATATATATTTGTTCCGGCTGAATTTGTTTGCTTCTTTATTTGGGATCTAGGTATTTTATAAGAAACAAGTATTCGTCTTCTTGTCAAATTGTGTAAAAGCAGATAGATACCTACCCGGTTTTTACAAAGTGCTCTTATTTTATTTATTTGTTTATTTATTTTTATTTGTTTATTAGGACAACCAACAAGACAAACACTGATACAAGCAAAAATTGTAGAAACAAAAATAAACTTACAGCTAAGCGTTCTCTTAATTATAGGTTGCCACGGCATGCAATGTGGACTATATAATTTGCATTAAAAAAAAACAATTTATTTATTATAATATAACAAAAATAAACTAAATGAATAATTGAGGAAATACAAAAATAAAATCAAAAATTAAAAATCATTCAGTCACTAACTTGACGCCATATCAAATGTCTTTAATATTTCCTGTCTTTTCCTGTCTTTAATATTTCCCGTCTCTTACGCGGTCTTGCACGCTCACCGACGACGATATAGCTCTTACTTAACTGGTTTGCTCTTTTTACGTTAATTTCAGTTAACCAAATAATGAGATGTTTATTTTGCCCGTACATAGTTGTATAGGATTAATCAGCTGAGTGGTTCGCTCCGTGCGTAAATTAATTAGGCCGGCCGTTCGAGATCGTCCCGCGAGACGCGTTTAAGCGTCGCGTAAAATGATTTGTTGTTTATTTCACTCGCAAACCGTTTTGGCTTGATGTTTCCACTCACTACCGAAAGTTTATGATATGCGTTAAACATAATAATATGTTTCGATGTAGTGCACTTTGTGTCCTTTTTAATTTTATATACGGAACAGTAACTAATACTTAATTTGTGGAAAATCTGCGATAGTTTATTAGATATATTGTCGTTTTTTTTTAATTCAAAGAACAGTTTTTTTTAATACAAAGAACAGAATAAAGCAGAGTATAAATAGAACACAAAATAAAAAGAGAAATAGTAATAAAAAGATTTAACATAGAAAGGTTCAATTTGCGTAAAATTAGCTGTACAAAAGTATTAACTAAAATGTTTTTGTTTTGTTTATATAATTTTAACGCAAATTTTGTTGCGATACAAATTACAAAAACACAATGTTGAAAAAATTTTCACGAGCAGGATTTGAACCTGCACCCTTCTGACATACCGGGTCAGGTGCTCTTCCAATTCAACACTATTTACTTTTTTACTTTGAAAGCCAAAGGCGCCAATTCAATGTCAACAACTACCGTCATTAACATCTGATCATAATATTTTTACAAATACTAAAGATCAGTTAAGAAGTAAGCAAGCTATTTATAAAATGTTTTTGTTTTGTTTATATAATTTTAACGCAAATTTTGTTGCGATACAAATTACAAAAACACAATGTTGAAAAAATTTCCACGAGCAGGATTTGAACCTGCACCCTTCTGACATACCGGGTCAGGTGCTCTTCCAATTGAGCTATCGTGGTTCTAACCAGCCCGACGAAATTATTCAACACTATTTACTTTTTTACTTTGAAAGCCAAAGGCGCCAATTCAATGTCAACAACTACCGTCATTGACATCTGATCATAACATTTTTACAAATACTAAAGATCAGTTAAGAAGTAGGCAAGCTATTTATAAAATGTTTTTGTTTTGTTTATATAATTTTAACGCAAATTTTGTTGCGATACAAATTACAAAAACACAATGTTGAAAAAATTTCCACGAGCAGGATTTGAACCTGCACCCTTGTGACATACCGGGTCAGGTGCTCTTCCAATTGAGCTATCGTGGTTCTAACCAGCCCGACGAAATTATTCAACACTATTTACTTTTTTACTTTGAAAGCCAAAGGCGCCAATTCAATGTCAACAACTACCGTCATTAACATCTGATCATAATATTTTATATAATATTTCATCATAATATAATATTTTTTTTCAACATTGTGTTTTTGTAATTTGAATCGCAACAAAATTTGCGTTAAAATTATATAAACAAAACAAAAACATTTTATAAATAGCTTGCCTACTTCTTAACTGATCTTTAGTATTTGTAAAAATATTATGATCAGATGTTAATGACGGTAGTTGTTGACATTGAATTGGCGCCTTTGGCTTTCAAAGTAAAAAAGTAAATAGTGTTGAATAATTTCGTCGGGCTGGTTAGAACCACGATAGCTCAATTGGAAGAGCACCTGACCCGGTATGTCAGAAGGTGCACCCTTCTGACATACCGGTTCAGGTGCAAAGGTTCAAATCCTGCTCGTGGAAATTTTTTCAACATTGTGTTTTTGTAAAGTATTAACTTTCAACATCTAGGTATGTATTTCTCTTAAGCATTTAAAGTTGGCTTCACGACTAAATTGAAAGAATTAGAACGTTTAAGTTAGTATGGAATACCATACAAAAAAATAAAATAATTCTTAAGCGTCGCGTACAATGATTTGTTGTTAATATAATAATCGACAGATTATTCACAATCACTGATGCCTAGAAAAAGGTGGCTGCGTGCGTGTTTGCCACACTCATCTGTTGTATTCTATACTGACTCACGTTTCCATGTATATTCCAAATATTTATAATGTTCATTAATAAATATTGTATACAGATGTAAAGTCCAACACACACATGCACTCATATATTTTATTTATATTGTCTTGTCTGTGGTTCAATACATAAATAAAAAAGAAAAAGAAACAGTTAATAGAGAATACAAAGTCAAATTAACTTTCAATCAATATGTTGGACACAGAGAAGAATAGTGGCACCAGAGTTTGACAGGAACCAATGATCGACACGATTTTTTAACTTTAACCAAACCCTATTTTAAAAAAATAGGGGTCAACATCATATTTTTGAAATTAAGTACAATTAGATATAGACAACCTGCTTCCTAGTTGTCAGTAGGTACAGTAAAATTTTAATGATATTCTATCTTTTGGTGTGCATTGGCCTTTGGCCTTATCATCACTTACCATCAGGTGATATGAAGGCCCAGTGCTTACTCGTAAGGAATAAACAAAGCTAACCGAGGAATCAAAGTTCAATCCCCTCAGCAACCGAACGTGTGTGGGCTCCAACACGAATGTACGCTGATGATGATGTAATTCATCATCATCAGCTCATTAATGTCCCCACTGCTGGGGCACGAGCCTTCCCTATGGATAGATAGGGAGAACGGGCCATAAACCACCACGCGGGCCCAGTGCGGATTGGTGGTTGTTAACAACTGCTAATGGAGCCGGGACCAACGGCTTAACGTGCCTTCCGAAGCACGGAGGAACTCGAGATGATAAATTTTTGGTCAACCATCCGATGACCGGCCTTTGCGAAAGTTGCTTAACCTCAGCACTCGCAGACCGGGCGCGAACGACTGCGCCATCGAGCTCCTCAATAGACAATTACTTACAACAAATTATTCGTAGTAAAGTATTGTAGCCGAACGTACTTCCAGTTTAGATATTGTCATCATGATCATAATTTTCAGCCAGTACCTATCTACCATCTGCTGGGCATAGGCTTCCTCCATTTTACGCCAATCACTTCTGTTTTGAGCTGATGGCATCCAGGTTTTTACAGCGACTCTATATCTCTGATCCATCTAGCAGGTCGGCCAGCGCTCCGCTTGTCAGATATTATGGTCAAGTAAAATACGAGAAATCAAGGTTCAATACCCTTAAGTACTGAAATAGAATGGGCGATCCTTTTACAAAACAAACGTATCAGCTTTCTAGGGTCAACAGACTATCTATATAAATAAAAATGAATCGATAAATTTGTTGCTAATCGCAAAACTCGAGAACGGCTGAACCGATTTAGCTGATTTCTTTTTTGTTGTTTTTGATGAAGTCTGATGAAAGTTTTTATGGAGAGAAAAAACGTAAAAAATACGAGGGAAAATTGTAAAGACAACAATTCTTTTCCCATACAAACCACTCTCTACTGAACCGATTTATAAAAATCTTTCACCATTAGAATGCTAAATTTGCGCTGAGAAACATAGGCTATATCAAAAAAAATGTTCACCCGTGCGAAGCCGGGAAGGGCCGCTAGTTACTAATAAAAAAAAAACAAAGTAAAGTAAAGTTATGTTGTCCAACTGCTGGGCAAAAGTCTCCATTACCGAAATCAAATCATCGCGATGACATTAATAGGTATTGGCTTTATCACCACGCATGCCAAATGCGAGTGATGATCATTCAATTAAAGAAACTGAGGAGCTCGATGGCGCAGTGGTTAACGCGGCCGGTCTGCGATTGCTAAGGTTAATAAGCAACTTTCGCAAAAGCCGGTCATCGGATAGGTGACCAAAACTTTATCAGCTCGAGCTCCTCCGTGCTAAGGAGAGCACGTAAAAGCTGTTGGTCCCGGCTGCATAAGCAGTCGTTAACAACCACCAATCCGCTCTGGGCCAGCGTGGTGGATATAGCCCTTTCTCCCTAAACATCTATAGGGAAGGCTCGTGCCCCAGCAGTGGGAACATAGAAAGAACTGGTGATGATGCATCGAAAATTTCAAAACACACTTTGCCCGATTGCCCTTTGCCAACGACGATCGTTGTGCCCCTCGCTATATACCGAAGCGTTTGAATTAAATTAACAGGAGGCGTTAAATTACTTATGTAACATTATTAAACAACTTTAGTAAATCTTAGTGAGGACTAAATGTAGGAAAGGGAAACCACCCCATTCTTGGTTTGAAGTGAAGCGTTTACCGTTGAGCAGCACTCTAGGTGTGTACCAGCTCGCGGAGTAATTCCGTAACTCCCCGCTTATATTCTGCATCTAACGTAGAGCTAGCTGGGGTAATATAATCGGTGCCACTACCATGAGTTCGTTCAGTTCATTTCTAGAATTCGCAAGCGAGTATCGCGACTCGCTTGCGAGTTCTAGGATTTGAAACCACTTTTATTCCATAACGAAGGAACAATGTATTTGACTGTAACAAAAACTGCCATATATTTATTACTGAAGGATTATTGATAATTTTAAAATTTCCCTTTTTATGTGTAAGTAGCCTACTAAATATAAGCTTTAACTACTGAGCAAATACTTCCATCATTAAAATCAGTGATTTTTTTTTGAGAGAGTTTGCTCATTACCTCAAACGGCATTTTCAGCTTCACCAGGCTTGTTTGGGGATGGCAAGAAACTTAAAGGGTTCCTCAAGCCATGTGAAACGAATCACCTTCGGAGGTTTTCCAGAGGGAACGGCATCACGCACTAGTGCGTGTCCCCGTGCCCTACTAGATTCTCCCTACTAGATCAGATCGGGGCATGTAAGGTACTCAAGAGTTGTAGCTCTATGGGAGAAGAATAATTGTTATTTTTTTTTTAGAAATCCCCTTCATACATGTAGACCGTGTATTAAGTATAATATAGTAAGTACATGTAGTAAGTAAAAAAGAAGCCTATATGCTTTCTCACTGCCGAGCAAATGTCATCGCTACATTTGATGTAGCAATGTTATCGGAAGATGATAAAAAAAAACGATAAAACCCACCAACCAAGATATTAAAGCCAAAAATAACCCCTTTGTCGAATTTAATTTCATTTAAAAACCTATGGTAGGGTATGTATTTCGCTGAGCAAGCATCGCTGAAGAAAACGAGACGGCAGTGCGGTGAACCACTGTTTCGGAATCGTTTATTAACTACACCACTTCAATATTGACGAGTAGGTATCTCTAAGGTGGCATTCAACCAAATGCAGATAGGAGTATTATAGTCTACAGCAAAAGTTGATGATCGACTATGAATTTAACATAGATAGATATTTTCAAATGAAAGAGCTTTTACGGACTCTGACAAAAGCCAGAATCTTAAATACGTAAATAAAAACGCTTGTTGATTCGTAAAAGTTGTTTCATCTCAATGTGTAGAGTTAGCGAAATCACGAAATCACGACATAATTATTTTAATTGTATTTTTGTTATAGCTAACATTACAGATTTATTAATGAGAACTTAAGGTATTGTATATAATATAATGAGTGAAGAGTGATAAAACAGTGTATGATAAACCTTACGATCATCATATAAAACGACTCTATAGCGCAGTATCCTAGCGCTCAGCCAGCTGTAGATCCTGGGTTGAATCCCTAGAATGGGCAAAATGTGTTCCGGATTGTTTAATGCATATAGTCCGTATTGTTCTATGCATAGCCCGGTACCCCGATCCGACGCGAACCCTTCGGAGAATCTAGTACGGCACGGAGATGACGTTCCCTCTAGAAAACCTCCGAAGGTGATTCGTTTAACACGGTTTGTGAAATCCTTTAAGTTTCTCGCCGGCCCCAAAAGAGCCCGGTGAAGCTGAAAACGCCGTCTGAGACAATCAGCAAATTCTCTCCAAAAACAAAGGCCTAATCCGGGTTTGTAATCACCAACCCGTGCCTTTGGCAAAGTGTTGTGATTGAGTCAATATCCCTTAATTTCAGCAATAACTCTAAGCAGGGGGATATATTTATGTAGGCTATTTGCTGTTGCTAAATTGTAAATAAAAATACAATAAATAACATTTGTGCGGACTCCCAGGGGCTCTTGGCATAGGATCGGACTATGTGTAAGCTTTTGACTCGTATATTATTTCCAAAGTAAAGTACAACGAAAATATATGTTGTAGTCGAGGTGAAAGCATAAAGTCCTTGATAAAGTCATATGGATATGGTATTGCATAAAATATTATTTTCTATGGAATATCTTTATTTATGTGTCGAGCCCGTTCTTTTAGCTAAATTAAAAAAAATCCAATGTTTTCAGAATGGTTATGAAATCCAAATATTATTTTCTAAAGCTTTTCAACTTTATATATACGAGTACATACAGAGGAGCTCGATGGTGCAGTGGTTGACGCGCCCGGTCCGGAGTGCTAATGTTAAGCAAGTTTCGCAAAGGCCAGCCATCGGATGGGTGACGTAATATTTATCATCTCGAGCTCCGCCGTGCTTTTTTTTTTTTTTTTTATACTTAGCACGGCAAATGACTCCACACCACCTGATGTTAAGTGGAAATGGAGTCCAGACGCGAAGACAACTGGTGCAGCGTGAAAACAACGCAGCATCAGTCAACCTCACTCTGCCGGCCCACAAGGTGCTTCTTCACGCCTCGTTTGAAGGACCCCATATCATAGGAAAGAGGGAAAACATGTGCTGGTAGACTATGCTTGCTGTGTATTGCTTGCGGTGCTTCGGAAGGCACGTAAAGGCGTTGGCCCCGGCTGCATTAGCTTTCGTTAACAACCACCAATCCGGACTGGGCCCGCGTGGTGGTTTATGGCCAGTTCTCCCTATCCGTCCATAGGGAAGGCTCGTGACTCAGCAGTGGGGCCATAAAAATGAGCTGATGATGAGTAGGTACATACATATTCCCACGTCTCTCCGCCTTTTTGAAATCACCAATTTAAAGTAAACTCGTCGTTAGTAACTTCGTCACCACACTTAGCATAATCAAAGTAGAACTCCGAGGAGAAATAGATGACATCAGTGATAGGTTGCTAGCCGATCGCCTGATGTGCGAGCATCTTCGAACCCTTGTAGGCTCTCTTAGTAGGCTCTTATGACAAGCACGGGAAGTTAGGCAGCTGGTACATACTTTTACGTCCCAGACCAGCAAGGGATATTTGTCATAAGAATTCTCACTACATAGTATAAAACAAAGTCGCTTCCCGCTGTGCCTATGTGTGTATGTATGTATGTATGCTTAGATAATTAAAACTACGCAACGTATTTTGATGCGGTTTTTTAATAGATAGAGTGATTCAAGAGAAAGGTTTATATGTATAAATACATGCATAGTATAGTAGAGAAACACTGATAATTTTAGAAGTTTCACATTTTTTTGCGCTTACATTTCAAACGCTGGCTGAACCCTACGACTTAGATCAAAATAATGTACTACAGTATTGTACACCTTAAAAAGGTCTACAAAAAATATTAATAATAGGCAATAATAATTTTTTATACTTTACTTTTAACGAGAAATAATGGCTTATTTACGAAGTGATTTTAAGCAACAGTGCATTAATCCTTATCCAATTAAGTACCTTAAATGCATTGTGCATTTAATATAGATCAATATGGCCCTTTACAGCATGTAATTTAAATTAATATTTTCGAAGATATTACAGATTTAAAATGCAGGGACACGCGGTTGCGTGTTGATACACGCAACCGCTATGTCCCTGCATTTGCTGATGCATTGCACCCGTGCGAAGCCGGGGCGAGTCGCTAGTGCTACATATAAAATAAAACATGATACTCTTAACGACTTTTGGCAGTTACAGATAAGAAAGCCAATTCCCCAGTAACTGATAATTCCGGGTGAAGTGCTCGACTCGTTTCTATGTCACACTTCCAAAGATGGAATAGTCTACCAGCACACGTTTTCCCTCCTTCCTAGGACATGGGATCCTTCAAACGAGGCGTGAAGGTGAAGGTGCACACCTTGTGGGCCGGCAGGGTGAGGGTGACTGATGCTGCGCGTGCGTTGTTTTCGCACTGCACCAGTTGTCCTTGCGTCTGGACTTCGTGTCCACTTAACATCAGGTGGAGTGGAGTCATTTGCCGAGCTGAGAATATAGAAAAAAGGTGAGATAAAGGCCAAGTTTATACTCGAAAAAGAAAAATTAAAAAACACGGTTGCTGACGCGGACGTAGAGTACGCCGGCGGGCGCTGCTACTCTTTCATACATCCACGACAATCCAGCCTTTATTCATGAACAGCAGGTAGCCCCAGTTTTGAGCTAAGTGCCCGAGTACTGGCTAACATCCAAAATAGTAATAACCACATTACAAATGAGTGTCTCGCTGCAGGACTTCGCCCGTATGTCGGTTGTTGTAATTTGAAAAATTCCGATTTGGCAACCATCTTGGTACCCTACTCGTTTTCGTATTGTTGAATCTCAAAGTGTCTAAGCTGAAACTGTAAGTGAGACGGCGGGTTAAAGTAGTTTCTGCGCATTGAAGTTTGAGAACTAAGCCTCGATTCTTCGTTTTAAAACGACTTCGAAATTAAAGGAGAAAATTTTAAAATATACTTTTATTTATACCTAAAATACGAAAAGACCCAGCAAGTACAAAAAAGTGAGCTGGACCTGTTGCAGCGTCAATAGACAATAATATTATCATTTCCGACCAATGCAACTTAGACAAAACACCCTCTTAGACTGGCTATGAAATAGACAAAATAATATTTTAGACCACTTGTTATTTAGACAAAACACCTTTTAGACTGGCTACGAAATAGACAAAATAATATTTTAGACCACTTATTATTTAGACAAAACACCTTTTAGACTGGCTACGAAACAGACAAAATAATATAACTATAAAAATAATATGACCACTTATAATTTAGACGAGTTGCTACCGTAGGCGACTTAAGTTTGCGACCGTTCGATACTAAATCGATGTAGATATATTATGTTATTTTAAAAAATATTTATTTATTTAATCGGACAATACATGATTCACTTTTTTTAGTAACAAATATACTTAAAACTATGTTACTAAAACACAACAAAATCTAAAATAAATTAGAAAGAAAGAAACCCACCTACAACACCGAGTAGGACCGGGTCCCCTTTACCAGATCCACCCAGTGCTGCAGGATGGGACCCTCAAATGTCAGCGCAATGCAATCGCATTCAGAATACTATTGGCAGAATACAATTACTATTGGCAGAATACAATTACTATTGGCAGAGTCCTCACCCGGCTCATCAGAGAAGCAGCTAGCTTGCGCATGATCACATAAAAAAAATCGATGCGCGCTTCTACAAACATCCATGGCGAAAAATTCAATGAAATTAAAGTGTAAATTTATTTTTACTATATTTTGTTTAAAAAAATTATGTTTGTTCCGTATATAAAAAGTTTTCAGCGCCAGTTATCCGGAAGTACCAGAATCGGGAAGACCCAGGTTCGATTCCTGGCTGGGTCGGGTGGGCGTTTAATTTTTTCACTGTATTTTATAAATAGTGTATCATATTTGTTATATTTTAACAATTAATAGATACAATTGATTTTAATATTTAAATATAAAAATAGCCTTTTTAATATTTTATTTTAAATCTATTTATATTTACTGTGGCTATTTGCCCTGTGTGCAGATGATTGAAAATTTGAATGCCAGTTACATAGGCACTTTTGTGATACAGGACATTGTTAATATTTGGAACAGAGAAATCGTAATCATAATCTCACGCGCAAATTACTTTGTTTATTTGTAATTTTACGTTAGAAAATATTGAATGTAGTTTTTTTATTAAAAAAAAGAGTCATCTTCTTACACATAAATTCCCGTTAGTGTCAAATAACTCTTATCTTTAAAAATATTTCTCAGACTGCTATCCAAGTACATACTGTAAATAGTTTTCGAGCATTTCAGGAAGATTTTACATTCACAGAATTTCCCCAGAAAACAACTCCATGTCTCTGGCTACCTCTACTGACGCTGTGTCCGCAAGTATATAGATTAATTTGATAAAATGTACTCTATATAAAAAGAGCCTCTTCTTATGTTACATCTTGTCTAATCAATGCACTAAACTTGTACCTACCTAACCTAACCATTTATAATTTAATTGTGTACATTGTCTTGCTCGTTTTGTATCCATGCCTTTATTATTGCTCTCGCTACAAGCCCTGACTTACACCAAACCAGAATCGTATCCCAGCAGACAGTTTCGAGCCGAGAGGCCCCCAACTGCACAACAGTTAATTAAATTCTATCTGCCCACTGGCGAAACCATATCATACCGCGTACCTATAATAGACATAGCATGTCTAGTACGAGTTTCATTCGGTCATGGTAACAAAAATGAGAATTTGTATGGTAACATGTAACTCTCATCATAATACTTACCGGGAGGCGGTGCTTTATTGGCATTCGAATTTTCTTTTTCGTTGACCCGCCATTGGTGACGTGAATTTGAATTTGACTTACACCGTTGGTGACCCTGGTCTCACGCACCGAGGTTTTTGACTACGATTTTTTCTGTAATTTACGGTTTATGCTACTTTTCATTGGAAAGGTTATAAAATTTGATCTTTAATTGTCAATAAAACATAGGTATTTCATAAATCAAATCAAATATCTTTTATTAGCATTAGACAATATCTATGGATGCACTAAAATTATAAGGGGTTTTAAACAAAAAAAAAGCAATAACTTTATTATTTAACAATTTAATCAGGCTTAGTCAGTCCTATGACATTGGAAACATAAAATAAAATAACATAAATGGTAATATATTGTGTATATAATATAAATACACAATAACTACTTGACTTACTTAGTTGGTGATGCCGGTCTCACGCACCGGGTTGGCGTAAAAACTCTGTGACGTGCGCCCGCGTCACTGTCGCGGGGTAGACTGGCGGTAGGTGGCGTGGAAATAATCACCTACTCGAAACCACAGTGTAATTCGATGAACGGTGACAAAAATATTTGATTTCTTTTAACTAGCCGGTCTCAGACATATAGGTCACCAATGGCGGGTTAACGTGATCGAATGGCGAATGAAACTCGCACAAGACACCTTGAACTCTTACGAGTGTAAACGAAGGAGTTTGTAACATAAAGAGCCAGCAAGGGATTTGCTATATCACAACGGGAAAGCACTTGGGAAAGCACTCTTTCTCACCTAACAAGTAACTATAGGATCAAAGACTTCACTAAGAATTCTCGATCACTGAGAAACTTTCTTTTTTCTATCTTACTTCTTAGAGGTACCCTCATGTTATTCACTTTTGTTTACCGGCTTACACACCCCAAAGAACCTTGTAAGAGAATATTCTTACAAAATATAAAAGAGAAAAAACAAAAACAATGCATCTATGTTAAATTAACTAAACTTAGGCAAGCAGAATATCTACAGCAAGCCTTTTAAATTTTGAAGGACTCTAGGAAAAATCGAGTTCATTGAAGTTCATGTTGAAATCAGACAGCAATCTATACAACGGGGCTCGCTTGCCCGCATTGGTTTTATAACAGCTTATATGAAAGGTCGCTATTTTGCGCGTGCTTCTGAGTACAGCCCGTCTAGGGACGTTGAAGTGGATCAAGTTGCAGAGGCTCGAGCAATCGATTCTATTATTTTATAGATTATACAATTAATAAAAGATTTTTTCTAAAATATTGAATTTTTCACACGCCTGCTGTGAAAAATAAAGAGACTGGGCCTACCTGCTCCACAAAATGCAATGCCATTTTAAATTCATAAATATTTATATTCTGACGTATCATCAAAATAAAAAAAACACAGCCCTAGTGGTTTAGTAACTTTTGTGTACTTACATTTAAGAGCGATTTACACTTCAATAAGTACAGTAGCCAGTTAAGAAATCAGTCAGTCCAAACGTAGGCGAGTGAGTAACCATAAGTTGCCGTTCCAACAAGAAGAAAAATTATGCACTGTACTAAACTCGCCCGTCTACATGCCCGCCAGTTAAGTTGGCGGGGTGCGGGAGACGCGAGTGAGAGGCCTACTTCTACTTTCACTGGACTAACCGAAATAAGATCGCGATCTATTCAAATCAACTTAAAAACCACTTATTACATAACTCGCTTTTGCCGTTCAAACGACAATAACAACTTAATTCGCCGATGTCTTAAGTTACCTCGCTACTGTACTTATTGAAGTGTAAATCGGGCTTTATATCAAATTTAATTTAAAATTGCATGACAAATTAAAGATAATAATTATGTCTTAGTAACAACATACACAAGATCTAGATCGGATATACTTTGGATCTAATTTTTTTTACTAACACCTTTCTGTTACACGTTGTATAGATAATATCTCTTTATTCATACTTAACTTGTTAGCTACGACGCGACGGCCATTAAAGATTCAATTTTTTTTATTTTTTTATTTATTCATGACCATGGATACTAGTCCTTCAGTCGAAAACTTAATTTATACGTTTTTCTCCTGTCTTGTTTCCTGTATGATGATGATGATGATGATGATGATGAATGATAATAGAAATGAGAAGTGAGAAATGATAGACCCTTTACAAGTCCTCGGGCAGACTTCTTGAAAGAATTTGAAAAGTGACGTTGCACTGTTTTGTTTCATTTGCCAACAGTCGTGCACACTTACGAACACTTAACGGTTAATAATCCACCATTATTTCACATTAATATTCGACATAACACAAATTTTAGAAAATAAAACAAATCCGCAGTCATGACTCTTCACTTTCCCGCCAAGAAGTCATTAAAGATTCATTTTTAATAGTGTTGCCACTAATAGAAAACTTAAACCCAACTATTACATTGTCAACTACAACAAATAATATTAAAAAAGCCGAATAATCTTGTACCAGCTGCACGTGTGGAAGCGCGCTACTCGTTGTATGATTTCAATTAAGCCAGCTTTTGTTCGCCCAAAGTCATCGCTGTCACTACCAACGAATTTGAATAACCTCGGACATGTGGAGTCGCTGAATCGATTAGGTACAGGAATTTTGAGATCAACATGTAATACGTCCTTGTTTTGGTAATGATCTTTCCGTGATATGTAAGGGATTATTTATTAACGCTTTATCTAACGCTAATACTAATTCTAATTGCTCAAAAGAAATGTGATAAAAGAGAATAATATGCTGACTTTCTTGCTGATTTGGCATGAGAAGCCAATAACTCAGTTGATAAGTTTTAAGAATAAGAAGGTCAGACGAAAAGAGCATGTGCTTCAGTTTCTTACCGATCTGTCATGAGAAGACACTAGCTTAATCGATAAAGTATACACGGTGACTTTTTATCGGTGATCAGGACCTACTGATTCCGACTAAGTTAATGATAGCCATTGCAATAATAATAAAACTTACATGTCAGCGTTCCATTTTTTTTTTTGTTTGGGAAGTAAAGTTAACAACTATGAATATTAAAATCATGGTCATCCTGCTCCTCCTTGTTACAAATAAAACCTCCAATCTTCACTTCATAAAAATGTAGGAAGACCATACATTCTAATTCATATTGGTTACCTAATTGAAAATACAAATTAAATTTATAAAAAGACAACATGTAACTACTATTATTATTACAATGGGCATAATTTACTTAGTAGGAATCAGTAGGTCTGATCACCGATAAAAAGTCACCGTGTATACAGGAATTGCAAATTCAGCATGCAATTTAAGTAAGTTTTTTGGTAAAGGTCCTTTGCAATTTCATAAATTGGTAAAAAAATAAATTTTATTGAAACAACCCTCAGAAACCTACAGAGATTGTTAAGTCACTGCTGCTTGAGAAACATAATATTAAGTGTCACGTCCCTCGTAAAACCAGTTATGCCGTAAAGGCCAACTGCACATCCTTTAACACTGGCCACGCGGGCCACTGGAAGTTTTATTTGAGTAAAACCTCGATAGCTTATTAATGCTTTTATTAAAGGCTACAAATATTTGCAAAACAAAATGGTAAGTATTTAAATTTGGACAAGTATCACTTTAACATAATAAATTAATAGAGGACGTTAAATAAATTTCAAATAGTTAAGGGCTGTGGCAAGTGGTCGGATGCGAAGTGTAAGTCCGTTGGATGGCGGCTCTCTTGACGTCACAACCGCTCACCGCGACGTTCCGTTGTACGTGGCGCAGACATAATTCCCCCTCCTTGAAGACTGAAGTCTTCAAGCATCTTGCTCTTCAGCGGTAGGCAGGGGACAAATTCGTGTAAGGGCCCTGCGAATGCGACCTCTTGTAGTGTCTATGTCCGCCACTCGAGAAATGCCATCAGTGCCAGGGAACAGGCTCGCGACGCGACCCATACGCCAGTTTAGAGGTGCAGTGTTGTCATCACTAATTAGCACCAGATCGCCAATGTTCAGCGTGGAGTGGTTAGTGCGCCACTTGGAGCGTTGTTGCAGCTCGCTGATGTACTCCTTTTGCCAACGAGTCCAAAAGTGCTGGCGAATCTGCTCAAGCCGCGCGTGTCGACGAAGTGAGTTTGGTGTGGCGTCCTCCAAGGCAGGCGACGGCAGCGCAGTCAACGGCCGGCCAATAAGGAAGTGCCCTGGAGAGAGAGATAGGAAATCGTGGTTGTGAGGACTAGGGGATAATGGGCACAGGGGGCGGCTGTTGAGGATAGCTTCCACCTGTGCAAAGAGTGTGGACAACTCTTCAAAAGTTAGGTTAGTATTGCCCATACACTTTCTGATTATTGTTTTAGAGGATCGGATTCCTGCTGACTCCCATAGTCCACCAAAATGAGGAGCGTAAGGAGGTATAAAACAAGATCTAATTTGTTCGTTGGCGGCAAAATCAGTAAAGGAACTAGAATTAAATTTGATGAAATGTCCAATTTCTTTGGCCGCTGAGACAAAATTTCGACCATTGTCGCAAAAGATTTCCAATGGTTTACCCCGACGGGCAATAAACCTGCGTAGTGATAAAATAAATGCATCTTTAGACAGCTCGCTAACTGCTTCGAGATGAACGCATTTAGTTCGAAAACAAATAAATAAACACAAATAACATTTTAAGGTTTTAGCACCCCTACCCTTTCTGTCTAAAATTGAAAATGGTCCAGCAAAGTCCAGGCCCACTGTTTGAAATGGGAATCCCGGGGTAACACGCTGAGCGGGTAGGTTGCCCATCTTAGGAGCGAGCGTTTGACCTTGAAGGCGCCTGCACGTAAAACAGTTGCGAAAGGTGCGGCGAGCTAGTTCTCGATCGCCGATTGGCCATAAATATTGTCTAATTGAATATAACAATAGTTGAGGCCCTGCGTGCATTTGTTTTATGTGTTCGTGACGAAAAATTAGTTTGGCGAAATGATGTTTAGAGTCCATTATGATAGGATTTTTTATCTCAGAACTGTAAGTGGATAAGTTGAGTCTACCACCTACTCTTAAAATATCTTGTTCGTCTAAAAATGGATCTAAAGGCAAAAGCTTGCTTTTTTGGTTTAATTGTTTTGATTTTTTTAATGTATACATTTCCTCGTTGAACGATTTTAATTGTGATAATTTAATTAGTTGTAAATAGGCAAAATTTAATTCACTAGTTGTTAAGTTTCCTGTAAATATAGAATTAGGGTTTTTTTTATTGTGTATATATCTTAGAACGTAAGCTAATCCACGTAACAATCTTGTGTAATTTGAGGCATTTTCAAAATTTAAAATAGGCTCTAGTAAAGTAACTGTGTGTGATTTTAATTCAGGTAGTTCCCCCTCGGTTTGTGTTTGTAGTGTTGGCCACTCTTCTTCGCAATGTTGCAAAAAAGCTGGGCCAAACCACCACAAATCTAAACCTTTCATTTGGCTAGGATCAACACCCCTAGAAATAGCATCAGCGGGGTTGCACTGAGTTGGTACATGACGCCATGAAGATACCTGAGTAATCTCACCAATTTCAGCAACTCGGTTGGCCACGAACGTTTTTAAAGTGCTAGGCGGGCTGCGTAACCAACCTAGCACTACAGTGGAGTCACACCAGTGAATAAAATGGCTGATCTTTAAGCGCAGAGACTCCTTTACAGACTGGCATAGACGCGCAGCTAACAATGCACCACATAGTTCGAGCCGAGGGATCGTAGCAGGTTTAATAGGTGCTACTTTTGATTTAGCACAAAGTAACCTGACACTGACCCTGCCCTGAATGTCAGTGGAACGGAGATACACGCACGCTCCATAGGCTAACATAGAAGCGTCACTAAACGAGTGAAGCTCAATGGAGATGGGCGTGTCACATACAGTATGCCTCGGAATTGAAATAAATTTAAGATTGTGAACATTAGTTTGATATCTTTCCCATTGTTTACATAGCTCACTAGGCACAGCTTCGTCCCAGTCCAATTTTTGGATCCATAATTGTTGAATCAACATTTTGGGGAAAACAGTGCAGGGACTTAACAGCCCCAAAGGGTCAAATATTTTTAGGGAACTAGAGAGTATGGTTCTCTTTGTAATTACTGTTGGCTTATCTGGGAGCCTAATAGAAAAATGTATGTTATCACTAGTAGGATTCCACCCCAAACCCAGGGTGCTGGTGGAATCGCTAAGGCTTAAATCGCCCTGCAAATCGATTTGAGTTGATTTAAATATTGAAGGTGAATTAGACCTAAATTTTCGTAGCGGAAAACAACCGAAGCCTAATGTTTTGGTTACCGATTCCATAATATGTACAAGTTGTTCCTCCGTCTGACTTCCAGTCAGTAAATCGTCTACCATAAAATCGTGCTGGATAATGGTTCTCACTAGCTCATCCGAACATTCTTCACCTAATTGCCAAAGACATCTGGTGCTCAAATAACTGGAACTTGCGAAACCGTAAGTCACCGTATTGAGCCGTAACGTTTTGATGGGCAAAGATTCATCCTCTCTCCACAATATGAGCTGAAGGTTTCTGTCATGCTCGTGACACAGTACGTTTCGGTACATTTTACTGACGTCTGCCGTGAGTACGTACTTGTATTGACGAAACCTCAGAAGGATGGAGAAGATAGAATCTTGTATGTTCGGCCCTACCAGTTGAAGGTCATTAATCGAAATGCCGGACGTAGTGGGAGCTGAACCGTCAAACACAACGCGTAAGTTTGTGGACTCGCTATCAGGTCGCAAAACAGCGTGATGGCACAAAAAATAACTGGGTTCCGGTATGCGAATCGCAGACTCAGAACAGTGCCCTAGCTCTTGATATTCTTTTATGAAATCGGTATAAGCTTGTTTCAATAGGGGTTGATTTTTAAAGCGTCTTTCTAAACCACGAAATCGCCTTACAGCAAGCTTGTAAGAATCACCCAGGCAATCAGGTGAATCTTTCAACGGCAGTCTGACACAAAACTGCCCGTTAGACAGACGAGTGGTGTGCTTATTAAAATGATCAACACATGCCTTCTCGCTTTCGCTTAGTAATAGTCTTTTGGGTAGTTCTTCCAACTCCCAAAAGCGTGAAATCTGCTTTTCTAAGCTGTCACCCGATAGTGGTGAAGCACTTGAAGAAAAATTGCAATGTAATTTTCTAGGTTCACAACTATTCAAGACAATAGGACCGGTCACTACCCAGCCTAATTGTGAACTACGTAAAAATGGTTTGTTTACGCCTAACGATTGCTGTTTATTGCCAACAATGTCCCAAAACAGGTCTGCGCCTATTAAAAGTTCGATAGGGGATGGTTTGTAAAATAATGGATCAGCTAATTTAATGTTACTAGGGATATTGAACTTGTGTAACCCAACAAAAAATTTAGGGAGATCTCCTGTGAGTTCCGGTAACACACAACACGAAAGTGTAACATTAAAATCAGTCTGTAATGAATTTAATTGAATGACGCAACGCTTTTTTATATAATTACAATCTGTGTTCCCAATACCTACCACCCTTATAGGGATGGTTGGCAAACAATCGAGCCCTAAACGCTGTTGCACAGATTGAGAAATAAAACTAGTTTGACTACCGCAGTCTAACAGCGCGCGAATAGTTTCCGACTTGCGCGTCGAAGGATTGACAACTTCGATCAATGCAGTGGCTAAATAAACTTGACTTGTAGGCTCACTGCAAAAATTAACATTAACATCTGTTTGTGCGGATGACACATTAGTATTTTCGGGCAAAGAAGAAACGACCTTATGGCAAAGGGTATTGTGTCGCTTCTTGCACTCGCGGCACGGGCCCAGCTTGCATGAGAACCTATTATGGCCGGGGCGTAAACAATTCAGACACAATTTAAGATTGATAACTTCTTTTATGCGTTGCTCAGGTGATTTTGCTAAAAACGTAGGACAGTCGTAAATACGATGAGCTTGTTTGCAAACGACACAATTAGACGATTGATTAAAATTATTCGTGTGCGATTTATTGTTATCTAATTGAGCAGTATAGGAGAACGACTTAGAATGAAAGTCCTTCGTTTTATGTGAATTGTTTGTACTGGGGATTGGCGTGCGCTTATGTTTATCTAACTTATTATTATTTATGGTTTCTAAAACATCCGCACGATTTTTTAGAAAGTTATTGAACTGTTCAAGTGTCGGCATGTCTTCAAGCGAATTACGATGCTCTTCCCATTTCAAACTAGTATGAGTATCCAATTTTGAAGAAACCATATGAATTATAAGGGTGTCCCATTTGTCTGTAGGCTGCCCTAAACTAGACAAGGCTCGTAAATTTCTACCTACATGGTCGATTAAAGACCTCAAAGACTTTTCAGACTCCCGCGAAATAGGTTCAATATTGAACAGCGAATTGAGATGATTGTTTATGAGCTGTCTTTTATTATTGTATCGCTCGCATAGCAAGCTCCATGCTTTAGTGTAATTGGCGTCAGACATTTCGAGATTGCTAATAACACGGGAAGCATCACCCTCTAGATATGACGACAAATAATGGAACTTGTGAATATTTTGAATGCGTTCGTTAGTGTGGACAAGTGAAATAAACATGTCTCGAAACTCAAGCCACCGATAGAAGGCTCCATCGAATTTAGCGATCTGAATTTGCGGTAACTTAAACCCAACGCTTTGAGACTCAGAACACTGATGGAAACTGCTACACTGACTATCAGCCCCGCCAGTTTTGTTTGGAACTTGCACATTGGAAATCTCTTGCGCAGTGGCAATGCATATTGACAACTCAGTCTCAATATTGTCGCGTTCCGTTAATTCGACTTCCAAGCCAGAAGGGTTTAGAACCTCGATTTGACTTTGAACGGTTTCAAATATAGAGGATAATGACTCAATACGCGACAATTTAATATTTAACTCGTTCACTTGTATGGAACTAAGAAGAGATATCTTTGAAAGTGAGTCTAAATAATTTTTAAACTTAGTGATACGTCCCTTAATTGAACTACGCTTAGTTGTAAGTTCCTTTAAACTAGATTCAGCCATTATAAATTAATATACTTATATTTGCAACCTCAAAAACAAACTAAATGCGCACCAAAGAAATGATGAACAGCTGATTATGCGCCGATTATGTAATAATCAAATAGCTTACGCTCCTCCTTCGTGAGATACCGTTACTGTGTCCGCAGCGGGGGTCGAGCAGGAATCGGGTCACTAGGCGAAGGCGCTCAGGCGCAGGCGGCCGCACGTCACTCTCCAAGCTGAAATAGTCGGCCAAATAATTTGAACAAAGCGAACAGTACTTTGTGCCAAAATAAGTGATAATAGACGTTGAATATAGTTGCGATTATGGGCAATACTTTTGATAGGCCGTAGTGGAAAGCTTAAGTAGCTTAGAAGCATTGATTTTAAACTGACAGTGATTCAACCAATATTTTTATTGTGGGCACAACTTAAAGCGAAAGATTGAATTGGATGAAGCGTAGTGCGTAATTAACGAGGTTGGTACGGTGATTTTTTCAATATAGCTGGTCATTAACGTAAGCAGAGATGTGAATTGTAACCTAATATGGTGAAAGTAATGTTGCGAGTTTAATTTTTGTAGCAATATTAGATAGAAATAATACAAAATATGTAGCAATTATGATGGTGATTTGCATTAATTTGTTATTAGGATTGAAATAATCACGTAAAATATAGAAATATAATGAAATAAATGCAAAGCAGCGTGACACGTGCACACGTCACGCTTTGCCCTTGACTGACCTTAAGCACTATAGGCGCGCTTAAAACACAGATCTTTGCACTAGATTTTAGCTAGAATGGATATAGATGGGAATCAATGGAATAGAAGATAGTGGAATAGCGAGATTGATGAAGGATAGGACACTTAGCTTATTGGCCTGGTCGCGATGCGAACTGCTGACCGACGACGTAGGCGGTGTCTTCAACTCGTTCCTGGGCTTGATTCTTGAACTCGATGGGCTGCCGGCGATGACTCGATGGCTGCACTGCGTGGCTGGGCCACGAAGTTCCGGCGATGTCTCGGAGGCTGGACCTGGCGGACGGCTGCGGCGCTGGGGGCTGACCGGCTGTAGCTCAAGCGCTCCGTAGTAATAATCTAGGGACTTAGCTTAGTACGCTAAGTCCTGTCACGGTCGCCAATTTATGGCCACGCGGGCCACTGGAAGTTTTATTTGAGTAAAACCTCGATAGCTTATTAATGCTTTTATTAAAGGCTACAAATATTTGCAAAACAAAATGGTAAGTATTTAAATTTGGACAAGTATCACTTTAACATAATAAATTAATAGAGGACGTTAAATAAATTTCAAATAGTTAAGGGCTGTGGCAAGTGGTCGGATGCGAAGTGTAAGTCCGTTGGATGGCGGCTCTCTTGACGTCACAACCGCTCACCGCGACGTTCCGTTGTACGTGGCGCAGACAAACACTATCTAGGTACTAACTTTGTGAACTGAAAGACCCCCTAGTCCACAGCTACGTTATCGACATCCGATGTGAATTTTTTACGTATTTCTAAGATCAGTTGAAAATAGGCAAGCAAATTTATAAAAGAAAATTCTATTGAAATGAAACTACTGTTACGGATCTACTCGCGTTTATTATATACATTAGGTTTCATCATCAAAAGCTCTGTGAGGATTGGTGGTTGATGTTTAAGTTTAATTAGTGTTTATTTTGACGTTTCGGTGTGACGTTTCAATGTGTTATGTTCGCGTAAACTTGAGAAAACATTTTAAATTAAGTATATATAAATTTTACGCCAAATTTTGTTGAGAACAAATTCCAATGTGGAAAAGTTTAAAAAACTTTCACGAGCGGGATTTGTACTCTCCAATACATAGTTAAATCGAATCCCGCTCATGGATTTTTTTCAACACTTCCTGATAGCAAATTCTTTTCTATATAAAGCCATTGGTAAATTTACTGGGCAGGACTTCATGAAAAAGACAAAATGCGAGCCACAACAAATGACGTGCTTAAGCTCACCTTTCTTTGTAAAATTTCCCGACAACCTATTTGTTTCTCTCTTACAAAATTATGTTTCTGTCGGGCAGAAGTCTTTTGTTTCAAATGAGTTTCACCGAACAAGTTGTAAATATCCTATATATAAACATAAATGAGGATTGCTGAATCGTAAAACGAGATGAAATTATAAGAAGCTAATAGAACAGTTTTATTAATAAGTAATAATTGGGTAGTTTCTCTATTGACTGATTATGTTTTTGTGTAGAAATTGTACAAGGTCGTCAAAGGTCCGTTGTAGGTCAAATAAAATATAGGTCAATGTTTTAAGAAATGTTAAGTGACTTCATTTATACGTTTAAGGTTTTAAAATAATTAATTGTCGTTGTCGACATCACTATTGTGGAAGTTTTCACCAAAGTTATTTATTAAGGTAACTCACCTCTGTAGTTTAGAAGATAGACGATGCGTAGATGCGTATTTCGATGCGTAGCCCGGGTTTGTGATCACCAACCCGCATTTGGCAAGCGTGGTGATTAAACCAATACTCATCAATTGCTGCGATGACTTGATTTTAATGATGGAGGCCTCTGCCCAGCAGTGGGACAGTTATTAGCTATTTACTTACTAACTTACTTATTAATGTTTATTACTTTTGTTTCATCTATTTCAAGCAAAACAATAGCCTCATAATAAGGTCAAGCGAAATAAACACGTCTGATATCCCCCACTGAATCCGATACGTCATCAGTCGATCGTCAATCATCGACAAATCGATTACCCAACTAATCGCAATAGCTCGATTGAAATGTGTTCATGCAAAGCTGCTCTGTTATTATTTAGTATTTTATCACAACGGGAGGCAAGTTGATGTAAGGCGTCGCAAACTGTTTTTTTAATAGCCAGGGCGCGATTTTGAACTTGCGACAACAGTAACTGTTTGGTTAGGGGCAACCGTTCTAAGAATTAGAGGTCTCAGGTTCGATTCCATGATTGTAGTCGATGAGGGGGGTATGATTGTACTCATTTTGGTTAGTGGTAGGGCTAACTACCACATCTTATCTCAATATGTCGCCATAACATTAAAGTCGATAGCATTATCGGATTCCGACAGATAGTGATAACTTAGCGAGTAGAATCCTGGAAGTGCGCTTTTTTTTTGTACCTGATTATTACTAGACATAATGCAGGCGAAGACTTCTGGTTCTGTAAAGGGCTTTACAAGTCCTCGGGCAGACTTCTTGAGAGAATTTGAAAATTGACGTTGCACTGTTTTCTGTGTTGCACACTCACGAACACTTAACGGTTAATAATTCACCGTTATTTCACATTACAATTCGACATAACACAAATTTTAGAAAATAAAACAAATCCGCGGACATGACTCTGCACTTTCCCGCCAAGTTAATAGTGTTGCCACTAGTAGAAAACTTAAACCCAACCATTACATTGTCAACTACAACAAATAATATAAGAAAAGCCGAATAATCTTGTACCAGCTGCACGTGTGGAAGCGCGCTACTCGTTGTATGATTTTGGTTTTGGCCTTTCCTATGGAAACACCACAGGGAGATCGGGCCATAAACCACCACGCGGGCCCAGTGCGGATTGGTAGTTGTTAACGACTGCCAATGCAGCCTTGGACCAACGACTTTACGTGGCTTCCGAAGCACGGATAAGCTCGAGATGATACATTTTTGGTCACCCATTTGATGACCGGCCTTTGCGAAAGTTAAGTTAACCTTAGCACTCGCAGACCAGTGCGTTAACCACTGCGCTATCGAGCTCCTCACCTTCTTCGAAAAACGCTGGCTATCTTATCTCTAGCTGTCGGAACACAACACAATGCTACAAACATTGTTGTTGGTGGTAGCTAACCAGGCAGACTAACAAGCCCTAACCATCGACCAAACCGAGTACACAAACATGTACCCCCGCTGGGAATCGAACCCGGGACCTCTGGATCTGAGACCGGTGGTCTTAACCACTAGACCACAGAGGCGGCTGATACGTTTTCGTTAACGAAATCGAATGGGTAATGAAACTCGCTCTAGAAACCTGAGGTCAAAACCCGTCTCGCAAATACCGCCAATAAATAACACAAAACAACTAAAAATTACATTTTAGTGTTTTATAATTATATTGAGTATTTAAAACTTTACATTAGATACAAAATAATCTGACCAATTACGGTTTTTTCAGTCTGCCGAACTTCGTGAGTTAAAGTTTAATCGTAAATATCAAACTTTTGCTGCCTGTGAAGTAAATTCAGTCAGATTTTTTTTTATTAAACTGAGAATGATTTGCTACAGAGAACGTGAACAGAACTTGGTAATGTAACAACAAATTATGTTAAAAATTGCTAGCAGCCGCTTCGGTGGAGTTTGTATACAATTTGCAACCAAATTGGTGTTTCTATAACAACACATAAGTAGAATAGAATAGAATAGAATAGAAAAGTTTTTATTAACTTACACACTTAATTATACAATAATACAACAATAAACGAAAAAAAAAATATTAGAACAGGCAGAAAAACAAAGAACAGAAAATAAAATAGGTAGGCAGTGTGAAGTTAAAGGGCCCTGTCTCAGCATAAGCTGCTGTGTCATTCATGGATGTTCAGAATGACACAGAAGCGCTGTTATTCTGACAGGGCCTGAATATTTATGGGTAGTACAAGTGAACAGACAAAAGAAAAGAAATTAAGTAATGAATGTTTCTTTATTTTGCCCCATTTTGTATTTATTTACGCGCGCTCGGCTGCCCTCAACTTTGCCCTGGACTACAAGACGTTCAATTGACGCATCACCACGCCGACATATGTGCCCAAAGAATGTGAGTATACGAGCTTGAATAATAAAGGAAAGACGCCGCTTAGAGACGTTAGTGCGAAACTCAGGCCATGATACCCCAAGCATCCTTGTCCAACACCACACTTCTAGAGCGTCTATTTTCTTTCTCTCGCTGTCTCGCAATGTCCACGTCTCCGCGGCGTAGAGAAATATGGGGAGCACAAGTGCTCTGACAAGCCGGGTTTTTTGTGGACCTAGTAATACGTCGTTTAATTTAGTCAATGCATCCGCCATTATTGGTGACTAATACTCCAGATGCATGATTGGATTTATTTTACTAACCTTTATTTGGTAAGTTCATGGTAAAGCCTAAATTGAAAGAGCCCTAAGGGCCCATACACGGGTTGCTCGAGCAGTTAGCCAGTGATCAAAAGACACGGACCGCTTGAGCAATCGTAGTGAAGCTGCCATTTCACCGAGCTGCTGACTGCCAGGAGCAGTCACAATTGCTTGAGCGGTTCCATGTATGTTTGTAAATAGAAGACTGTAGTTCACTATGCAGTCGCTTGAAGCAATCGCGCACTGACTGCTTGAAGCTGCCCGTGTTTGGCCGCCCTAAGACTCAAAGTTTCGAGTAAGTCTTCTTCACAACACAAGCCGTTTTTTATTTATAAGTTATAATTGCGTTATAATTGCTACAATTAATCATGTTATATTTCAAACAAAAATGAAATAAAAAAAAAATATTTTCTAAGATAAAATTTTATTAGAAAAAATTAACCAGCCTCAGGAAGCTCGAATGGGAATCGAACCCATGATTACTGGATAAACAGATCTGAAGACTGAGCTACCGAGGCCGAAATTGTATCTTGTTAATAACTACCTACACTGGACCGCAAAGAAAAAGAGTCTGTTAGAAAATCTTCAATATCTTCAAAAGCACCTGACCTAGCTTTATGAAATAAAGACTTAATTAAAGAATATTTAATGTCACATAAAATAATATAAGTATAAAATCTTTTTATTTATTTTTAATAATTTTGTTTAAAAACTGAAAATGAAAACTAATGGTCTTTTTTGAATTTAGTACCAAGAATTAAAATCAATTGTTTCACATTTGTTTTATTTTTGACATAAAAAATGCTATAAATATAGTGTCTCTGCCTTATAAATTTTATTACTCTGAAGTAATCATGTCGTTAACTCCTGAAGAATGTACCAGGATCCTGACAATGCTTAAAGATGGGCGCAGTCAGCGAAATACAGCGAGAACTGTTGGTGGGACTCTTTCTACAGTTCAGCGAGTACTCCAGCGTTTTCCATGAAACTGGATCCAATCTTCGAAGACCAGGAACAAGCCGAACAAGGTGCACGACGGCGCGGCGCTGTTGAAGTAAAGAATCATCATTTACGAGCTGGAGGAAACAATCTGAGTACGGATACAGTAAGGCGGCGTCTGGATAAATTACATTTAAAGCCACTAAAACCTGCAAATGCCCCAAAAGTAGAAAGACACCACAGAAACTTAAGGTTGAGTTATGGTAGAGAACACGAAATTTGGACTCTGGATGACTGCTCAAAAGTTATGTTTTCAGACGAGTCTAGAGTCTGTTTATATAAGCACGACGGGAGGAAAAGAGTATACAGAAGGCCGGGAAGAGGAGGGAGAGGAGGAGAGGAAGGAAGGGAAGAGCGCTATAACCAAGCATTGTAAGAAGAAAAAGTACCATACGGCGGAGGCGCGGTTCACGTGTGGGCTGGGATTTCTTCCAAAAGCCGCACTGAGCTAGTGGTGATAGAAAATAGCACTCTAACTGCATTAAGATATGTCACTGAAATTCTGACTATGAATTATGCAAGAGAATGCCCGCCCGCATACAGCTCAGATAGTGTTTGACTATTTTCAAGAAATTGGTATCACACACATGGATTGGCCAGCACGCAGCCCCGACTTAAACCCCATTGAGCGTGCATGTGACGAACTGGGACGACGTGTACGTCAGCGGAACCCGCCTGCCAATCACGCTACGTGAAAGCTAAAGAAGCTCTAATAGAGGAATGGCAGAATAATACGCAGCATCGTCTCAAAAACCTAGTAGAAAGTATGCCAAATCGCATAACAGCAGTATTGCGAGCTCGCGGAGGCAACACAAAGTACTAAAATGCGTGAAAACGGCACATCTGTAACCAATCCACATTTATATACACTTTTATAATAAGCTCGAATTCATTTTTTTAATTTAAATTTAAGCACATTATAATATTCTTAAATTTAGTTTTTATTTCACAAAGATAGGTCGGGTACTTTTGAATATATTGAAGATTTTCTAACCGACCCTTTTTATTTGCGGTCCAATGTAAATATATAGCATTGTGAATTCAAACTTTAAAAATAATAAAAATATTTTATTTTATTGTTTTTCAAGTAACAATCAATACGTTTATTCCTACCCGTAACTAATAGTTTTCCTCAAACATTTCGAACTATGACTTGAGTATATTACTTGCCACCAATGTACCCGGCGCGATCAAATAGCAGGGGCATGCCCCCACATTAAACAGAGAACTCTGTCAAAGTTAGTCACGCTCTGCCAATAAACATCTCTTAACTGCTTTACTACCCTCTAAATGTCCCATGTACAGTCAACGATAGAAATCCGGGCTCACTTGGAACACCTCTCACACCCTCTACGCTTTATAACAAGATTCGCAAACTAGCAAAACTGCTCACATATTTCCGGCATTCATTGTACTAGTTACACCCGCTCGACTTCGCCGATCTTTGACTAGGACACTTTTGTTTGTCTTTGTACAGTCAACAACTCATTTTACTTGACAGTGATATTGCAAAGTAGGAGTTAATCCGTTGAAATAGAGTTCTGTAGTAAAATTAAAGTATGTGTACCATATTCTCGTTGAGTTCATGTTTGTCGAATTTTATGTGTATTTGCTTATTCTAATAGGAGAGCGTAATTGCATTCTATTTGACAGTATTAAACTCGTATATTGTCTATGAAACTTGACGATATTCGTTAGTATAAGTGATAAAATTATAAAACATATTACAATGAACATTTTGAAAGTCATTAATTAAGCTAGTCGTTTTCGCTGGTCGAATTAGGATAAGGTTTAGAATTCATTGGTTCTATTATTATAAAGTCACATCGTGGTAGGTTAAAAAGTTATTATATTCGGTAACGAAAGAGTTCCTATTTTGCAATGAAAACTTTTTGCTACACCCATACAACGACTCGAATAGGCTCATTTTCATCTCACCAAAAAAATGCAAAGAGCGCAAAAGTACATGGCTTCATCAAATTAATGGACCACAAACAAATAAGATCAGTCGCCTTAGGCCTCCGCGCCGCTGTTGGTAAAAAATGGATTCATTTAATAAGGAGACAATGAATCAGGCGGATTTATATGCGCGAATCCGTCCGCGTCTGCCTAGACCCGAGTGGGATGCACGGTGTTTTTCATCTCCCATCTATATTTGTTTTAGAAAGAAAGAAAGAAAAACATATACGTGAGACAAAACATATTAAAACAATAACCTACATACATGTAGCAACTCTCTTAGTATAAAACAAAACTTACTTTAACAACAATATTATAATTTAAAGAATGACAAAACCAACGTATTGTTATAACACAGTATATAAAACAAAACAAAAGAAAATTAAAAAGTGTGTTCTAAAAGGACTTCTCTCAGCATTTGTTGCAATGGACGAAAACTACAACGCTGCTGATCTTACGCGACGAAGACGAAGAAAGATAGAGATGAAAACTCCTTATAAACAAAATCGACAATCACGAATATAAGTTATAAATAACGTCTTGATAACAATATAAAACCCTTTTATTTTAAAGTTTTAGTATTAACCTTAGCCATGATTACCACCACAGACCAAATGTGTTTAATAGAGATCTGTGATCACCATCATACAGTTCGAAAAATCACAAAATTTAAATTGTAATAGAAAAACTGTTTTGCGTCAGCGTCGACGGCTAAGGCGCTAAACACTCAAACCTATTTATTATATCATAGAAAATATTTTTTTACTAAATTTTGTATAAGCTACAAGCTCCACACTTTCCTAGCTCCCACCATTTTCATGTTGGCCCGTGAATACAGAAGCAGGCACACCTCAGCAACCTAACTACGTAAAAAGTAACTAGTTGCTAAGCCCCGGTGCAACTGGTTCACTGAGAATGGAAAACGATTACATAATACTAAAATGATTGCAGTTTAACACCCGTTTTTTCGATACTAACACTGCGCTCTGTCATTATTAGTCTGTTATATGGGCTTTATGTAACTTACCATCTGTACATAATTTGTTGCCTGAATTAAACCATCATCATCATCATCATCATCAGCTCATTTTATGTCCCCACTGCTGGGGCACGAGCCTTCCCTATGGATGGATAGGGATAACGGGCCATAAACCACCACCACATTACGCCGCCTATACGAAAGTCTGCATAGAAAGTAACACTCCCATAATACATGTACACTTTACATTCTATACATCTGTTCTAACAAGTCAAATGTAGATAGTTGTAGCCTAACTAACGTATTGTTTTTGTTTTGTAAGATTAAGCTAAGTTAAGGAAATACCAATCCGCAGTTGGCTGGCGTGGTGGTTTATAAATGGCCCGTTCTTCTTATGGTGTTTCCATCCGTAGAAAAGGCTCATGCCCCAGCGGGGGGTAATTAAATAAGCTGGTGGTGAAAATTAAATTTAAAGTTTGGGTCTTTTAGGTGAAATGTTATTTTCGTATATTTGTTTTGATTTAAACTTCATAGTAGCATGTCATAAATTTAGATTAGATTTAGTTTATATTGTATAAATTTCTTTTTGGTTATCGGCTTCCGATACCCTTAGTTAGTATTATATACTCTGGGTTCAAAGTTTACAAGAGATGGAAAGTGTGAGAGTGATATTGAAAGAAGAGTGAATACAGGAAACATGGTGAATGGAGCTTTGCACTCCTTTATGAACAGTCGGAAGGTGTCTAACAAGGCTCGTTTGGCTGTGCATAAGGGGGTGTTGGTTCCGACATTCATGTACGGAAGTGAAAGTTGGGTATGGCAAAAGAAACATGAAAGCAGAATAAATGCAGTAGAGATGAGAGCGTTAAGAAGTATGATAGGAGTTAAACTGAGTGACAGGATAAGAAATAGTGAGATAAGGAAACGTTGTGGTCTGAAAGAAGATGTAGTGACAAAAATTGAGAAAGGCATGCTGAGATGGTTTGGCCATGTCGAGAGAATGGATGAAGAACGATTGACGAAAAAAGTGTATAAGGCGAGTGTGAATGAAAGTGTTGGTAGGGGTAGACCTAGGTGGACGTTTCGAGATCAAATCAGGGACGTCTTGAAAAAAGGCGAGGTCAAGAGTACCCTAAACCGAAGAGCATGTATGAAGGGAATAATGAAAGTGGACGAAGCGAAACAAGTATGTAAGGATCGTAGCAAGTGGAAAGAAGTGGTCTCTGCCTACCCCTACGGGAAAGAGGCGTGATTATATGTATGTATGTGTATATACTTATGCATGCCGTGGCAACCTATAAGTAAGGCAACACCTAGCTTAGAAAATGTTAAACGTAAGTTACTAGCAAGTTTAATGTTTGATCTTGTTGGTTGTTCAAATAAATAAATAAATATATAAATAAAAATTAAGTAATAGATGTCAAGAAACTTTAAATTATAAAGGAGAATTAATAACTAGGTTAAGGTTAGATATATTATTGATATAAAGTCTATAGATATAAAATAAACATGGGCGGCGCTAGCCTCTGAGGTCCCGGGTGCAATTACCGGTCGGCTCAATGTCGAAAACGAACTCTGGGTGGTTGTGGTGCCATCGTTGATTCTGATTTTCATAATACAAGTGCTTTAGCTACTTACCTTGGGATCAGAGCAATGTAGGTGATGCTGTCCAATATTAAAAAAATAGCAACTGGAACAACAAACAGCCTCGGATAATAAACGCTAATACAAGTACACAAAAAGCTATTAAAAAACAAATTTGTTTAACACTTAGTTAAGTATGCAAATTTTAGCTACTTGTGTTCGATAACCAAAATCAGGTACTTAATCGTTTACGTAGTTAGGTAGCGGAACCGGCGCATAATGCGATCGACTCAGCAGAAACTGCTTAAAGTTGCAACTTGAAAACCAGCAGAAAAGCTTACCCACTGACCACGTTGCTTTTGTACACATCCTATATTATACCTACACTTTTTTGTGAAAATGTTTTGACTTGCCGTTCTTTATACAGCTACTCACACAATAAAATAAGCGCAACGCATACAGCAAACAACTGAATTGCGCTCGCGCTCGATCCAAGTAAACGACAAAAGTAAAAAACTACGCGCATCCAAATACTACAATATCATTAGTAAAGAAAGACCGATTCAAACAGCTCTCACAATACAATGAACGCAACACATCCAGCAAACAGCTGAATTACGCTTGCGTTCGTTTCAAGTAAACACCAAATAAAAACACTGCTCAGACTATTATTAACAGCTATTATTAGGTCTTAGTGAAGAATGACCCTTCCAAACAGCTCTCACAATATAATAAACGCAACACAACCAGCAAACAACTGAATCGTGCTCGCGCTCGATCTAAGTGAACGCCAAAGAAAATTACTGAGCAGACCCGAATAGTACAACTATCATTAGGTCTTACTAAAGAATCACCTTCTACACAGCTACCCACACAATACAATAAACGCTACGCATCTTGAAAACAACTGAACCGCGCTCGTTCCAAGTAAACGCCAAAGAAAAATACTGTTGCAGGCAGACCCGACATATAGTACAACGAGCATACAAATAGACGGGAATGTTTACGCGACGAATACAAGTCTTATGAGGTACAATCAGCGTTTGCATTATGCATGAAACCATCCGCGGGCGACAGATGGTGCAGAAACTTCAAGAACGAGCGATATTAATATGTGTTTGTCAAAATATATTTGTGTGCTCTGTGTCAAGTGGTTTAATCATGAAATTTAGGGATGGTTACTCGTATACTGTTACCATTATAATGTGGATGAATGTAAAATAGAATAGAATATTTTGTTGTTTCAGGCACATAAATATTTCGATAATACAATATATGATATATGCTATAATAAATATTTAGCTTGTACGGCGAGCGAACAAGTGCTTACCTCGTTCCTCGATCGTTCCTGAACTACCCACCCCGATTTACGCGATAGTATTGATCCTCATAACATCAAAGCTACATTAAAAACTTAACTTTCTATACAATATGAATTGTTGATATACAGGTATATACACTTATATAAGTACTAACAATTTATATCGTATGGATACACAACATTTCTCGCTTACAAGAAATTTTGGTAGATACAAATTCTTTGTTATTTTCTGTTGGCTGTGATAATGAAGATCGCGATGTCTCGATGAAGTAGCATTATTTAGAAACCTTAGTGGTTTCTAAGTGCTAGTTGGCGTAACTTGTTTTAATGTTGGTGTAATTTGAAAAGTATTGAAAGTATTGAAATAATTGTTAAAAATTATTTTTACTCTTTATTATTAATTATATTTGTCGGCGACATGGCGCTAGCATCACTTATAAACGACAAGTATAGTCTTTACTTAGTGTGGTCTGCGCAGCCTATGCTATGGTGCGCGAAACGTCAACGGCAGTTTGCTTGGCGCGACAACGGACTGGACACATTTGAACGAGAGCGGTCGGAGCGTACGCACGCGCAGAACTCACTTCGTTTCTAAAATCCATTTGCATCGGACAAGTGTTTCTAAATAATGTAATTGTGATATTAAAATAACATTAAAGTGACTGTAAGGAATACGACTGCGTCTTTATTTTGAAGATCAAGATGAACGGTGTTATCGGCGAATCAGAGTTTGCTTGACCATCCTACCTACACAAACCAACCCCAACCCCGCTGCCGACATATTTATATTTTTTTTAGTACCTTCTTCTGGCGGGACACTTAACTATAAAATCATGACGTTATCAATTTAAGTCAAAGCCGAAATGCAATTTCATGGCAATTAAGGCCGAAGGTAGAAGCGCACTTGACCCGAAATCCTCAACTACTGAGGCACTGGCTATCTTATCTTTAGCTGCTGGAACACAACAACGCTACTAACAGTGATGTGCTGGCGGCATATTTAGATAAGATGGTGGTAGCTAACCAGGCAGGCAAACAAGCCCTACCACCAACCAAATCAAGTACACAAACATCTTCCGCCGCTGGGAATCGAACCCGGGACCACGGAGTCTGAGAATGATGGTCTTAAAATGCAGCCTTACGCGACAAACCTCTGTCCTACGCAACTCAATCAGCGTTTGCATTATGCATGAAACCGTCCTCAGGAGGCAGACGGTAAAGGAACCTCAGGAATGAGCGATAACGACGGAGCATTCACAGTTTTATATCGCGATGTATTTTGTTTGAAACACAACAATTGAAGAACACTCAGTATTTGTTTCAATGATTTTAAAACCATAATTATAGAGAAGACGTGAGACCTCTATAGAGAAGAATTATAATCAGCCATTGGCCTTTATGAAGAAACTTCTTTTATTATATTAATTGTTTTTTTTAAACAATATAGTTAATACGTATACGTATTTTTACGTATTGTTAATCAATTTAGAAAAAAGACCAATTATTGAAATAGCAGAAAAACGACGACAAGACGCCTAGAAAAAGTAAAAGAGCTTTGACAATTGGTATAGAAAGCCTAATTTTGAAATGTTAAGTATTTATTTTGTTCATAATTATGCTTAATTTCTTAGGATTATTTTCTTCTTAATGACATGGTGGCGGGTGTGTTTGGGTTGCAAATTGCAATCTTGAACTATCGCCAAATGCGTGACGAACTAAAAAAATTCAAAAAAAATATCTCCTACATGCTTTAACGTTAATGTTGAAAGTTAATGATGCTGATGAGGCTAATGATAATGACGATGATGATCTTCTCAGCACAAGGTATCTCTTCTTAGGAAAAGAACAGATGGCGTAGTGTAAAAGCTATATTTCTAGCTAAAATTTTTTTGCCGACAAAACAAGGGCCGTAAACTTAATTTGGATTATTTCGGTATATGTGGTATTAAAACGCAACATATTCTTATTCATTTTGTACGCGAGACCTGAGTACGGCTCGCCCTGAGCGTAATTCTAAACTTGCGATAAGCGTAGACGGCGTTGCAAGCGATGAGAGAAGCGAGCAGCCTTCTACAATGAATTCTTAGTACAAATTATATTAAGAGAGGATGGTTAAATAGAGCTCGTCGTTTTTAGACTTATAAATTATACTGTAATTTTTTATAACAAAATGGATTCGCTCAAAATTTAATAAACGATGTGGATGGAACAAATTAAATTAGTTTAAATAGTCCAAAAAACCTTCAGGCTAAGCATAAAGTGGTCTGTTGTTTTGCGAAACACAAAGGAACAACAGAAAGCATACTCAAAAACTGAATTTATATAAACAAAGAAAAATGGCGAAACCAGAAAGATTGGTACCACAAGAAGGATCCGGCTCGAAGGACCATAAAGATCTGTTGGCCGTACAACTTTAGATGATAGAAATGATAGGCAAAACTTGCTGATAAAATGTATATTGATTGATAGTAAAGTAAATTGATACAAAATATGAGTGCACGCGATATGAATGATAATTGTGTACTAATTAATAAATTGCCGCGCGCCGCGGGTAAAGTGCTAACACAATGTTCAGTGCTTGCACTATACATGCGCACTTACCTCGATTCTCTGTTTAGTTCTTCCAGATAACATCACAGAAGCACACACTGCGTTTATATAATTCCTTCTTCAATAACTATTCAAAAGTTTACGCGAACACTACCTACGCATTGATAAAAAACAAACAAATGAAACAACTTTTACGGATCTACTCGCGTTCATTTTACACATTTATCTTTTTCCGTTTTACCCTGACGTTGGTCACACGGTGACTGAAGTGTTGGTCGTCTCACAATTATTTAGTAACTTGAATAGGTACCGTCTTATTATTTTTATTATATTTAAGAGTAGGTATTTACCTACACGTTAAAGAAGATTGAAGTCATTCTCAATTGCAACTCTCTCTCTCTACTCTGTCATCGAACTTAACGTGTTTTTACGAAAAGCAAGCTGTTGTTATTAAACCTCATTAGTTAAGTGATTTATCTTTGGTCAAAATTCGTTCCGAATCGCACCACTTACATAACCTTTGCCTACTTGCTTGCCATTTGGTGTGGCGAGCCTTTTACGTACTTTTGCTAAAGATCGTAATCTGTAAATAACAAAGTAATTCCGCAACGTAAATGACCACTTTCCTAGCCATTTAGCAGTCCCTCCTCACGTTCCAAGAATGGATGAAGATCAATTTGGACGCTTTGTGTCTAATTTATGTTATTAAACGCTGAACGATGTGTTTTCACTTTAAACGGACATTTTAGGTAACAAAGGACCAAGGGACCGGTAGTCAATTGTGCGAAGGTAATTGGCCTTTCTAATTAGAAAGTAGATAGATGCTTTTTTAACTTTTTCGCTTCCTAATTAGTTGTGGCACTCATGTTGTCTGTATAAAAAAGTAAAATTATAATGAACATTGTTGAAATAAGAAGTCCTAACTAATATTATAAATGCGAATATGAGTTTGTTTGTTTGTTTGTTATGTTTTCACGCGTAAACTATTCAACCATTCTTCATGAAATTTTGCACATATATTGTATAATCAAAGACATAGGATACTTATTATTCAAAAAAATAGTTTGTTTGATACCTACTACGCTTTCTCGCGTAAACTATTTAAGGATTTGTTTGTTTTGTTGTCATAGAAACTGTCAAAGCGGTACGAAGCTTGCCGGGTCAGCTAGTAGCTGATAAAAATAATAGATATATTTAAAAGACATATCATCATCATCATCAGCCTATACTAGTCCACTGCTGGACATAGGCCTCTTCATCCAGCTCTTGTCAGCCACCTTGCGAAGATCGTCGCTCCACCTAGTCTGAGACATATAAAACCTGATAAATAACAGGAGTAAAAATCACGTTATATTATAAAATACCTCTCAACCTTTCATTTCGCCTTTAAGTCCGCATGTCCGAAGCGCATTTCAAAGTGTTCAGCCCTATATAACCTACACGTATTAAGAAGGCTGTATTGCCGACTGTTTAAAGGATATCCCACTTTTATTGTGCTGGTAAACTGAGGAGCTGTTTCGGGGTCGTTTATTTCATGTCGTAATTAATTATTTAAACATTTTCTCTAGTGGAGTTTACAGTCAGCCAGGGCCCAGGGCCGTAGTGAGTTCTCAAAGCAATTAATTTTAAAATAAATGTTGGTTCCGGTAGGTAAGTTTGTTAGGAGAAAAAAAGGTTACCAACAGAATGGTCTAGATTGATGTCTAATGGAATTATGGACAAAATTAACTCTTGGCATTTATTATAAATAATATTACTATGGTACAGACGCCTGCACATCAGCCTATTCAAAACTGTCAAATTTCTTCAATCTATGTTCAACCATATGCCATATACATAAAGTTCAAAGTCTATTGAGTGAATTTGACAATTTGTAGTACTTAGTCTGATGTGAGAGAGAAATTTGACTAGAGAAACTAATTTAAATGAGCAACCTATAGTTAAATGAGGTTTAATCAATTTAATAGGAACCTTCTAAAACCAATGAAAGAATATTAAAAATCAAATTACATTAATTTGTAAATTAAACTAATAACTTCTAAGAAAATAACTTGTTCAATTGACTACAAAGTCAATAGATGAATCCGCGTCATTGGAAATTTACCAACACATCTTCTATTCAAATTCCCTGTCACAGGCGCGTACCTATTAGTTCTGATGTTTTGTAAAGCTTTTGAGAATAGTTAAAGGTGAAGCTGGTATTTCTGTCTCCGCTGTCTTTGTAGTTGTGGTTTGAAAATCAACGTTTTGCTCCATGGCAAATGTATCACTGAGCTACGTGCAAGGTTTAGTCTACGATGAAGGTTAATTTTGCGAAGTGTTTTTGTTTTTGCTTTATCCGCCGTTTAATTGTTCCATGTGTGTGTCTGTGAATTTAATTATATAAGTGTATTATCTGCTTATTTATAAGGTAGAGGGGATATAAAAATTATGACACTAACAACTTGGTCTAATCAGGTACAGCGACCAAGCAACCAATATAAGCAATAGTTTTTAAACATATGTTCAAAAACTATTGCTTATATTTTTTTTTACTTTTACTTCTTCGTACACGATCGTTGAACACCCCAACATCAAACGTTAGGTACCTTCAACATCCACAAACTCAATTAATTTATCCACAAAAAAACCGGTTTTAAACAAACATCATTGTTAAATTTATTTGCTATTTCTGTTGATCACTGAGACGTCTCTGAATATGTGCTTTTTGTCCGTCATGATAAAGTCGATCTCATTTTTAGTCATAAGTAGTGTCGGGGCTCTGCCATTTCCAATTTCTTTAAGGCTGTTTCTTATAGAAAGAATTCATAGTAATTAAGTTAAAATACTAACTAGCCCCTTGATCCGGCTCTGGTCAGCGAAGAATTTCTTTCTTTTAATTTTTATTGGGCATTTAAAATCCGGATGAGGTAGACCGAAACAGTAACCCAGTAGAGCAGGTGGTCAGCATTCAATTGTTGCTTAAGTTAAAAAACCGGCCAAGTGCGAGTCGAACTCGCGCACGAAGGGTTTCGTACCATTATCTATAGAAACGGCAAAAATCATGTCTGTTGTATGGCAGCCCCCTTAAATATTTATTTTATTCTGTTTTTCATTTGTTGTTATAACGGCAACAGAAATACATCATCTGTGAAAATTTCAACTGTCTAACTATCACGGTTCATGAGATACAGCCTGGTGACAGACGGACGGACAGACGGACGGACGGACAGACGGACATCGGAGTCTTAGTAATAAAAAAAATATATATATATCTTAGGATCGATCGCTGGTTTCTGTGGAACACTGCTCCCTCTACCCTATATACTCCCCGTGATCGAAATTCCCAAAATATACAATGTGTACCTATTTATACAATGTATACATTACATTCATATACATTTTTACATTAATTTTATCTTCGGCATTCGTTCTCCACTTCATCATCATCATCATCAACTCTTTCCCCTGCTGGGGCACGAGCCTTCCCTATGGAAGGATAGGGAGAACGGGCCATAAACCACCACGTCCAGTACGGATTGGTGGTTGTTAACGACTGTTAATGCAGCTGGACTAACGGCTTTATAAGGAAGCACGGAGGAGTTCGAGATGATACATTTTTGGACATCCATCCAATGACCTACAGGCTTATTACTGAAAAAAGCAACCAGTTGTTAATTGTACAATTGCAACGCGACTGCTCTAGTTGCAGTTGATAAATCGGTATTACGGGCACAAATCGCTCAATGATCGCTCGCTTAGTGCATTTGCGATTACAATGTATGAAATAGTTTACATAAAATGTTTTTGTTTTGTTTATATAATTTTAACGCAAATTTTGTTGCGAAACAAATTACAAAAACACAAATGTTAAAAAAAATATCCACGAGCAGGATTTGAACCTGCACCCTTCTGACATACCGGGTCAGGTGCTCTTCCAATTGAGCTATCGTGGTTCCAACCAGCCCTTCCTTGGTTCCTTCTTTGAAGGTAAAACAACTCATGCGACTTTGCTACTAAATTTTCAATTAAAAACAACCAAGACAACAAAGTTTGCGTAGGTAGGTATTACACCGTTGTTGTTTACCTTTGAAGTTTTCGCACGTATCCGCACTTTACATGCCTTGAACGAGTATGTGAGTAGGTATGGTTATTGCGTGTTTAAAACTTAAGCCACTACACTAGCACACTTGTAAAGTGATACATAGTAAAAATAACTAGTGGTCGCCCAGTGGTCGAAATTCGACCGTAATTTTATTAAGGCTGCACGGATTGTATCCTAAGCAATGGAAAATTAAAAAATATAGAATGTGAGTTTGGATTGGCATTGATAGATTTCGGCCGCTTCTCTTCCATTTTTGAAAAGAGTAGGTATAAGGTAGCTAGTGTAATGATTTTTAGGATTTATTGATTTAATGTATTTTTATGCATAATTTAAAAAAAATATTAACATTCTGCACTCCTTCTCTATATAAACTATAAGTGTGCCAAATTTCATACTCCTCGTCCGCGCAATTTTCGTAAAGAGGGGTACAAAGTTTTTGCTTCACGTATTAATAATATACTTTTATTGTGCCTTTTATAATGCGGTGGCATAGTGGCCAAGCGCTCGACCCGATACCCGAACGTCCCGACCTCTTTCTGTGCTCTGTGGTGTATATTATATTCTTTGTCCCGGGTTCAATTCAAAGTGTGTTTCGGATTTTTCGATACCGTAGCCCGGGTTTGTGATCCCCATCCCGCAATTGGCAAGCGTGGTGATTAAGCCATTACGCATTTTATTTGTAGTGATGACTTGATTTCAATGGTGGAAGCCTTTGCCCAGCAGTGGGACAGTTATAGGCTATTACTAACTTTCATTGTACACAAGAAAACGGACACAGAGAAAGGTAGTTTAGGTCCCACCTAATTGTCCATTTTAAGTGTCACTTTCTATAATAATCAATTTGTTTCTTAAAATGTATTTTTTTCAAAACGTATCCTTAAATTGAAGAAAACGTTGTTACCTATAACTTTTGGGAATATATTCCACCATGTCATTGTATTATTTTGTAAACAGGAAAATGTAAATATAATGGAATACGACGACAGATAGGTACTCGTAAGATGGTGGCTAGCTGGGCCAGACTTATAAGCCAACCCTTTACCAGATTGGGCATATCTTAAAGCGAGCTTCAATCAATACTTACTTCAAGCCGCCGAAGAAGATCAACCAATTTTTACGACCTGTCAAGTGCAACATACCCCTTCAAGATGCAGGCGTGTACAAACTGGACTGCGACTGTGGGCTCTCTTACATCGGGCAAACAAAGAGAAGTGTAGGAACCCGGGTTAAAGAACATATAGCCGACGTCAAGCATAGGCGCAAAAATAAGTCTGCGGTATGCGAACTTTCCCTTGAGGGGCCCAACCATTACATCAGATTTGATAAACCACAAATACTCGCCAGAGAACAACGATTCATTCCTAGGATGATACGCGAGGCTATTGAAATTAAAAAACATCCTAATTTTAATAGAGAAGATGATTGGAATCTACCACCAGCCTGGGATCCCATCATACAGAATATTAAATCCCAGCCCCAACACCATACTGCCAGACAAAAAGATACTGTAAGCTCTTACTGCGTAAAACGGAATGCACCTGATTAATTTAAATGAGGGTATACAAGCTACTAACTAATTATGAGACGACCAACACCTCAGTCTCCCTGTGACCACGGACCCTGCAAAGGGTTCGAAACGTCAGGATAAACATTAATTAAAACTAATGTGTAAAATAAACGCGAGTAGATCCGTAAAAGTTGTTTCATTTCAATGTGTAGTGTTCGCGTAAACTTTAGAAAACAATAGGCACAATATGTATGATGTACCTATGCATGCATGACACCAGTGGACTAACCACTAGACTACATGGCGGTTATTAAGCATACAACCTAGTCTTCAGAGTACAAAGAAAATTTGTAACTGCGTAGGCAAGAACACAAGTTAGGCTTAAGTTGGAGGCTGATGTACAGAAGCGATCTCTGGCGTCATTAATTAAACCTCTTACAGCTAGTCGGGCGTTCTCTAAATTAGGTATGTTAATTAATAAACTCTGCATTATGTAGACAGTGTTTTAATTAAATATTTTCTATAAAAACAAGGATGGGAGCGGAGCGTGCGAACGCCTTATAATGTTTAGCGTATTCCTAAGATGTAATTAAAATTTTGGAATGGTTAGTTGGTTTTTTTTTCCTTTTCCTTATGTTCGTCTCGCAAAAATCTAACCCAACTAAAATGGAGGTTGGAAGGTGGTTCAAAAGGCGGACATTTTCATTCGACCACATAAAATGTGTTACTCATTCATTAATAAAAAAAATAATTAGAGTAGTGGCATTGTTCGACAGCAACTAATGATCGACACTTTTTTCTTTAAATTTTAATTTTAATTCATTTCATTTACATTGAAATCATAAAATATAGGAGTCAGTAACTGATTTTTGACTTTAGCAACAAATAGAGAGTACTTATCTGTTTCCTAGCCTAGCCTAAATGTAATTATAAAAAAAATATTAAGTATTCGTCAAATGTTTGTTAGTGAGTTAAACATTATATACAAGTAGGTACTAACATCTCGTTAATTGAATGAATAATGCGATTAATATAGTTTAACTTTGAAGATGCAAGAACGCGCATGCCAAGGCGCCATCATGAAATGGCAACTTTCAAATGAAAAATCGCTATTTTAAAATTTTTTAAATGCTAACCAATTCCGCCAATAGGATTACTCCATTTTACACCGGAAGAAAAAGGAAGCAATCCTATTGGTGGATATTTTCCTAGCACATAGCTTAGCTACCTAGCACATCTCTGTTGAAAACCAGGCTTGATAGAGTTGAATTGTTTGTTTTAGAAAATATTGCTAAATAAGTCACTAGACCTCTGCATTCTCCTTGAGCCTACTTTAAAATTTCATAACAATTCTCATTTTCACTTGAAAAATATTGAACTTTGAAGTTATCTATGTAATAATAAACCTCTTAGGTGAAATGTTTTTCTTTTTGTGCCTATATGCCTGTGAGTAAAAACCTCTTAAGTAAGTAATAACTTTTTTTCTATTTTGTTGCTGCTGAGAATGACATTTACAGTGGTTATAAAGCTTAGAGTGTTTTGTCGGTTTTCTTTGTAACGAAAGCAAAATAAATAAAACAAACGTATTGATCAACACAATATTCGAGTTTAATATTCATCTTAACATATGTATATAAATTACACTTAATTAATACATACAAAATTATAAAATCCTTTTCGATGTTTAAATGAACGTTTGAAATTATTAGACGGTTGTTTAAATTTAACGTATTCTTAGCAGGTACAGTCACATCCCTATAAAGCGTAAGGGCTAAAACAGTGCACGACCGATACGCCCCAACGACGACGGTAAGCGTCGTACTGTTGCAGGTACTTATTCCTTATGCGACTGTGTATTTAAACATACGCGACCGACAGACGCACCGACCGACGAGACGGTCGGTTGAGCACTGATTTAGCACTAACATTTTATTTTACCTTAATTCCGTCCATATTTCGTTAGTAATTTAATTTAATTTATTCCTACCAATATATGGTAACCATTCTGTTATAACGGAATCTGTATATGACTGATTATAACAAAATAAATAGACGAAACCAGATGGTAAATGTTAAATTTAAAGAAAATAATTTACTGAGTAAGGAAAGTCAGTTCTGAGTATGACAGAAGATAAGGATAAACTATCTTCCACTAATTAGAAAACGGTGAAGCCTAATACAAAAGGTTACTATAAATATCTTATTTTATATAACACAATACTAATAATATGATTAAACTGAAAACCGTACCTTTATTGAATTTCACCCAAACATTTAGAATTACCATTGAACAAAATCACAATCAAACACAGACAGAAAAAATTATTCGTATGAATTAAAATAACTAATGATTTTCATAGTAATATGTTGGCTGCATGTAAATGCTATGACTCTAGGATTAAACTATAGTACATAATCATTAAACAAGAAGCACCAGGTATCATAAAATCACACAAAAAAATTCACAAATCGGCAGCAAGGGAATCAGATTAGGAAGTTAAGGAATCAGGTTGGACAGTTCAGAAATCATATTGAGATGATAAGGGATCATACTGGGTAGTCAATTTATCAGATTGGGCAGTTTATGAATAGGATTGGTGGACAAACGGTAACAACCCAACAATGCTTCAAGCAAAATTAAACCTGTTCTAGGATTAATTAAGCAATTGTATACTTTGCTAAGAGGAAAAATATTCACAGCCACTTAGCTTAGTTTTAGGAATGTATAACATTCTTAAGGGATATTGGAAGTCATCATTATATTACAAAGTAAAGTTTTTATCTAAATGTCAATAACGAACACACAATTAAATTAATATTTATAATACTTGTAAATTTATACACTTTAAGTGTATTGTTTATTGCGGCATATAGCACATACAGATATGACGTTTACGCAGATAACTATCATATCACGTTTAAAACAATAAGTAAGATTTGCTACAATGAAAATTTTGACGTTTTCTTGTTGCAAGCAAATACCGATCGTTACATTCGTAACTATTGAGTTAGTTTTTAACTAATCAAAATTCTTGTATATGCGACATTTTCTATATACCGAAAGTTTTGGGACGTCAAATAGACCAGTATCTCGATAAGCTATTCAATTAGTGTCATAATAAGTTTACATAAGAGACGCGTATAGCACGAATACCACATAAACCTTACTGCCTAGTGCAAGTTTAATTCTCCATTAGATAACGGTAACTGAAACGAGAATTTTTTATTTTTTTTGCAACATCACATACATTGTTCTGATCCCAAGGTAAGTAGCTAAAGCACTCATTTCATAGAAATCAGAAACAACGACGGTACCACAACCACCCAGACCGGACACAATATCGAAAAGTTCGTTTTCGACATTGGCCCGACCGAAGTTTGCAAGCCACTCGGCTACTTGTATAGAAAACTACTTCAATGCCATACCAGTTCACGTTTTCGTTAACGTAATCGATTAGCGAATGATAGTCGCACTAGGCGAACAGTATAAACAGGAATAAACCAGGAAAAAACCAGGTATATATAAACCACTAAGGAATCTCAATATTTTTTGTACGTTTTTTCGAATAACATGTTATTTACAATTAAAAATGTATTTTAATTTGACACAACACTAATAAGGTTCTCGCAATAATTACGTTTCACGATACAATTCAAATTGCTATACGTACTTATTTTGTACAAAGCATCTCTTAATATAACGTAATAGCAATGAGATAATTTTATTTGTTTTCTAATACCTAATTAACAAAATTCACTACGTGAAATAACGAGATTCCACATTATATATTCAACAGACGTCATGGAACAAGGAAAAAGAATTACTCCTGACAGAATTGGCCTCTCAAAAGAAGATTGTAATTCAGTTAAAATAATCACTCCCAGGTAGACGTATCGTTAACTCAAAATAATTTATTAGTAGCCATTTTATGAGATGACGCATATCCACATATTTCATTAATATTAATAACTGTATTCTCTGATAAGAGTTCGTCGTATTTGATAACAACAAAACAGTTCATACGTAACACTATTATATTCCGAAAACTATTCGTACGTAGTAGCTGAGATGACGTATATTAACGAAATAACAATAAAGAAATTAATTTATAAGATAAATGCAACAACAAAAACAGTACTATCAGCATCATCAGTGTTAATAAATATCTTAAGCAAGTTTCATTCAAAACTAAACTTAAACCATATTATGTTCGTAGATGTTTTTACTAAAATGTGCCTTACATTTTTGTAAAAACACAACAAAATATATTGTTTGAAAGTGTACCATAACACTATCGAAGTAGGGGATTATTACGACTTTTAAAGCCGACAGTACGGTTGGTAACAAAAGTCGCGGAACACATTCACACTAAATAATTGAAGTGAGGCGCTTGACTATGTTTAGCGACTTATGTTGCTGATTGTCTAAATAAAATTACGTTGAATACTTTGAAATTAACAGCCATATAAGAAACAGTGCAGTTACAACAAGAAGGTAGAACAGCACTCACGTCACGTCTAAGGCGGCAAACTGGATGACAGCGGTGGCAGCGTTCAAAACCATAGATTATTATTGAGCTTATTTTTTATGGCAACAGCGTCTAGTCAAGTCAAGTCGGCCATTTCCGTGGCCAGACAGGCGGCCGCGGAGATGGCCGACTTGGAACGTGGCAAGCGAATTTCCAGTTGATTGCGCTTTACGCTTCAAAAGTCTTATTTAACGGAAATAAAATAACACAATTGATAATCCTTCTTCATTTTACTATTTTTATTTGTACTGGCACCCACTACCAACCGGTTAGGTAATACGAGAGGCCAGACTATACGAGACAGACAATACGAGAACGTCAGATTGGAACCCACCAGAGCGCATTCTCGAAACGCAATATACAGAGAAATTCGCGCGCTGCGCTGCCGCATACCGCCATTGGTCGTGGCCGTGCGGTAAGAGAACGAGCCATAGTCACCGCTCCAAACTACTCGCCGCCGCTGTCATCCACTTTACGGTATCACTTACTCCGCTATCACTGCTTCCTATAAATCTTGGTCCCAACACGAAATGGCTCTTGCTCTCCCTCTACTCACTCACGCTCTAGTTTGAGGTTTTGTCGCGCACGTTTTGCGCAGCTTGGAAGGTGTTGTGCATCAACATGGCGACCGTCATTGGGCCGACACCGCCGGGGACTGGAGTCAGTGCGCCGGCGACTTTGCTCACTTCTGTTTGAGTAGGAAAATTGGCGTGTCAAAAGATTGTACAAACGGCTGCAGATCAGACTACCCAAAACTGCCAAAGTTCAAAGTTCATTGAGGAAAGGAGATTATCCATCTTTCAAGGAGATTTGGTCCAATTGTTGCCCAAGAATGAAATATAATAATATATACTTATTGCCCTACATTGGATTCCTGACAAATCAATCTTCTTAAAAAAATAGGTGAAAGTGTGTGGAACTTACCGTCATAGTCGACGTCTCCAACCAATTTAGTCTTCCCTTGTTCGTCGGTGACTCTTGTGATACCAACATCGATTATTGTAGCTCCAGGTTTCACCATGTCGGCTTTAATTAGACTTGCTATACCTGAAGGTAAAATAATCGATGATAAATAATCAGGGTATTGAAATCGCGAATTATATTTTCTTCGCGAATTATAATGTACGCTAGCCAGGCGTACTTGATACAAGCTCTACCACGAACCAAAGCAAGTATTATTGGTCAATAAAGAATATTATCATTATAAGTAGACCCGCCACTGGAAAACGAACCCGGGACTTTAGACCCGGAGGTGCGGGAAGGGAAACGGGGTTCTGAGACTAGTAATACAACCGTTATAAAGTTTTCTAATTAGCAGGTCCTAAAGTAAATAGCCATCCTAAGTTAATAAATGTGGCTACAGAGATACCCGGAGTTCGAGAGTTCGATTCTCAGTAGGGGAAAGTGTGTTCGAATATTTTCGATGCATAGCCCGGATTTTTGATCACCAACTCGCATTTGGCAAGCATGGTGATTAAGCCAATACCCATCAATTGTATTGATGACTTGATATTAATGATAAGAGGCATTTGCCCAGCAGTGGGACAGTATTTTGGCTATTTGCTAATTATTAGGTAATACTACGACGGCAGCATATGGTTCTGAATGGATAGTTAGTTTAAAAATGTTCGAACGATTGATTATAAGGCGCTTTGCAGACGGCGGGTCGGCGAGGTCTTTTTGCCCTCTGTGTGCGTTGGTAGTATAGGATTCCGTTTGTGCTATCGTTCGGGGTCAAATTGACCGGCCCGGCCCGCCCCGCCCCGTCTGCAAAGCGCCTTAAAGTACAATTTTTTTTTATTTATTTAATAAACTAAATAAAAAAATACTTTGCATTTCTTTACACAATAAATGAGTAACTTACTAATAAAAAATAACAATACCTATGTAAAATCTTACCTGTGGCAGTGACGATGATATCAGCGTTACGGCAGTAGGAGTCCAACTTCTCCTTGGGCGTATACCGGTGGCATATGGTCACAGTTGCGTCCATGCCCAGGCCGCTGTCATGATTCCTGTCAGAATGCAGCATCATAGCGATCGGCATGCCGACGTTCTTCGATCGGCCCACGACGACGGCGTTGCGACCGAACGTGTCGATTTTAAACCTAAAGCAATAGTTATTTGTAATTGGAACCTGTAACCTGATTGCCTGAAGAGGTGGCATCAGAACTAAGGTTCAAATAACCATAAAAACAGACTGGACTAACACTCAAATGAAAAACAGGAAAAAATGTTAAGTGGGGAAAAGAGGATGCAGACTAAACCTGGTGTCTCACAAATAATAAATAACAATATATAAAAAAGTAATAAATGAAATATTTTTATATTATTTATATATTATTTTTTAATAACCAACACACTTTGGCCTGGCAAGGTGAGTTATAGGAAGTTTTTTTGTGTAAAAAAAGATTGTTCCCAGCAGTATAATATACAATAAAGGCTATAATTTGATAATGATAATTTTTACACTTTAGTATGGAGAAAAAATTAAATAAAAATTATTATTTTAATAAACTATTTTGCGATTATTATTATATCTAATGGACTTCATATGAAAAAAAAATATCTACCATATTTAGAGTATAAGAGTATTTTTTAATGATTTTTGAGTATGTATTTAATTAGCAATAATATTTAAAAAAAGACTTACCTTTTGAGCATTTCGATAACAGCAAGGGCAGTAGCTGGCACAATCGTGGGCATATCCAAGCACAGTTGACCAACGTTGATGATATGGAAACCATCAACATCCTTCTTAGGTGCCACTGCATTGCAAACTTTCCTCTCATCCATGGACTGTGGCACCGGTAGTTGAACAAGAATGCCATCGACAGTGTCATCAGCATTAAGATCCTTGATAGAAGCTATCAGTTCTTCTTCAGTCAAAGTTTCTTCATACTTGATGGTTTCAGCGTCAATACCAACATACTTAGCAGCATCCACTTTATTCTTCACGTACGTATGGCTCGCGGGGTCGTCTCCAACAATGATGCACCTTAAGGAAGGTGCTCGATGTCCAAGACTGACCCAATTTTGGATTTTGATCTTCAACTCATCTTTTATTTCTTTTGCAAGAGACTTTCCATCTAGGACTTGGGCGACCATACTGTTTAACAAAAGACAAATCATTTAATATGTAAAGTTGTTATTTTACATAGCACACTAGTTAAATCAAGGCGGTTAATTCAAAGAAACTATTGTGAAAACTATTGATTAAAAAATGCAATGATAACAAAAAACCTTGTAAAATTATTTACGTAACAGTGGGGGTTTAAACTATTTAATCAAAACACACATAAAGCTTATTACAAAATAAAAAAAACAAACACCAGTTGCTATAGAAAATAAAATATACAGACGGGTTAATGAACCCATAGCCACATAAGCAAACAACTACTTTCTTTTTTTAAATTTACCTGGCCGAGCCCAAGGAATCAATGTAACTGTGGCTTCTCATCGTGGATTTCAGTAGGGAACTGAACAAACTCTGGCACAACATTTGCCTCATCACCTACTGTTGACGTACATAAGTCATTAGGTCACCGTAGATAACTGATTTACTCTAACAAAACAGATAACCAACAATTGAAATTGGAAGCAGTTGACTGGTTACGGTCACTTTATTTTGGTTTGAACCACATGGCTTACGACTTACATGGTTTATACTATATCAATGTGCAGTAAATTGAAGTGCAATCCGCTTCGAACCGATATAACAATTCTAGATAAAAAAATGTAAAATTTGCTGGTTGTTACTGGTTTGCCTGAATGATAAAGTTGTGAAAGATGTTGCTCATTTGTAAATACTTGACACTTGAACCACAATAATTAAGCCATCACAATAATTATCCTATTTAAAAAAAAAGAAAACACTAATAAAATGTGTACATTGTTAAATTATTTTGTTTTATATCAACACTGATTTAATTTTTTTTAAATAACAATATAACCCAAATATTTATAAAATTTTATAAAAAACAGTGAAAAAATTAAACACCCACCCAACCCAGCCAGGAATCAAACCTGGGTCTTCCGCAATCTGGGCGGCTGCACTGACCGCTATGCTACCAGGAAGGCATAACATAAGCGCTGAATTTTAATGCTTTTGAGTGCTTTTTGTGCGTGCGACTCTAGCTTTTTTTTTCACTGTATTTTATAAAATTTTATAAATATTTAATTTAGCTTCAGTGCAGCAATTAGCACTTGAAAATAAAAACATATACCAACTATCTTTTTTGTGTTGCTACTATGCAAACTTTAAATTAATTTTATTATTATCTACTTACTGTAAGGCTTGTATTTGTAACTTATTTTACCTAAATTGTGTTTAAAATGAATGAAGGTAATGTTAATAAAATTTAGAAGTGATATAAAACTTATTATATTGCAATGTTTTTTGGTGGAGTATATTTTGAACAGACTTCTGTGAGATATTGTAAAAAAATGGTAAAAAGGTCTGTACTGGGCAGATTCACTTCTTCCAGTGCATAATACTGAAACTAACAGACTGAGCTTAATTGCTTCGGTATTGTATTCGAGCCGCAGAACTGGATCTATTGTTTATCAAACATCGGACTAATAGTTGCAATTGTCCACATGTTTTACTAACAACGTCACTTCAGGGAAATTTCAGAGTCAAATCATATGGTTTTATATTGCGTTAGTGTTCTTGCGTCATAGTATACGTCGTTTACAGCTACGATAACTGTTAAAAAAAACTATCAAACTTGTTATTATGAACTCCTTGATTAGATATTTTTTTACTTAATCGCAGCTTATTCCTACGCAATTGATATTGTAAATGACAACTTGGCCAGTAGTTAATATGAACTAACTAATTAATGTGTTGCTTTGGTGATACTCAATATCAATGAGGTTGTTCAACTTAAGTTGTAGTGACTTTTTAAGGTTATAATTTTATAAAAATGTGTACTAACCTGATTCTTTCACTCAATCACACAGAAACGACAGAAATGAATTTACAGTGCTACACAGCTTACCTACAGCCACTTTATTGATAATTAAATTATTTAATATGTAAACACAACACAGCTAACTTTAAAACTTGACCCGTCCCTTCCCTTAATACTTTGTTTGACAATTTTGACATTGACTGACAAATTGACAGTGCAGTGACGTGAGCTAAACGCACATAACGCATGCATGCCGCCATCAAAGTAACGTTTCGGTATTGCTTTTAGTTCATGTATTGTGTGTGTCAAACTTTAATCGTGGTACAGAAATGGGAATAAAATAAATTATCATCTTAATTACTGCATTATCGTATTCTCACACATTTGAGGTATGTGTGGGCCGTCGACGGACGAAGTGTCCAAATTATTTGTATACTTAAAAAATAATTGTGATATTTGCAGCTTGAAATACAATAAAAACCGTGAAGACATTTGAGAAATATCAATGTTAGTTCATTAAATCAAATTAGTATACCTACTAGTAAGTGTTAAATAAATAATTGTAAAATATATTACATACTTTTATTTTACAAAACTAAAATATGGCGTCAAAAAATTCCTCAGCGTCGCTGTCGACTGGTGATGTACCCCATGTTAGTTCATTTTGATAAAGTCACGTATTCATTGAGCTACAGCGCGTGGGAGCCACTGGGAGCAGACGTAAGTGGGTGCGGTCATGACGCAGAGGTTACCCAGATAATACAGTGTCAATGTTGAAACATAACTGCTATTAATTAGCGATATGCAATAATAACAGCTTGTTTCAAACGTACTCAGTCTAGAAGGCAATAGTTAACTAAGTACAAAAATGAAAATTTTGACTGTTAACCCCCAGACATCGTAAATACCGGGTCCCCGTTTAAGTAAAAAATTTGGTAACAGCGTCAATTTAAAAAAGCGCATTAATAGAATTAACTTTATAAAAAAAAAATGCCAAGTGGTTTGTCAACTAAACAAAAAATAGCTAGGTAAGATTAAAAAATATTAAGGTTTTCATAGGGGTCTACCTACATACTATAAAAAATCCAATTGGCCATTTTGGCTTTCTATGATGACGGCACTTTTCACTCATCCCATGCTCAATGTTCATCCTTAGGCATAGGATTATGAAAATACTTTTGGCTGTATCTTTTAAAGCGTTAAGCTAGCTAGCTAGGCACTTCATTTAATTTTGGAGCATTAGGTAGGTACCTAGGTTATAGCCGTAGTAGGTATCTGACAATAACAACTTGTTACCATAAGCTGTTTCTGGGAAAACCCATAAGTTGAGTACCTAGCTTTTCTATTTTCATTATTAAAAGGCTCAGACACTGACTGATTATTAAATCTTTGGGATATTCACGTGGCCTACAATCTTGAAATTTGATTCAAAGGAGGGGACTTTGGGCACAAGACAAGCAAAAAATTTAAAAGGAATGTTTTTCAAAGCTCTCCTGAAAAATTATGGTTAAATATAAGACGAAGTAATTTTGCGGTTAATTTCAAATTCAAATTCAATTTGTGAAACACATGTAATAACAATCTGTGCGGTCTTGCACCATAAAACAGAGCCTGCCATCTGCCTCAAGAGCATACGAAATATATTAAAATTGTATCTGCAGGGCGTAGTATCTATTAGGTAATCTGTGCTACAGGTATGAATCACACAATTCTTATTATATTCAATCTTTAAATTCACGTGTTATAATTTATTAAAATTCAAATCATTTATTGCATAACACATTATAAACAATAATAATAGGTGAAAAATTTATTAAGGTATTCATGTGACACCAGTGTTGACACCCTGCAAAGGCACAGCAACAGCATCAGAGGGCTAATTAAAAAATGTACATACTTATCTAGTTATAATTATACAATATATAGTGGATTCATAGTAATTTAATTTTTTTTTTAAAATGTATTAATATTATTCTCTGTTTTATTAAAGGTTACCTATTAACAATTCCAAATCATTTAAACAATTTACTTAATGGATCAAATAAAGAGGAAAAGAAATACAATTTTATTTTCGATAATGCAATTGAATTATCTATAGAAAGTTAATATCTTTTTAAAATTATGCATAATAAATACATTAAATCAATAAAACAAACATTACACACACTACCATGTATTTGACACACACGCATTTATTCTTTTCAAAAATTTTGAAAATTGAAGAGGAGGGGCCGAAATAAGTCAATGTCAATCATGAAGCTGTCTACAGCAGCTTCTCATTTGATCATTAAAATAGCAACTTTAGCAACTATTGGATAGGTACAGACCACAGACCATCTGCTGCAACCGCCATCCAGTAAAATTTCAATGAAATTTTATATTAAGTATGTACTATTACTAGGGGGTGTCACTCGGCAGTTTAGGTACAGACGCCTGCACATCAACCTACCCAAAAATGTCAAATTTCTTCAATACATTTTCAACCATATCGTTAAGGCATAAAGTTCAAAGTCTATTGAGGAAATTTGACAGTTTGTGGTAAGTTGATGTGCAGGCGTGTGTACGTTAGTTAGAGAGTGAGTCTTCTGTACAGTAGTACTATTAGTTATTCTGTGCTATACTACCAGGAGCTTTACTCGAGGAGCTCGATGGCGCAGTGGTTAACGCGCCCGGCCACCCAAACCAGCATCAGCAGCAGTTGGGTGTGTTTGGGTACCAACTAAAACAAGAACGATAATAAGTTGTACCCCCGCCCGGTGAGAATCGACTCTCGGACCTTTGGTGTTCTAGGCCACAAAAGCGGTCAAGATAGTCCCGGGACCACAATGTGGTACTCAGTGCCCGCAATTACTCCTGCTAATGTGCTTGGATGGTGCGGTTTTTAGTAGGTATGTAGGTATTTTTAACTTAACATAACATAACACATACAAAACAAATTATACATACATACATAACAAAAAGAAAATCTCACGAAATAAATAGTTAAAAATAAATGTAAAAAAAAATAAGTTGAGAATCGGCTGAAAAACGTTTAGCACGTTATAAACTTCTGCACCAGACTTTACAAGGAACCGGCCGGCGTAGTATTGACCTTAGTGTGACCTGTGCGTGCGATAAACATTGAAAACTTCCAATAATTAACAATAAAACATTTATTTATATCTCATTAATCTACTTGTGTAATATTCTGCACTAATAATAGTAACCGAATACCTACCTATTTTTTCTTGACTTGTTGATTTTTGTCATGTATTGATTGAGTTCTATACCTACATCCAATAGGTACCTACCTGCCTCTTACGTAGTAACTTGTTAATCAAGTGTAATTTTGCTTTAATTTGTTATCAAATGATGTTAAAAAATCAGTGTTTCTTTGTTTGACCCGTATACGTTACGTATGCGTTCTTTTAGGTACTACCATTAATCTAATTGCGATAAAACTTAAGGAAGTTGTTTTGCGCACTGTTGGCTAACCATCACGGGATAGGAGTGTTCTAGCAAACAAAGTCCGCGGTTGGTAAAATTGTTAAATAACAATAAATAATAACAATAATAAAGCTTTTTAGTTTTGTTAACATTTTTTCTGTTTTTAAATGTTATCTTTTTTGAGGAGCTCGATGGCGCAGTGGTTAACGCGCCCGGTCTGCAAGTGCTGAGGTTAAGCAACTTTCGCAAAGGCCGGTCATCGGATGGGTGACCAAAAATGTAACATCTCGAGCTCCTCCGTGCTTCGGAAGGCACGTAAAGCCGTTGGTCCCGGCTGCATTAGCAGTCGTTAACAACCACCAACCCGCAGTGGCCCCGCGTGGTGGGATCATCCTATCTTATGTTTTATCTGCCTCTAATTTTAATTTGGTCTCTGGGGTAAGTACCACTCTATAGCAGTTTTTGTCCACTTACGTATTTGCTCATCGTGTGTCCCGCCCATCAACATTTAAGTGTTTTAATAGTTTTGACTATATCATCAACTTTAGTTTTCTCTTTGATATTTACGAGTAGTATGTTTACCTTACTTCACCTTCTTATCGCTTGGCATTGAGTTTTGACAAACTTTTAACATAATAAGTAATAAATACAATTTAATAAAGTACTGGGGGGATGAAGTCGGGAAGAACTTGCCTTGCGCGAGCTCCACGCGGATAGAGGCTCTTATTATCGGAAGCCAAGACTCGCTTTGGTTCTTTGTGCTAACTTAGTTACCTAGTAAGTTTAAATAAAGTACTTACCTAACTAAAATGTTTCTAATAACATTATCTCGTCATCCACCACTAGAGCTGCCGAACAAAACAAAGCGAAGACGCTATTGCGCCGCAGGCCGCTGCGCGCGAAGTTGCAAACTTTCAAAACAATAAAATTTAATTACACATTTTTTTGCTCAATGGTTTTTGGTCGGAAAACTTCAATCTTGCAAGTTGCCAGAGCGAGCGTAGGTACAGAGTTTTTGACGAACAAAGTTACTTTCTCAGCTCAGCTGGCTAATATTCAATTAAAACTTTTTAATTTCCCGCGAACCCCCGGCAATATTTTCTATTTACCGCATAGCGCCGCCGCCGCGCCGCCCGCCCGCCGCGCTCCCAAAATAAACAATTTCGAGAGATTCAGCCGTGCTGTTATTTCGAAGTGGCTTAAGGGAATTAACGATATTTATTGTTGGCCCTTTAAACATTTGAATGATGTTTAATGGCAATTCAATAAAGTTATATTTAGAAATGTGGCTACAAATATAATTCTTATGAATCCCTATCCGTCTCGGCTCGTAGCCCAAGTCGGGAGAGCTTTTATTGGAAAGAACCGGCACGAAACTTGGAAAGGGATTTTCTTTTCTCTACTCTCATAATAGAGTAAAATTATTGGGAAATACTCTCCATATCATAGGACACATTTTCCATCTACCTATCAAGAAATATTTAAAGTTAAGGTATTATTAATTAATACCTTGACTCAAAGGGTTTGTAAATTGTAGGGAATATTTTTTTCATTGAACATTATATTTTTCAATTTTGATAAGGCCGCCCTTTGTACGACTCCTGTTTATTTTAACGTGTCTGTATTTTTGTTTTATTGTGTTTACCTACAATAAACTATTCTATTCTATTAATCATTTGTTATCTATATCTATATCGGAGGTACAGTTTGTGATAATGTTTGTTTGTTTGTTTGTTTCTCGGGGCTAATCACTGGAACTACTGGTCTTCCTATAATTCCTAAAATTCTTCCACTGATATTATGCTACATATCTTGCGGGCTATGATTTATTTTGACAAAGATGAGCCTTCAGCTTAAAATCTTTAAATTTGTAAATCAAGTCGGTAAAAAGCGCTGCTTAGTGATTCATCGGCGTACGCTGATCAAACGGATGCATACATTCCCGCTGGGAATCGAACCCGAGACCTCTAGGTCTAAACCTGTGGTCTTAACCACTAGACCACAAAGGCGGTTGAACGTTCCGTTTGCCGGAAGCGTAGATAATGGTACAAAATTAAAAAAAAATATATTGCGAGACAATTTAAACTTAGCGATCGTTCTAACCTTATCAGAATCTGCAATGGTCGACGCATCTTTATTTTTTCTATTTTTAAATTTATAGGTAAATCTCAGGGGCAAACAAAATTGTGCATTTCCCATGAACAACATAACTATTTTGACATAAGCCGTGTGCTATCATAGTTTTTCTACCAAAACAAGAAACAACAAACATTATTAATAGAGAAGCTTTGTAACATACATTATTGAAGTAAAATAAAAAACAAAAATTAATTAGATACTAATATAGGATTGGATGCGGTGCGCCCTGTCAGGACACGGATGTTTTTTGAATGCTATCATAGTTTTTCTACCAAAACAAGAGCTACAAACATTGTTAATAGAGAAGCTTTGTAACATACATTATTGAAGTAAAATAAAAAACTAAAATTAAGTAGATACTAATATAGGATTGGATGCGGTGCGCCCTGTCAGGACACGGATGTTTTTTGAATGCTATCATAGTTTTTCTACCAAAACAAGAGCTACAAACATTGTTAATAGAGAAGCTTTGTAACATACATTATTGAAGTAAAATAAAAAACTAAAATTAAGTAGATACTAATATAGGATTGGATGCGGTGCGCCCTGTCAGGACACGGATGTTTTTTGAATGCTATCATAGTTTTTCTACCAAAACAAGAGCTACAAACATTGTTAATAGAGAAGCTTTGTAACATACATTATTGAAGTAAAATAAAAAACTAAAATTAAGTAGATACTAATATAGGATTGGATGCGGTGCGCCCTGTCAGGACACGGATGTTTTTTGAATGCTATCATAGTTTTTCTACCAAAACAAGAGCTACAAACATTGTTAATAGAGAAGCTTTGTAACATACATTATTGAAGTAAAATAAAAAACTAAAATTAAGTAGATACTAATATAGGATTGGATGCGGTGCGCCCTGTCAGGACACGGATGTTTTTTGAATGCTATCATAGTTTTTCTACCAAAACAAGAAACAACAAACATTGTTATTAGAGAAGCTTTGTAACATACATTATTGAAGTAAAATAAAAAACTAAAATTAAGTAGATACTAATATAGGATTGGATGCGGTGCGCCCTGTCAGGACACGGATGTTTTTGAAGTCCCTGCATTAGATCGCTTAGAGAGAGGCAAGCCCATTGTGCCACTGTTATACCAGAAGATACTGTCACAGATACTGCTCAGCTAGCAGCAGCTCTGCAAGAGTGAACGACTTGGGAGCAGAATCGCCGCACCCTAACGGCGGTGATGGGCTCCGATCTCTCGCAGGCCAACGTAGTAAAGTCCATAACTGGAGCATCGCTATGTGATGGGAATATAGTTTTCTTAAGAGTTAAAGATTGATTGTACGTGATCCATCCTGAGTTTTGGGTAACCCTCCCCCACACCCCGGTACCATCTTGGATGAGTCTCACATAACCGCCGTGTTTTCGCGGTGGTATGCGGAATGCATGCAAAATAAACAGTTTCTAGAATTTTTTTTTTTTTTAGTATTGATTTATTTAAGAAATAATACAAAATCCACGTGGACAAAGTCGCGGGCAAACTGCTAGTCATCTATAAAAGAAATTAAAATATTTTACACTACCTATCTGTCTAACTTTGACAGCTATCTAGCAAACCGAACCGAGCCTTTAATAAAAAACAGAAAAAAAAAACTCAATCATCTTAATGATGTAATTGTACATAACGACAGATCAGATACTCAAATGAAGTAGGTACCTATGTCACAACAACCCGGATTGTTATGATTAATGATACGCGCTCGTGACTCCGCGGGAGGTAAGATAGCGAGCTGATAACCATGCCTCGGTCAAATGTCAGGGTCAGGATATATACGACGAACGGGGGACCTATTCTGTAAACACGGATTTATAGTAATTGGTTTTACGGGTTCATCGCCTTTAAACTGTCTCACAACTGGGAAACAGCCATCATTGAAGTCATAAGTCATCGTTACAATTGATGGGTATTGGTATTGACTGAATAGCTCGATGGCGCTGGTGGTGATCGCGATTGCTAATGTTAAGCAATTTTTGCAAATGCCGGTCATTGGATGGGTGACCAAAAACTTAATCTCGAGCCATCTCGAGTTCCTCCGTGCTTCGGAAAACACGTAAGGCCGTTAGCAGTCGTTTACTATCAACAATCTCGCAGTGGGCCCGCGTGGAAGTGTATGGCCTGTTCTCCCTATCCATCCATAGGGAAGGCTCGTGTCCCAGCAGTGGGGACGTAATGAGCTGGTGATGGTATGGGCCTAGTCACCACTCCTGCCAGATGCAGGTTGGCGGTTAAACCTCGATCTCGTCGTGCGTTGGAAAGCCCTAGCCGTTTGTCCCCGTTGTCGTAGTAAGATGCCAGTCGTTAAGATGCACCAATCTACATTGGGTCAGCGTGGTGGGCTATTGCGGCTATTGGGTCCAGAGGCAATCACTCAATATTCCTATTCAAAGAGCTAGTTAGTAACTTTTGCATTGTGAATGAAAAATATGAATATAATCAAAGATAATCTAGAAATCTGTAACTCCGGAGAGTGCCTAGTGTGAGTTTTATTCACTATCCGTATTCTGTCGATCACGTTTACGAAAACGGAAATTTGTATGGCATTGAAGCAGCGCCTCCTAGCGGCATACGAGAAGATAACATTTTGTAATACAAATTCTCGTTTTCGTTAACGTGATCGAATTGCGAATGAAACTCGCATTTGGCACCCAGTAAATTCAGCAATAAACTATTTTTATTAGTTAGGACTCACTATCTAATAATAATATGTTTGATGCTACGAACACAAAAAAAATGTACGTATAGAGTACATTAAGTGGATTCACCGCTTTATAAGATTGATATCATGTTGCGTGTTGGTCGGCTGAGCTACGAGACATGGAAGGGGTGAAAATGATTGAATACATTTTTCGTTACCAAAATTGTTGTCTGTCAAAATATGCCTTGTCTTACTTATGTATTGTAATAACATGGTATTTGGATGAATGATTAATTGTTGGCTATTGACTCGCTTGTTGAGTGTGACAGCTAGACGCGTTTTATTTGACTTATAATAATATAATCAATGCACGAATACTTACTACGTATAGTTTTGGAGGAGGCATTTATGTTTACGAGTAAGTACCTACCTACCTATTACCCATATTTCTATATTATTATTTTTCTTTGCAAAATGGTTGTGTTAATGTTTCAAGACGAAACATCGGCTACCTATTAGGCCACAATAAAAAATAGAACGTTGATATAAAATAGTTCCACTCAGAACTGCGCCCCGCTACGTTGCAAAAAGTGTGCAGGATAATTTCCGGGCGCGCTTAATTCGCGCCTTGTTTTTATTTTTTTTTTAATTTTTTACGCTACCGAACGCGGCTACATATCTCAGTGGGCAAGCGCTAAGCGATTTTTAATGCCATCCGCTCACGGGGCCATAAACACTCTTATATATCACAGTGCAGCCGCGGAATGGAAAACATCGGACGCGTTGCAAGCTCAGTGACCTTTATGTCGAACTTAGGCTGAACTCGGCACTTGCCGATCGTGGTCCCGAGCCGTCTTTGTAGCAGAGAAAAGTTGGTTACCGGTTTTTAGTGGGTAGGCATACGTGGACATCAATTTGAGGTTCATCGAGCCTGACAGTTGAGCAATCTCAAATGTATGGACAAGTTCAAGCTATAGGAGATAAGAGGGATTACTCACATTGGAGCGCAAACTGCAACATACACAATTAATTTCCTTGCAAAATGGTTGCATTAATGTTTGAACCAAACTCCGGGTGCCTAATACGCCGCAATAAAAAAAGAACGTTGCTATAAAATAGTCCCGCGCACAACTGCGCCCCGCTACGTAAGCTACGTTGCACGAAGTGTGCAGGATAATTTTCGGGCGCTCTTAATTCGCGCCTTGTTTTTCATATTATTTTTTTATTTTGTACTCGACCGAACGCGGCTATATATCTCGGTGGGCAAGTGCTAAGCGGTTTTTAATGTCACCCGCTCACGGGGCAATAAACACTATATCACAGTGCAACCGCAGAATGGAAAACATCGGACGCGTTGCATAGTTGCCTTTGACTCGAACTTTGATCTATTAGGTGGACGATCATTGTAACCAATCAGGTAACCAATATGGCGATATCAACCATTATAATCACCAAGGCAATTTAACCCATTTCAGGTTTTTTATGCAGCTACGACAGCAAACATGCTTATAGCCTGATGATAATGGGATACCGTAGCCTGTGCACTTAAACAATACCTCTAGTATAAATCACGTGTTGCTGACCGTTGAAAAAAAATGAATACATTTCATAATTAATAACAGTCACGTCAGTATGAGGAAGGAATAGGTATTTTTATATAAGATTTTATAGATAAGATTATTTAATGGGACCATGTCGTCAATAGTAAAATATTATAAAAATATTTTTAAGCTCTATCAGACATTAAACATGGTCAAATTATTTAAAATTAGTGGCACACACACACACGACAAATGTGTCCTTTCTCTAAAAAGTTGCTATTACCATATAATTAAAATTAAATCAATAACATTGGATAAATTACTACAAATCTAAGTAATTAAAGTTCAATGAGAAAATTACATGATCAAAAGAATACTGAAGCAAGAGCTAAAAACGTAGTTCGTTAATGCAATAGCGAATTATCGAAGGCTCAGTCAACGTCTGCTACCTAGTTTCTTTAATTAGTCCTTTGTCACAAAGAGTTCTTAAATGGGAAAACTGGGGGCTGAATCTACAATTTTTTTCCTCTTGTATTCATTAACTTTCATTTGTGAGTTGTTGATCTTTAATTTGGCGACGACAAACCGGTAGGTTCTCACGCGCAAAACTGAAAATGTCGTCAGAAAAAGTTTAACATAATAATAATAAAATCATTTATTGCACACCATTGGATCCATTGGTAAGTAACTAGTATGAAACTTAATTCAAATTCAAAATCATTTATTCAGTTTAGGCTACAAGTAGCTCTGAATATCACTATGCCATAATGTTAATGTTGTTAATAACTATGTCAGTAACAACAATACAATATCAAATTTAAAATAAAATAAATCACTAAATAATTCATTGGTCGGTTCACTAATGTACACGTTTGAAAATATGTAGTTCAGTGGACCGTTTGAAAAGTTCCGAGTCCATCCGGTCACCAATCATCTTTAGGCTTAGTATTGTTTAATATATGTGTAGTATTTAGGCTATTGTTTTATATGTGCGTGTCCATGGGTGGCGGGCTCTTTTGCTCTCTTATATAAAAAAAAAGGATTTCCTGAAAATAAATACTGTCTCACTGCTGGGCAAAAGCCTCCATCATCTCTACAGATGATAGGTATTAGCTTAATTACCACGCTTTCTAAATACGGGTGGGTGATTACAAACATCGAAAAATCCGAAACACATTTTTCCCGACCCGGGAATTGAATCCAGGACCTTTGGGTATCGGGCCGAGCGCTTTATGCCACTCGGCCACAGGGGCGTTAACACTATTACGCTAAAAAGTTTTTGTTAAAAAAATATCATATTAATATCTCGGTATTAATTTATCTAGCATTAACAATTCACAGAACGAAACGTCACATAACTTAGTAACACAAAAACGAAGATAACTTATCTAAAGACAAAATAAAACCTATAAATAAAAAATGTCATCTGGCTGTGGGCTCATGGGAACGGTCCCAAGAATGCTGGCAACATTACCTCTTTGGATTGCCAGGCTAATACGTTGGCAGAGGTATCTGCCAGCCTTCTTCTTCTTCTGCTCACAAGGCGAGCACTCAACTCTTTAACAAGCTGCTTGGCCTCCGGCCCATAGGCCCAAAGTCTCCACCGCAAACGGAACAAATAAATAATTTCGACAAATAAATAATAAAAAAAAAAAAAATAATAATATATCTTAAATATGAATATAATATTTGAAAACAGACTGCTTGGGCGCATCAGAGGTGCAATTTTAAAACCGTTGATAAACTCATAGCATTATGATACCAACTAAGATACTATTTTGACGACCTCCGTAGCCGAGTGGCTTGCACGCCGGACATTGGGCGGCCTGACTCTGAGGTCCCGGGTTCGATTCCCGGTCGGGTCAATGTCGAAAAACGAACTTTTCTATATTGTGTCGGGTCTGGGTGGTTGTGGTACCGTCGTTGATTCTGATTTCCTTAATGCAAGTGCTTAAGCTAGATACTTACTTGGAATCAGAATAATGTATGTGCTGTTCTCCTTTCTACTTGTATTCGAAATCACATAACTTAACAGAATACGGTTACAATAATATGAAAAAGTTAGCACGCTCGGTCATTGTAACAATCTGCAATCTTAATACTGTTGTTTGTTGTTTTTGCAGGATGCTTTAAACAAAACAAGATCGTTTGTAAGATCCTGAACTGGACGACTCATCAGATGCTCCCTCCCTCATTTTGTCTAAAGGATCATACCGTCATCAAAGCGTAAAGTTTCGGAGCAACGAGATAAACAAATGAAGTTTTTTGTACAGGACTTCTCATACTTTCCAATTTGCGGTAAAGAATCTCTCGAACAACGCTGAATATTTTTACCATAACTTAGTACATTTTATAACATCGTTGTTACACTACTTCTGATGCCGTAAACATAACATTTAGAAAGTTTCTTGCCCGAGAAAGTGGTGAAGTTTTGCTGAGAGTATCTAAGTACGAACTCTTGCGAGACATAAGATAAACTTCATTAAAAGATCAAGAGTTTTTAATACATTTCGGAATGCTTAAACCATATATATTTTAATTCAAAAAAAAAAATGTTTTACGCATACAAAGTTTTTTTTTGTTAGTTATATGTAACTATTGGAAATTTATGTATCTTATGACATTTTGAATTTTAATTTTATAGGCACATAGCTAACAGAACCATGCGCGTTTGGAATACTATCTATAACGTTTTTCTATGACAGTTGACTAAAACTTCCTTATATAGTATTATAATTTATTTACAAGCAAAGACAACTACAAGATTAAAATTAATCTTATAAAAAACAATAAACTATAACTACTACTACTTATAAATAAATAAAATTGCCCCAAATCATCGCCATCAGGCAGAGTGCCCAGTAAGCTAGCAGCATGGCCACGTTGGATAGCAATGCTTACACGCTGGCCCAAGTAGCTGCTAGCTCTGGGGTCCCGGGTGGTTTCTACTAATTTAATAGAAATATCTTCAAAGAGTTTGTGAGCACCCGGGCCCCATGGACCTAAAGTCTCTACCCCAAACGGCTCAAACATGAGATCCTCAGTGTTTTTTATATATTTTAGCGTTTTATTAACGCTTAAATATACTTAAGTAAAATTTAAAACACTGAAAAAAGAGTTTTCACTCTGAAAGAAGTTTTCACCTCTGAGATCCGAAAGAAATCTTCTTTCGGATCTCAGAGGTGAAAACTTCTAAGATTGATGAAGCAATGTTGACTAAAAAACATAAGCATCAAGCACTGAAAAATTTCGACGGGTGAAAGCCAGACCTCGGTAGCCAAGTGGTTAAGGCAGCCGCCCGGAATGCGGAAGGTGCGTGGTTCGATTCCCACCTGAGGTTGTCGTCTTTTTTCAGTGTTTTAAATTTTACTTAAGTATATTTAAGCGTTAATAAAACGCTAAAATATATAAAAAACACTTATCTATAACGCAGCTTCATCTTAACCGAATGTTCAAATATTTGTAAAAATATTTCTTTCGGATCTCAGAGGTGAAAACTTCTAAGATTGATGAAGCAATGTTGACTAAAAAACATAAGCATCAAGCACTGAAAAATTTCGACGGGTGAAAGCCAGACCTCGGTAGCCAAGTGGTTAAGGCAGCCGCCCGGAATGCGGAAGGTGCGTGGTTCGATTCCCGCCTGAGGTTGTCGTCTTTTTTCAGTGTTTTAAATTTTACATGAGATCCTCAGTCAGATTCTCAAACTTTCGCAGTTTGAGGTTCTCTGCATTATTTGCGGCCGCGCCAGCGCTAACAGAAGTGCTTGGAATGTGGGACGGTGCAAGCGTATCGACACAAGTAGCATCCCATACCAGCCCCCCGACCGCCTAACTCTATCGCCATCGCGCTCTGTAGTTTATGGCGTTATTCTTGTCATTTCAAAAGCGATATGAAAGCAATATGAAAGCAATATCGAAAGCTGTAGCCTATAGCTTTCGATATTGCTTTTATATCGCTTTTGAAATGACAAGATGACGCCATAAACTATAGAGCGCGATAGCGAGAGCAATAGCGATAGAGTTAGGCGGTAGGCCCCCAGAGCCTCTCATTATAAGACTAGAGTTAAGACATTATGCTGTTGAAATAGCCTGAATTATGATTTGTGAACGCATGAACAGTCTGTATACCTTTGTAATTGAATACGTATTTTAAAATACACGCTTATCTATTTAAATTTCAATAGGCCGTATATTGATGTATTTTAAAAATCTTCGAATATATATATTGACAGTCAGTCAATTCCAGTGTGATGATTGGAACAAAATTAAATATAATTCTAAATTAAGGCACAATAGAGCTTGGGCCCAACTCATTTTCTGGGCTCGCTCCCTATGTCACACGCCATCCGCCTTTTTTTCATTTGTTTTCGGAGAATAATAAGCTTTTTTGCAATAACCTGCCGAAGTTCATGGAAATGGCACAAGTTGTCTTTGAATCTTGAGTGAGTGATACTTAATGTTATTTATTTCTATTATTTTCTTATAACATCGCCTTGGTTTGTGTGTACTGCTATAGTGGCGTAAAAACGCTAAACGCTATAGTAAATTTAACTTTTTTTATTTTTGAGTGCTAATTGCAACACATAAGCTGAATTCAATATTTATAATGCATAATGGTCAGTGCAGCCGCCTGGATTGCGGAAGACCCAGGTTTGAATCCTGGCTGGGTCGGGTAGGCATTTAATTTTTTCAGTGTATTTTATAAATTTTATAAATATTTAATTTAGCTTCAGTGCAGCAATTAGCACTTGAAAATAAAAAGTAAAATTTACTATAGCGTTGTGTTATCAAATTTGTAGTATTTCATTTGCAAAGGTGAATCTGCATGGCCATCGGTTGCAACGACCGTTGGATAGATGGCACTGTGCCGCTATTAGCACGCAAAAATTAAATAAAAAAAAAAACAGCGCTTACGTCAGGCATCCCGGTAGTCCCGGTCAGTGCAGCCGCCCGGATTGCGGAAGACCCAGGTTCGATTCCTGGCTGGGTCGGGTGGGCGTTTAATTTTTTCACTGTATTTTATAAATATTTAATATTTATTTCTTTTTTAGTCGGAGCACACTTCTCGACCAGTCAACTGCTCCTGAGGATGACGAGGTGACGGGTACATTGCTAGCGTTGCCAGCATCTCTCGGTACCGAAGGCTCTCCCAAAATCCGAATTGGCGGTAGATTTAGTAGTTTAGTTTAAAATAAATTTTAGATAATTTTAGATTGTAAATAATAAAAATCTCTAATTAACTTTATATTTGTTGTTCGATGGCGTTTCGAAAAGACTGACCATACCATTAATAAAGTCCGGCTTCATCCAAAACTTTTCAAAATATTTTACAAAATTTAGTAATTTTTCTATCATCTGAAGATATTTCCTTCGATTTTATATATTGCCAACCATCATTTATTGCTTGCACAGACAACAAAGCTAACACAGAACATAGGTTAACTATGTGTTTTGTGTTTTGTTGTTGTTAGTTTATATTCCGCTGCTTTTCGCTTTAAACAATCACGGAAATGAAAATAGCAACCAACCAATGATGCATTTTTTTGTTTAAATTGTTCTTTATAAGTTTTGACGTCAATGGTGCCTGTGTAGGCTTACATTGAATAAAATATTTGACTTCGGTTTTGTGTGTATTTATTGCTCCTTCTGCTCTGCATCCTGCATCTAAATTTGATTAGCAGACAAGTTAGTGATTAGCGTTTTTGCAAAATAACACATTAATTATTTTACATTTTTTTACAGTGATTGGAACTAAGAATGGGACTTAAAAATCGCCGCACCTTTATTAAAATACATGATCTTCTTACTAATAAGTAAATTACTTCTAAGAAGCACTTTTGGGATACATTTTTTTTGTTTAAGTTACTTGGCTTGACTTTACTCAAACAAAGCCACAGCCAGCACTCGAAGCGCGTGACTTTTAGGGGTCGTTAGCCCGGCATCCACTGCACTACATGGTCGTTAAGTCAGATTGTGGGTTGTATTACTGAATTATCGATGAAGCAGCGAGGCAGGTCGGACTTCAATCTAAACATGGGCACGTAAAGGGCACCGTGTACTGGCAAGTCACGTGAAGAGCTATTCACAATTGCTAGGTAGGTATATCTTAAATACAGAGTAAAATATTTTGTAACCGATTTTTGATGTAGAAAGAAGAAGGAGAAGAAAATACATTTATTTTAACATAGACAAGAGGCAATAGGAAATAGGAGTTAACTAAAAAAAACATTTAAGTGTCTCACGGTTGCGTTACGTTACCAATAGTGTACATAATTGTGAATTTTAACTACTTCCCGGAGATATGAATATAATTTGTGGCGACAAGTCATACGTCTGCTTAGTACCAGCTGCCAGCGACACTGAGGCTTAGACGAGCCTTGCGTTCCCATTTACGTGTGTCGTGTGCCTGCAAAATGTGTGTAGGTAAAATATAATAAAATTTTATAAAATTCAGTGAAAAAAATTAAACGCCCACCCGACCCAGCCAGGAATCGAACCTGAGTCTTCCGCAATCCGGGCGGCTGCACTTACCGCTGTGCTACCGGGAAGGCTGACGTAAGCGCTGAATTTTGTCATTGCTCTTTAATGCTTTTGTGTGCAGCAATTAGTACTTGAAAATAAAAAGTAAAAATATAATAATTTAAATTATACGCACCCGCAAATTTATGTTATACTGTGTTGTATGGAAAAGGTAATTAATGTTGTCTTTCATTACATTTAGAAAACACTTTCATTTCACATCGCCACAGCAGACCAGCCTTCACATACTTAATTAAACTTACGGACTTAAATAAACTTACCTAATTATTAAATGGTAGTAAGTTACATTACGTTGATAACCCTTACAATTTGTAGACAACTAGACACGGGATAACTTTAAGTTAACGCGTTTTTTAATTCATCGCATGCCATCACTATTAATTATAATAAAAAATATGAAAAAGAATAAGCTATATAGGTTTATAGATTGTAAGCAAGCACAAAGTCGAATTAAAAGTTGCAATTCGTAAATTTCTAACTTTCCTCATTCACATTAGGCGTATTTCAAAATACACATTCTTTACGTTTTCGTAAACGTTATAAAATGACAATTAAAAATCGCGCTTATGTTTGAACTCGAAGTAATAAATTGACCATCGATCAAATCAACCAGAGTTATACGTTCAAACGAAGCATCATTCGTTCAATTGTTTCTTGAAACTCATACAATTTATATCAGTTACAAAGAACGTCGGTTCATTCTAAGAATACTGATAGCTTTATTAATTTAATAGGTAGCTTGTTTGTGATTATTGTACATGGTAGAACCTTATGTTTGTTTAGGCGCCTTTGTCGTTTAATACGTGAAAATAAAACTTTTTGTTCCTTTTTAAACACATTGCGCTCACAGAGAAGTATGAGATTTGGCATAGTTAAAGTTCAAATGGAGAAGGAGTACAGAAAGATACAATGAATTGTAAGGTCTTGAACATTCAATTGATAAGTCACAAAGTTTATTAACTACTAGTCCGCTCGCTTTGTCCGCTTGAGAACACCCATATCCCGACGAAAACTTTTTTATTTACACAAACCTTGTCCTGACAACAGTAAAACTACGAAAACAACAAAAAATAAATCAGCCAAATCGGTCAAACCATTCTCAAGTGATGCTAAGGGTAACCTATTGAAATCTCGAATTTCTGTTACCCGAATCTTAAAACCCCGAAAACGGTTGGTAGAACTTTTAAAACGGGATTATGATATTCGTAATATTAAAATTCGGGTTTAAGATAGGTAACCGATGCTAAGACATAAATGTAGCAACTGATTTGTATTAACTATTTATTAAATCAAAATCTATTAATTACCTTACTTACAACTAATTTTAATTATTTCTTATTTGACTAAAAAACTGGAGAGTGACAAGCTAGACAAATAGCGGCATTGTAGTTTACGCCGTCCACAAACTAGGTAGAGATACTACGTATCAGACGGCCATCTATCGTACATTTGGGTGAACCTTTAGCGGCTGGTCGCCATCTTGCTCTAGATTGATGTATGACAGTTCTTTTTTTTAAATCTTTATTGTTTTACAAAGCAATGACATTTAACTTGTTCTGCCACAACCCAATGCACACCGGGGGCATATTTGGCTATTTATTTTTATTTGATAAAAAGATATATCAGAGTATCTATTTGAACACTAACAAATTTTGTGATAGTGTATCTTGCGAAATTTGTTAGTGTTCAAATAGTTACCCTTTGAAATAAAAAGAAATGTATTTTTTAAACATTTTTTTTTTTTAACTTTTTTCTATATTAAAAGTACCCAATCGTAACTAAACACGAAATCTGACAAACTCTCAGGTCAGGTAGCACTTGGAAGTTTTATGGAAAAATATGTACGGAAATAAATCAACGCAACCACAGTAACTCGACACAAAACAACAAGTGACGCCATCTTGAAGATTTTGACATTTGTCATTGTCTGACAGGTTGACGGGGGCAAGAGGGGAGGTGCAAATGTCATACATCATTCTAGAGCTATGGTTCTCTACGGCAATTTTTTTTCTATGGAACATTTCCACCCATGACGCCGTCTCTGTCAGTGACGTGCGTGACGGATCGTTGTCAAAAAGAGATCCCACCTTCACCACCACCAGAGATTATCCCACCTTCTCCCTTCCTCCATAGGAGTACACGTACTGCTCTCCGGTGTCACCGCTTCACTGTCACACATATCCCATCGCGCACAAAGAAATTTGGTGACTCGTTTCTTTGTCGCACCTCCAAAAGATGGAATAGTCTACCAGCACATGTTTTCCCTCTTTCCTATGATATGGGGTCCTTCAAACGAGGCGTGAAGAAGCACCTTGTGGGCCGGCAGAGTGAGGTTGACTGATGCTGCGTTGTTTTCACGCTGCACGCAGTTGTCTTCGCGTCTGGACTCCATTTCCACTTAACATCAGGTGGTTTGGAGTAAATTGCCGTGCTAAGTATAAAAAAAAAAAAAAAGATATCGGAATATCAAAAGTTGAACAAGTGAATGTAGAATAAATAAAGTGAAGTTTATCCTAAAAGAATAATGTCGTCCTAATGTATAATCTATATACATACATCTATGTACTGACTCACTGAATCATCATCGCCGAGCCGAAACTGCTGAAGCAAATAAGATGAAATTTTCCATGTAGGTTAACTGAGTAACCAGCCACTAAAGAAGGATTTTACGGAAATCATCCCCTAAGGGGGTCAATAGGAGGTGAAACTTTGTTTTCTTACAATTAGTCCGTCAGTATTTGGCTTTTTGAAAAGAAATTAAGAATGGCGTGTCTCAGGAATTTTGTTTATTTTCCTTTGTAAAAAAGGGAAGAAGGTTTTTGTTATTCTTAAAGTAAAAACTATAAAAAGAATTATTATAATCGATAATTAGATTTTTCAATAAAAATGAAGAATTATGTGTTTTAGCATTTTTCGAAAAACATTACCTATAGAGGAGTAATAGAAAAGGAAATTTTGTACGGAAAACTACCTTTTTTTAAAGAAATTAGGAAGTGACTTTTAAACGATCATTATTCCACGTGAGCATAGCCGCGAGCAATAGCTAGTAATAATATATGTTGCATTAAATTGTATAAACTTTGTATATTTTGTGAATTAAGTCGAATTAGACCACTGGGCGACTTGAACACTAGCACAGATTAAGTGCCACAAGTACTTATTAATGTGCTATTTTATCTATAATGTTAATAAAATGTTTTTGTTTTGTTTATATAATTTTAACGCAAATTTTGTTGCGAAACAAATTACAAAAACACAAATGTTGAAAAAATTTCCACGAGCAGGATTTGAACCTGCACCCTTCTGACATACCGGGTCAGGTGCTCTTCCAATTGAGCTATCGTGGTTCTAACAGGCCCGCCGAAATTATTCAACACTATTTACTTTTTTACTTTGAAAGCCAAAGGCGCCAATTCAATGTCAACAACTACCGTCATTAACATCTGGTCATAACATTTTTACAAATACTAAAGATCAGTTAAGAAGTTAGCAAGCTATTTATAAAATGTTTTTTGTTTTGTTTATATAATTTTAACGCAAATTTTGTTGCGAAACAAATTGCTGCTCGTGGAATTTTTTTCAACATTTGTGTTTTTATAATATTAATATTTGGCAATTGCCCTTTCCTTTCGATGTTTCTTACTTTCTGTAAGAACGTATTGATCCCTAACCGTGCCACAGCGCTCACTTCAAAACAACACTCCAAACTTTAATCACCGACTTAAGTAGTGCTCAAATTAAAACAAGAAAGCATCATAAACTCGTTACAAGCCCTTTAGTAGGTAGAACCCTAATTACGAAAACCATATTTGCTCAAAGTTATAATTTTCATGTTCTTGTATAAATTAGCATGATAACCATTCGGTAGGTGAGATATCTTGGCTTGTACAGTCTGCATGAAATTTAACGTAGCATACAAAATAGTATAAACATGCCCCTAGAACTTATTTGAATATATTGCCAATAACCTAAAATTACATTAATAGCTCTTGAGTTAACAACCGTTATTACTTTTTGTTGCGTAGCAAACAAATACTATAAAAATATGATTTCTTGGGTACGAAAAAAAAGTAATATCCTTTTTTTTTCCGGAATTGTTCATACACACGGTGCAAGAGTTGGGCATTTCGTAACTAACCCGAATTTGTTTTATATATTTAGATAAAACACTAATTACCCTTAGGCACGATTTTTCAATCCTTAGATAAGATTTATCCAACGAATAACATTGTCATTGTGACATTTTCTAAAGAGAATCTGTCATTATGTCAAAGTTATTCAATGAACAAACTCATGTGCGCGCGACGATTTATGTGGTGCGGCCCTGTCAGTCATACCGCAACTGAGCCGGCGCAAACCAGTTTTTACCCCGGGGCGCCGGCGGCGCGTCAGTGAACTCGTCGGTGGGAGGTCACGCGAACATCGGCCGCGCTATGTGTGAGTGTACCAACAGCGGCTGCTTAAAGGCAGCTTGGATTCTGTATGTACTCTGTGCCAAAAGTGTCAAATTTCTTCAATACATTTTTAACCATATGATTAAGGCATAAAGTTCAAATTCTACTGAGGAAATTTGACAGTTTGTGGTAGGTTGATGTGCAGGCGTGTATACATCAACATCATTCATAAATCATTCTTTAAATCGAAAAACTCCTGCAAATTGTAGAATGTGTGATGGTTGAGCCATTTAAACAAAACTTTTCTAAAAATAACATTCAGGTCTTTTATATAGCTGGGTATCTTGTTGTAAATTTTAACACAAACAGTCAAGCAACTTTTCTTATATTGCAAACATAGTCTTCGATTTCGTCTATTTCTAGGATAAATATCACCATGCTCTTTTAAACAGCTTGCTATGTCGCATAACAAATATACAAATTTGAAATATATGCATGTATGACAAAGTTGGAAACAAGGGTCGGCAAGTGGTAAGTGGAGGTACACCACATTGCCATAATATATATTTTTTTAACAACAAAAGCACTAACAGTATCAGTACTGTTACCCCACATCATCAATCCATAGTATGGATCCAACATAAGCATAATAGGTAGTAATCGCAGTTTTTACATTTCAGAACCCTTTAAGTTTCCCGCCCGCCCCCAATGAAGTCCGGTGTCGCTGAAAATGCCGCCTGAGGCAATTAGCAAACTCTCTCGAAAAAAAGACTTATCTAGCTGGTGGTCGGCCAGCACTCTGCTTATGAGTCCTCGGCAGCCATTCCATGACCATATTATGTCAAGACAACTTGTCCACTATTCGACTTGACCTAGTCAATTCGTTGCTGATCGTACCTACGCCACACAAATTCGGTAGTTTCTTGTAGATGTTCATTTGCATTCGGGGAAGCCAGACTGATTGAGAACGGCTAGGAACAACAGTGGTGCCTGCCATTATCGTAAAACGTAACGTAATGTAACGTAACGTAACGTAACGTAACGTAACGTAACGTAACGTAACGTAACGTAAGTGTTACGCACACGTGACATTTCATATTGTAACCCTGGTATTTATAATTATTGATTTATTGTCGGCCGTTCCCAGAACTCGTGCTACTATTTCCTGTTGGAGTTGGACAAGATTTTGTAATTATTTCGAAATAGTCAAATTGAATTGTGGAATTCGTTTTCATACAAATGTCAATCAAATCTGGAAATAATACGTTATTTTGACCTCTGTGGTCTAGTGGTAAGATGAGGGTTGTTTTGTTCTGTAAAGACTTGTTTGTACTCGGTTTAGTTGGTCACTTTACCCTACCTGGGAATTGGTCTCGGGACCTTTGGGTATCGGACTTAGCGCTTTGCTGCTTACCCGTAAAAGGAATTAGAAATAAGAGCCAATAAAAATTATCCACCTATTGAGGCCCAAGATTTTTATAATTCACAATCAACCTAATTCTCGAGCCGTAGAAGTTAATTTAATAAGTTGTGAAACAAAAGGAAATTGAAACTATCGCATATTAATTCAACTCCGTCGCCGAGTTTTTGCCTCCAATATTGAAATTCTTTTCTCTCGCGAGTTGCAGACAGTGTAGATTTAATTTCCTCCCAGTATATAATATAATATTGCTCCAGTAACTTTTAGGAGAATTTTAAAATGTCAATTTCATAACTCCATGAAGGGTGTACGCTACAAGTTACAAGAGGAGATTGCGCTTCAACGTTTCGCTATTTTAACTTTTCTGATGTTATTTAGAGATTGTTCTTTTCTTTCTTTTAGTTGATGGCTTCGTGCGATTAGCACATTTAGCTAGCGTCAAAGTAATTTTTCTTACAAGTAATACATAAATATACAATATTTCCTTCCAGTCAGTATGATGATGAATGATGATGAATGATAATAAAAATGAGAAGTGAGAAATGATATACTCACCAACCCCTCGAGTATCTCAGTAAAGATGTGGGGCTTTACTAATTCCTCGGCGGACTTCTTGAGCGAATTTGAAAAGTAAAGTTGCACTGTTTTGTTTCATTTGTCAACACTCATGCACACTTACAAACACTTAACGGTTAATAATCCACCATTATTTCACATTAATATTCGACATAACACATTTTTTTTTAAATAAAACGAAACCGCAGACATGACTCTTTACTTTCCTGCCAAGAAGTCCTTTAGAGATTGTTTCCTAGCGCGTTGCAAAAAGTCTGACAGCAGCGTCACAAGATCAGACAGTCACGTCACAAGAGTTCTGACAGTAACGTCACAAAAGGTGTAATTGACTCAGGATAGCTGAATTTGAGGAACTCGATGGCGAAATGGTAATCGCGCTCGGTCTGCGATTGATGAAGTTTAGCTACTTTCGAAAAGACCGGTGACTAAAAAATTATAATCATGAGCTCCCCCGTGCTTCGGATGGCACATAAAGCGGTTGGTCCCGGCTGCATTAGTCGTGATGTGATGGGCCACTGTACCCGCGTGGTGGTTTTGGCCCGTTCTTCATGTGGTGTTATTATCCATAGGGATGGCCTCAGCAGTGGGAACATAATAAACAGCTACTGATGATAAATACGAAACAGCAACAGCGCTGGGCTATGCGACAACCAAACATGACTTTTGGCTAAGCGGCAAGCGACAAAGGCTGACGGATACAAATTGAGTTTTCGTTGACTCGAAGACAATTTGTGTTAGGTATGCACGATATGTTTATTACGACGGTGGGAGCGCACGAATTTGAGTATTTTAGGTAAAAAAATGTGCCAAAATTTCCAAAGAATGTAATATGTTTCTATATGGACAAGTTGTGCTTAACCTTACGAAAAAGGAAGGAAGACAATTTGAAGTAAATTGTCCTATATTTTTAACGATACAAGCCGCTTGTGAGCTATCGTAATCATTATAGTTCGGCTGCAATTGTGTAAACAAATATAGGTAATTTTTCTTTTGGTCCTTGTGGTATATGTTGTTGATTTGTACATACTTGTGGTCGCCAACTGGTAGATTCGACCGTAGTTGACAAAACATACAATGTTTATTCAATATTATGTAACAAATATTAAACATACATTTTATTTCTTGGGACACTTCCTTAATTATAAACTTTAACTATGCCAAATCTTACACTCCTCAGTTCGCGCAATTAAAGGGATACGAAGTTTTCCCTTCACAAATTAATAAATTTAAAAGTAATATACTTATGCTCGTGACCGTAGGTTGTTTATGAACTCATACTCAACTAATGATATTAATTTCTCTTTACACAGAGTTTGTTACGTAGATGCACCGAAACGGTAATGAACTATGAATAAATATCTTTTCATTCGCGAATGAAACATGGAAATCAAATCCATTTCACTAGATATACGAGAGCTTTTTGTAGCCTTTTTATGTATTAAACTTTACGGGGAGAGTTCTATACAGCCGGGCTGCATCAAAAACTCTTTGAAAAGGAAAATCGGGATTTTAAAAAATATTTCGAATTGATGTATTTTCTATTTGGATTACGAACTAATAGTACGTTAACCTTAAAAAAATTAAACAAACGCACCGTCAAGCAACGCAGTAATTTCATTTCGTAATACAATTGGAAAAAACGATGACTTTCAGAGTTTATGCATAATTAAAATAGTTTCCTTTCTCTTTATTAACATACACAAGCAAATAGTAAATAAAAGTTATAAGTTATTTTTATAATGATTAGTTATAATAATTACAATGTACAGTCACGAGCGTTAACATGTTCACACTTTTGACTAGTTTTGCCTCTGAGTATTGTCTATCTATCTTTTTATAATTAAAAAGTTTAGTCGCAAACACCATCTGTCACGCAGGAATGAGTATTAAATAGTTAAATAACGACTTGAATAACGATAAATAACTATAATCTAAGTAAAATGGAAAAAATAAGTAAATAGCAAATACTCTGTAGGAATCCATGGCATAGTAATATTAAAATAACTCAACTAAACTAAAATAAAAGATAACTTAACTGAATTAAATACTCAAGTAATTTAAATTAACTAAAAACTAAAGTAATTCAACTAAACTGCTGTAATCTGCGTCGTTTCGGCGAGTAAAACCGCGGGCGAAATCTAGTGATCCTGATATAGAAGGTATCAACAAAAAAAAAGCTTTCAACGCGTCACGGTGAAATCTTAAGGCGTGCAATTTTAAGAAAATCCTTTTGTGCTCGCCTTTTGTGATATTGTGCTATGAAGTGGTGCTGCGAAGTTGCTCATGAGCTCAATACGGGCGTGATTTTGTAACGCCCGATATAAGCGGTGTGTGATCATCAAATGTGTATGAAGCCCTAGTTATGTATAGCCCATTTAATTACATGTTAACTATTTATGTATTTTTTGTTGTTTATTTTAATTTATTTCCATTCTTACATCTATTTTTAGAGTTAAGAACTCTATTGTAGAGAAACTTTTTTATTAATTTTAGTAACTATTCATTAAAAAAAACTGAATAATCTACCTATAAGTCTCGGTTACGGTCAACACCGAAAGCTGACCTAAATAGTGGTCAGCTAGACCAAGTCATAATAACTACTAGTAGTTTGACATGCGCCTGATAAGAAATGAAATAAAATTAATACAATTTATTCACTTTAGTTGCACGAGCGAACGAACGTTGCACGAACGAGGGCGTTAGTACTTAGGTACTTTTCTCTATTTTTAATCACATAACTAGTTATGTGATTTAAAATAGAAAAAAAGTGTTATAGAAGTTCTACGAGTGACTTTTCGGAATCATTCATCTCCATCAGTTTTAATAACTATTACTTTGTATTTGGCTACACTCACATGTGAATAAACAAATTATTTATATATTATCGAATGGTGTTCACTCTACCGCTTGCATAATTGCTCCGTAAAAGACCGTCTGATCGGTCTATTGTGCCAATCCTCGAACCAATCAATTACGAACAAGCGAACGCTTTTAGCTAATGCAATCCGGGGACATATTTCTCCGGGTCCTGCAGTTTTACTGCCTTTGCGAAAGATGTTTTAATATTTTACGAGGCACGCTTTGCGGCTATGCGACAGATTTATTTGACGCTTTTATTGTTTTTTTAATCTGAAAAATATGCTACCCGGGCAGTATTAGGGTATAGTGATTGGATTGGACTATGATTTACGGATGAATATTTTTGTGAATATTGGGAAATGTTTAAAGGCGAAGATTGGAAACAACAAACAGCTTGCCAGAATGTGAGCGAGCTTTTTTAATTCAAATTATAAATAGGGTAGCATTACATAAAATGTGGTGTTGCAATAAATTTGTAGGGTATATATAAAAACATCAGTGGATGATGTTTTGAACGAAATCACGGCATTTAACATACATCAAAAAACTACTACAAAAAAGGTTGGCCAACAGAGAACTAAATGCTACTTGGGTAGTGGCAGTGGAAATCTTATAACCGATTACATGGTTTCTTAATAAATATTATATCGAGTTATGGACTGACAATATCCTGATCAGCTACACTTGTCAGTAGCTATAGCTAAACAGGCGGTAACGCGCTGTTTAGTAAAAGCTTTTCCATGTTTGCGAATTAGTCACGTACGGACGAAGCTGTTTTTGCACCATGATTTATAACGAGACCGGGCGATTTGTAGCATCAACCGCTGCCACTAATTTATATTCATCGGACGTGGCCATTTGTAAATCATATTAGGAATTGCATGAAGTAATCCTTTTCTAGCTTTTTGCGGGAAGAAAATGGGAAGGGAATAGACGTGGAACTTTGAGATAGCGACAGAGATTTGGGGTTTTTCGGTGAATTGGGAACGGAAGTCTTTTGTTTTATTTATTGGTACGATCGCCTGGTGTAGTTGAGAGATCATTGTCAGCAGTATATAAATTGGGCATTGTGGCTCATAAAGTCGTGTCTTCGCCGGTCGGCAATCTCGGTCGGTCCACCTTGTGGTCTGAATACACTGCGTCTTCCAGTGCGAAGTTGCCACTCGAGAACTATTCCGCCCTAGCGGCCATCAGGAGGCTTCGATGCCATATAAATGCTCGTTTACGCTCACACTAGGCATTTAGATTTACTAGGCATACGAAAACTGGTAGTAGCTAAATATGTTTTCAATTATCTCCGCTATTATCTTAACTTGAAGACATTCAAACTCACCATGTAATATCATCATCATTTAATCATCTCACTTGTCGATAAATCCGAGTACGTACCAACCAAATATATTGTAATTAAAATACCAAATGCATTCGCCAAACGATATTTCACAGGTTAATTTCCAACGCTCGGCAACATTGATTTATAAATTCGGCTCTCCTCTTCGAGGATTTAATGAAAAACGTGCGTAGAAAGTTTTCGACTCATTACTTTCAGTGGTTATTAATGGGGGGAGGGCCGGCACTCCGCGGGGCCGAATCGCCTGATTTGATAGATCGAGCCTCTTCTGTTCTAAAGCATAGAGGAGAAAACTCCGTAATTTGAGTTCATACAATTTTAAGATGTTGAAAATTTTGAGAAAATTTTTATTTTGGGATAAAACGTGCATTTTTGAAATTTCACGTTCTATATTTTATTATACGTTATCTTATTTAGTGTACGAGTAGGTACTTAGCTAAGCTCATTTTATGTCCCCACTACTGGGGCATAAACCTAGCACGTTATCTTAGTGTAAAAACAGGTACTACCTATTTACATATAGAAATATTTGACTATGATGCTTATACAAACAGTCTGGTATAAAGTTACTTAGTCGAAATGATCCGAAGGATTACTTTTCTTATATAAGACAGGCGCAGATCTCTCCACTTCACCTGATGTTAAGAAAAAGCGGAGTCCAGATGCGGACACAGCTAGTGAAACAGTATTGTGCCGCACCGTCATCGACTTGCTGGCTGGTAATGTAATCTATCTTCTATCTATCTATCTATACAATAATAAAGCTAAAGAGGGTTGAAAGTCTGTACATGGAAGATATTCGAAAAAAAGTTGGTTGGGGATACTTATAATCGATAACAGAACACGTTCCAACAGTTGTTAGAATTTTTGTCTGTTTGTCTGTTTATCTGTTTATTTGACCGCGCATCACGTGAAAATGGCTGAACGGATATTTATGCAAACTTTGCACGTAGACAGACCATGACCCGGAGTAGAACACAGGATACTTTTTATCCCGGTAACAGGTTCCTGCAGGATAATGTAGTCTTCGCGAACGAAGCCGCGGGCGACAACTAGTAACGTAATAATGACTGATCCTTATCACACTTTATACGGAGAGCGAACCACGAAACCCTGCTTTTCGCCTTAATTATTTGGAGCATCCCGTCGTCATCATCATAATTATCATCTTAGTAAGTCTATTTAAGTGTAATAGCTTGCTAGCGTCTTGGCCCAAGCTGTAATCCAGCAGACTCGATATAAATAAATAAATATACAGCTTGTCTCAACCCAATGCTGGATTTGAAATGGGAAATATTTATTCGGTTTAGGCACAATAGTGTACTTACGTACGCCAAGTACATGTGTTAAAGAATACAATTACAAATACACAAATATTTATTGCATATTAATTGTTTAAAGATAAAAATAAAGAAATTTTTTTTTTTTTATAAAATATTTTTAAAAAACCTTATTACGATGTCCTGAATCTCAAATCGCTGTCGGATCTCGGATAATAAACTCTTACTAACTCTGCGTATAACGTAGAAGCGGAACACATTCTTTGAATAATATTAGAATTGAAAAATAATTACATTTCTATTATCGTGAACATATATAGCTATTATTTACCGCAAGTATTGCTGAGAAGAGCTCGATGGCGCAGTGGTTAACGCGCCCGGTCTGCGAGTGCTGTGGTTAAGCAACTTTCGCAAAGGCGAAAATTTATAATCTTTTTTTTTTTTTATATATTAACGGGTAAGCACAGTGCCTTGATCTCACCTGATGTTAAGTGATGATAAGGCCAATGATGGAAGCGCACTTCACCCGGGATCCTCAACTAGTGAGGCACTGGCTATCTTATCTCTAGCTGCCGGAACACAACAATGCTACAAACATTGATGTTATGGCGACATATTTAGATAAGATGGTGGTAGCTAGCCAGGCGGACAAACAATTCCTACCACCAACCAAACCGAGTACACAAACATGTACCCCCGCTGGGAATCGAACCCGGGACCTCTGGGTCTAAACCGGTGGTCTTAGCCACTAGACCACAGAGGCGGTTGTAATCTCGAGCTTCTCCGTGCTTCGGAAGGCACGTTAAGCTGTAGGTCCCGGCTGCATTAGCAGACGTTAACAACCACCAATCCGCACTGGGCCCGCGTGGTGGTTTATGACCCGTTCTCCCTATCCATCCAAAGGGAAGGCTCGTGCTCGTGAAGTATTGCTATCCCTGAAAACCGCGAAGCTATAACTAAGCATAATTCCGGCGCGTCACTAATTAATGAATCGTCATCAAATTTCGAATACCTACGTATAATATGTAGCAGTGTTGCGTGAAACAGTTTTCATCCCATTTCCATAGGGATCCGTTATCCTAATTTGACTATTAATCAAAGGATAATGAAAATGAATTGCGAAGCTTCTATTTGGCCTTGTATTAATTATGTACCTAGCAACGTAAACTATTGGTTGGTATAGGACAGAATACTAACAGAACAGAGACAGTATATGTAACCAAATCATTAATATTAGATAGATCTTGAAAACTTTACATAAGTAAACGCCTTTGTGGTCTAGTGGTGAATACCTTCGTTTTTTAATCCCATCGCAAGAATGTGCCGTCAATATAACGAAATAGTGCCCTTATTCGAACAGCACGATATCTACACTTTAAAACATAACATTTTTAGAACCCAGGTTAGAAAAATAATTTCTTGATGAATGTTTTGCTATAATTTAAATAAGTGTACCTATATTATTTAATTTTTCTCATTGCAATTTATTAAATTATTATTATATTGATACAATTTTATTTAAATTAAATTTACTGCAAATTGGAGTTATATTTAATTTTAAATTTCTTTTATGTATTATTTCCATTGTTTTCGTATCTGCATGATTAGCTGTGTGTACACGTTTTCTGGATGTCGGTCTTGCTCTGTTCTATTGTAAATTGCTATTTTAAGCGAATGTTGAGTATCATCTGTTGTGTACTCCATAAATAAATAAATAAATAAATAAATAAATAAATAAATAAATAAATAAATAAATAAATAAATAAATAAATAAATAAATAAATAAATAAATAAATAAATAAATAAATAAATAAATAAATAAATAAATAAATAAATAAATAAATAAATAAATAAATAAATAAATAAATAAATAAATAAATAAATAAATACCACCGATCACAGACCCAGAGATCCTGGGTTCGATTCCCAGCAACAATTCAAGTTTGTGCACTCGGTTTGACTAGAGGCTTGTTTATCCGCCTGGCTAGCTACCACCATCTCATCTGAATATGTTGCAGTAACATCAATGTTTGTGGCATTGTTGTGTTCCGGCACCTAAAGATAAGATAGCGATTAAGGGCCTCAATATAGTTTTGGATTACGGGTGTTCCTCCTTTGGCCTTATCATCACTTAACATCAGTGACATGAAGGCCAAGTGCTTCCCATAAGGAATAGAAGAAAAAAATAACTACGATTGGCTGAATAGGATCTTTATCAGAGACAAGCTCACATTTCCTTGTTATTTATTTATTTTTTATTTTTTATACTTAGCACGGCAAATGACTCCATGCCACCTGATGTTAAGTGGAAATGTAGTCCAGACGCGAAGACAACTGCGTGCAACTGGTGCAGCGTGAAAACAACGCAGCATCAGTCAACTTCACTCTGCCGGCCCACAAGGTGCTTCTTCACGCCTCGTTTGAAGGACCCCATATCATAGGAAAAAGGGAGGGTGTCTTGTGTAATATGTATCTTGTAGTATTCTATTCGCAATAAACTATTTATTAATAACTATAACAGTAAAATAAACAATATTTCCCTTTCAACCATTTACAAAGCTCAATTTGAAATTCGAAGCTCGTTTTGTTATTTGAACCAACAACACAACATGCGAGTATAACAAATGGCCGTTACAAAAGGATGTGCCTTCAAATAACGAGGTTTCAAATAGTTCAGTTTCGACGAAACATTGTAATGTTAGCAGGTCACTTCAACATAGGTTAAACTAAAACGATAATTATATTAAAACGTTTATTTGAACTTTCACAATTTGTGTAGTTATGACTAATATTATTACTAAATATACATAAGAAACCCACATTTATACGGAACTGGTAACTTGACAACAGTAACCTGACCAGCATACCTTTAAAAGCAACTGTAGGCAATCAAATTATTTTCTTGTTATAGTTTAAATATTAAATCTTAAAATATGGTATAATATAAAAATATATTTATACTATTATGATTCTTTGGATTCTATATATTTATAAATTGTCTTTTTGTAAGGTTTTATAAATGAATATTTATAACTACAGTTGTTCAAGTACTTTGTCCAGAAATGTTCAATCCAATTTCCGCAGTGCTTTCACCTTAGGCCTTGTCATCACTTAAAGAAGGCTAGTGCTATCAACAGCTCATTTTATGTCCCACTGCTGGGGCACGAGTCTTCCCTATGGCCATCCATGGCCATCCATGGATAGGGATGAGACGGAAACGGGCTATAAACTCTCACCACTCGGGCCCAGTGCGGATTGGTAGTAAACTCGCAGGTGCAAGAATTTATGTTAAAAAGCTAGTTTTCAATGAAATTATTTAATTCCTAATGCTCTAGTAACAACATCTTAAGACTGAGTACGAAATCTTTGCTCAAACATTGTGTAATTCAGCTAAATGTAGCCATATCCCAGTGTACCGTGTGCAAGCATCAACACTTAGTAATAATGTACGGTCAGCAAATAACAGAAGCTTTGTGTTGAGTTGCTGACGTAGCAAAATTAATTTGCCAGTCCACATTGGCTGCCCACAGCCCGGGTCCATAACTCCTCACAATAATAATATTTGGTAGCAGACGGGCGGCGAAAAGTTTGGAATCCAAGTCGCTAGTATTGGCATGGCCACGTATTTCTCTCTCTTCCTTTCAACCGCCTCTGTGGTCTGGTCTCACGCCCAAGACCTCCGGCCCCAGTGGGGGGAACATGTTTATATACTCGGTTTGGTTGGTGGTAGGGCTTGTTTGGCCGCCTGGCTAGCTATTACTGTCTTATCTAAATTAGTCATTGCCTCAACTACCCTCTGTCCTCGACGTCGTCCTCAAAACTTGGCACTTGAACTGGCCACCGTATGTAACTCTCTCAAAGTCATCTCTTTTCGTTTAAGATTTTACGTAACAAAAAGTAGTTTGCATTATGATCAAATCGAGCATATCGTAGCATCACGCAAGCGTTCTCACTAGATTCTCTGAGGGGTTCGGATCGGAACGGGAGCGGAACAACCTGAAGGCGCTTCAAAAGCTCCTACCTACCTCGGCTCGGGTTGAATGGGTCGTAGGGGTGGGAAGAAACGCCCAGGTCACATGTATAGAGTTTTTTGAACCTGTGAACGTGTGGTTTTCGTCGGTTACTTTTGTTCCTTCAACTTTAACATTAACTTCCGTGGTTTAGTGGCAAATCCGCCGTCTTTCTGCCGCGAGCGACTCCATGAAAGAGATAAGACGCGCCCCACAAGGTGAGGGTCCTCCTTACCCTTTTTACGGTCCGGCCTGGCGCTTCTGTGTCTTGGGCCCAAGCGTACATGTTTAGTGTATCATGTGAATTTGTACCGGCGTTTTGAGTATCGGGCGGTTACTAAATCACGTATCCAACCGCTCGTCTGCTGGACCCACAGCAAGTTAGCAGCTCGCTCCCAGCTGTTCTAATAAGCGCAGCACTCGAGACCACTTGCCTGATTAGACTGGAGGAAATTATGCGAATTAGCATTGCGGCGGATCCGTCTTCACATGCGGGTTTAATCTAAATAAATAAAATCTTGATTACTAATGATTGATAATATTGTTTTGTTAAATTTTCATATGGTATTAAAATTCAATCAGGTAAGATTCAATGTTATTCAGTGTCAATAAAAGAATCTTTCCTGATCGAATTACATATAGGTACCTAAGAAATTACTCGTGTTTTTCATTTTAAGTAGTATGATATGTTTTTTTTATTTTAAATTGTGCATAGTATATATGTTACAAGACAAAATTTTACTAGAAAAAAAACCCACTCAAGCTTCTTGAGAGTGATTGATTTTTGTAGTTATAATAAAAAATATATATATCTTGATATGAATGTTTTAAAAATAATAATGGAATCAATGTATTAAAATTGAAGTAGCAGGATTTAACGCGAACTACTTAAATATAGTTATCCTGCGCATAACATTTTGTCTAATAAAAAAACGTGGCTCTGATTATAGTTGCAGCAAAATATGATAATCTAAAGCGGTTGTAATACACTTTATGATAAGGTATTGCTTCAATAACAACTTAAAACTTAGCATCCAAGCTTACACTAACTACCCTGTCCTTCAAAGTAACGAGTTGATATGGTTTTTAATTGTTAAATTATCCCAAGAGACAACTCGCGTAAAAGCCTTCCCATGTAGGTATAAAAGTTCCCGCGTCTCGCGACTCAGCTAAGACCTTATTCAGGGTGTATTCTCGTAAATACTTTCAGTAGCTTGTTGCACGGTTCGATTGAAAAACTTTCCGCGCTAGGTGAGAGTCAAAACGTGCGGTGAAGTTACAAAGATTAGAGTATCCAAAAAGTTTTGCGTTATTTAGCGAAGGAGGTTAGTAGCTGGAGTTTTTAAAGGGATTTATATACTGGATGCCTTTAGTGGAAAATTTAATATACCTATCGTTGACTAACGAAAATCAAAATTTGTATGGCATTGAAGCAGTGATTCTTGATTGCCTTGTGCGAGTTGTATCGAACATCCGATGACTTTAACGAAAACGAGAATTTGTATAGCATTGATTTGAAGCAGCGCCTCATGTGGCTTATGCGAGTTTTATTTGCACATTCCATCACGTTAACGACAATGAGAATTGGCATCGCATTAAAACAGAGCCTCATAGTGGTTAGTGCGTGTATTATTCAACATTCGATGAGTTTAACTTAAGAAAATTTGGATAACAATGAAAGGAAAAGGAAAATCATAACTAATAAAATGAGTCTTGTTACTTGCATAAAAAAAATATTATTAGGTAGAGAGAGTACACTCAAACATATGAGGCGACAGTGCCCGAAAAGAAAGATGTTTACATTGTAGTTTATTTTGAAAGTACAACCAATTATTCTTCGTCTACGCCTCTGCTAACTGTATCTAACATTCAAGGCTCCACACAAAATGGTTGTTAGTTACGCAAACGCTGTAGTTACGATTATCAAGACCAAACACAATAATAAAAACGTATCATCACGAACCCCTCCGTGCTTCGGAAGGCACGTAAAGCCGTCCCTTCTACATTAGCAGTCTTTAACAACCACCAATCCGCACTACCCCGTGTGGTAACCATCACGACGACGACCTACGACCCGTTTTCCCTATCCATCTATACAAAGAGCTCGTGCTCCAGCAGTGGCGACATAAAATGAGGACAATGTGATGTGATGACACTTCACAATACAAAGCCACGTTACCTTTATTGAGTTTAAAGTCTAGTATAGAATATATGTAAATGTATTTACTAAACTCCTTGACGATAATGTATGACGCCAGTAGTAGAATAATAAAATTTTATACACACTTTTATGACTAAACTGAATCGATAGTACTTCTAAACGGCGGCGGCGGCGGCGCTACGACAAACTATTACTGTGAAACGCTTGTTAGTTCGTACTAAAACCATTATTATGTAAATTATATTCTCAAGAAAAGCCATTCGGTTATAAGAGTGCTACCATAATTTCAGGCCCCCACTTCAACCAGTACGAATTTAGTTATTACTTTAAAAACTATGCTTAAGTTCTTATTGCGTAGTGCGAGTTTTATTCACCATTCGAGAAAACGAACTGCAACAAACGTAAGTTCATTATCATGAGCATGAGCCGCCCCTATGGATGGATAGGGAGAACGGGCCAGGCGGGCCCAGTGCGGGATTGGTGGTTGTTAACGACTGCTAATGCAGCCGGGACCAACGCTTTACGTGCCTTCCGAAGCACGGTGGAGCTCGAGATGATACATTTTTGGTTACCCGATGATCGGATTTTGCGAAAGTAGCTTAACTTCAGCAAGCGCCATCAAGCTCCTAGATTACGATAAAGAAAGATAACTTATATGGCATGGAAGCTGCACCTCTTGGTGACATACAAGGTAAGTAAAAATGTTGCTGTTAATAAACAAAAATTTTATCAGTAGGTCTTTCCATTTATAAATAAAACAAACAGTTATTTGCTTAAGTAAGATTGGTAGGTACTGTAGCAAGCTTTAATAAGTAAGATTTTTTTTTTTATTTATGAGTTTCTTGTCGTTATTCATTTAAAAACGTGTTGATATCGTAAACATTTTTTTTGTGGTCCTTTATTTTAAACCTTCAAAACTATCAAAGTGAAACTTGTGAAAAAGGAAAGGAAAATGCTCTAAATTGCAAGGCAAAGTTTTGTACTTAACTTTCGATGAATTTTAAACGAAACGTGGGTGGGTTTCGCATCGGCAAACACCACGTGAAGTTTAGTGAACCCGCGTTGTTAAAAACTATGATAGCCCGACAACTGCCACTGACTTACAAAGTTAGATGTATATTACCAAAACACAATGTTAAAACAAATTGTGAATAGGTGCTCTTCCAATTGAGCTATCGTGGTTCTAACCAGCCCGCCGAAATTATTCAACACTATTTACTAATAAATTTTATTTTTAATTAATATTATGATCAGATGTTAATGACGGTAGTTGTTGACATTGAATTGGCGCCTTTGGCTTTCAAAGTAAAAAAGTAAATAGTGTTGAATAATTTCGGCGGGCTGGTTAGAACCACGATAGCTCAATTGGAAGAGCACCTGACCCGGTATGTCAGAAGGGTGCAGGTTCAAATCCTGCTCGTGGAAATTTTTTCAACATTGTGTTTTTATCATGTTAATGTTCGCGTAAAAATTAAAAAACCATTAACTTGATGAATTAAAAACCGATTATTCTGGTTAAAACGGACTTTGTAGGTACAACAAAGACACAGATCTCGTATTTAAAAAATGTTTAAAATTATATTGCAAAGAGCTCAATATTAAGTTCGAGGACCTGGAAGCGCCATTGATGGCGCAGCGGTATACGCGCTCGGTAAGCTATTGCTAAAGTTAAGTAACTTTTGTACAGGCCGGTTATCGGATGGGTGACCAAAATTTATCATTTCGGGCCCGCGTGGTGGTTTATGGCCCGTTCTCCCTGTGATGTTTCAATCTATGTGTATTGCTCGTTCCTCAGTAGAAGGGACATAAAATGAGCTAGTGGCAACAAGAAGTTTGTAAATCTTAATTCTTCGCTTTGAATGTAGGTTACCGAACACACCCACAGGCTCAGCTTTAAGTACCGCGCTTTCTACTCTATTATAAAAAAGTTAGCGTTCCTTTTTTAAAAACCAATTCAAGTTACAGCCGAGCCGTCAAAGAAACAAATTGTTGTACGGCTCATGCATGGCCAACTTTACCGTACAATGCCGGGCCGGGTGAAGTTAGCCACAATGATATTGATAGAATTGTTCCGTGCTCGAATATGATTGGTCTAACGGAACTTTTGCTTTGGTTTCGTTGCAAAGTTTCCATAGCATATTTTTCTTTTCCCCTTTTTTTTTGCTCTTGCACGATCCCTTTTTATGACACTTTACGCTCCCCTACACAAATGTGAGTGTATTATTCTGTATTATTACTTTTATTAGTTTTGGGTAACGAATAAAGTTTTCTGTTCGACTACGTTGAAGTTTAGATGGATAAACACTTTATTGCTTACACTCCTAAGGAAAACAGTGACACATGTCTTATTGCTGAAAGAGATCTCTTCCCACATTTTTTGTTTACAAAAAATAAATAAAGTATTTTGTGTTTCCCCAAAGGAGAAAAGTGCTAGCCGTTTATCTTACAATGGTCGGAACACAACAAAGTACACACGCCTGCACATCAACCTACCACAAACTGTCAAATTTCTTCAATAGACTTTGAAGTTTATAGTTAGGACTATATGGTTTATAATGTATTAAAGAAATTTGACAGTTTTGGATAGGTTGATGCGCAGGCGTCTGTACTTTATTGTTGTTATAGCGATAGACTTAATTATGTTATTGGTCCTTTTGGTCCTTTTGGCAACGGCTTTACGTGCTTTCCGAATTACGGAGGAGCTCGAGATGATAAATTTTGGGTCACCCATCCGATAGCCGGCCTTTGCGAAAGTGGCTTAGTCTCAGCAGTTGCAGACCAGGCGCGTTCACTACTGCGCCATCAAGCTCCTCTATATGTGTGATATACCATCATCATCATCTAATTTTTTTATCCCCACTGCTGGACCACGAGCCTTCCCTATGAATGGATAGGGAGAAATGGCCTGAACCGCCACGCGGGCCCAGTGCGGGTTGGTAGTAGTTAACGACTGCTAATGCAGACGGGAGCAACGGTTTTACGCGACTTCTGAATCACGGAGGAGCTCGAGATGATAAATTTTTGGTCACCCATCCGATGACCGGCCTTTTGCGAAAGTTGCTTAGCCTCCACAGACACAGACCGGGCGCGTTAACCACCGCGCCATCAAGCTCTTCTATATGTGTGATATACATAAATAATATATTTCTACAAATCCTTCGACAGCTGTCCGGAACTCCCACCGCTCTACAAGGATAATATATTTATTTTATTGGATTTGTGTGAAAGTGGCATTTCCAAGTGTTGTAAATATTTACAGCCACTCGACATGCGCAGTATTTATAAGAGTATATTTAAATTTAATATAGCTACCTATATTTCAGGTGAAAATTTAATTTTGTACGGCATACTTAAATTGATAAATAAATTGAATGGAGCACTTTATTCGGATCTAGGTACGCGCTTTCATTTCACGTAACATTATTAATCCTGACGTTTTGCTAAACACGGATGGGTAGATCCAATTAAAGTGTTCCAATCAATGTGTAGTGTTCGTGTTAAAAATTTTAAAAAACAACTAAATAGAGTTCCGGCAATGTTCAATACTTTCATAAGTGGCATTCGAATCTGGCAATTTGATTGCTTCGATATGCGATATCGTTATATTGGAGCAACTATTTGTTTATATCGATAAAACTCCGCGAGCTATGTGGGGAGAGCCCTCGTCCCCTGCGTAACATCCCAGCACTTGTGACCACGGGACTTGTGGGCTCGGGACCATGACGCCAAAATAGAGGGCACATAGGCATATTAAGGGCAGGGGATGGATGAGAATGGCACAGGACCGTGAAGAGTGGCGTGCGAGGGAAGAGGCCTATGCTATGCAGTGGGCGGAAGTGGGCTAATGCTGATGATGACGATGATGATTAGGTTCTAAAGCTATGTTATATTTCCTAATGTTACAAGACTGGCAACGAGCGTATGCTATATAATTTCAATTACGCCACACTATATCCCAGATATCGAATCCCGCTCTTGGAATTTAATCCAACACTTTTCCGAACTGTAAATTATTACAATTTGGAATTATTAGATATAAAATGTTTTTGTTTTGTTTATATAATATTAACGCAAATTTTTGTTGCGAAACAAATTACAAAAACACAATGTTGAAAAAATTTCCACGAGCAGGATTTGAACCTGCACCCTTCTGACATAATTATTACGCAATTATTAGATATGTCACAATTATTTCTGTATAAAAACAATGATATGAAAAATTTGCTCACGTATATTATTTAATATCACTAATACGGTAAATTATGCACAATTTATTTTTCCTTAATTTGGAATTCATTTGGTTGAGTTTGCTGTTTAATATTGCATGCCAATTATTGGTAAAATTATGTGTGTATTTACATTTTGTTAAAATACCATGTTTGGTGGAATAAAATAATTATAATTTAATTCTCTCTTCTTTGAGAACTCTTGTTTAATTAATGTAAATATTATGAAGTAGCAGCACACTGTGTTTCAGTAATTTGCTCTTGGTTAATTAAAAATCTGTTTCTGTAGAAGAAATTATTAAACTATTTCAATTTGATTCTTTTCATGTTACTGCTTATCCAGACGAGTTCTGCGAAATAAATTTACCTTCAGTTAATGTGAAGTAGTAATATCCAAATAGGTTACTATTTCAAACACTATTTAATTTAAACTTTCCGAAAAATTATTTAGTTTTTTTTTGTTACAACATTGTAACAATATTGAATTGACTCATCCATCTCCTGCCCGCCACCTGGACTACGACGTTCAGCCACCGAACTGGAGGTCTACCTACTGATCTACGATTTCTTGGCCGGCACTCTGTCAGCGATCAGGTCCATCTGCCATCTTCCCGTGAGAGGGAAGATGATGAGGATGGCGCAGGACTGTGTAGCTTTTTACAGAGGGATGCTGATTGTCTCAGACGACACTTGCAACGTCACCGGACTATTATGGGAGCGGCGAGAAACTTAAAGGGTTCTTTAAGCCGTGTGATCAAAACACCTTTAAAGGTTTTTAGAGGAAATGGCGCACTAGTGCGTGTCCCCGTTCCCTAGAGATTCTCCGCGGATTCGGATCGGATTGGGATCTAGTTTTGGTTGTTGGAACTCATCGAACTGGAGGTTTTACAACTATTTCTTGGCCACCACTTTGTCAGCGATCGGGTCCATCTGCCATCTTCCCGTGTGGAGGATGATGTGGATGGGCCAGAACCTTGCAGTGGCGTCCGAGGGAAGAGGGCCCTGCAGTGGGTGGACTTCCACCCATGAGGACTGAAGTTAATGAATAAGCATGCATATTTATAAGATTCTTTTGGTTATGATTTACAAAAATATTTATAAAGTAATTCTGTAACTGTAACTTCACAGTTCTTTAATCAAGCATGATTAAATAAATAAAATTTTATAATCATATTAATCTATACTAATATTATAAAGAGGAAACTTTTGTATCTTTGTATGTATGTATGTATGTTTGCAACGAATAAACTCAAAAACTACTGGACCAATTTAAAAAAATATTTCACCATTAGAATGCTACATTAGCGCTAAATAACATAGGCTATATTAAAAAAGAAATGTCCACCCGTGCGAAGCAGAGACGGGCCGCTAGTTATATATAATGATTTAGTGCAATAAATATATAAGTCTAATAAAGCTTGAGATATCAAAAGAAAAAGAGAGGATTCGATATACATTTTATTTCATAGTATATTAAAAAACAATATTCAGTTTTGCGGAGTATCGGACACCTTTAAAGTTATTCGTGCTTCGGAAGGAACGTTAAGCCGTTGATCCTGTTTGTTATCGTAAGATCGTTATAAACTTAAAACTAACCAACTAGTAATGGGCCACCGATGTGGGATAACGCCGGCAGTGGAACGCTTGTAGGCTGATGACAATAATGGTCAATAAAATACAAATCATTTGTAACTGTTTAAAAAAATATTGCTTACAAAATATACTCAGTACATAAAATTATCATTGTGCCCATTCAAGCCGCTAATGAAACGAGCCGACTTGGAGACACAAACGCATATGCCCGCCAAAAGTCATAAGCGAACTCCACAACTGCACTTAGCCCTGCTACAAGCCATAACAGCTTCGAAACATGCTCCATACCGCTCCATGTGTGACCAATAAAAACAGTTTGTCTGTGTAAAGTGTAATTAGTACATAGTTTAATTACGGAGCGGCCGCGGTTGGTGGTTCGGCCCGAATCTTGGCTGGGCTCCTGCAATTAAAGCTGGCTTTAACTGTGGCCGGTGGAGCCCGATCCAATTACTAGCCGGCTGGCGCAAGTAAAGAGTTGTATGAATGTTAAGAGTTTGAGTATATTTAATAATTACTTTGGTTAACATCACAATTACCAGCTCGTTTTATGTACCCACTGCTGGGGCACGAGCCTTCCCTATGGATGGATAGGGAAACGGGCCACAAACCACCACGCAGGCCCAGTTGATTAGTGGTTGGTGATTGGTGGTTTTTAACGATTGCTAATACAGATGGGATCAACGGCTTTACGTGCCTTCCGAAGCACGGAGGAGCTCGAGATGATAAATTTTTGGTCACCCACCCGATGACCGACTTTTAGCGGCGGAAAGTTGCTTCACCTTACCAATGGCAGACCTGGTGCCATCGAGCTCCTGACTTTGGTGACTTTGGTACATAAATCGAAATGACGCTGATCATTCTTCAGAATCATCGATTATACAACCATCGATTGTCACAATAACTATTTCAATACAAGTAGACCTTTCGTACTTTAACATGGTTCGTCCAGCCGGATGAAATCCTAATTTGAATCCCACACGTTGACTTTATGCAAACTGCTGCTATATTCTTTAAGTTCAAACGACAAGTCAAAGGGACACGTGCAACTCTTCATTTGCGCCAGCCGGACCTTCTAACCTGACCCGCATTGCCAGAAGACAAACCAGCTATCTAAAAATTGTTCTAGAGCGGGTTTTAAAGGAGGATTTTTAGCTGCCTATAGGACCTACCTACCTACCTTTGGGACTTTTACATGGTCCTTCGAACCGGATAAAATTCGAATTCAATTTACACTCGTTTTTATAGTAATTGTTAACGGAACTCTTACCATGTCTATTATATGTGAGTATAGAATCCCATTAATAATAAATTACTCTAATGCAAGTGACCATAATAGTTGAAATAGTTACACTCGTTTTTGTTTTTCAAACTGCTGGTTTTTTATGTGTAAACTCTCTCTCACACATCTTGTACCACCGGCTCACCTGTTCGGTTGAGCATATTCAAATTCGGTACAGTGAGAGGTATTGCTGTGAAATAGTGACTTCATTGACGAACACCTACGGCAAGTGTTGCAAACGACCCGCCCACAACTTCATATTCATAATGTTCATGCTCGTTTAATAACTAACCTTCTTACAAATAAACTGAGTGTAAGCTTGGAATAGGTAGTTATTCTGAGGAGCTCGATGGCGCAGTAGTTATTGCGGCTGGTCTGCGATTGCTGAAGTTATGCAACTTTCGTAAAAGCCGATCATTTTCTGATGAACAAAAATTTATCATCTTGAGTTCGGCCGTATTTCGGAAGGTACGTAAAGCCCGGCGTACGTTGGTCCCGGCATTAGCAGTCGTTAACAACCACCAATCCGCAGAGGACCTGCTTAGTGGTTTATGGTTTGTTCCCTTGTGGTGTTACATCCAAAGAAAAAGCTCGTACTTGATGATAATTAATCATTTGTAAGAGGGTATTTCTTTAAAGTTTATTTTAATATTATAGTTAAATAATATTGTACATTTAATTTAATTTTTATTTATGAATCTGAACTTTTAATTTTATAAATTTATTGAATCCATTTTTAATTGAGTCTTATTTTAAATTTTGTTAATGTTAATGGTGGGCGTTTAATTTTTTCTCTGTATTTTATAAAAATTTTATGAATATTAAATTTTGTTTTTAATTTGTATATTGTTTTTTTTTATTATTATTATGTTTATTTTGATTGTAACTGAATATTAATTATGGATTGTTTATCTGCTATAAACTATTATTATTAGGTACTTACCTTAAAATGTTTTTGTTTTGTTTATACAAAACAAAAACATTTTATAAATAGCTTGCCTACTTCTTAACTGATCTTTAGTATTTGTAAAAATATTATGATCAGATGTTAATGACGGTAGTTGTTGACATTGAATTGGCACCTTTGGCTTTCAAAGTAAAAAAGTAAATAGTGTTGAATAATTTCGGCGGGCTGGTTAGAACCACGATAGCTCAATTGGAAGAGCACCTGACCCGGTATGTCAGAAGGGTGCAGGTTCAAATCCTGCTCGTGGAAATTTTTTCAACATTGTGTTTTTGTACTTACCTTAAGATAAAAAAAAAATAAAAAATATTTAAATTATATTTTTCATACTAACGTTTTTTTTAGTTTTCTTAGCATCTATTTTTGTTAACACTATAAAAGTTGTAGAGTAGTGTGTTTGTTTCATTAGCTAAATATAGCAGATATTACAAAGAAAAAAAAATCAAGTCCCTACAAAGCTACAATGAAACAAAAGGTCAATTCCGCAAACAAAACAAAGAAATCAATTGAAAAAAAAATTGAGCGATAAAGACACAAAATTATTAATCGTTGTTATTAGTGAAGCCTAAGTAACATAGTCCTTATTAAAGGTGTATTATAATATTTACAACCGGTATTGACTTTTAGAATTAATACACCTATTAATAAGTGATAAAAAAAACGTCAATTTCATAGGTAAGGACCCAATATTATTAAAGTAACAAAGGCAACTTACTTTGTCCGCGTAACGTCCGTATCCTACGAATCCATGGAACATTTTTAAAAGGAGGAAGTGTGGTCACTGGTAAGGTTTGATCTAAGTCCATTGTTGCTTTTACTATTTTCTTCGTATTTTTTTACGTTTTTTTTCTCCATAAGAACCTTCCTCAGACTTCATCAAACACAACAAAAAAGAAATCAGCGGAATCGGTTCAGCTGTTCTCGAGTTTTGCGATTAGCAACACATTTAGCGATTCTTTTTTATTTATATAGATATATTTCGTATATCCAAATCCAATCAATGTTTTAAACATTTACACATTATCCATTTGTCTTGCCTATACATACACAAATTGTTTGTCGAACAAAAAGTATCCATCCCACAAACAGCAAAGAGTGTACGTGCAGCGTTCTAGAGTCAGGCATTATAAGTCTATTTTCGAAGTAACGACAATCTATGGCTGCGACCGACGGTCTCATAACTACACAATTACACTACACTTATACACACATATAGTTTCAGCTCGTTCGCAACGACACAGGCCATAAACAAAGAAATACGAACGATGTATGAGCCAGCCGTCGACGTTGTATTAAATAATAAAAATATCTGACACATCTTTGTGTTTTATTATTGGTGTCGTTTTATGTTGTCACTTATTATAAGATATGATACGATTATTTGGTTTTATTTTGCGCTGGATAAACGATGTATTTATGATTCGTTTTCTTTTTGAACCATTTAGAAGGCCAAGGGTGTTCTAGGGTTGAACGCAAACTTCTAGACTTCTTCATGAGCATAAAAAGGACTTATTTATGCCAGACTAAAACTCCGATGAGCTCGATGGCGCAGTGGTTAACGCGCCCGGTCTGCGAGTGCCTCAGCACCTAACCTCAGTTTAAGCAGCTTTCGCAATAGTCGGTCATCGGATGGGTGACCAAAAATTTATCATTCTTAGTTTCTCCGTGCTTCGGAAGGCACGTAAAGACGTTGGTCCCGGCTGCATTAGCAGTTGTTAACAACCACCAATCAGCATATGTTTCAATTTATTTATCTAAGTAATAAAAAGCTTTGTCCCCCTTTTTAAGCACATTGCGCGCAGAAAGATAAAATGTATATATAATTTATTTATTTATTTAATTTATGGCATACACAACAGGTGACAATCGTAGCTTATGCTAAAAATAGTAGCCTATACAATTATCTAATCCAGATCGAAACCCAAAAGCGTGTTCACACAGCATGACTAAGCATTAGCACGTAAATAAATAATAATACAATAGACACAGGTTACAGACATGACTGGACATCTCAGTACAAGATATTTTTTACCTTATAACTTATTCAAATATCCAGCTCGTCGTGTTCCTGTGACAGTTCATTGTACAAGCGACACATCCGAACTAAGGGGTTATAGTATGAGGTATCCTACTAATATTATAAACGCGAAAGTTTGTAAGTATGGATGGATGTTTGTTACTCTATCACGTAAAAACTACTGAATAGATTTTAATGAAACTTTCCTAATATACAGACCACGACCCAGACCAGCATATAGGATACTTTTTTTTTCACTGTGGTCTTCGCGAACGAAGTCGCGGGCAATAACTGGTTGTTTTTATATGTTTTAAGAACCATTTTAAGAAGGTTGGGGAATCAAATTCAGAATGAACAATTTTGTGCAAGTGAAGGAGGTCTCGCTGCTTGCGGCGTGTTTCTAGAGAAGTAACTTTGAAATGACTACGCCTCTCTGAGTAGGAAAGTCTACGACCTACGCCTGAGCGAAACGGTGCTATTTTGAGACATTTATTCTGAATGTTTTCGATATCATCGGAGTGAATTGCATAATTAGGAGACCATAAAACACTGCCATACTCGAGGTGGCATGTGTATAATATGTGTTACAAAAAAAACTTCAAATATACAAGATATTAAAAAATGAGGATGATTTTAATCTGTCAATGTCAAACACATTTTTTTTTATTGTCATGGCCCTTGGTACCTACAAGCTGAAATAGTAAACATCTTCTATATAATATATAAAAATCAATTGCTGTCCGTTTGTCTCGCTAAAACTCGAGAATGGCTGGACCGATTTGACTAATTTTGATTTTGAAATATTTGTGGAAGTTCAGGGAAGGTTTAAGCGGTGAGAAATATAAATAATAAGTAACGAAAAATACTAAAAACGACAATTTGATTTTCCAATACAAAATTATTTGTTTGTTTTGTTGTCATGGAAACTGTCAAAGCGGTACGTACAACAAAATGTTCCTAGCTGTGAAACATTTGATGTCTTGCGTCTGGGCTCCATTTCCATTTAACATAGGTGGAGTGGAGTCATTTGTCGAGCTACGTATTAAAAAAAACCCATAGACTCTCTCACGAGCACGGAATTGTATGAACCTGTTTGTATATTGCAATCAGTATTTTTAATTTAAATATTATAAAGACTACAAATTCGATGACTTTGCTTTAGGTAGATTGATACATTCCGAAAGTAAATGGCCTTCCCTAGGGTTTATAAGTTCTTTAATACCCGTTACCCTACCCTTTTACTACGACACTTCAGGGCACTTGGACAGCCACAGCCTGCACCAAGAAGCTGAATCTGGAATGAGAGGGCCAGGCTAGTATCGTTAGCATCCAAAGAAGAAACTAGGCTGATGAAGTAGCGCAGTCCGGACTCTTCTGTGACGGAGACGTGTTTTGTACCTTTCTGCCCCCAGACCCGTTAGAGGTATTCTGTACGATCTAATAAGGATCCCTAACATTACAGCCATCGTACTTACTAACCAACCCTTTTTATTTACCCCCCAGTTTTATTATTGTTTTCTTTTATCAAGTAGTTATTTTTGTTGACCAAACCGACCCCAGAACTCCTGGTACCTTTTTATCTTTGTAACATTTTTATTTCTACATTGTTCACTCAATAACCGTAAATCCACAATTGTAATTATGTTATCATATCTATATAAATAAAAATGAATAACTGAAATATATGTACGCGCATAATTGGATAATTCTTTTTTTTTGTGTTTGTTATTGTCAGGACAACGTTTGTAAAGAAGAAAATTAAAAGAAAAAAAATAGCCTTTTACTTAAAAATGACAATTTAATTTTCCAATTCAAAATATTCCTAGCTAATGAAACATTTGATGTTTTTGTTTGTTTTGTTGTCTTAGCAACTGTCAAAGCGGTACGAAGTCCGCCGAGTCAACTAGTTTTTAATAAAATACAATATTTTGTAAAGTGTGGAAAGTTTTAATTTTTTTGTAGCCTCTCCACAGGAGGGGAGTAGAAGATACATGTTTGCAGAAGGTTATCTTCTGCGTTCTCCTTATTTTGTGATGACGCGCAGTGACGGCGGGCGTGTTATGGCGGGACGTTATCTCGTTGGGAATACGTCGCATCCCGCCGTTAGAGCTCCGCCACGGTTATCGTAAATATCTTTACAATTTCTCTTCCAATACATTACACTGTCATAAAGTTCACACTCGATTTTGTTCGCTTTTTCTGGTGTTGACAACGTAGGTAGCTTACCAAGTGGACGATTGATGTACAGACGCCTACACATCAACCTACCCAAAACTGTCAAATTTCTTCAATACATTTTCACCCATACAACTTAGTAATAAAGTTCAAAGTGTATTGAGGAAATTTGACAGTTTGGGGTAGGTTGATGTGCAGGCGTGTATACTATCAGGAACCGTGCTGCTTTTGCTTACGTAAAAGTTAATAAACTCTGAAATAAAGTAAAAAAAAAAACTTGTCTTGAAACTGGTAGGGGCTGGTAAAGCTATCCAGAGGTCTTAGATTGAATTCCGGGTCGAGCAAAGTGTGTTCCGATTTTAATTTTTGATTTATAACTAATTTTACCTACCAATTATAGCGATGACTTGTTTTCTATGAAGCCTTAAAGGCTAAGGGTCTTACAAATAAACAAAGAATAAGCTTCGAATAGTTATTCCGTGGTTTGTATCTTTTATTCTAATATGAAATGTTTACATGACAGGAACAAAACACGGAACAACTATTCGGACCTTATTCATTGTTCATTTGTAAGACGCTAAGTGTATAGGCTAATTACTTACTACTTCATCCGTCGTGCTTTACCGGGCGTGTTGTGCACACACAAGTAACGTGACGTAACGTTACGTAACGTTGTGTATGCTCATAGTTGGAAACACGTTCTGTGTGCTAACTTATCGACCTAGCAAACACGAGCAACTAACAACCAACAACAGCTACTCCACGGAGCTTACTTTAAGTAGATATAGGTGCTGTATTTACCTTCCTAACAGGTAGGTACGGTTGTTAAGGCACCTTAGGCATTACCTCAAAGCTGAATTAGCTTAATATAATATTTAGTTAATAATCAATGCTGCAACTAATATGCAACCGCTTACCAGAGTGCCTAGTGAAATAGAAATAGATATAGGAATGGAAAAATATTTATTCAGTATCCACAACATATGGGACAAATAAAACATTCATAAATTTTACTTTTCTTTTTTTTTTTTCAAGTGCTAATTGCTGCACTGAAGCTAAATTAAATATTTATAAAATTTATAATATAAAGTGAAAAAATTAAACGCCCACCCGACCCAGCCAGGAATCGAACCTGGGTCTTCCGCAATCCGGGCGGCTGCGGGCGGTATCTCCTTTCCATCAAAGAAAAGAATCATCAAAATCGGTTCATAAACGATGAAGTTATTCGCGAACCCATATAAAAAAAAATATGTATACGGTCGAATTGAGAAACCTCCTCCTTTTTTTAATTAATTTGATTACAACAAATTTACAAAATTCAAAAAAAAAATTAAAATCATTTATTTAGTTTAGGCTACAAATAGCTCTTATGAACGTCATGATGTCATTATACAACTTAAACAAAGAAAAATTTTAACATAGTACCCTAGTAGTACATTATTGTCTCGCGGTTGCAGTCAAACAAGCAGCCAACGAACGAGCCTGACGCTATTCTTCAATTGACTCCTCAATTTTTTTATTTTGACATATGGATGTCAATACAATAAATAAATAGTACTTAGCAAATAATAATTAGTCATATGTAGATGTATTTTGTATAGTAAGCTAATGTTATAAATACAGCAATAAATAATGATAATAAAACAATACATGTTAGAAATACGTTAAAATGATATGTTATGAAAACTAACACAAGTAGAGAGACAGAATTACAAGACAAAAAAAACAATGTAGGTAACTGGGGCAAGATAAAACCGATTAAATGTTCCTAGCACTAACTGTAAATTATTTTCTATTTTGAACTTTTAATCTAACTCACCGTGACGAATTATGTTAGCCTGCATACAAGTAAAGAGACAATACACCGCTATATGTATGAAGTACACCTATACTATATTGTTCCTATATTGTTCCAAAATGTCAACAAATCATAATTCCCGACCAATCATTTCTAATTGGTAATTTAATATTGTATCATATAACATTTAAACAAACCTTTTTTACTATACGTATATATACGTAACTTTAGTTGAGTACGATGGGTTTTTGATAAATAATGTCAATTATTGACTCAAGCATAAACTGTCACTCAGAACAGCTTATTTCAAATTTAAATGTGATGTTAATTTTGACCTTAAGCATGTGCTTAGAATACTTTGATCAATGATAAATTTGACGCTGACTGCACCAATCAATGTGCACACGACCAATCAATACCTCCTTTGCATAACCTCAACCCCTCACTCCGACTTACCCTAACGACAAAATTAAGTTGCAATTTTCCTCGTTTCATATGCACCCCGCTACCACACATAAACCACACCTCGGCGGCTCGAATCACATTATCAGTGGGCAACTGTGCGTAAAACCAACAAGGGTTATGTGCAAATCTCTCTGTCTTGCACGGGACGCTTAGAGAGGGGCCCGTTATTAAAAATTCAAATTCGACCCAGAAGCTAAAGCGACGGGAACAGCTAGAGGTTAACACAGATAATTGATTTAAGCAACGAATAACAAAGAAATGACGAATTGATTAATTCATATCTCATTTTTGCTTTAAGCTATTTGTTAGGGCAACTTTGCTCAATTCTGGGCAGTATTAATCAATAATAACATTACGACTGCAGGCGGCTCACTGAAACATACAACATATGTACTTACATATGAAATGATTGTTGCTTGGAACTTAGGTCAGCATTAAATAACCATACGAGGATTAGACGCTTGTCAGCATCAACAACGACTATAAACTTTCGACTTGTGAGCTCAAGATTTCCCACAATAATACACAGAGTGATTAACGGGGTTATACGGGGGTTAATGGATTTTAATTACTACAATATGGATGACTGCGATTTTAATACAATATCCAGACCAGGACACCAACGAGTTACCATATCTCGCTAAGCACGAAGGTAATAAGTACCGATCCGTACCGATGACCCGGCACTGTTAAAGTTACTTAACTTGTAAGACCGCCGATGCGCTAGTCACTTTACCACTAAGCTCCTCAAACCCAAGTCGTGACCTCGGAGCAACCGGCTGTGAGTATTTTTAATTAATTTAGATATTGCAACGGAGTGTGGGCATGGCGCCGGGTATCCACTGAACATCATTAACAGAGCGCTCGGTGGAAGTTCGCGCGGAGACTATGCTCCTAAGAAAAGTAGACGAAATTAAATAACACGCCGACCCCGACGCTTGCTGCGTTGCGGATGTGTGCAATGCTGCGATGTATTACAAAACGCGGTCCGAGACATGAGAACTGAGTGCTAAGTGAGAGTTCTGTTTGCCATTTGAGAGTTTAAAACGAGAATTATGTATGGCACTAATAGTAGTGCCTCTTATCTTACTTTCTAATATATAAAATTCTCGTGTCACGGTGTACGTTATTGAACTCCTCTGAAACGGCTCGACCGATTTTCGTGAATCTTAGCGTACATATCGGCTAGGGTGGAGAATCGGACAACATCTATTTTTCATCCCCCTAAATGTTAAGGGTGGTGTCCACCCCTAAATTTTTTTTAGATTTTTGAAATTTTTCCAATACAAAATTATTTGTTTATAGTGTTGTCATGGAAACTGTCAAAGCGGTACGAAGTCCGCCGGGTCAGCTAGTATCATATAAAATATTATTATAAATGCAAAGGCGTGTCATCGGATAGGTGACTAAAAGCATATAATCTCGAGCTCCTCCGTGCTTTCCGAGTCACGATAAGACGTTGGTGCCGGCTGCATTAGCAGTCGTTAACAACCACAAATCTAATGGGCCCGCGTGGTGTTTTATGGCCCGTTCTCCCTATCCATCCATAGGGAAGGCTCCTGCCCCAGCAGTGGGGACCTAAAAAGTGAGCTGATGATTATGATAATGATAATAATATACGGCATATATGCGCCACATTTCCGATGGTTGCTTAGGCTGACTTTGTGGCTGTAGTCGTTATTTTGTATGATTCTATGGCTGCAATCACAGATGTAAGTGTCATCGTGCTACGAATCAATTTCATATATATAGATTCATACAAATCATTAAATAGTGTCGTTTACCATCGATAGCATACCTTTATCTACATAGTATAATCGCTGTGATATCTATATGTTAAATATAGAGTCTACAAAAAGTTACCTACACAACTGAAAATATTTAACATTGCATTCATGTATAGAGGTTTTAAAAAAGCTTGTAAAAAGTATGTCTCTTATCTAATAATTTACACTGCAGACCCTTTTGCCTTGTTGCTGCAGACACATTAGCGTGTCTAGAATTGATACCAAATAAGCACTACGATCGCAATATGCAATGGAGCGATGCAATAGGCTCATACAAAAACGGCGTACAGAACATGCGGCGTGAACGGCGTGACATTACGAATACTTGCATAGCTTAGATTCATCTATTCATTCACTAAGTACTAAATAAACAATACTGCCCTAAGTGTTGACTTTAAAAACCATTTCTCGAAAGCACTTAGTATATTTAAATGTAGTAGCTTTATCTTAGCTCATTGGTAGTTGCTTGTCGAGTAAAAATTGTGAATAATGCTGTTAGCTCCCCAAACAAAATAAAAAAAAGTTAAAAAAAAAAATTATTTTTTTGTGGGTTCTGGGTGCCTAGTCCGAATTTTATTCGGCATTCGATCACAGTTTGTGTGACTTTGAAGCAGCACCTCCTGGTGGAAAACGAGGAGAGTTAAAATTTTGCCAAACAAATCCTCTTTATCGTTTTTTCTGAATAATTTAAATAATTTTGTGCAACCCCATCTTTTCACATTTCTTTTTTTCTGAAAACGACTGCCATAATCTTAAAGGAGTTAAATTGATTGGCAGTTGTTAATACACTTTTGACATTTTTTCTCAAAAATGTGACCTCTTGCTCTGAAATGTTAACATTAGGGGTTAAAGTATGAAATTGCCGATTTGTACTGAAAAATTCAAATTCGTTTTTTTTTTAATTTAACATATTTAATCAAAATAATTACCATTATTATCGATACATTGATGCCATCTATATAGCGATTTCAAAGGAAGGTCATTTATATAGCGATAGAACGAATATGTCAATTCGAAGTACCTAATACAATAAAACGGCAATTTCATACTTTAACTATTATTTTTGTTAAGCAAATAGTTATCACTATCTTCCCAATATTATTATTATTTATTGTTTTCTAAAGTTTACGCGAACACTACACATTGAAATGAAACTTTTACGGATCTACTCGCGATTATTTTACACATTACTTTTAATTAATGTTTATCATGACGTTTCGAACCCTTTCCAGTGTCCGTGGTCACAGGGAGACTGAGTGTTGGTCGTCTCTTAAACAGTTTAATCAGGTGTCTTCCGTTTTACGCAGAAATAGCTTACATATCTTTTGGTCTGGCAGTATGGTGTTGTGGCTGGGCTTTAATATTTTGTATGATGGGATCCCAGGCTGGTGGTAGATTCCAACCATCTACTCTATTGAAATTAGGATGTTAGGATTTTTTTAATTTCAATAGCCTCGCGTATCATCCTAGTATTTGTGGTTTATCAAATCTGATGTAATGGTTGGGTTACAAAAACAGAATGTTGAAAAAATTTCCACGAGCAGGATTTGAACCTGCACCCTTCTGACTTCTTCTGTTAATGACGGTAGTTGTTAACATTGAATTGGCACCTTTGGCTTTCAAAGTAAAAAAAGTAAATAGTGTTGAATAATTTCGGCGGGCTCATTAGAACCACGATAGCTCAATTGGAAGAGCACCTGACCCGGTATGTCAGAAGGGTGCAGGTTCAAATCCTGCTCGTGGAAATTTTTTCAACATTGTGTTTTTGAAATTTGTTTCGCAACAAAATTTGCGTTAAAATTATTATAAGCAAATTAAAACATTTTGTAATGGTTGGGAATAACCATTAATTCAGATTTGATAGTAACTAAGGAATGTTCGCATACTGCAGACTTATTTTCGCGCCTATTGATATGCTCGGCTATATGTTCTTTAACGCGGGTTCCTACACTTACTTCCTCTTAATATTATTGTCAGACGTGAGCGGGGTATGTGCGTGTTTTTGTTTCATTTTGTTTTTGTTTTTATTTAATAATGTCGAGTATAAACGAACTCTCCAAGGCACACAAACCCACAGGGTTTTGCTAAGGATGGATGTGTAGTATAAGAAAAAAAAAAATATTTTTTTTTAACCTAAAATGTGTTAAAAATAAAAATGACACAAAATGTGAAACATAACTGTTTAACAACTGTACAACTATTATAAACACCGTTGTTTAAACCTTCTTTTACATTCCAACATTCATGTTTATGTACAAAAATGTCTTAGACTGTTGACGGAACCATTAATTTCCCAACAAAAATACTGGAAATAAGTAACTAAACGCTGCTATATAAAATATTCAATAGATGCCAATTGAAAAAGAACGTTAAGTAAAAAAAGACCATCACGGACGCATGTTAGATTATTTACCTAATGGCGGCGTAATGTTGGTAATCACGATATGTTGCTGACATAAATTGATGTTCAATACGTACAGAAAGCGTCAAATACATCGATGCAACGTAAGTGGTCATAAATATCTGTGGTCTAATGGTTAAGACCACCGGTTTAGACCCAGAGGTCCCAGGTTCGATTCAGTTGATCAAAGCACGATTATTTTGATGCCGACTGTACGCGTTTGACGTTCTCATTTACAATTCCATCCCTTTTATTTTTGAAGTCTTAGGAAAATTACGTCGTAAGGGCCAAGGGCAAAGTGAAAACAGTTGTTTTTAACAATTAATTTACCGATTATTGCATGTTACTGTAAGGTATTTATTGTATTGCGAGTAAATTGGACTCAGTAATAATGAATTCAAAATTCAAAATCATTTATTCAGTTTAGGCTACAAATTAGCTGTTATGGATGTCAATATGCCATGCCTGATGTAACCTTTAACCCTTCAACGCCAAAATCTAAAATATCGGACTACTCTTGTCGTGCCTAATCCCAGAATAGACATGAAAATAGGTAGATTGGGCATGAGAACAAGTTGTTTTATAATTTAATTTTTAACTAAATTATAAGCGCTACTTGTACAGACGTACTATGTATGTATGTATGTACTATTCAAAACTGTCAAATTTCTCCAATAAAAATTAAATTAAATTAAATTAAAGTCTATTGAGGAAATTTTACAGTTTGTGGCAGTCTGATGTGTAGGCGTGCCTTAATTGGAGTCACAATTCTATAAGCACTTGTTTCTTTTTGGACAGTAAACCTTTAAGTAGACAAAACCTCTTTCGTTTGAAATAGATAAAACTGGCTGTAAAAACTAGCCAATGAAAACATTTTCACGAAGCTACCTAAATTTTGTTGAAAATCCAAATCGGTGTCATACTTTGCTAATTTTATCACAGGCAGGAATGTTCCCGGTGCGGAATCCCGGGAGCCCCAAGAATGTTAGCCACCTAAGCTTTGTCGCCTATCGGTGCTACCTGCGTAGGGGAAATTTGCACTTTAACGTGCAGAGAATTAGGTCCAATTGTCATCAAACTTGTAAATGTTTATAGTCGTTTAAGCTATTTAAATTAGGTGAACTTGTATGTTAAACTTTATTAAATCTGGTGTTTTGTTGTGATTGTATAAAGCCGCGTGCTGGTCATCGATTCTGATTTTTTAGAACGTCTGCAATCGTAATAATAATAATCAGCCACCTAATTTTGACAGTTTTTCTATAGACTTAACGTAAAGATCGGGCTACCGAGACTACTATTGAGACGTTATTCAACTAGCAGACCTGGGAGGCTTTGGTGCCTTATCATGGGCTCTTAAAGCAATATTAGTTATCATTGCAGTAGTGAAAACGAGAGCCCTGTACTCGTATACACGCGTCTCGTTTTCACAACCGAAACAACACCTAGTAAATGCACCGGAGTAGCTCGATGGCGCAGTGGTAGACGCGCTCGGTCTGCAATTGCTGAAGTTAACACCTTTAACGCCATATTACGAAAACACAAATGTTGAAAAAATTTCCACGAGCAGGATTTGAACCTGCACCCTTCTGACATACCGGGTCAGGTGCTCTTCCAATTGAGCTATCGTGATTCTATCCAGCCCGCCGAAATTATTCAACACTATTTACTTTTTTACTTTGAAAGCCAAAGGCGCCTATTCAATGTCAACAACTACCGTCATTAATGTCTGATCATAATATTTTTACAAATACTTAAGATCAGTTAAGAAGTAGGCAATCTATTTATAAACTGTTTAAGTTTTGTTTATATAATTTTAACGCAATTTTTGTTGCGAAACAAAAATACAAAAAGACTAATGTTGAAAAAATTTCCACGAGCATGATATGAACCTGCACTCTTCTGATATACCGGGTCAAGTGCTCTTCCAATTGAGCTATCGTGATTCTTACCAGCCCGCCGAAATTATTCAACACTATTTACTTTTTTACTTTGAAAGCCAACGGCGCTTATTCAATTTCTACAACTAGGGTGTTGACTAGGTTTCTATTGGGTCTGGGCCTGTCGGCGGTCAACCTGTTAAGTAACTTTCGCAAAGGCCGGTCATTGGATGGGTGACCAAAAAAGTGTCATATCGAACTCCTCCGAGCTATGGAAGGCCCGCAAAGCCGTTGATCCCGGCTGCAATAGCGGTTGTTGGTGGTTAATGTCCTGTTATCTCTGTTCTCGTTCATAAATTAATCTGTAGATGTGATGAACTGCTCCAGCTTATTGAAAAATAAGGCACGTTTATCTTAAAAAAAATATAATATGTACTTTTTAATTCACAACCACAAACCCGTCAATAACATAAGCACGTAGCGACGACGCCACCTGTGCCGAATTATCGTAATTGGCCCTTTAATATTTCTCGCTATTTCTCGCGTTGAAACCGGAAACTATTTCATATTGTTCGGTTTCACTCGTGCGAAGAACATAAAATATATGGCCTGGGAGCCTATATTAGAAGTATAAACATTTGTTTTTAGCTGTTTGTCTCAGGCGGTCTTTAGGACTTTTTTGCCTTGTGATCAAAATACCGTCAGAGGATTTCTAGAGGGAATATCGTCACGCAATCGTATGTATATATCGTCACCTTTCCTTACTAGATTCTCTGAGAAGTTCGGATCAGAACGTATAAAGTTTGCTGATTGCCTCAGACGGCATTTTCTGCTTCACTTGGCCTTTTTGGGGGCAGTGAGAAACTTAAAGGGTTCCTCAAGCCGTGTGAGACGAAGCATCTTCAGAGGTTTTCTAGAGGGAACGGCATCACGCACTAGTGCGTGTCCCCGTGCCCTACTAGATTCTCTGAGGGGTTTGGATCGGATCGGGGAACGGGAGTGGACCCGTGGGCGCCTTTAAAAGCAAGGACTTCGGCTCGGGTTGCCCGGGTCATAGGGGTGAGGAGAAGCGCCCAGGTACTTGTCCGTACCTAGCACAGCGCGCGTGATACGGGTCTTCGTACGCTTGTTTTACTAGTACGTTGTCTTGGGCCTATACGAGTGTGTATGTATGTATGTTTTATCATCTGAATGTGTAGTGGCATTTTGAGGATCGGGCCGGGCTATGTGTAACAGAGTATGAGAGTAAAATGGGCACACAGAACGTACGAAAAGCATACCTACCATAGATCTTGATATTTTTTTTTTAATCATGTAATAATATTTAAATTTCGTTAGCGTATGTTGTCCTGCTGCTGGGCCAAACCTTTCCATGTATCCCTTTAACTTCGCCTATTTTTTTCATTTATCTTTCTTTTCCTTACGAAATATGTAAGTAATAAAAAAACCGATAAGTACACACGCCTGCACATCAACCTACCACAAACTGTCAAATTTCCTCAATAGACTTTTAACTTTAGCACTAAGCAATATGGTTGAGAACGTTTTGAAGAAATTTGACAGTTTTGGATAGGTTGATGTGCAGGCGTCTGTACCTTATGTAATACTGTTATTGTAAAACCGCAAAGATAAAGATTGAGCATAAGGTAAGAACAAACTAAAAGTTTCAATTTAACTTAGCTAATTAAACTTAGCAGATTATTATATCTAGAATCTATTTAAGACTGGCAACCAAAAAGTATTCTAATTGTCGTCTTATATAATCATTGCCTAGAAATATATCGAATGACGCGCCCGGTCTGCGATTGCTAAGGTTAAGCAATTTTCGCATAGGCCGGTCATCGGATGGGTGCCCAAAAATGTATCATCATGAGCTTCTCCGTGCTTCGGAAGGCACGTAAAGCCGTTGGTCCCGGCTGCATTAGCAGTCGTTAACAAGCACCAATCCGCACTGGGTTTGCGTGGTGGTTTATGGACTGTCCTCTCTATCCATCCATAGGGAAATCTCGTGCCCCAGCAGTGGGGACATAAAATGAGCTGATGATGATATAAATGGGGAGACAGGGCTAGGCGTAACCCGGCACGAGCACATTTGTAGATGTGCCACTTAATTGACATGAACAACAGTGATCTTTTTCTCTGCTCGCACAGCTAATACTACATTTACTAAATAAAACAATTTGCAACAGAAGTAACTGCCATAACAAATAAAACAGAAGTGTTACTTTAATAGTACCTCATACGTACCTTACCACCTCATTTCCAACGACAAACAAAAACTTTAGTAGGAGTAAACAACCTTTTTGCGGCGATAAACATTCCGACGGAACGTTACAAAACGCAGCATCACTCTACAGTCTTTCACTGTACTAAAGTAAAAAATGGAGTCACGCAAAAAAAGGTGTCGCATCCCGTTCAGTCGCGTTATACTAAGCCAGTATCTCTTTACGGGAAAGAGACGAATATTGTTTTTGAGGTTCTCTCGTCGTTTACTGTCACCACTTGCAGTAAAATTTTCATGGCACCGCCGTAAAGAATGAAACAGTTGGGGCTCGTCAAAAAGACAATTTGCAAGTAAAACTTCGAACTCGAATCGTAAAGCTTTTATGAAAAGATAATACTGGCACGATTGCTATTTTGCATGTTTCTGAACTGGAGCCACCACGACTTATTTTATTTATTAATTTGCATTTTCTAAGATTTACAGTCAAATATCAACTCAAACAGTCAAACAGTCAAATATAACTAGACAATTTGAGTTAACCAATGCCATTTATAAATCTCCACATATAGGATATATCATCATATAATCGTTTTACTGTAGTTAGTTCATTATTGTTATCGTTCGTTCCTAGTTACCTGTAGTTTGTAGAACGATTTTCAGGGTGCCTAATGTAAGTTTTGTTTACTATCCATATTCATTCGATTACGTAAGAAATTTGGTGACTCGTTTCTTTGTCGCACCTCCAAAAGATGGAATAGTCTACCAGCACATGTTTTCCCTCTTTCCTATGATATGGGGTCCTTCAAACGAGGCGTGAAGAAGCACCTTGTGGGCCGGCAGAGTGAGGTTGACTGATGTTGCGTTGTTTTCACGCTGCACCAGTTGTCTTCGCGTCTGGACTCCATTTCCACTTAACATCAGGTGGTGTGGAGTCATTTGCCGTGCTAAGTATAAAAAAAAAAAAAAACGAATATTTGTACTGCAAAATTTTAACTCTTTTCGTAGGTAGCCAGGAGGCGCTGCTTCAATGCCTTACTAATTCTCGTTTTCGTTAACGTAATCGAATGTCATATGAAACTCGCAATAAGCACCCTGCGGTGTTCCCCGTGCGCTATAACATGCGGTTCTTCAATAAGCGTTTTAATAGGGCTCTCAAAGTCGGAAACGCATAGGCAGCTCCTTAGATGCTGCAGATGTCCATGGGCAGCGATGACCAATTCCCATCAGGTGGATGGTCTGCTCATTTGCCGTCTTTTTACATAAACAAATTAACTGATATTTATTTAGCAGAAGTGTGACACTTAAGCTATTATTTTTCTATACTTATCGTATGGCACCATGTGTAGTAGTAGAGTAATGTAGTGTAGTGTAGTGTAATGCAATACCTATCAATTGTAGCGACGACTTGATTTCAACGATGGAGGCCTTTGCCCAGCAGTGGGATAAAATATAGGCTATTTACTTACTTTACTTTACTTACTATATCTATATCTAGCAAACAATAAAAACATATAAATAACAAGGCAATTGAAGTTTAAAAAATATAATAAACAAAAAAAATCTTAACTTCCAAATTGATATGGCGGTATCGTTTCAAAATGAGAATACTTAATAGAAACGTCACTCATCTTTAACAGAGAGTCCTTATCAAGAAAAACGTCATAGCACCAACTTCAAAAACACCCTTGGACGAATAAATTACGTTCCTTTGCGTGTTTTTACTTTTAAAGTGCCATTTCGAATAGATTTTGATCTTCTTCGCGGGAGTTATTAAAATCTTGGTGGATTTATTTTCTATAGGTATGGGTTGGGTTCAGTTTGGCCAAATTCACCCTTCATACATCTCAAGCTGCCTAATGAATAAAATAAAATATTCAATTTCATTTTATTATATTCATTGTTATAATAATACTAGGTGATCCTGTGGATATAATATCTTAGTATTTTGGAAAACAAACTGTATTCCCGGGTTAGAGCACGCTTTTGAATGAAACTGTCAATATTTTACTCAAGCAACTTTGTACCGCTCTGTGACAGCTTCTATGACAAAAAAAAACAAACAAATCGTTATATAGTTTTCGCGTAAAAGCGTAACAAAGAAACAAACAAACAAACAAACTCACTTTTTATAATTATAAGTATATATTATATGTCTTTGATTATAATATGAGATTCTTGAGAATACTGTGTACACAATTTCATAATGACCAGTTGAATAGTTGACGCGTGAAAATAACAAACAAACAAACAAACTCACTTTCGCATTTATAATATTAAGTTAGGATGTAATACCGTACTATAAAAATATTTTTTTTTAAGTGGATGACTTACTGACTGACTGACTGACTACGACATAATTTAGATGTGTTTGAAACACAACTGTCAAACACACACCCGGGTTTGGGTCCCTCCGGGAGTACCTACATTTATCTCGGTTTCGTTGGTAGTAAGGTTTGTTTTTAAGTCCGCCTCTAGCTACCACTTCCTTATGTAAGACGTCATAACAACTTTATTAGTAGCAATGTTTGAAGCGCGTTTGAACCTTTGGCCTTAAAGTCACTTACCATCAGGTTAATTAAAACAAATAAAAGAAACAAAAAAAAAAAGGAAGAGTTGTTTCACTTTTAAGAATATTACTTTACAATAATATTTCATATCAAGCACCGACTCCTTTCATCTGTCACGTCTTTTGCAGGTCTCGACAATTATCGAACACAGCTGTTATCGAACTTCCCCTATTCCTGGAACCCAGAACATTTCAAAGTCTATTTCCCGATACTAACCTTCGTGGAATAGAAATAGTTCAAATAGCCTGAGGAATCGGGATCAAGGTAGGCCACCGCATCCTATAAGATTATCAAAGCATTCCAGAAAGAAACAAAGTCGGTTAACAGAGTCGATTGTTCATTTTCGAAAATCAAGTTTGTTAAGATTTTTTTTGAGCTTTAAGTATTTATTTTGTTTTGAAAACAATTATTTTTAAGCGTACGACTGTACGAATTGTAATTAGTTTTTTTTTCTGAAACCGTGTTCTAAAATATTAAATTAACTTTTCAACTCAATAAGTTAATTTTGATTTAAAATATTTTTATTTTATTCCCACAAACTCACTTTTTCGTGTCGGTGCCCGGGTGGCAAAGGGCTCTGCCCGATATCCGTAGGTCCTGCCTTCTATTCCCAGGTCGGGCACAGTGTGTTTTGGGCATATTATTATTTTCTAAATATAGCCCGGGTTTGTGATCACCAACCCGCATTTGGCAAGCGTAGTGATTAATTCATCCATTAGCCATAACGATTTGGGTCAGTATGTACTGAGCTTTAGCTTAATTAGATTCCTACTTTTTTATTTATAACACGCACTAAGCCTCGACTTGAAGCTAGTACCAAATATTTTTTACATTTCGCGTCAAATTGCGACAAATTCGTTTAATTAATTAAAACCCACCACCATCTTGTAAACCAGATTCTCGCTGAATTTCCAGACAATACCATATAGAGATGATTCCCGATCGTGTTTTAGCGAAATGCGGTTTTGTCGCACCGAGGGTCTGTTACTGGTAGCATCGCAGGAAAAAGGACATATGCTAATGGGATTCCCGTGTCCTCTAACACAGTTCAGTACTCCCACAGTGGTTGGGGGAATTCCAAGCTCATTTGGGGCTATTTAATCTTATTTTGAGCAATAGGGATGGTTGACTAGAACAACAATTAATTCAAAAATGTCAAATGTACATGACCGTAACCAAGACACTGAGACACAATAACAGACTATTGAAATTGTTATAGTCCGCAAGTCTGGTAATTCGGTAACGGCTCAATAGAGTGTAGTAATCTGATTTTGTCATTATAGACTTTAGGTTTTTTTTTCAGAATAAGGCCACTGAGGCCTTTAGGGGTATAGGAAAATGTCAAAATCTAGTTACTGAGACACGATTGGAGACGTTTTCAAATTACAGAATCAAAATGTGTATTGGAGAATTAATGTCAATTCTGTGTTTTAATTTACAGTATATACTACATTATAGCACTTTTTTGACCTTTTTAACAGTATACATGGAGGAGCTCGTTGGCTCAGTGGTTAACGAGGTCAGTCTGCTATTGTTGAAGTTACGCAATTTTGGCAAAAGTCGGTCATCGGATGGCTGACCAAAAAGGCCCGTAAATTGGTTCCAACTGCATAAACAGTCGTTAACAACCACCAATCCGCATTGGGCCCGCGTGGTGGTTTATGGCTCGTTTTCCCTATCCATCCGTAGGGAAGGTTCGTGCCCCAGCTGATGATGAACAGTATATTCTTGATTGCTATTTTACTTGTATTACGTCGTACCTTGACACATCTAGTCTGCATACATAGTCCGCTATATTTAACATCCCAAATTAAAAAAAAATTATAGACAAAAGACTGTCGTTAACAAAGCAATGCCGACTTAAATGTGAGGTTGCATTCTCCAGTGCCCCACAGCTTTTACCCCTTCTTTTGTAAAACAAAACACAAAAGCACTAATAAAAGCTACCATGTGGCGGTAGTAAATTCCACCTCAGCAATCCGGAGTCATAACCCGGAACAGAGCGGGCGGGAGGCGAGCAGTCGCGTCGGATGAGACTGGTTCAAATTGGAGCTCATGTGGAAAGTATGGCATTATATATTACCAGAGTTACTCATAGAACTTTGCAGCTTACCAACCTATTGTCAATATGGACTATGGTCTGTAGTTAATTATTTGAATTTGTGCAGTGTTTTTGTTCTTTTTTGTTCTCTAATTACACCTTGGCCTTCAGCTCGCTTGATGTTAAGTGATGATAAGGCCGAAGGTGGACGCGCACTTCATCCAGAATCCTCCTATCCTACTGAGGTAGTTGAGGATTCCGGATGAAGTGCGCGTAACATAGATAAGATAGCCAGTTCTGAGGAACTGGCTATCTGATCTATGCTACTAACATTGATGTTATGGCGACATATTTAGATGAGATGGTGGTAGCTAGCCAGGTGGATTAAAAATCCCTACCACCAACCTAGACCGAGTACACCAACCAAACCGTTGGGTAGGTCCTGAGGATAGGTCGCATTACTCATAGCCATAGGTTCAAATTGCAGCTCATGTGGAAAGTATGGCATGACATATATTCAGAGTTAGTTAAAGAACTTGCAGCTTACCAACGTTATGTCAATATGGACTACGGTCCGAAATAAATAATTAGAATATGTGTGGTTTCTTTTTTTTGTTATTCTCTACAGTAGAGCACACTGGTGAGGGCCGAAGGTGTAAGCACAGTTCACCGGGATCTTCAACTACCGACGCACTGGCTACCGTATCTGTAGCTGCCGGAAAACAACGATAAATTAATCGAAATCCGACCTTAAGTTTCTTCAATAATCACCTTTTTCTGTATGAAAACATATTCGCAAAAACGACCAATACATTAATATTAACGCTATCTACAAGGTTGCTATAATCGTATTTCAGTGTCGGATCGACGCCCAGCTGTGCAACCTGGTTCCGGATTAAAACACTGCGTTCCAGGAGTCTCCCCCAAAATCTACTTTGGAGGCTACCCCGTCGTCTTTCTATGTACTCAGCCGGTAAGTTATTGGTTATACTCCCATTTACTGAGAATATACTGAACTAAACAGGCGTCATAGGCTAGAATATGTACATTAACTTTTTTACGGATTGTAACTCTTATAGCAAAGGAAATAAAGGTTATACATGCCTATGATTGTTATTGTGTAGCAAAGCAAGAAGACGTTTTTTCCTTTGTATTTTTATGAAGCAGCTTTGCTACACACACCAATAATTTAGCTACATAATGACAGACGGTGGTACAAAACAGCGTCTTGTATTTTTGGTTTTACTTCGTCGACTCTTTCCACTATCTGAAGTAGGTAATAATATTATAGCCTAAAGTCTATGAATAAGTCACATCAATTCGCCAGCTTGAGATCAGTTGGGCAAGGTTGATGACCTTGCACCATATTAAACGCCTCTGTGGTCTAGTGGCTAAGACCACCGGTTAAGACCCAGAGGTCCCGGGTTCGATTCCCAGCGGGGGGGTACATGTTTGTGTACTCGGTTTGGTTGGTGGTAGGGCTTGTTTGTCCGCCTGGCTAGCTACCACCATCTTATCTAAATATGTCGCCATAACATCAATGTTTGTAGCATTGTTGTGTCCCGGCAGCTAGAGACAAGATAACCAGTGCCTCACTAGTTGAGGTTCCCGGGTGAAGTGCGCTTCCATCATTGGCCTTATCATCACTTTACATCAGGTATCAGGCTGGGTGTGCTCAACAGAGCGGGACAGTATTTCAGGCCGACCAATCGCTTACAACTTTACAAAGCACAGGTCAGGCCTCTTATGGAATATGAGTTCCCATCTTTGGGCTGGAGTGTCCCAGTACCAACTCTTCCCATTTGACCACATTCAACGCAGACCTGCTCGAGTTGTCGGCGACTTGGTAACCTCTGGTCAGCTCTATCCACTGGCCATTCGGAGAGACGTTGCGTCTCTCTGTTTATTTTATCGCCTTTATCATAGGGAGTACTCTGAGGAATTGTTCGGTTTGATCCCTGCCGCTGATTTTCTTCACCGCACTACACGCAATCGATTGTCTTTCCATCCACACCATCTTGATGGATGGCGGTCTACTACTGTTTGTTTCTCACGTAATTTTTTACCATGAACTACATTGCTGTGGAACCAGCTCTCAGCGGCGGTATTTCCGGACCATTACGACTTAGGGATCTTCAAGAAACGAGCCTATTCCTTCCTTAAAGGCCGGCAACGCATCTGCGATTCCTCTGGTTTTGCGGGTGTCCATGGACGGCGGTGATTGCTTCCCATCAGGTGACCCGCCTGCTCATTTGCCTCCTTCTAATATCAAAAAAGGTGAGATCAAGGCACTGTGCTTACCTGTAAAATATAGAAAAAACAAAAAAAAAAAATTTAGGACTATTATCCAATATGTAACACTGTAAAACTTTGTCGCACCACCAAAAAATGGAATTGCAGCACATGTATTTCAAACTTCCTATAACATGAGGGTTATTTTTTGAGGGTTTTTTTTTCTTTGAACATTTAATTACTGCTGCTCTCACTGTCAGTCAGTTTTGCGCATAGACTAAAATACGCTAAATCTATGGTTTTGCCCCTCGGCGTTTTGTTATTGATGTTTGTTTGTGTCATAGTATATTCGTTTTGTTGTTAATATTATTCGTGCTATTTTGTGTTAGTGTTTTTGTTTATTTTACTTCTGTCTTTTTTTCCTGTTTCGTGCCATGATGTCACTACTGTGTACAGCAGAATACCAGTGCAGCACTGCAGTCCCCGCTTGCTGCGTATACTGAGCTGTGTACAGTGTTGGCATCACATTACAGGGCGCAATGTCAATTGTTATTATTTTATTCTTTTTGTTATATGTTGTATGTTTAATTTTGTGTTTTGTTATGTGATTCCAATAAATGTCTTTTATTCTTTATTCTTCTTGGACAAAGTGTAAAGAAGCAACTTGCGGGTAGGCAAGGTGAGGACGGCTACTGATGCAGAATCCTGCTCTCCATTATAGCTGTCGTCACGTCTTGACCCTGCTTCTGCATAAGGGTGCGCGGTCCGTAAGTAACAAGTGTCATATATTTTATTTGAAATGTCTTCGTCCATATTTATTTGATGCCGCGCGGCCATACTAATTTTGTATGGGGAATTTAACGTGTTAATTTGAAAACAAATAATTTAAAAAAATCTTCTTTTAAAATCTTCATAATTCGAAAATGTGAGACGGATGATTTGTAGTTTAGCATTGGTGATTGTTTAGACAAAATCACAGGTACAATAATTTAGATAAACTATAACCCCCTTATTCATAAAAACTATTTAAACAACATTTAGATAAATTACAAAAACACAAATGTTGAAAAAAATTCCACGATTTTGCAGCAGGATTTGAACCTGCACTACATACCCTACTGACATACCGGGTCAGGTGCTCTTCCAATTGAGCTATCGTGGTTCTAACCTGCCCGCCGAACTTATTCAACACTATTTACTTTTTTAATTTAAAAGCCAAAGGCGCCTATTCAAATCCTGCTTGTGGAAATTTTTTCAACATTTGTGTTTTTGTAATTTGTTTCGCAACAAGATTTGCGTTAAAATTATATAAACAAAACAAAAACATTTTATCATTTAGATAATCATTGTTTTGTCTCTTTTTCTCAAATTCAAAATGACGTTTGTGTGACAAAACAATTTTGAACTAAATAATGCTGAAATAGTTTTTATGAATAAGGGGGTAAAATCTCAACTAAACGCCACCACTCATTTTCATGATTTTTGATGATATTGTAGAAAAAACTATAGTGTGTTATGAATTTATGAATCGGACTAATTGTAAAGACGTTCCCTTTGATACTAAATATATATTTTGTTTATTTCATACAATATTATTTTCAATTATATCAACTTAACCGTGACAGCATTTTTGCCATTTTTGGGTCGGCGGCGCACCTTTAACGTCAGGCAGAGCAGAAACATTTGCCTATATATTTAAAAAAAAAAGAACGGAGGGAGAAAAAAAATGCACTTGCTGAGTTTTTACCGGCTTGTCAGTACAACTCCCGCCCTGTATAGAACACAAACCGATAGTATTTTGTAGCCTATCTTATCTTATCTTATCTTAGTGGGGCATGCTGAGGTTTCCCTCTCGCAGTAACACTTCGACCCATCGGGATCTTTTGTGCAACCCCATCCTTTCACTTTTATTCCTCTGTAAAGAAAGATGCCATAAGTTTGGCAACGTCCTCAAGGGCGAAGAGCCTGAAGTCCTCCGGTTTCGAATAGGCCGACCCCAGGAGTTCCATTCTTTTCCTAGCCAGAGAGTCGCAGTCACACAGTAGGTGCTGCATTGACTCCGTTACCTCTCCACACGCCCCACACAAACTATTAGTTGAAAGGTGCATTCTGTGAAGCATTTTTGGCATAGTGTTAGTAGTTGGAAGTTTTGTGGCATAGTGCCCTGTCAAGGCACCGATGGTTAGTCGGGCCTGCCTTCTTTAGGCCTTTGCAGCCTAAACTGAATAAATGATTTTGAATTATTATTCTTCTTCTTAACAAAATCTATTACCTACTCCAAGAGTGTTCCATTTATAAGAACAGCTTTTAGCTTTCAAACGTAGCTTCTACATTTTCTGTATTACACTTAAATGCTAAACAAATGTAACATTCACGATCGTTTTCCTAGAACATCGCGTATCGGGGCAGTGTATTTGATACGGTACGGACGCCTGAGGTTTAAGTGAAAGCTTTTAGCTGTATAATAGCTGTTTAAGTGTGTAAGTACTGACCACTTGCAATATTTACATTTCAAGAGCGTTCAACTTGTATTTTAAAATGACAGTCTTAAGGTAGGTCGAAGCCCAATCGCATTTCTTATATTATATACAGCAGCAGTAGTAGGTTAATTAAAATAGGATTTAATAAGTTATAAGAAAGAACATTAAAAGAGCTTAATAGCATAACTATTCTATTATAAATGTTAAACTATAGCCCGTAATTTGTTTAAAAAAAATATTGTTTATTTTTAAATATTTTTTTGCTCATTTAATTAATTTAGTTTTACATAAAGTATTATTATTTTTATTTTGACAAAAACCAATTAGATATTTGTAAAAATGTCAGACAGACATTCCCCGCATATTCAGACAGACATACGCAGACACAGACACAGACACAGATACGCATACGCAGACATTCCACAACACAGCTAGGGTTGACTGGATGAGATCTCTTTTACATTAAAGGTCACTATTGTACATGATATTACATGGCGATGGTGATAGTGCAGTAACGATAACACTTCAATAGTTCTTATACCTAAATCTAAGCGCAACATTAAACCCTGGATAACCTCAGGAATATTAAGATGTATTAAAAACCAAAATAAAATGCAGAAACAACTTCGCAATGATTCATCAAATGAAATACTAAAAATTAACTATAAAAGATACTTCTGTAACAAGTTGATAAAGAAACATAAATATGAGAGAGAACAGCTGAGAGACGCCGCAAAAAATTCGAAACGTCTATGGAATAGCATAAATAATATTACCTAAACACAATAAAATAAAAATCATAATAATAAATTGTTAATGATAAAATATACTCCTGACGATAGCGTAAATTATATAAATGACTTTTTTACTGAAATCGGCAAACATCTTGCAGATGACATTTTGAAAAGGATCACCCCCTCTTTAGATGATCACGTAAATACAACTTTCTCCCAATCATCGTCCTTTGTGCTCTTCGACACCGATTACGACGAAGGACATTCTATACGCTAGTGCCACTGGATGGGATAAAATATCATCAACTTACCTTAAGCTTGCAAAAGACGAAGTAATTCCAATTATCACCCATCTAGCAAATACTTGTTTCAAAAATGGAGTCTTCCGAGCTTTATTAAAGCAATAAAATGTTTTTGTTTTGTTTATATAATTTTAACGCACATTTTGTTGGAAACAAATTACAAAAACACAAATGTTGAAAAAATTTCCACGACCAGGATTTGAACCTGTACCCTTACGAAATATCAGGTCATGTGCTCTCCCAATTGAGCTATCAAACAAAGTTAATAGTGTTGAATAATTTCGGCTAGCTGGTAAGAACCACTTCTTTTTTTTTTTTTACTTTGAAAGCCAAAGTCGCCCATTCAATGTCAACAACTACCGCCATTAACACCCGACCATAATATTTTTACAAATACTAAAGATCAGTTAAGAAGTAGGCAAGCTATATAAAAATGTTTTTGTTTTGTTTATATAATTTTAACGCAAATTTTGTTGCGAAACTAATTACAAAAACACAAATGTTGAAAAAAATTCTGTTCTTCTTCTGTTAAAGTTCTTCTGTTACAGATATATAGGTCCATAGAGTTTGAACTCGTTTGATCCGTCTTGACGAGTATTTAGGCGCTAGATGGTAACCAGGGTCTGATGATGAAGCTGGAAGATGGCCATAGGCACTCAGTAATTAAACAACATAACCCTATCGAATTTGGGCTCGTTTGATTCGTCTTGACGAGTACTTTGATGCTAGATCAAGGGTCTGATAATAGAGCTGGAAGATGGCCATAGGAACTCGGTAATTAAACGACACAACTCCATCGAGTTTGGGCTCGTATGATTCATCTTGACGAGTACTTTGGTGCTAGATGGTAACCAAAGTCTGATGATGAAGCTGGAAGATAGCCATAGTAACTGAGAAAAATAAGTTCGCTCGTTCGTTTGTTCCGTTTGTTATGAATGTGGATTCTGTCTTTGATTATGTGGATGACCTGATGCAAAGATGAGCACGTGTCGAGGGCTATAAACATGTCATTCAAAAATACTAAAGAGTTAAACAACAAATTAAAAGAAAAAAAAGCTTTTTAAAAACAAATTTTTAATACTTGTTAATAAAAAAAAAACTTAAAAGTTAAAAATAATTTAATTTCAAAATCTTTGCGGTTTTATCACAGACCCAATTTTTTTTATAGTAAGTCTGGCAAATGACTCTGCTCTGTCTGATTTTAAACAGAAGCAGAGTCAAGATGCGAGGCCTGCTAGTGGAGCAGAGTTGTGCCTCGCTAGCTGACCTCACCTTGATGACCCGCTAGTTGCATCTTCACATGAAAAAGCAACTTCTTCAAATGAAATAAATAAAGACTGAAAACTTCTTACTTCCTTACTTGCTCTCAACTTACTTGCTCTCAACCAAGTTCAACGCCCTTTAAGCCACGTCAAAACATTTACCTTTCCGCCCCTTCCTTGAACTCACCTAAATCCTTTTCACACTTAAGGCAATCCTCATCAACAACCGAATCTTATAAATAAAAATTACAGCAACAACCATTTTGTGTTTCCAGAAACCATACTCCGTCTGAATAAATAAAACGGGACACGGACTCCAGTAGGGGTCGAAACGACCCCAGAATGTATCGCTCTCCTGCCGAGAAATACGATTATTTTGGCCCGCTTATTATTTATAGGGCCGTAGAGTTATGTTACGACAAGGGTTAAACTAAAAGGAAATGGAAGATCTTTGACGATTAGGAACGTTTATTTTGGGGTTGACATAGTTTTTTTTTATTGGTCGCGAAGACCCAGTGACTTGCATTGGCCAAGGATCAAATAAAATTATCGCGAAAGCTGAGTTTCAAGGTATTTTTTTTATGTTGTTGCCAACCCTAAGCTTTAGTTCTTCTGGCTCATGTCTTGTAATTTCACTGTGTACATACCCTGTACCCTGTGTGTACCTTCACCAAGAATATGGGTATTTAATATCTAATATATTTTCTAATCACAACTGAATAGAAAATATATTAACAGTTATTAATATTATTATACTCTTTATTTATTTTCTTTCTTAAAACTAGATTTTTACAATATTTTAATAAAAAAACAATAAAACATTATAAAAAACTAATTCTAGAGTACCACCAGCAGCGGGGCAGGGCCCAAGCTACCGGTGATCAGGGCTGCAGAGTGAGGAACCTCCTGACAATACGTGCCGTGTCAAGGAGTACTGCCTTCTGAATCTGACCCTTGATCCAACCATCAAGCGAGAGCCTCTTAAGATGTTGGTCGAGGCTCTTCGCTATCAGACCGTTCGCTGAAACGACTATCGGGACAATAATGGTTGAATCAACATCCCACATGGCGGTCACCTCGTGAGCTAAGTCAAGGTACTTACTGAGCTTGTCCTTCTCGGCTTTCACGAGGTTCTCATCATGAGGTATGGTGATATCAACCAGTATTGCCCGGCGCTGGGATCGGTCAACCACCACGATATCAGGCTTATTGGCGACAATAGTGAATTATTCTGGCTACTTGGTTGTGTCTGTGCAAATACTCTCCGTTAGCAAGATGAGAACAACCAGAAATAATATGTCGGAGTGATTCTCCTGGACGGCGGCATGCCCGACAGATGTCGACCGTACCGTCCCTCATAATATATTTCCGGTAGTTATTCGTCTTGATAACTTCATCTTCAATGGCACAGACAAAACCTTCGGTTTCCCCAAAGAGGTCACCAAAACGTAGCCAGTGCACCGAGGCAGTTAAATCTACATCAGGCCCAGTTAGAGCCCGATAGTAGCGCCCGTGTAGCACCTTGCTCTTCCATATGTCCTTGCGATCGAGAGTGCTTAGCACCACTGGTTTGCGCCACTTTTCTGTTGCCAAGGAGAGCGGCGTAAAGTGTCTATCAATTGCCACGACATCCAAATGCATCCCGCACTCACTGTTAAGTAAATAATCCCTGAGACTGCACACCTCACGGTTATGTAGGTCCTTGACATTTAAAAAGCCGCGACCCCCACATTTCCGCGGGATGTACAGCCTCATAACAGATGAGCGCGGGTGTAGCATTCTGAAAGTCGTGAGCATTTGACGGACTCTCCTATCCAAGGCGTCCAATTCGGTCTGAGTCCATCTTAGTATGCCAAAGGAGTATGTGAGCAGAGACATAACCCAGCCATTAAAGGCACGTGTCTTATTGCCACCCGATAAAAGACTATTAAATACTTTAAAATATTATATTATTATTATTATTTTATTTATTTATTTATTTTAATATTATTATTATTATTATTAATGATCAGGTGAAGGTCGCGGGAAGCCGCTGGATGCGAGCAGCACAAAACCGGTCGTTGTGGAGATCCTTGGGGGAGGCCTTTGTCCAGCAGTGGACGTCTTTTGGCTGAGATGATGATGATGATGATAAATAGAAAATATATTAGTGTGGACATCGATCGTCTCCATTTTTTTCTCTAATAATTATAATAAATAAAACTGCTAGTAAGTCTAAACGTAATAGAAATACGTAAAAAAATTAAAACTTTAACGTCTACGGTGTACCTACTTAATGTCATTATAGTTCTAAGTATCTACGATAGATATATCGATGCCTGAGTGAGTACATAGTTGTACCGAACCATTACTAAGTGAAATGAAACAACTTTTACGGATCTACTCGCGTTTATTTTACACATTAGTTTTAATTAATGTTTATCCTAACGTTACGTTTATCCTTACGTTTCTGCGTAAAACGGAATGCACCTGATTAATTTAAATGAGGGTATACAAGCTACTAACTAATTATGAGACGACCAACACCTCAGTCTGCACCCGGAGATCATTAGGACGATCTATAAATCTGTTATCGAACCTGTGATCTTGTACGCAGCCAGCGTCTGGTCCAAAGAAGCGAAGAAGGCAGTCTCCCGGAAAGCCCTCGATGTAGTGTTAAGAGGCTTCGCGCAGAAAATTTCAAAGAGTAATAGGACAGTTTCCCTAAACGCTGCTTTAATACTGTCGGGGCTGCTTCCGCTGGATCTTCGGATCCAAGAAGCATCCCGGCTTTTTGAGGCAAAGCGCGGGAAACCCCAGGCAGTATTAGGTGGCAGGAGGGTCGAGCAGCGCGCACCTTTCACGGAGAACACCCACCCCAGTAGGATGCTAAATTCAAAATTTACCCTTTTGGAAAACGCAGAAGAGGATGGCAAGTTGGCAGAAGGCTTGGCTAAGATCTACACTGATGGCAGTAAACTGGAGGGGAAAGTCGGAGCCGCCCTGACCTGTTGGAAAGGGAAGGTCGAGATGTGTACCCGAAAATTCAGACTGGAGCCATACTGTACGGTCTTCCAAGCCGAGTTATATGCTATCCTCCAAGCGACCGAAATTATTATTGGCAAAAAATTCGAAGAAGCGGCCATTCTGAGCGACTCGAGGTCGGCTCTCCAGACGCTGATGGATCCAGAATCCTCGCACCCAATCACGAAGGCGATACAGGGTAACCTAGAATTCCTGAGAGACAACCACCAACTAGTCTCTCTATACTGGATACGGGCCCACGTCGGAGTAGGAGGGAACGAGAGAGCGGATGAATTAGCGAAGGAAGCCGCCCTCAAACTGAAGACCAGAGCGGACTATGACTGCTGCCCCATCTCGTACGTTAAACGTCATTTACGGGCGGGAACGATCGAGCAATGGGACAGCAGGTATAGGACCGAAGCCACAGCCGCGACCACCAAGGTCTTTTTCCCGAATGGGGTGGACGCATATAACACCGTGAGGAAGATGTCCATCGACCGGCTAGCGTCGCAGGTCTTGACAGGTCATGGGGGATTCTGTGCATACCTGCACAGATTCAAGTGCAGGGACAGCCCCGCATGTGCCTGTGACCCGACGAAGGACGAGGACATCTTCCACATATTATTAGACTGCCCAATACACACGCAAAGTAGGTACACTCTGCAACAGAGCATAGACACAAAACTAAGCAAAGACACCCTTAAGGAAATAATGAGTAACAAAAAAGAAAGAAAGAGATTTATGAAATTTGCCAAAGAAATTGTTAATAAAGTGAATAATAGAAATAAGGACGTTTAATGTAAGTAATATAATGTAAGCACTTGTAAGCAAGACCACACAAGTGGTGGGATTTTTAAAAAAGAGAGCAATGTAGGTAATTTTATGGGTAAAGAATAATAAGTATATAAAAATATGTTTTTAAAATAAGAAAGTACAATGTATCAGAATTAATGTAATAATGTAATATAATAATGTAATATAATATTAATGTAATATATAATAATATGTAATGTAATAATGTCATAAGGTAATAATATAGTAATATAATAAATAATTATGTAATGATGTAATAAGCAAAGAAAAGAAAAATGTAATAGATTTAAGAGACACATTGTTAAAAGAAAAGAAAAGAAACAAAAAAGAGAAACAAAAAAAGAGAAAATAAATAAAAATGAGTAGAGCTCTTCAAGCTCAAGCTTAATAACCCTAGTAAAAAAGAGATACAAAAGAGATAAAATAGAAAGATAAAGTCCTGCAAAAATAGCGGGGAGTAGCTGCATAAAAAAAAAAAAAAAAAAAAACACCTCAGTCTCCCTGTGACCACGGACCCTGCAAAGGGACGCCAGGATAAACATTAATTAAAACTAATGTGTAAAATAAACGCGAGTAGATTCGTAAAAGTTGTTTCATTTCAATGTGTAGTGTTCGCGTAAACTTTAGCAAACATTACTAAGTGGCCTAAGTCAAACATATGAACAAGAAAGCAATAATTCTCCATAACACTGTTGATTTTACGGTGCCGTGCTTAAAATAGGCGTTGAACCGTTGCCGCATAGCTCGCTAACATCATTCATAATTGTGGGACGGGACACTCTCTCACCCGGCCTCCTCATATCTATGTTTACCGGTGGCCCTATTGGTCCGCGCAAATGAGCCACCAATTAAACTTATTGGTGTAGCGACAAGCAGTTTACATAATTTCTTATACGTTTTGTATGCGAGCGAATTAGTTACTAAAAAAATATTAGCATTCTGCATTCCCTCTCTATATAAACTATGTATAGGTAAGTGGGCGAAATTTCATACTCCTCCGTCCGCGCAATTTTCGTAAAATGGGGTACAAAGTTTTTGCTTCACGTATTAATATATAAAAGATACCTAAACGCAATTCATATAGTTCATTGCATATCGAAATGTATCCCTTTCTCTTAGTTTTCCTTAGCGGTACGACAAATCGAAGCGACTGCGACTTTTACCCGCCCCTCAGTGAGACAGAGCTAAGTGTAGGGGCCACGTCAGCTCTTATAGTTAAACCCGAGCCAAATTGCGTGCATAATTACGGCAGTTAAGCTGAGGTATAACCGTTAATTAAACTGAAAACGGTTTCAACTTTTAAATACGATCATAAATACAAGCTGTTTCTCAATTTTCGTATAATTCGCCATGATTTTTGTGAGCGCGCGCCTCGCCTGTCTGAACGATCACCATAGACTTGGGAGGTAACACGAATAGACAGCGCTCAATGAAATGCAATGAGTCGGTCTGTCAGTCAGTGTTTGTTAAAGCATTTCTCTTTTTTTTTTCTAAAAATCTAAATAAATTTATATGGTAGATGTAGTAAGATAAGATAAGATTTTTAGATTTTTTTAAAATATAATCGTAATTTGATTTGATAAATATTTATAGGTAGCTTTGAAGTGAATGATTTTTTAATGTATGACGGGTATGCACTTGGTCTTCATCTCACCTGATGTTAAGTGATGATAAGGCCGAAGGTGGAAGCGCACTTCACCCGGAATCCTCAACTTGTGAGGCACTGGCTATCTTATCTCTAGCTGCCGGAACACAACAATGCTACAAACATTGATGTCATGGCGACATATTTAGATAAGTTAGTGGTAGCTAGCCAGGCGGACAAACAAGCCCTACCACCAACCAAACTGAGCATACCAACATGTACCTCCCGCAGGGAATCGAAACCGGGACCTGTGGGTCTAAACCGGTAGTCATAACCACTTTAAATTTATTTCACACTTTTTCTAATTTGAATTGCAATCTATGCTATGAGATTAGTAATATTTTTATATACCTACCTAGGTATTGTACATTAAGTAACATTGTAGTAGGTATATAAATTTTCAATGAATTATAATAAATCTGTTAATATATTATTATTATTGTTTAATTAAATTAAAATAATTGCATTATTTTGAATTTTGAATTTTGCATTCACGATGCTATTTAAAGATACAAGATAAAATTTCACTACAAAAAATCCACCAGTCTCAGGGAATTCGAGCGAGAATCGAACCCACGACCTTTGGATAACAGGTCCAATGCTCTGACCGCTGAGCTACCGAGGCCCCGTGAGCATTGGACCGGCACTAGAGGAGGCCCCTGAGGCTGGTCGATATTTTTTAGTAAAATTGTATCTTTTATAACGAATTACTGGACAAGAGAATAAATACTTTTTTCATATTTATACAGCCATTTGAAAATATTTACATATTCGTAACTCTATAGCTACGAACTGTTTGGTATCTTTTGACAGGCGGCCGAGATGGTCCTAATAAGAGTGATTGCAGTTCGCGGGTATTTCAAACGATAATGGATGGTAATTTAACGTTATTTATCGCTCAGACAGAAACGCAAATGCGAAAACATAAATTAACACTTATCATAAAGGAATTAGAAAAGAAAATGCCACGGGAATAGCTGCAGTGCCAGCTTTTACTTGAAATTATTGTAATGTCTCAAACTTGACTCATAAAATTTAAATATGGTAAGTTGCTCAGTAAATAAGACAACGATACTGATAATAAATTTAATGATTCTAAATAATATTATATATCATCGCCTCTGTGGTCTAGTGGTTAAGACCACCGGTTTAGACCCAGAGGTCCCGGGATCGATTCCCAGCGGGGGGTACATGTCAGCTTGTACCCTAACATGTACCTCCCGCTTACTGACATGCATGTCACAGAGGCGGTTGGTAAAAGGAGCCAATATAAACTTTAATGTAGTGTATAGAAGGGTGTCCTTTCTCAACGTCAACAAACATCGCAGTCTTAAGAAAAATTCAACACATAAATCTTGCTGACAAAAGTTAGACAGCAAATTGTGGCAAGAGTCGAATTTCTTTTACATTTGATAAGCCGAAACAACGTTGCGACTCTGAAGTTTTATTCGATGATCAATCACCTGCTCAAATTGTTTTATTTAAGATACCTACCTAGCCTCACTTCCACCGAAGGAGCGCGCGATTTTCGAGTTTGCCCCGAAACGGAAAAGTTTGGATGAGATTGTATTGGCTACTCCCCAACTTTTTGCTGAACAGAGTGGAATCATTTTCTTACTGCTGATACTAACGGCTGAAGTATTATGTTACACTATATTACTTAACAGGCTCATTTACCAGTTCATTATACGCCCCCACTGCTGGGGCACGAGCCTTCCCTATGGATGGATAGGGAGAACGGAAAATAAACCACCACGATGACCCAGTGCGTATTGATGGTTGTTAACGACTGCTAATGCAGCCGGGACCTTCTGAAGCACGCAGGAGCTAGTGTACAGAAAAAATGCCTAAGAATTGCAGCTTTTAGAACGGGACTAAATCGTAGACTCATATTGCACTCAAACACTTTAAAGTCACTTCCCTGGAGACGCGTCGTAAGCAACAGGATCTGCTCCTTCTGCATAGGGTCATCCACTCAGAATTTGACACGCCCAACCTGCTATCCCTGCTCAACTTTAATACCAGAATGCTATCTCGGCAACGTAGGAGGTTTACATTGCACACATATAAAAACAATAATTCGTACTATAATCCAATTGTTCGAATGTGCCGTTTATATAACGAGTTGCTAAAAAATCACGCTGAACTGGATATATTCGTTAATAAGCACGCTACCTTTAGATATGTTTTTAAACGTATCCTCGACTAAGCTACCCTAGTATCGCCTTTGATAGACTCCCTTATTGTGATTTTACTAAATTTGTTAATAGTGTTTTTATTTTTAAAGTGCTGTATGTGTGGCTTTGTTTTTGTGTGTTTCATGCTTGTCATGTTGTGCGTACACCTTTTTTGGGTCACAATCTGGGACCTTTATTAATGGGATTTATATTTAATGATAACAACGATTGTAACGAAAAAAAGGGCACCCCAAATTCCAACAAGAACCGAGTTCCAAGACTTTCAATATTTAATCAGCTAATTAAGGACGTCAAGACGCGGAGCTGATTAACCACGTCAAGAGGTGGGCGTTCGTAAAAGTATTCGCTAAATTTGTAATTTAGCGAATTGTTTCCAAACACCCACACTAATTACTGCCCAAACCTTCATAAACTTAGCATAACTTGTATAATGGATGATGTCCAACAGATATTATTATTAAATAATTCCGAACAAAATCTTAAATTATTAAATGAATCCTGCCCCTGACCCGGTCAGAGGATGCAATCAGAAGATTACTGTTTGTATAATAAAAAATAAATAAATAAATAAATAGATGAATGGACATAGTTATTTTAAATTACAGTATTAACACACAAGAAGCAAGGCAAGGCGATAAAAACAGCAAACAAAACAAATAAAAGAAATAAATATCGCGCCCAGTAAATTTTCTTAATAAATGCAAGGCAGTGACGTCATCACATGAGGGGCTTGATGGCGCAGTGGTTAAGCAACTTACGCAAAGGCCGGTCATTGGATGTGTGACCAAATATTTAGTATTTCGAGCTCCTTCGTGCTTCGGATGGCACGTAAAGTTGTTGGTCCCGGCTGCATTAGCAGTAGTTAACAACCACTTTTGCACCTTTCAACAAATAGTTTGTGTAGGGCGTGTGGAGAGGAAACGGAGTCGATGCAGCACCTACTGTGTGACTGCGTCTCTCTGGCTAGGAAAAGAATGGGACTCCTGGGGTCGGCCTATCCGAAACCGGAGGACTTCAGGCTCTTCGCTCTTAAAGACGTTGCCAAACTTATGGCCTCTATCTTTACAGAGGAGGAAGAGTGAAAGGATGGGGTTGCACAAAAGATCCCGATGGGTCGAGGTGTTACTGCGAGAGGGAAACCTCGGCAGGCCCCACTAAGATAAGATAAGATAAGATAAGATAACCACTAATAAACACTGGCCCCACGTGGTGGTTCATGACCCGTTCTTCCTATCCATCCATAGGGAAGGCTCCTGCCCCAGCAGTGGGTACATAAAATAAACTGGTGATGACATCATCACTGCTGTTTAGTATTGGTGCAAGTAGGTCTTAGTCCATTCCGCTACAAGCCTGCGTTTTTAAATCTTATTATCGAATAACGTTCCTCGAAAATGAAATCTCAATAGTAACTACTTCAAATCGACAAATTATGAGCTCGACAGTTTGCATAGGAAAGCGTACACACATCGGGTGCAGTTTACGTAAAATACGCAAGCCACAGCGTAAATGACGGCGTAAAAGCACCTACTAATTTACTGTCAAACGGAGACGCCGTAAAGCAGCTAGCAAACTAAGAAATTTGTATTGGCCACAATCCAACTTTCGAAACGGAATCAGTGTAGACTCTAATTCAGAACAGAATACTTGTAACGAGTTCCATTTGGAAAAGAGAAACTTAGGTAGGTACTAACAAGAGTTTGTTGTTGAAAAAAAGGTTTTTACGCATACACTAAAGTTTATTAAATATATATATATTTTTATATTATGTGAAGATTTCACATGCACTTGTTCATCTATAGATGTTAGTGATATTTTCATATCAATAGACGAAACTATATGGGGTCCGACCATTGCGTTTCTTTTACATATATTTTCACAAATCACAACATAGCTTTGCCTCCTGAATCTGATACTAAGTTAATTTCAGCGGGATTTGAACCTGCAGCCTCTGTCATAGCGAGTCAGGTGCACTTCCACCCAACCCAACACAGTGACCCGTGTTTCATTAATCAGTTTTCTCTGCGTAAACATGACTAAGAATAATACAAACTAATAGAAAACATATCAAAATCCACACGAAAAATACGAATAACCATAAAACATTACTGTTATGGAGTAATACTCCTTTTTAAATTGTATTATTTTTGTTTTTTTCTACTTTTCTAATGTCAACCTTCTGATCTATTCCTTTCTAATACCATAAAACTAATACCGTGGTATTAGTTTTGTGGTGTTAGAAAGGAATAGATCTACCTTCTTTTGTTTTCTTTTTTCTCTCTCCCTCTCTCGTATTATCATCGTGGCTGCTGATAATAAAATTGGTATGTTTCATTCGTTTCATTGTAATATTTCTTTCTTTTAATTATCATTATACTACCTTTTTCTTTCCCCTCTTTCCGTTACAGTGGCCATTACCAAATCAGCGTAAATGCTTACTTTTGCATATTTCATCGTCGAATATTAACTTCCAATATTGCACTGATTTAAAATGTCAATCGACGTCTGTGCCTGACACCTGACACTCAAAGTGCTCAATGCTAAATTTCGCTCGTGTGACGGACAGGGGCCTTTTATCAGACTGAATTTTTAATTTCACTTCCCAATGTGTTCATCTCTTTTACATTTTGGGGTATTGTCTAAAAAGCGTGGGCTCAAAAAAATTACATAAGGCGCAACTTAGAAATCTTGTTCTCAAAAAGGTCGTAACCACTTTTTAGAAAGGAAATTTTGGCAAAGAAAGTAATTATTAACCTTAAAATATATTATAAAGTTACTAGCTACCCGGCAAAAGTTGTTCTGCCGTATAATTTTTCTGGATTTTATAAATAACATTTTATAAATAGCTTGCCTACTTCTTAACTGATCTTTAGTATTTGTAAAAATATTATGATCAGATGTTAATGACTGTAGTTGTTGACATTGAATTGGCGCCTTTGGCTTTCAAAGTAAGAAAAAGTAAATAGTATTGAATAATTTCGGCGGGCTGGTTAGAACCACGATAGCTCAATTGGAAGAGCACCTGACCCGGTATGTCAGAAGGGTGCAGGTTCAAATCCTGCTCGTGGAAATTTTTTCAATATTTGTGCTTTTGTAATTTGTTTCGCGACAAAATTTGCGTTAAAATTATATAAACAAAACAAAAACATTTCATATATACCGTATAGAGATTGTTGATATATTGTAATGCTATCCTGTACTAGGGAGTACCAATATGCATTTTCTTGTTTTTGTCCTAGTCTAAAAATAGTAATAGTATAAGTTTTAAGCCAGATTGACTTCGGTTCACGTTTAAGTACAGACACCTGCACATCAACCTACCCAAAACTGACAAATATCTTCAATACATTTTCAATCGTATACCGTAGTAATAAAATTCAAAGTCTATTGAGTAAGTTTGACAGTTTGTGATAGGTTGATGTGCAGGCGTGTGTACCTATATAGAAGGTTGGTTTTTACATTTTTATATTTGCATTACAGAAGTAAAAGGTACTATAAGATAATTTTATTAAATTCTCATTACTGACACACCTATACAATTGTTCATACATTAAAAAAATCAAGGTACACACAGAATAATAATGCTTTGCATATAATATACCTAGTATGACTCTAGACAAACTCAGTATAGCTAAGCTGATTAGCCCTCTTTGTCTCAGTTAAAATGCTTTTAAAATGTGCGTTTTGAAGTGTGTATTGTAATGAGTAATGACTACAAGATAAAATTTTCAACCAGCCTCAAGAAGCTCGAATGAGAATTGAATCCACGACTTTTGGATAGCCGGTCCAATTCCTTGACCGCTGAGCTGCCGAGACCCCAGATGACTCGTTGAATTTTTCTAGTAGTTTGTGATGTACGCTGCTTTTTTTTTTGAGAGAGAGATTGCTGATTGCCTCTACGGCATTTTCAGCTTCACCGGGCTTTATTTACGCTGCGAGCCATTTCAATTTTTGAATGTTAATCTTTTAATATCACCACCAACTTATGTTTCGCTTGCCCATTCTCGGTGCAAGATAGATGTTCAATAATGCAGCCGCTACTCAGGCGGGCGACTTACTGCCGCGGTGTCAGTCTATAAAATAATTTGCATGGCACCGGGGGCGGCCCACTCCCACCAGTGAGCCAATCCTAGTGGTAACGAACCCGCCAATTTATTCATAGCCCCGCGCTGTAAGTGCGACGACGCTATACAATCGGGGTTTTGTTTTGATTTCCCAGTTCATCGCAAATTCAGTGGGAGCAAATTGTGAGCTGCACGATGTTTTATGGAAAATTAAAATACTGTCGTCTGTTGGAGTCCACCGGTCTCAGATTCAAAGTGTCCGGGTCCGAATCACAGTCGGGGTAAAAGTTGATAGGTTTTCTCGGTACCGATGGTGGTAGAACTTGTTTTACGGCTGTAAATCAAGCTATTAAGCTCAAACACCTTTTTTTAATGAGTGATTACGTAAACTGCTTTCTAAGACCTCCTTATGGTCTATGTTTCGTTTAACAATTCACGATGCAAGATAAATGTTCAATAATGCAGCCGGTGAGGAGCTCGATGGCGCAGTGGTTTACGCACCCGGTCTGCGAGTGCTGAGGGTAAGCAACTTTCGCAAAGGCCGGTCATCGGATGGGTGACCAAAAATGTATCATCTCGAGCTCCTCCCTGCTTCGGAAGGCACGCAAAGCTGTTGTTTCCGGCTGCATTAGCAGTCGTTAGCAACCACCAATCCACACTGGGCCCGTGTGGTGGTTTATGGCCCATTCTCCCTCTCCATCCATAGGAAAGACTCATGCCCCAGCAGTTGCGACATAAAATGAGCTGATGATAATGAATGCAGCCGTTATTCAGCCGCGGTGAAAGTCTATCAAATAATTTACATGGCACGGGGGCGGTTCACTACCACCAAGTGAGCCAATCTTAGTGGTAACGAACCCGCCTGCTTGTTCATAGCCCTTCGCTGTAAGTGCGACGACACTATATAATCGAGGTCTTGTTTTGATTTCACAGTTCATCGTAGATTCAGTGGGAGCGAGTTATGAGCTGCACGTTTTTTTTCCATATAAAATTAAGTTTTAACTAGTGTTTAGTACAACAGTAACAGAATTAGGTAATGAAGATGTCGCCTCTGTTGCCTAGTGTTTAGTACATCGATCTCAGGCCCAGAGTTTCCCGATACAATTCCTAGTGGGGTTACATGTTGATGGGTGTTTTTGATGTGGTTTGTGGTAGGGCTCGCTTAATGCCTACCTGGCTAGCTATAAAGCTTAATACAAATGTAGTGAATGATGAAGTAAACTGATAAGATAAGATAAGATCAATTTTATTGCCATAAAATTGTGTAAATACATAGCAGGTGTTAAGCATAATTGGGAATAAACAATTTACCCTAGTCGGGCATGCAATTTTTAGTGGGTAGGTATATGTTACATAGAAACAGCCACTGCTGCATGCTGTTTTTGTACCGAAATATTCAGTCAAACTGTAGAACGCCTTATCTATAAACCATCTTTTTACTTTTTATTTTCAAGTGCTAATTGCTGCACTGAAGCTAAATTTTGTTGCGAAACAAATTACAAAAACACAAATGTTGAAACAAATTTCCACGAGCAGGATTTGAAACTGCACCCTTCTGACATACCGGGTTAGGTGCTCTTCCAATTGAGCTATCGTGGTTCTAACCAGCCCGCCGAAATTATTCAACACTATTTACTTTTTACTTTGAAAGCCAATGGCACCTATTCAATGTCAACAACTACCGTCATTAACACCCGATCATAATATTTTTACAAATACTAAAGATCAGTTAATAAGTAGGCAAGCTATTTATAAAATGTTTTTGTTTTATTTATATAATTTTAATGCAAATTTTGTTGCGAAACAAATTACAAAAACACGAATGTTGGAAAACTTTCCACGAGCAGGATTTGAAACTGCACCCTTCTGACATACCGGGTCAGGTGCTCTTCCAATTGAGCTATCGTGGTTCTAACCAGCCCGCCGAAATTATTCAACATTATTTACTTTTTTACTTTGAAAGCCAAATGCACACATTATAAAAACTATATACTATAGAACTAGCCCTTTGGTTGAATCGACACTTACTTTATATTACGCTTAGTTTGTATTTTTAGTTGCTATTTTTAGGTCCCGTTTTTAATATGACTTTGTATATGTGTCGTGTATTACCAATAAATGTTTGATCATTCATTCATTCAATCACTAACAAAACAAGAAACAAAAAAAAACAATACTTAAAACTATTTAACTATATCTATGAAAAAAAAAGTTTTTGTCTCTATCAAAAACAATAGAATGTACACACGCCTGCACATTAACCTATCCATAACTGTCAAATTTCTCTTATCGATATTGATCTTTATACCCAAATGATAAGGTTCAAAATTTATTCAAGAAATTTGACATTTTGTGGTAGGTTAATCTGCTGCCGTCTGTACATCAGAATCAAACACAAATAACGTTGAGTCAGTACCAGGGGAAGCACGGAAGCGCCATCTAATTTCTCACATTAAAATGTTTAATGCAAAAAGTGGCCTCGGTAATTACTCAGGCAGACGAACGCTCTAAAGATACCTCACGTACCTTTTATCTGTTTGACAAATTGCAGAAAGCCGTCTTATAATAACTTACAGCTTTTGTATAAGACTTCATTATGCTTAGTGCTAACAAGCAATCTTCACTAGTCTTTCGTATATTGTTTAGTAAAGGTAACGCTTACAATTCTTTGAAATTAAATGTTCAACATAGCCAGTTCCCCCAAATATTTTGTGGGCCCTGCAAAGGTTTTGAAATGTCAAAACTTCAGTCAGTTCAATACAGTAATTTGGTGACTCGTTTCTTTGTGGCACTTCCAAAAGATGGAATAGTTTACCAGCAGACGTTTTCTTCCCTTCATTTGACATGGGGTCCTTTAAACGAGGCGATAAGATGCACCTTGTGGGCAGACAGAGTGAGGGTGACTGATGCTATAATGTTTTTACGCTGCACCAGTTGTCTTTGCTTCTGGGCTCGATGTCTACTTAACATCGGGTTGAATGGAATCATTTGCCATGCTATAATATAAAAAAAACAACAAAAATGTATCTAAATTAAACGCAACTCTATTTTTGACTAATATTTTAAAATATATTACTTACAAACCGAATCCTTATTAATTTTCCCACGAGCGTGATTCGAACACGGAACCTTTGTGTCTGAGACCACCTAACCAATAGACAACAGCAGTTCTCTTTAATCGCACACCTCTCACGTTCCACAGCACCGAACCATGTAAATGAGTTGAAAAAGAATATGTGAGCTTTTCATTCGTACCCTTTTGATATTAAAATGTTGGGGGGCTTATAAATATTTAATACAATCTCATTGTAAAGACGGAGTGCTATGTAATTCATCGCCAGAACTCGTAAAGGAAATTCCTTTATATTACATTAGATGAATACGCAAGGCCACGGGCGTCGTTCACTTTGCAGTACGTGTATGCGTGGTTGCTTGATGGATTGGTACGGTATGGTATCCTCTTGGGGCGATGCGTTGTATAAGGCGATTCACACACGATGACGGATATTAAGGTCACTCAAAGAGCAAGGGAGAGACTATGCTCAGGGTTTCTCTGTGTGATCGAATCAAGAATGAGGAGATCCGCAGAAGAACAAAGGTTACCGTCACATCCCGAAGAGTTGCTAAGCTCAAGTGGCAGTGGGCAGGGCACATCGCTCTCAGGACTTATGGCCGCTGGGGCCGAATAGTCCTCGAGTGGCGACCGCGTACCGGAAAGCGCTGTATGGGCAGGCTTCCAACAAGGTGGACCAACGATCTGGTGAAGGTCGCGGGAAGCCGCTGGATGCGAGCAGCACAAAACCGGTCGTTGTGGATATCCTTGAAATGAGCTGGAGATGGTGATGTGTAAGTTCATACAACAAGCAAAGCAAGCGGCAGCTGTACTGTTGTCTGTCAGTTGACAACGTCGTATAGTATGGCCATACTCATTGTTATACTGTGGTATGGCACAAAGAAGACGCAGTGATGGCCGATTTTTTGTGAGAAGGATGTTATAGTGACCGCAGTAGTCGTTAAGCATGCCATATCACGTCCTTCTGGCGGACTGACGCACATTTCTACGTGTTGAAAAGTTGCATAGCATGTCGCTCCGTCATCCGTCAACGTGTGTGACTCGCTTTATACGTTTAATATGGGAAGCGTTTACGCTGAACGTATAAATAGAACATTAGAGTAATGATATTATGCCTTTTTAACCGTTCATTGGTGGATAAGACACCACATTAAGTTGAACCTTGTTAATTTCCAGTAAGCTTAGACATTCATGACGATATGTCACTTACCAATATCACAAGTCACAACTAGTAAGTGACAAATAGGCCTAAAAAAGTGTAACAACTAATAATGAAACATGAGACCCCACGGTCTGAGATCACAGATAGGGCTTCAAATTACTTATATAAATATATAAAAAAACGAGCGAGCCTTAAGGCGAGATTCCACCAGTGTGCTGAACTGTGCGGCACAATGCTGCATAGCGTACGGCACAAATGTTTGTCTTGGTCGTCTCACTCAAGCAAACAATAACAAATTGTGTGCGAACATTGGCAATGTTCGCGCACAACTGTGCACTTGTGTGCGCCCTGCGCACACGGTACCGACTTCCTGTCACACTGTTACACCTACTTCCGTCACATTTCACGAAATCACTCCCACAAATTGTAAATATAGAAAGCGAGCGGAAAGATGTTACAATAAAAAATAGGTATTTAAATATAAGCAATACACCATAATTCTATGTAACTTTTTAAAACTATTTAATTAAATTTGGACTTTGGATACTGTACAATAGTGAAAACATTAATGATAAAATTGAATCTAATAAGCTATTACGAAACTAAAAAATGGCGTCAAAAAATTCCTCCGCGTCGCTGTCGACTGGTAATGTACCCAAGAGACTGGCGGCATTGCCACGTTGTATGGCAATGCTTAGCCTCTGGCCAAGGTAAAAGCCAGCCCTTGGGTCATGGGTAGTGTCAACCAGCCGTTTGGAGATGTCAGTAAATAAAACATGAGCACTTGGACCCCATGGCCCGAGGGTTTCAACCCCAAACGGCTCAAAAATATAATTGCCGATAAGGTTATTATACTTTCGCCGCTTGAGGTTTTCTGCAGCCGCAGCAGCAGCACCAGCACAGCACGCTGTGCTAGGAAGATGGGATGGAGCAAGAGTATCGACACAAGTTGCATCCCATACTAAAGGCCTACCCACCTTCCATGGAAATAAAGACATGCCGTCCGGTCGCTTGCCATCGTCGCGTGCCAAACCATTGGGTTCTAATACAATTAATTAAATTAATGGTTAATACGAGCAGGTCACATAGTTCCCTCACCATCCCATATCCAACAGCAGTGCCAGCGGCTAGAAAGTAACAAGTCAAGTAATTTACCAAGACAGTCGCTAACACTTTCACGAGCAACTGCGATGCATGTTCCGTAGCGCCACTGCTACGGAAAAGGACGTAGCTGCTACGAACGTTTGCTGAGCTACGAGCCGTCATAATTATTATTTTTAATACCTACGAGGATCTCGGACGTGTCTGGATTAATGCTACAACGCGCTGTACTGAATTAATTATGAAGTACTCAATAAATTTCATAAAATATGTCTTTTTGTATGTACTAATACCAAATAGACTACTAACAGCCCGTTAGTGATGGTTGTATACACATGCATAATTAGATATCATCTGCGTTTAAAATAGTACCAAAATATATAGAATATAAAAGATGTTTTGTCATAAATAGGGGTAGGGACAAACATGTCTACAGATAAAACCCAGTTGTGTTAATCAAACAATAGTACATCCATCGAAACCATTCTAAAACATTTTACGAGTTCCTCTAAATACCGAGAGATCTTCTCAAACCATACTCACGATATAAGCTTTAAAAATCTCAAAACAATTTCGCTCAAACAACTCATGCTCGTGGGCGGGGCCGGGAATCGAACTGAGATACCTCAGGGTATTTATTCTGGTCCGGCTGAGTGCACCGATTGCGCCGCGTGAGCTGACTGCTAATGCGGGGATCCACGAAATCTTTCGTATAGGACGCCATCCACATGGACCGTTCATCGAAAATATTAAATTCAAAACTTACAAACTAATTTGTAATAATGACTGTAATTTGTTTAAATGAATTAATGTAACAATCAATTCGAATTTACAATTGCGTTTATCCTGATTTTTACGGGATCCGTAGTAAGCAGCCCTGTGTCCACGGACACTGTGTGTGTGGTTTATTTTAATGAATACTGTTTGTGTAAACCAAAGAATATAATAGTTTTTATTTTTATTGTATTTGGTGACCGTTGTACTAATTAGATATTAATTATGCATTTTTTATAGCTATTTATTAAGTATATATATATGTAAATATGTAACTATGTTCAAATCTCTCGGTCATTTATCGGTTATTAACTATATTGTTATGTTATGTTGTATGGTCCATGACACGACTTTGATGATTGTCTTTTCTCAGAATTAAGCATAAGCAACTCTTTATAAACTCAACCGAATTTAATTTCTCTTACCGAAAATCTTAGAACCAGTCACACAAATCTATACTTATGGCTGGGAGATTTAAAGAGAAGCGACCACCCGAGAAATAACTTGTGTACGACAAGCCCTAGCGACCCACTGCAGCGAGCTCGAGGCGCGCCACGACTGGCCAGGGACAGGCAGATACGCCACGCCATTTTATAACTGGCTTCTGCCATTCTTTCGTGCGGAAGGCGGATAAACTTAAGTACTCACCTACTGAAAATGGTCATCGGTTGGTATACTCCAAAAATACAGAATCAAGCCTTTGATTCTCGTCTATATAATCACAGGGTCTAGCAGATTGAGATCTAGAAAGTCCACCGGACGGTGCATATTGACTACTTAACTCAGTTCCAGCTACACAGAGCACCACCGCCATCGTGTTTCTCTAACCGAAAACCTTTGAGCTGATCATACAATCTTATATCTACATATGGCTGGGATATTCCAAGATATGCGACTACCTGAGAAGCAAGTTGTGTACGACAAGTCCTAGCGTCTTCGCTGCAGCAAGCTCGTGGCACGCCACGACTGGCCAGGGACAAACAGACACGCCACGCCATTTTATAACCGACTTCTGCCATTCCTTCGTGCGGAAGGCGGATGAACGAAAAGCTCTTCTACGATGTACCCACTGAAAAATGAACTTATATATTGATAATTTATCTCAAGATTACAGTGTCTAGTTATCTGAGATCTTAAAGTCCATCGGAAGGTACAGTCACGAGCGTTAACATGTAAACAATGTAACACTTAATACAATGGAATAACAGTTAAAACTAGTCAAAAGTGTAAACATGTTAATTATGCTCGTGACTGTGCATATGATTAAACTCGGTTCAAGCCACACGAAACAAAAACCATTTTTCTCTCGTAGAAAATACGCCTATTATCACTAAAGTTTCTTTGTAACTACTACAGATCTTTGTTGTCCGGAATAAAATTTGAATTTTAATATCTTCGAACCGATCATACGAAACAATACCCATAGTTGGGAGAAATAATGTACACAAGTACAAATCCTAGCGCCCACTACGGCGAGCTCGAGACACGCTCATGACCCGGGACAGGCAGATACGCCACGCCATTTTATAACTGACTTATGACATTCCTTCGTGCGGAAGGCGGACAAACACAAAACATTAAAACTAATTATAGTGAAATATGAAAATTGAACCCGAATAAGTTCGTAAAATATGTACTTTCATTTCAAATAATAGGTAATAATAATAATATTGTAATAGCCTATATACTGTCCCACTGCTGGGCAAAGCTCTCCATCATTGAAATAAAATTGAATGGGTATTAGCTTAATAACCACGCTTGCTAAAGGGCTATAAGATCACAAACTCGGAACGGAAATTTAAAACACTTCTATAAAACAATTCTAGGACCTGGGCATTGAGCCCAGGACCTAGAATCGGGCCGAGGGTTTTGCCATTCGTCCACCGAGCGACGACAATAATAACAAAACTTTATTTCAGATTTTTATTCAGTTATATGTATATGGCATAACCTCTACGCTACGCAATAGGTACTAGAGCAGACCTAGCTTCATTATCTAGTCCCAGCATGAACAACTGCAAACTTAGTCCTCGCCCGGCAACGTCCCGAGCTGATTACCACTGCTGACTCCAGCGCGCGAACAAAAGGCCCCTGATTGTAATTTCGGACGATAATAACGCACCAGGAAACGGAAATGTGTCAGATATTTCATGTGGACCAGTTTAATATGGCCACATTCGAAAATAATGGACGCGAAGGCATTGTTTTGTATACATACGTCGTATAGTACGTGGGGACAAACCTTTATGGGCATGAAATAACTAATCATGGTACAATAATGGTCGCGAGGCCATTGTTTTTTATATGTTACCGGCAAAGCATACCACTCAGTCATTGTATAAAATACCTAACATTCTATGCAATGCCGAGCTTGTTTATGCATTGTAAAACATGTTTTATTTTTAATCTTTATATAGTCAATCTACATAATGTCTAGGAATTTTATATAAAGAATACCTAGACATTTAAATGCCACTAAGGGGTTAGGTAAAGTAGAAAATTAAGAACAAATAAAACCATTATAAAATAATCTTTTAAAAGAAATCCGCCATCTCAATCGCGTATTAAACACATTGCCGACTGTCGTATAAAACAGTCAGTACTACATATAATGCCTGGGCAAGGTATGAAATAAATTATATTTTATACTTTGCCTGAACGTTATATAGGCATTCTATAAAATGCTTAAGTGTTCTATAGAATGCCGGAATATACAGACTGCTATATGGGTTAAGTAAAGCAATTTCTGGTCTATTTCATATGGGTACACTAACTCTATAGGTATTAAATAACTAATCACGGTACACGAATACGTGGAATAATGAATGGGTCGGTGGAAAATTTACGATGTAAATAAAGTGGACAATACGAATTGTTGGTCGTCGTTTGTTTGATGATCAAATATGCGTTTGAAATTGAAACTATTTGTGCAGAGCCGTTCGTTCATATGTAGGTATATGTAAATAAATCACATGTTTAGATAAATAATTAAAAGTGACTGACCTCCCTTGCCTGACATTACAAAAAAAAAAACGTTTATCTAACTAATTTTATGCGATTTAAAAATGTTACATTGTGGTATTTAAATTGCATAACTTCAGCTTTAAAAACTGTATGTATTTATTAATGTTATGGTAAATGGTCCCGCAGATTTTCTTTTCCCACCTTGCTCACCCTTGTATATGTATTTTATAATGTGCAATTTTGACTGTAACTTCTATGTACAATAAAAGATTTATAATAATAATGATAAAATGTTTTTGTTTTGTTTATATAATTTTAACGCAAATTTTGTTGCGAAACAAATTACAAAAACACTATGTTGAAAAAATTTCCACGAGCAGGATTTGAACCTGCACCCTTCAGACATACCGGGTAAGGTGCTCTTCCGATTGAGCTATCGTGGTTCTAACCAGCCCGCCGAAATTATTCAACACTATTTACTTTTTTACTTTGAAAGCCATAGGCGCCAATTCAATGTCAAGAACTACCGTCATTAACATCTGATCATAATATTCGGCGGGCTGGTTAGAACCACGATAGCTCAATTGGAAGAGCACCTGACCCGGTATGTCAGAAGGGTGCAGGTTCAAATCCTACTCGTGGAAATTTTTTCAACATTGTGTTTTTGTAATAATGATAAAGTTTTTTTTTAAAGTTTTCTATTAACTTGTAAATGAGACAACAACATCACATACATTGATCTGGTCCCAAGGTGAGTAGCTAAAGCACTCGTTTCATGAAAATCAGAAACAACGACGATACCGGCGTCCGGCGTGCAAGCCACTCGGCTACGGAGGTCGTCAGTAAATGTTCTGTATTTCCTTACGAAAGCGAAAGCCTATAGTTATTTCACGTCACGTCATGAGAAGTCCTAATTACAACCTGCTCCAGGTCATAATAGGGGCAAGATGGCTGACAAAAGAAATGTTAGCAGAAGAAAGGTATTTACCATAAGCAAACAAAGTTTTCATTAAAAATGGTTCGTAAAGTGAAATTACTAGGTAAAAACAAATATATTATTTGTTTGGAAAAAAAAATTAACTAAGTATTATTAGCCCATGATTAAATTCAATGTAATGTTCATGAGAGCACACTGAGCTGGTAAATAATACATTTGACAATGATGAATAAATCATGAAATGGCTTGACAAAACACATTCCAGCAAACAGCCATCGGACCACTAGTTACTTAAAATTGGATTTTGTTTGTAAGGATGGTTGTGTATTGTAATTAATAAATAAATATATAGCATAATTGCACTGACGATTGCGGAAGACCCAGGTTCGTTTCCTGGCTGGGTCGGGTAGGCAATTAATTTTTTCATTATATTTTATCATTAAATAAATATATGCTCGTCGTTTTAACTCTCACGCGCGCCAAATGTAACAATAATACAATTTTATATTTTCTTGGACTTAACTTTAAAGAAAGTTCTTGAAGTTTGAATAAGTATTCATTAAAAATATCTGTTGATTTATTAAGACGGAATTAAGAACCGTCTCTTAGTAATTAGTTCTTAGAATTTCCTTTTGTATAATTAGTTATTCTGTAATATAAGTATTTTGTGCCTTCTCAGAGTTACGTCTTTCAATTATACCTATTTATATTTATATTTTATATAGACAACATCACATACATTGTTCTGATTCCAAGGTAAGTAGCTAAAGCACTCGTTTCATGGAAATCAGAAACAACGACGGTACCACAACCACCCAGACCCGACACAATATAGAAATATTGTTCGGTTCAGCATTGGCCCGACCGGGAATCGAACCCGGGACCCCAGAGTTAGCGCCGCCCAAAGTCCGGCGTGCAAGCCACTCGGCTACGGAGGTCGTAATTATAAATAATAAACAATATACAAACAGTAAATTACACGTACTGCCTGCACGTCAGACTACCACAAACTGTCAAATTTCCTTTATATACTTGTGAAAAAAACATGACGAATGTTGTAGGTATGATTATTTATTATTTTAAATGATTTACGGACACGCTGAGAACAATTAACAATAAACGGTGCTTACTGAGGATATGGGATATGTTTGCGACTTATAAAAATTTATTTAAGTATTTTTAATATTATGGCCAAGACTCACTTTGGGTCGCTGAGCCAACCATAGTGTAAGAAGTAAGTCATTATTAATCTATAAACTATTGATATAGAAAAATGTTTGTGATTTTGTTTGTTTGAGGAGAGTAATTTCTGGAACTAATACTTCTGTCTACTGGTTCAATTCCAATTTTTTTGCACTAACAGAATGATACAATCCTTGCGATTAACTTATGCTATATTTTAATATGATTAAAAAAATATTTTTAAAGTCAAATCAAATCCACGCGGACGAAGTCGCAGGAGAAGTGCTAGTATTTTATAATTTTAATAAAAACATAATTTGATTTGCAATACAAGTGACTTCATTATCGACTTTTATAAAAAAAGAAAATTAAGAAATTAATTGCCTACCCTATTTTATAAATATTTAATTCAGCTTCAGTGCAGCAATTAGCACTTAAAAATAAAAGTAAAATTAAAGAAACTAATATACTTAGGTAGAGAAGAAAAATAATTAGAAACGTGAAAGCACGCTAACGGATAAAAGATTGTGGCATTAAAAAGTAATACTACATTGATCTGTCATTCGAAAATGTCTTACAATAATGAACTCTAACACTTAAGGCGTAAGGTTCACCAAACGCCGCTGTTTGTAAGCCCACTGCTAATGATAATTACTCCAAAAGCTCATTTAGAAACACTTCCTTTGGTGTCGGCAAAAAGTTCGGTATATTTTTTTACTCTGAACAATTCGTTATCATTATTGTTAATTTTTCATACAAATTTCTGCTTAAAAGTCTGAACGATGCCTAAGTGTTCGCTATTATGTAGATATTTCTAATATCCCATGCTGGTTTGGTTCGTTAAAAGAATAATTATCAGCTGCTTCTGCCCGATCCTCTAAATGCCACTACACATTTACATAATACACTAAACATGCACACTAGTTTAGGCCCAAGACACCGTACTCGTAGAACAAGGGTACGAAGAACCGGTTCACACGCGCTCTACACCAGGTACAGACATGTGTACCTGGGAGCTTCCCTTCTCCTCCACGGCCCGGTCAACCCGAGCTGAGGTCCGAGCCTTTAGAGGCGCCCTCGGGTTGCTCCGCTCCCCGACCCGATCCGACCCCTTCGGAGAATCAAATAGGGCACGGGGACGGGCACTAGTGCTCGCCGCCCCCAAACAAGCCCGGTGAAGCTGAAAATGCCGTCTGAGGCAATCAGCAATCTCTCTCAAAAAAGTGGTTGTTGACGTAAGAGCTGAGTGAAGGTTCCAAGATTCTCGCATATCAGGCGATCGGCTAGCAACCCATCATTGATGTTTTCACCACGGAACTTTGTTTATGCTAAATGTGGAGTCAAGGGCTAGGGCCCTTTATTAAGTATATACATAAAAAAATTGACTATTTCAATCCTCTGTCCACCCCTTTTTGGAAGAAGGACGAGATAGTATGTATGTATGTGTCATGTTACGTCATTCCCTTATGTTTTGAGCTGATCGTATCCAGGTTTTTGCAGCGACCAGCTCTATATTTCTGGCCCCTCTAGCAGGTGGTCGGCCAGCGCTCCCCTTGTCTGTGCTCGGCAGCTATTCCATAAGGGCTTTACTTTACCGACCATCACTGTTCTCGCCACGTGACCCACCCATCGCCATTTTAGTTTCGCAATCCGGTTAACAATGTCCTGGGCACTCGTCCGTCTTCGATTCTGGGAATTGCCAACAAAAAATAAAAATATAGTATTATAAAAAAAACTACTTATATATTTTCAAATGGACCACCGAGAGTCATAATATTTTGCAAGCATACACTGGGAGTTGATAAAAATATTTCTTCCATTTGGTCTCTGTACCTTCGTCGTCGGCCAATACTCGCTTAACAAACTAACGAACACAGATTTATTACCAACATTCTCGTAGTTTAGTTTTGGAGTCCACTCATATTGCTTTCGAAATTCCAGTTCTGTTCGTACACCATTTTATTAATTAAGAACGTGGGAAATAAATAATTAAAAAAATTTCCATGTTTGTAGCGCAATGACATAATCTATACTAATAGTTTAAAGAGGAAAGCTTTGTATTTGTACAACAACTACCGTCATTAACATCCGATCATAATATTTTTACAAATATTACAGATCAGTTAAGAAGTAGGCAAGCTATATATAAAATGTTTTAATTTCAACATTTGTGTTTTTGTGATTTGTTTCGCAGTAAAATATGCGTTAAAATTATATAAACAAAACAAAAACATTTTATAAATAGCTTGCCTACTTCTTAATTGATCTTTAGTATTTGTAAAAATATTATGATAGGATGTTAATAGTAAAAGTTAAATAGCCTATATACTATTCCACTATTAGGCAAAGGGCTCTATCATTGAAATCGAGCTATTGCCTAATCATCACGCTTGCTAAATACGGGTTGGTGATCACAAAGCTGGGCTATATATCGAAAAATCGACCAAGTGCGTGTCGGGCCACGCGCAGTGTAGGGTTCCGTAGCCCATCTCAATAATGCGGACTCCGAAGAGGGCTTTTATGAACATTTATTTAGCGATGGCTCATATACTTAAATGTAGACACTACCGGTTTCACACCTGCCAACGTTTTGTAAGTAGTTCCCAATGAGGAATTTGCACTGCGCCAAGTACATTTTATAAGTTGGTCGACTCTTTCTCGTAAACTTGTAAAGCCTACTTAGCTGTGATAGTTTTCCTTTTAATTTCGTCATATATACAACTACCGTGAAAATCACTCATAAAAACGTCTGTACCAGGAGTTATACATTACATAAAGTGCCTTACAAATAAACAGAGAATAAGCTTCGAATAGTTGTTCCATGTTTTGTCTCTTTTACTCTAATTTGAAATGACGTTTACATGTTCATTGTTTATTTGTAAGGCAAATATAGTTTAACTATAATATAACATTTTTAAAGAGTAACAATATCACCATTAACATTCCCGCCGCACCCTGTATATTTGAGCGCAAGTCTATTATAAAGTCCGCTAGGAGTGCGCACGAACGATTCTGTCACTTATAGCGGATGAGACCCCGCGGGAAGAGATTTATTCCACTCTCCCCACATGTCCCGGGAAGTGGGGAGCGGGGAGAATGGAACGGGTAGTTTCAGGGAGACGGGCCAGTCGGCTGTTCGTAACTCGTGATAAATATTTTAAACTTGTTTCTTGGTAACCGGACGGTTTGTAAAGTGTTTGACTCAGTTGTTCGGCTTTTGAGGTTAAATCAATTCGATTCATAGATTTTATATCAGACATGTGGTCCATCATCATCATCAGCTCATTTTTATGTCCCCACTGCTGGGGCACGAACCTTCCCTATGGATGGATAGGGATAACGGGCCATAAACCACCCCATGGGCCCAGTGCGAATTGGTGGTTGTCAGCGACTGTTAATTCAGCCGGGACCAACGACTTTACGTGCCTTCCGAAGCACGGAGCTCGAAATGATAAATTTTGGTCACCCATCCGATGACCGGCTTTTTGCGAAAGTTTCTTAACCTCAGCACTCGCAGACCAGGCACGTTAACCACTGCGCCATCGAGCTACTCAAGTGTGGTCCATACAGTACAATTATTATTACAGAGATATGTTATATATTGAACATCTTAATTTTCACTTAATTCTCATAACATAAGTAAAATTTGATAATTAATGTAAAATTAAATTAAAGTTATTATGGCAAAGCGCTCAGCTTGATACCCGAAGGTCCCGGGTTCGATCCCCAGCCCAGGTCATTTTTATTATTTATTTTATTATAACCCGGGTTTGTGATCACCAACCCGCATTGGCAAACGTGGTGATTAAGCCATTAGCCATTACATTAGTAATGACTTGATTTCAATTATGAAGACCTCTGCCCAGATAAAGGACAGTCATACAGGGCTTTTTACTCACTTACTATGGCTATTTTTACTAAGCTAGCTTCTCAAAACATTAGGGAAGTATTGTGGCAATTCCCGGTAGTGATCGTTCAACTTCAACTTCTAAGAATAGACTTCATAGCTATCCTTACCAACGGATGGTTTTTTGGAGCAAGGAAACTGTAACTGAACACACGAGCATTAACTGATTGTTATAATCATAATTCCAAATCGAATGTCGGAAATTGTTTTAAGCATTTTTATTTTATATAATAATTGCTTATGTTTCGTTGTTTGTTTACATTTTTCACATTTATAGCCTTTCAATCGATTCAATTCAATTCGCATAAAATCTTATTTTATCATCTTATTTTTCCTCTTGTGTATATACTGTCTGCCACATTTATTGTTTGTATATTATGTATCTGTGTGTTGTTAATAAATGCTTTTCTTTCTTTCGTTGTTTCTTTCTTTATAATACTGGATCTTAGAAGAAAATCTTAGAATAAAGTTTTATTCAAATCAGGTTATTACAGATCTGATGAGAGAAATGGCTCAGAATAATGTAAAAATAGACACTAAAAACCTTCTTAATAAAGAAATAAATGCTAAGCCACAGAGCCGCAACTGCCCATAAAACGGAGCATTATACAACAAATTGTTGGTTTCCGAAATGAATACAAGAAAAAGCGCAACTGGAAAATTAAGAAAAACCCCGTAAACTATTCTGGCGCTATTTAAAACCGTTGAAATTTGTAAGCATTTAGCGAATTCGTTTCCGACGGTGGCGTCGTTTTAAATAAAATATCTGTCTTGCATCCCTTTCTTACTTCAGGTAAGGGCGAGCTGCGTCCCTCTCGCACTGTGGTCGGATCTCCCGTGTACGGTTAGCATAAACGGTTTATCACTGGCGGAGCGCAATCGAGCATTCGCTTAACCGCTAAGGGGCTGTTTTGCAGACGGTTTTTGAATTGTAAAGACAGAGTTTTGCTCTTTTTTTTACTTCGGAAAGCTCTTGTGAAATGTATATTGTAGTGGGATGATGCATTGTTACATTCTTATTGTTAATTCTTTATTGCATAAAGACATAACATTAAAACACGCTACTTATAAAAATATGTATAAAAAGAATAATAAAAATATGTTTTCAATAGCATCGGCTTTTGATAAATGTCTATATATTAATATGTACATATATACAAACATATATACATATATACATACATACAGAGACCACTTCTTGCCACTTTCTACGAGTCTTAATACCTCTTTTGCTTTGTTTACTCTTAATTTCTTCATACATGCTCGCCGGCTTAAGGTAGGTACTCTTGACCTGGCCTTTAGTTAATGTTTCCTCTATACGGTTCCCTGTGTGGTGCCGGGGATGAAGAATTGCACCACCCCATCTCTTCCCGTGGGTGTCGTAGTAGGCGACTATGGGACCATTCCAGAGGATGGGCAGCTGCGTCTCTCTGTGATTATTCTTACCTTACTGCGATCGCCAACCCGCCTGCCAAGCGTGGTGATTATGGCAAATTCCCCTCAAAATGATTTTATCCTTGAGGGAGGCCTTTGTCCAGCAGTGGACGTCTTTTTGGCTGAGATGATGATGATGGTCAAGAAACATCCGCCTAGGTTAAATTTGTCTCATATCCATTACCTATATTATAATCGTACACGTGAAGTATGTGAGATTTAGCATAGTTAAAGTTCGAAGAAAGAGTGTAGAACGATATTATTTTTATTTTTTGAAATATGTTACATTACTTTGTATAAAAATTGTATATTTAAAAGTCGTATTTGGACCACTGGGCGACCTTCAGTTTATTTAATTATGTGGTTGTTTGTAGCAGACCGCTAATGAAAAACTAACACTACCCTGTCTCTTATAAAATATACTAGTTTCCGCTCGCGTAATATTTAGTCTGTCAGAAAGTTTTTATCGCTTGCCCCCGGGAACAAAGTGTTTGACAAGGATGAAAAGTACCCTATAACCCTCACGTTATTAAAAAGTTATATAAACAAGTTGTTATATAGACAGTTGGCAACCATCTATCTCTGTGGGAAAGTAACGCGTCGTTACATTGGCTTGTTTTGGCGTGAAGAGTTAACAAGCAAACGAACTATTTCGTATTTCATCGTTGAACTGACAATACCTTCTTACTTAAATTCTTAGAAATAGTCTTGAAATTCAACGACACAATTATTTTCTTACTGTAGTTTATTCACAAAATGGTTCCTAAGTTGTTAGAAATACCAGCTGCCTTAATTGTAACTTCAACCATTCATTACTTTACTTAAAGTTTATTTGAAATTAAACATTAGCTCATTTAAAAAAAACAAGCTACCATATAAACGAAAAGTAATGATAAAGTTTACACGATTATTTGATCCCGATATCCTCTAACGTATGTTATCTATGTGTTATGTATGTAATGGGTATCCATTACGTATATATTAATTATTTTCAGATAAGAAGATAGTAGATACGCATACTATCTTACCTAAACTATAAAGATCGCTTCTTTAAATTAATAAAACTATCGTAGTGAAAAGTAAAATATCGAATGACTGTGAAGTAGCAGCTGCGTCCAAGATTAATATTCAACAGAAAAACAACTGCCTGCTCTTGTCTTCCATTTCAGCGGAGAATACTGTAACAGGAAATACAGTACGCAGAAGGCAAGCTTAGTATACAAGGTGTAACATTTAGATCGGTCAGCAAGAGAAAGTCTGAAACTACAAGACATACGAAGATCTGTTCTCAGGATCCATGTCATCGATTTAGTAACAAGAAAAACTGCTTTCATACATTTAAAAAAACTTGTACTCAGCTCGGGACGGACGTTATGAAAAATAAAACTAACACTGTTTCTATTTAGACATCGATTGTGTAGTTCTTAAGCAGCAAATGTTACTATGAAACACGATGTCTAAAATTTATAAAATGCATTGTTTTTATATCCTTTCATTTATTTTTAGTAGGTGTTCGAAATGACTTCCATTTTTTTCAACACAACTAACATTTTTTTTCCCTCAAGCCGTGTGAAACGAATCACCTTTTTTCTAGAGATTTCCTAGAGGGAAAGGCATCGCGCATGTTCGGATCGGATCGGGACAACATTCAACTCGTTTAATGTTGTATTATATTGAAAGGATATGAAAACAACGCATTTTATTAATTCTAGACATCATGTATCATAATAACATTTGCTGCTTAGGAACTACACAATCGATATCTAAATAGAAATAGTGTTAGTTTAATTTTTAAAAACGTCCGGGTTCGATTTCCGAGCTGAGTGCAAGTTTTTTTTTTAATGTTTGAATGCAGTTTTCTTTTTGGTACTAAAATCGATGACATGGTTCCTGAGAACAGATCTTCGTGTCTTATAGTTTCAGACTTTCCCTTACTGACCGATCTAAATGTTACATCTTGTATACGCGCTCGAGCAACGCACACGTAGACCTTCTAACGAACACGGAATCTCGGAACAGCTCGGAACTACAAAATAACGAGACAGCAAAAGGTAAACTTCATACAAACGCGCTCGTGCAACGCACATATAGCCACTCGCACGGACACTGAATACCGCAAGAGCCGCGCCCTCGGAGCTGTCCCTTGATCCGTGTCTGTGCAAGGGTCTTTATGTGAGTTACTTGAGCGGTTTATGTAATAAGCTTACTTTCTAGGGTCTAATTATTTTGTGTCGCAACAGTCCGAGCGCAGCTATTGCGAGATCCCGTGTCGTGAGAGGTCGTCTATGTGTGCGTTGCTCTATCTCGGAACAGCTCGGAACAGTCCGGGCGCAGCTGTTGCGAGACTCCGTGTCCGTGAGAGGTTGTGTATGTGTGCGTTGCTATATCTCGGAACAGCTCGGAACAGTCCGGGCGCAGCTGTTGCGAGACTCCGTGTCCGTGAGAGGTCGTCTATGTGTGCGTTGCTCTATCTCGGAACAGCTCGGAACAGTCCGGGCGCAGCTGTTGCGAGACTCCGTGTCCGTGAGAGGTCGTCTATGTGTGCGTTGCTCTATCTCGGAACAGCTCGGAACAGTCCGGGCGCAGCTGTTGCGAGACTCCGTGTCCGTGAGAGGTCGTCTATGTGTGCGTTGCTCTATCTCGGAACAGCTCGGAACAATCCGGGCGCAGCTGTTGCGAGACTCCGTGTCCGTGAGAGGTCGTCTATGTGTGCGTTGCTCCATCTCGGTACAGCTCGGAACAGTCCGGGCGCAGCTGTTGCGAGACTCCGTGTTCGCGAGAGGTTGTGTATGTGTGCGTTGCTGTATCTCGGAACAGCTCGGAACAGTCCGGGCGCAGCTGTTGCGAGACTCCGTGTCCGTGAGAGGTCGTCTATGTGTGCGTTGCTCTATCTCGGAACAGCTCGGAACAGTCCGGGCGCAGCTGTTGCGAGACTCTGTGTCCGTGAGAGGTCGTCTATGTGTGCGTTGCTCTATCTCGGAACAGCTCGGAACAGTCCGGGCGCAGCTGTTGCGAGACTCCGTGTCCGTGAGAGGTCGTCTATGTGTGCGTTGCTCTATCTCGGAACAGCTTGGAACAGTCCGGGCGCAGCTGTTGCGAGACTCCGTGTTCGCGAGAGGTTGTGTATGTGTGCGTTGCTGTATCTCGGAACAGCTCGGAACAGTCCGGGCGCAGCTGTTGCGAGACTCCGTGTCCGTGAGAGGTCGTCTATGTGTGCGTTGCTCTATCTCGGAACAGCTCGGAACAGTCCGGGCGCAGCTGTTGCGAGACTCCGTGTCCGTGAGAGGTCGTCTATGTGTGCGTTGCTCTATCTCGGAACAGCTCGGAACAGTCCGGGCGCAGCTGTTGCGAGACTCCGTGTCCGTGAGAGGTCGTCTATGTGTGCGTTGCTCTATCTCGGAACAGCTCGGAACAGTCCGGGCGCAGCTGTTGCGAGACTCCGTGTCCGTGAGAGGTCGTCTATGTGTGCGTTGCTCGAGCGCGTTTCTATGAGGCTTACCTTCTGCAGACTCCTCATTTCGTGACTGTAATAAATTTACAAATCGCCCGTTTCAAAAACCGTATGTTCGAATAGAAATCGTTCAGCGCAGAACATATGTGCGTGTCACAGTGAGTATGATGGATGTTCCGTCCGCCCCACGATCCTATATATATGTGTATATACTATATTATGCTTATTCGGCTTATTAACTGTCAGATTACGGTATCATTTTGCGGCTCCCGCGGATCAGGGACGCTTTGCTGTAATGTATTTCATTAATATAGATATTGTGTATGAAAAAGACCTCGATTCTGGTACTTTAACGCGTTCTCTGCGTTGTGGGGACTTTTCAAACCCGTACGCTACTTTTCAGTGTGAGGCAGAAAAAGAGTGTCCACTGGCTGGTGCTGGAGCAGCTTCCCGATCCGATCCGAACCCCTCGGGGAATCTAGTAGCGCACGGAGACACGCACTAGTGCGTGATGCCGTTGCGGATGCGGATTGGTGGTCGTTAAAGACTACCACCAACGGCTTTACGTGCCTTCCGAAGCATGGAGCAGCTCGAGATGATTAATTTTTGGTCACCCATCTGATGACCGGCCTTTGCAAAAGTTGCTTAACCTCAGCACTCGCAGACCGTTCGCGTTATCCACTGCACCATCGAGCTCCTCCTTCTTTAAACCACTAATTCATAGCATAATTTCAGACAGTAAATTTTAATAGAATATTAAAGACTAGTAAGTTATAATATCACAATATAATATTATGACTTATATTCATAACCGAAATATGGCACCGTTATTACAACAGAGAAAATGCATTAATTTGCTTAAAAGACGCTATAAAGCCCTCTACAAAATTAGGGAGCGTGAAACCTTTGAAGTAAATTAACAACAGGCTTTAATTGGAAAATGTTCGTAGCGTGTGTGCACCTTCACGCGTTTGTTATAAGGTCCTAATTTGTTTGGCACAACGCTGATGTTAGATGAAGAGTTGCAGAAAATACACACGGTCATTTGTTTACGTAAACATAAAACTGTTGTAGCCTGATTAGGTCTAAGGATCGTGCATAATAAAATAAACTTTCCTACGTTCACACCAATTATCTAGCCCAAGAGAAGCATCGTTATGAAGCTCGTTAAATGGTTACTAGACAACGGATAAACATACTTAAAATACTTAAATACATACTTGTTATACATAGAAAACACCCAAACCCGAGACAATTTAGAAAAACAATAATTTCTTAATTGACCCGACCAGGGATCGAACCCGGGACCACAGAGATGGCGACACCATGAAAAACATATGTGCATATTAAGCGACTTACGTAATGACGGGTCGTAGGATGAGTGACCGAATTTAATCACTGACGAAAATAGATCATTAAGTTTTTATTTAGAGTATCTTGAGTATGTCATGCTCTCTTTATTTGTCTCTGCGGTGGTGGCGTGTGCGTCGGGTCGTTACGTTCCCTAAAATATGGTTGAGCGAAGCGATGGCTGATGATAGTGTACTGTAGTGGTACTGTATGACATTGTGGAAATTGAAACTTTTACCTGATGTAAATTTGTTAACTTAGTTTTTTTTTTTTTTTTATTTTGTGATATTTTTGTTTTTTATTTACATGTTGTGGTTGTCTTCTATAATTTTGTGTTTATTTGTAATGGAAAGTGTCCTGCTATGATAGGGCATTTTCCAATATTTTTGACGCTGTAAGGGAGAAAAGAGCTGGACACTTGCTGAGTTTCTTGCCGGTTCTTCTCAGTACAAGATCTCCCGCCCAGAGCAGACTTACGAACCGATGGCATAGTGACATTCACAAGAGCTACTTGTAGCCTAAACTGAATAAATGATTTTGAATTTTGAATTTTTTTTGAATTTGAATAGGTCGATCTCCTCTGTGCTTTGGAAGGCACGTTCTGCTGTTTGTTTATGACGTTGAATAGCAGTTCTCATCGCAACTCATCTCCTGTATGGTACACACACCTGCACATCAACCTACCCAAAACTGACAAATTTCTTCAATACATTGTCAACCTAAACATTGTAAGCTTAAACATAAAGTTCAAAGTCTATTGAGGAAATTTGACAGTTTGTGGTAGGTTGATGTGCAGGCGTCTGTACCTATCCTGTACAAAGCCTGACATAGTTGCTACATGTCGTTCTTAAGGGAGTAACTGGCCTGACGATGTTGTTTTTAACCATATTTAATATTAAGGTAATTTTAATACGTATACAAAAAAATACATTTTGTTTAGTATCGAAAATACACTGAGTTCCTACTAATGTGTTATACAAGCACTAAATACGACACCAAAAACTTATTAAATAACCTATTAAAACTATCATCATCATCATCAGCTCATGTTATCTCCCCACTGCTGGGGCACGAGCCTTCCCTATGGAACGATAGGGAGAACGGGCGATAAACCACCACGCAAGCCCAATGCAGATTGGTAGTTGTTAACGGCTGCTAATGCAGCTAGGACCGACGGTTTTACGTGCCTTTCGAAGCACGGAGGAGCTCGAGATGATAAATTTTTGGTCATCCGTCTGATGACGGTTATGTATGTAGTTGGTTAGTGGTGGTCTGGACTGCCCGGGCCTTCTTGCGCAGCTGCAGTTTCACATCCCTTTTAAGTTACCAAGAGGTGGTAAATTAGTTCCATTTACATCCAAGAGGTCAAAAAGCCAGCTCGGTCACCACTCACTAATTAATAGGCTACAAAGACACTACAACTCACTGCTGAAGAGGACTGCTGATGTCGATATTTTGTCTTGTAGCGCTCAAAAGCTTAAGAGAGCTATACTTGATTCGTTCAAGTTGTAACTCTGGTGCACCTAATTCTGTTATTTTATATTATATTTTATTAGTTATAGTCTTAGTTGTAGTTTATAGTCTTGCTCACGTTTGCTTGTCGTGGCAGCCTGTAAGCGAATCTGCACTTATCCTAAATATAGTACATAAGATTAAACAATGTGAATAGTGTAAGATTTGTTGGTTGCCCTTAATAAATAAATAAATAAATAAATGACCGGCCTTTGCGAAGATGGCTTAACCTCAGCACTCACAGACCGGGCGCGTTAACCACTGCGCCATCGAGCTCCTCCTAAAAACTATACTAGGATCTTATTAGTGTTACAAGTAATAGATCTGACACCAAAAATTCATAAAGTATTAAAACAACACTAATTTTCTTACTTTTCTTAATTTTTCTTCTTAGTGGACGAAGCGAAACAAGTATGTGAGGATCGTAGCAAGTGGAAAGAAGTGGTCTCTGCCTACCCCTACGGGAAAGAGGCGTGATTATATGTATGTATGTATGTATGTAATGTTACTCGGACCAGCCTTTAAGGGTGCGCAGAGCAAAAAATGCCAAAAGTGTAATCAAGGTTAAGTTGATATAATTCAAAATACTATCGTATTATATAAACAAAATATATATTTAGTATCAAAGGGAACGTGTTTACAATTAGTCCGATCCATAAATTCACAACACACTATAGTTTTTTCTACAAAATCATGAAAACGAGTGGCGGCGTTTAGTTAATTTTTTATAGTTAATCTACTTTATTGCACCTCTGATTTTGTCTCACGTTTTCGATTTATCAAGCGGTTATTTAAATTATATTTTTTTTTATATTAACACGTTAAATTTCCCTATACAAAATTAGTATGGCCGCGCGGCATCAAATAAATATGGACGAAGACATTTCAAATATAATATATGACGCTTGTCCACCAAAACGAAAACGCGAATGACATCAAACACTAATACATTTTAAATCGAACATTCCTGTTCACTTCACTTTGATTAATCATACATTTGATTTAATATGTGCCTGATGTCTCTGCACATACTGTCTAAAGATCAAAGGGCCCGCTGGAGTACCCATTCAACGGTCTACACTTAATTTCATTTAGTAAAGTATCAGGTATACTTATGAACCAAAATTATAAGCTTATTTAAAATGGAATGCGCAATTTGTACGGATTCACTCGCGTTTATTATTTTTTAATTTATTGATGTTTCACTTTGCAGTAAAGGGGGTAAATAATATATAATTATATGTAAAACTAGCTTTTCCTCACGGCTTTGCTCACCTGGGCTACACGACTTGTTATTTGTTTGTAATAAAAGCCAAACTTTTTAAATTTAAATTCTTAAGAAATTGTTTTTTTTTCAGTGACGCAGGGCATGTGTACGTAATATAATGTAATGTTGGGCTTGATTCCCAAATACCAATTTTCATGTATTTTACTTCATAACTTTCATACAAACTTTCACCCTATATTTGACCCCTTTAGGGTGTGATTTTCGTAGAATCCTTTCTTAGTGGCTACGTCACTCAATTAACCTACAGTTCAAATTTCATTTAATTAGCTTCAGCGGTTTGCGCTCGGCGATGATGAATCAGTCAGTCAGGACAAGTCATTGTATGTTATTATGATTATTATGGTGCTAGTTTTAATTGACATTCGATCACATTAAACCATCTTTAATTTTTTTGGGGAGAGTGCTAATATCGAAACACCGTCAGAGGTTTTCTAGAGATAGCATTACGCACTAGCGTCCCCGTTCTCTACTAGATTCTCCGAGGGGTTCAGATCGGGTCGGATTAATCCATCAAGAATTCGTATTACTATTAAAGCAGGGCCTATGACACACGAAGTAAGTTGCTATTTTGATATACGACTTCTCGTTTTTTACCAGTAAACACTGTCAGCCAAATTACTGTTTTACTCTTTACGTGAAACGGTTTGAGGAACCACCAAATATCTCGCCACCCGTTAACAATGTAAAAGCCGCATGCAGCCAATAGTACTGTTACTCTCTCCACGTGGAACAGTTTAAGGAAACACTAAATATCTCGCCACCCATTGTCGGTGGCGAGGACGGTCGAGCAAACTCGGATTCATCGATAACACTGTTCATATTGGATCTTCAAAATAAAAGCGCAGTCGTATTCCTTACAGTCACTTTAATATGTTATTTTAACATTTCAATTAAATTGTGACAGTTGATGCAAATAGATTTTAGAAACGAAGTGAGTTATGCGCGTGCGTACTCTCCGACCGCTCCCGTTCAAATGTGTCCAGTCCGTTGTCACGCCATCTGACGTTGACGTTCCGCGTACCATAGAGCATAGGCTGCACAGACACACTTAAGTATAGACTATACTTTTCGTTCCTAAGCGATGCTAGCGCCATGACTCCGACATACTAAAGCCCTCAAGCAAGCAAATAAATCGGATGACTTTTTCGCACCTCTAAAAGATTGAATAGCCTATCTCTCCTTCCTATGATAGGGTCCTTCAAAGAAAGCGTGAAGAAGCACCTTGTGGGCTGACAGGGTAGTACAGACTGAAGCTACGTCGCTTTCACGCTACACCAGTTGTCGTCGCGTCTGGACTCCATTTCCACTTACATCAGGTAGAGTACAGCCTTTTGCCGTGCTAATTATAAATAAGTAACATTTATATGTTATGCTTTTTATGTAGAACTGCTTCGGGAACCACTAAGTTACAATCAAAATCATATCTAATATTTATTTGCATAACGTGGTACATACATAGTGGTCTTGAAATTAAAGTTCAGAACATGAGCTCTGCAATGGCCTAGCAAAATATCTTAATCTAGCCTACTTCTTAACTGATCTTTAGTATTTGTAAAAAATATTATGATCAGATGTTAATGACGGTAGTTGTTGACATTGAATTGGCGCCTTTGGCTTTCAAAGTAAAAAAGTAAATAGTGTTGAATAATTTCGGCGGGCTGGTTAGAACCACGATAGCTCAATTGGAAGAGCACCTGACCCGGTATGTCAGAAGGGTGCAGGTTCAAATCCTGCTCGTGGAAATTTTTTCAACATTGTGTTTTTGTAATTTGTTTCGCAACAAAATTTGCGTTAAAAATTATATAAACAAATTAAAAACATTTTATAAATAGCTAGCCTACTTCTTAACTGATCTTTAGTATTTGTAAAAAATATTATGATCAGATGTTAATGACGGTAGTTGTTGACATTGAATTGGCGCCTTTGGCTTTCAAAGTAAAAAAGTAAATAGTGTTGAATAATTTCGGCGGGCTGGTTAGAACCACGATAGCTCAATTGGAAGAGCACCTGACCCGGTATGTCAGAAGGGTGCAGGTTCAAATCCTGCTCGTGGAAATTTTTTCAACATTGTGTTTTTGTAATTTGTTTCGCAACAAAATTTGCGTTAAAAATTATATAAACAAATTAAAAACATTTTATAAATAGCTAGCCTACTTCTTAACTGATCTTTAGTATTTGTAAAAAATATTATGATCAGATGTTAATGACGGTAGTTGTTGACATTGAATTGGCGCCTTTGGCTTTCAAAGTAAAAAAGTAAATAGTGTTGAATAATTTCGGCGGGCTGGTTAGAACCACGATAGCTCAATTGGAAGAGCACCTGACCCGGTATGTCAGAAGGGTGCAGGTTCAAATCCTGCTCGTGGAAATTTTTTCAACATTGTGTTTTTGTAATTTGTTTCGCAACAAAATTTGCGTTAAAAATTATATAAACAAATTAAAAACATTTTATAAATAGCTAGCCTACTTCTTAACTGATCTTTAGTATTTGTAAAAAATATTATGATCAGATGTTAATGACGGTAGTTGTTGACATTGAATTGGCGCCTTTGGCTTTCAAAGTAAAAAAGTAAATAGTGTTGAATAATTTCGGCGGGCTGGTTAGAACCACGATAGCTCAATTGGAAGAGCACCTGACCCGGTATGTCAGAAGGGTGCAGGTTCAAATCCTGCTCGTGGAAATTTTTTCAACATTGTGTTTTTGTAATTTGTTTCGCAACAAAATTTGCGTTAAAAATTATATAAACAAATTAAAAACATTTTATAAATAGCTAGCCTACTTCTTAACTGATCTTTAGTATTTGTAAAAAATATTATGATCAGATGTTAATGACGGTAGTTGTTGACATTGAATTGGCGCCTTTGGCTTTCAAAGTAAAAAAGTAAATAGTGTTGAATAATTTCGGCGGGCTGGTTAGAACCACGATAGCTCAATTGGAAGAGCACCTGACCCGGTATGTCAGAAGGGTGCAGGTTCAAATCCTGCTCGTGGAAATTTTTTCAACATTGTGTTTTTGTAATTTGTTTCGCAACAAAATTTGCGTTAAAAATTATATAAACAAATTAAAAACATTTTATAAATAGCTAGCCTACTTCTTAACTGATCTTTAGTATTTGTAAAAAATATTATGATCAGATGTTAATGACGGTAGTTGTTGACATTGAATTGGCGCCTTTGGCTTTCAAAGTAAAAAAGTAAATAGTGTTGAATAATTTCGGCGGGCTGGTTAGAACCACGATAGCTCAATTGGAAGAGCACCTGACCCGGTATGTCAGAAGGGTGCAGGTTCAAATCCTGCTCGTGGAAATTTTTTCAACATTGTGTTTTTGTAATATCTTAATCTAGGTTAGAAAGAAAGATATAATATAATTCAATTCAAACTTTCGAAAACTATTATTAATTAGAGATCCAATATTAAAGGAATAGCAAAATAAAATAAAAATGTAACTTTTTCAGCAGTTTCTCACCGCTGTAAAGGCCACATGTAGCCTACTGGTGTACGCAGGCCTGCTTATCAACCTACTACAAACTATCAAATTTCCTCAATAGATTTTGAACTTGATGCCTTTATGATATGGTTGAGAATGTATTGAAGAAGTTTGAGTTTTGGATAGGTGATGTGCGGGCGTCTGTACTGTTACTCTTTTTAAAAGAAAACCCTTCATATACTGCCTTAAGTTTCGCATCGCCACCCCGGTCACGTCTCGTCGATTTTCGCGATTCGCGTGACCTCGCGAATACTTATTTTCGTCGCGATTTTACGACTCCTTTATAGGGTTATACTCAGAAGGTTCCAATAAAAAATTGGTTATATAAAATGTTTCGCAAGAAAAATTACGCACCCCTGTGAAATGGTTGGTTGCTTGCAGTCCTGTAATTTCCAAAAAGAAATCCCTTAAATTTTATCCAAAATAAAAGAGAATAATAACTGCAAAAGCTAACATCTCTTTTAAATGTATGCTGTTAACATGAGAAGTTTTAGAAGAAAATGAGAAAAAATATAGCAGCGAAGTATGCCTATTAGTAATATCAATAAAAGTGGACGGACTTAGTACATAGGTAATTTAAATGCTTTGAAAATTGTACTTTCCTTTATTTAGAACTGAAAGAAACCGATATTCAGTTTCAGGCTCAGGCTAAATTCGTTGTAGAATGTTTGTAAACAAATTAATTACTATACAGTTATTCACTATTCTTAATCTACTAGCCGACAGATTTATACTGGTTTAATAGAGAGAGTTGGATTAAAACCAAGAGTAATGGTGACTTTCTCTCAAGAAACAGTAAAAATTTGTCTGACTGCCAATAGATAACTATTTACAAAGAAAACTGTGATTAACTAAATAACTAAAACACACATTAGAAACACACGTTACACAAGACATACAAAGATAGGCTTATCGCTAGAAGCTTATCCAGCCAATCCTAGCTGTGGGGTTGAACAGAAATCTGCGGGACTAATAAATTCTACAATACTGATAAGTAAATAAGTAAAGTAAGTAAATAGCCTATAACTGTCCCACTGCTGGGCAAAGGCCGCCATCATTGAAATCATGTCATCACTACAATTGATGGGTAATGGCTTAATCACCACGCTTGCCAAATGCGACCTGGACCTGGGAATAGAACCGGGGACCTTCGGGTATCGGGTGTACTGATACATAAACTTGCTTATTTTATATAAAAAACACTTTTCTTTATTTACAAACACTCCACATTGAATTTAGCTTGAGTATGGTTCAACGAATAACTTACGGAACCTCAAATCCGCTAGTTTTTTACGTATCCACATAAAAATCCCTTACACCATATGAAATTATTTACTTATCTAATAGAGTTCTCTGTCATTCCGCTCACGTCGGCCGCTCTGGTTGATAGAACGATGTCTCCCATTGTGCCCAATCCGCTGACTGCTGAAATTCGCGGGAATAATGTGTGCTTACCGGTTTTATAACGGTGCGAAAAAATGAGGGTGCGCTACGGCCCAATCAGTGTGAAGGAGAGAAAATCTGTTGAATATTTTTTTACACGACTGTTATAAAGCTTTTATACGACATGTAACATAAACTCATAAACTTAAAGTGGTTTATTGGCTGTTATAATTATAATAATAATTATAACAGCCTCGCGTCATGCGATTCGTCACGCAAGCCTTTCTCGGGACTGATGTTCGTCCGGAAAACTATATGGCTTGTGTGACGGAACGTATTGACTTTCTGAAGCAAAAAGTCTATGCGTGGGCAAACCGTATACGTCGCTACAGAGTGCGTGTGGACCGATACCAACAAAATCGCCTCTTTCAAAGTGACCAAAGAAAAGTATACAGACGTTGGGAAGGAGCTGATCAACGTGTGAGCGACGGGCAGCTACCAAATGTTGATGCCATGACTAATTTCTGGCGCAGCATTTGGTCGGTGCCCGTCGAGCACACGGAAGGTGACTGGATGAGTGTTGTCAGGGAGGCGTGTGAACCTATCGAGACCATGCAGGCTATACATATTAGTACAGCTGACGTAAGTTGTGCTATCCGTACGGCCCAAAATTGGAAATGCCCAGGACCGGACGGATTGCACAACTTTTGGATCAAGTGGTTTCGATGTTCACACGAGTTACTGGCAACGCAATTCCAAGAAGCCATAGAGCTCGGCTCACTCCCAAGTTTGTTGACTACTGGTGTCACTTTTCTGCTCCATAAATCAGGTAGTACCACGGAACCGAAAAATTATAGACCCATCACGTGCTTACCAACATTATATAAGCTCCTTACATCCATTTTGAGAACAAAAATTAACTCGCACATTGTTGCAAACAATATTTTGGACATGACTCAGAATGGATGTAGGGTTGGGTCCCGTGGTACTAAGGAGCTTCTCCTCATTGACATGACCATATGCCAGAAGATTCGGCGAGGCAGAGGGACTCTCTCCACAGCCTGGATTGACTATAAGAAGGCCTATGATTCGGTGCCGCACTCATGGCTGGTAAGGATTTTAGAGTTATATAAAATTGATATAACTCTAAAATCATTTTTGATGTCATGTATGCGGCAGTGGACCACGGTCTTGTGTCAACCAGGATGTCGAGATAGAGTTTCTGCCACGCAGGATTTTATAAGGATAGAGCGTGGCATATTCCAGGGCGACAGTCTGAGTCCTTTATGGTTTTGTCTAGCTTTGAATTCTCTTAGTACTTTATTAAGAAATTCAAGGTTAGGCTGTCGACTGCGGAGAGGGGGTGAAGTTTTGTCGCATTTGTTGTACATGGATGACCTCAAGTTATTCGCACCAAACAGCCAAGACTTGATAAAACTGCTAAAAATTACTGAGACTTTTAGCAGTGCCATCAAGATGGAGTTTGGGGTGGATAAGTGTGCGGTTATGCATGTACAGCATGGGAGAGTAGTAAATTCAACCAATTTACAACTCTCCGATGCGATAGACTTCAGATCTCTCTCTGAAGTTGAAACATATAAATATCTTGGTATGTCACAGTCTTTGGGTGTTGATGACGGGGACATAAAACAGTCATTACGGGAGCGATTCTTTTGCCGCTTGAGAAAAGTATTTAACAGTCTTTTATCGGGTGGCAATAAGACACGTGCCTTTAATGGCTGGGTTATGCCTCTGCTCACATACTCCTTTGGCATACTAAGATGGACTCAGACCGAATTGGACGCCTTGGATAGGAGAGTCCGTCAAATGCTCACGACTTTCAGAATGCTACACCCGCGCTCATCTGTTATGAGGCTGTACATCCCGCGGAGATGTGGGGGTCGCGGCTTTTTAAATGTCAAGGACCTACATAACCGTGAGGTGTGCAGTCTCAGGGATTATTTACTTAACAGTGAGTGCGGGATGCATTTGGATGTCGTGGCAATTGATAGACACTTTACGCCGCTCTCCTTGGCAACAGAAAACTGGCGCAAACCAGTGGTGCTAAGCACTCTCGATCGCAAGGACATATGGAAGAGCAAGGTGTTACACGGGCGCTACTATCGGGCTCTAACTGGGCCTGATGTAGACATAACTGCCTCGGTGAACTGGCTACGTTTCGGTGACCTCTTTGGGGAAACCGAAGGTTTTGTCTGTGCCATTGAAGATGAAGTTATCAAGACGAATAACTACCGGAAATATATTATGAGGGACGGTACGGTCGACATCTGTCGGGCATGCCGCCGTCCAGGAGAATCACTCCGACATATTATTTCTGGTTGTTCTCATCTTGCTAACGGAGAGTATTTGCACAGACACAACCAAGTAGCCAGAATAATTCACCAGCAACTTGCTCTTGGATATGGCCTTGTTGAATCGGAGGTGCCGTACTATAAATATGCACCTGCGCCAGTACTCGAAAATGGTCATGCAACGCTCTACTGGGATCGCTCTATCATTACGGACAGGACTATTGTCGCCAATAAGCCTGATATCGTGGTGGTTGACCGATCCCAGCGCCGGGCAATACTGGTTGATATCACCATACCTCATGATGAGAACCTCGTGAAAGCCGAGAAGGACAAGCTCAGTAAGTACCTTGACTTAGCTCACGAGGTGACCGCCATGTGGGATGTTGATTCAACCATTATTGTCCCGATAGTCGTTTCAGCGAACGGTCTGATAGCGAAGAGCCTCGACCAACATCTTAAGAGGCTCTCGCTTGATGGTTGGATCAAGGGTCAGATTCAGAAGGCAGTACTCCTTGACACGGCACGTATTGTCAGGAGGTTCCTCACTCTGCAGCCCTAATCACCGGTAGCTTGGGCCCTACCCCGCTGCTGGTGGTACTCTAGAATTAGTTTTTTATAATGTTTTATTGTTTTTTTATTAAAATATTGTAAAAATCTAGTTTTAAGAAAGAAAATAAATAAAGAGTATAATAATTATAATTATAATTATTGGCTGTTGAATCTATTTCAGATATTTTGTATATTTTGTTTTTCGTGACGTAATTTGAAGTTCCAATCCACAGTCTGCGGAAATTCGCAAGAATAATGTGTGCTTACGGGTTTTATAACGGTGCGAAAAAATAACTGTGCCCTAAGGGTCAATCAGTTGTAGGAGAGAGAAATTATGTTGTACGTTTTTTACACGACTGTTAGTAAGTTGTAAGCTAATAGGCTGTTATACGACATTTTACATAAATGTACAAACTTAAAGTTGTTTGTAGATTCGCTATTGAATCGATTTCAGCTGTTTTAGCATAATAAATTAAAAATTAAGTAAATTACAGTCACTTCTTCGTTGAGCAATCTAAACTGTAAGCTGGCTATTGAATCTAAGATGTGATGTAAGATGGCTGTTGAATCTATTTCAGACATTGGTGTATGTTTTGTTTTTTTATAACGTACGTGTGACGCAATTTGAAGTTTCAATCCGCTGACTTGAAAATTCGCAAAAATAATCTTACCGGTTTTATAACGGTGCGAATAAATGAGGGTACGCTACGGGCCAATCAGCAGTGCGGAGAGATAAAACGTGTTGTATGTTTTTACACGACTGTTTTAAGTAAGCTAGTAGACGGCAATACGACACGTAACATAAACGCACAAACTTAAAGTGCTTTGTGAATTGGCTATAGAGTTATTTTAGCAATAGATGTAATAAAATTAAGATTAAATTACTGGCCCCACGTGGTGGTTTATGGCCCGTCCTCCCTATCCATCCATAGGGAAGGCTCGTGCCCCTGCACTGGGGACGTATAATGAGCTAGTGATGATGTAAATTACAGTCACTTTTTCGTTGAACAGGCTAAGCCGTAAGTCAAGGCAACAAGACTTAAAAAACATAGATTGACATTGAGATATTGTGTGTGGTCAATAAATGTCTCTCTCTCTCTCTCTCTCTCTCTCTCTCTCTCTCTCTCTCTCTCTCTCTCTCATAGATGCTTACGTTTTAATTTGGTCACTATGACTTTGACTAACTTTAAGTTTCTTGCATATAGAAGCATTTACCTGGTTAGCCATTTTATTTATATAATCATAAAAAATAATTCTTTATACCGTTAATAATAGGTGGTAAAATAAATAATAGGTACGAAACAAGAGTAACGATGGGCCCTGCAACTCATTAATTAAATTTCAAATTACATAAACGCCTCTCACCAACAGCATTACTATATAATTAATAAACGCTTTCCGCTAATCAATCATTCAACCTTTTGATTAGCAAAAATAAGCGACGCAAATTACAGTAATTGTTATTACAGGCTAATAGAAAAACAACGACAACTCTTTTTAAAATTTAGCAATTTTATATATCTTAATATAAGCAGCATTTGCCTATAAATGTAATAGTTATTTGAAAGTTTTGTAGGATATATTTTTTTTAATTTTTTATGAGACAACATCAGATACATTGTTCTGATCCCATGGTAAGTAGCTAAAGCACTCGTTTCATGGAAATCAGAAACAACGACGTTACCACAACCACCCAGACCGGACACAATATCGAAAAGTTCGTTTTCGACATTGACCCGACCGGGAATCGAACCCGGGACCTCAGAGTTAGCGCCGCCCAAAGTCCGGCGTGCAAGCGGCTACGAACGTCGCCATAATGGAATCTTTATTTTACACTTACATTGAACTCTGTTTGAAACTGTTCTAATTTAGATTTTGAGTTTGCAATCTGCTTTGTACCATAAAGTAAATAAAGAATTCAAAATTAAATTCAAAATTATTTATTTCCTTCACAAATTAGGTACTTAGGATGCTAACGCAAAGTATGTCAATACAACAATTGAAGTCTTAGTGTGAAGAACTGTCTGAAATAGGCTTCAGAAGTGAAACCCGTTGCTACAGATCACCAGGCCCCACCTTCACACAGCAAAAACAAAATATGACCAACTTATCTGCGTGCTTAAAGCGTAATAAATAATACATTATGTAAATAAATAAAACGATAAACAGTGAGCATGCGCAAAGTATGTGTCTATGGTATGTTTGTGAAAGTGTATGTGTTATCTGTTGGTGTATGAGTGAAGTGTGAGTGTTTAGATGGAGTATGTGTGTGAATGAATGTGCGTGTTTCGGTGACATCTATTAGTAGTTAGGTAGTTAATTTTGTTTTTGTTTTTATTTAGAAAGAAATAATCTTAATTTACTATTTCGCCAAGCAAATCCTCTCTTAAGTGTTTCGTGTGCCCTTAACCGAAACATCGGCGATTCATAAGCCGAATGAACGGTTCACTGAACGGAGCCTGCGCTTACGGCGCAAACTTTCCGAATTCCTCATAATTTTGCCGCGCAACTTGAGATATTAAGACATGTTGCTTAATAACACCCATGATTTATTGGGAGGAGCGGCCGGAGGAGGGATGGATGCCGTGATCGTTCGGCCCAAGTTTCGCTGAAGTTTTCGATGAAATTGTATCGGATACCTGCCAGCGGGGGGCTTTTGGTTGTGCCAACGTTAAATTATGATTGAGGATATCGAAAAGATTTTCGGCGTGCGCGAACCTCTTTTGTTTATCCACAGTGTTTTTGGACATAAGCTCGCTTGATGATAGCTGAGATAGGGATAATGAAGTGAAAAGAACTGGCTGTCCTATCTTTAGTTGTCGGAACAAAATAATACTATGTCCTTATTATCGCTTGCCGTAACATGCCGTAACGTACGAGGACGGTGAAGCGTTTGCCCGTTTAGAAATTTATACACGATCAATTATAAACGATGTAAGTGTATCAATATCGATCGCGAAAGAGAGGAATTCAAAATTATGCAATTAAACTAAAATAAAGTTTTGAAAACAATTATATTTGAACGTCATTCAAAGCCATGACATGACCTTGTAACGAGAAGGATCCGTAAATATTGAACGATTGCATTTGCAAATCCCAAAGTAACTAAATCACTAATTCATGTAATACAACAAATTCAAATTATTTTTTTCACTTACTACAGTCAATATCAAATTGATTTAAATAAAATTAAGTTATCTTATGACTTATGATACATATACTTATGCTATTATTTTGATTCAAACAAAAATATTAAATAAAAGCTTGCACATTACTTATCTTACTCAAATGAGAAAATCTATTGTTAATTTATTATGTTTTGATCAATTCGATGCTATCTATAAGAGTACTTAAGCGCTTTTGGGTGCACGCCACTTAAAGCACCCACCTAACTGATAAAGAACACTTGCAAAGTGTTTTAACGATGCAATAAAAACAGTGATACAAAAATGTTTGTTTAGAACTGCTTTCGAGAATCTCTAGCGTGTTTAAGATGTAATAAAAGAGTTATACTCGTATAACGGAACTTGGATCGTTAAAACAAATGAAAATACGTAATTTCTATTGACAAGCGTGGCCGCTTGGTGGATTATATTAACGAGTAGCTAATTAAGTAAATAAAAATGTTATATCAGATTTTAACCACCCAGCCAGGAATCGAACCCGGGTCTTCCGCAATCCGGGCGGCTGCACTGACCGCTATGCTACCGGGAAGGCTGACGTAAGCGCTGAATTTTGTTACTGCTTTTTAATTCTTGAGTGCTTATTAGCGGCACTGTGCGCCATCTATCCAACGGTCATTGCAACCGATGGCCATGCAGATTCACCTTTGCAGATGAAATACCACAAATTTGATAACACAACGCTATAGTAAATTTTTAATTTTTATTTTCAAGTGCTAATTGCTGCACTGAAGCTAAATGAAATTAAATGTCGGGTGGGCGTTTTTTCACTGTATATAAAATTTTCTAAATATTTAATTTAGCTTCAGTGCAGCAATTAGCACTGAAAATAAAAAAATAAAAATATTTATGTATCTTAAAATAAGTAAGATAAAATGCGTTTGTAAAAAAGCTGTAGAATTTCCTAATAAATAAATAAATAAATAAATAAATAAACTATATTGAAATATCTACTACTACTACTACTACTACTACTACTGAACTAGTAGAAATAAGCCTTTCAGAATAGTACTGCTGTTTGGCCGGGCTAACCAAATAAAAATTTACTCTACGTTGCAATTTAATTTGCCCACTGCCAACGATACTCTGACTATTATTTGATCAAGACCTAAGGTAATATTGCGGTTTGATATACAGCACCTGCATTTATTTAAAGTTTTAACATTTACTTAATTGAAATGAAACAACTTTTACGGATCTACTCGCGTTTATTTTACACATCGTCAACGTCATCGTCATCGTCATCGTCATCGTCATCGTCATCGTCATCGTCATCGTCATCGAAACGTCAGGATAAACATTAATCAAAACTAATGTGTAAAATAAACGCGAGTAGATCCGTAAAAGTTGTTTCATTTCAATGTGTAGTGTTCGCGTAAACTTTAGAAAACAATATTTATTTAATTGCCCGCTCATTCACACCGCAACCAGCTCTAATTTATCGTCACACAGCACTGTACAATTTTTTATATTTTTTCATTTGTGTATAAAATTCTGATGTTTTTGGTGGCAGAGGGAATAGCATCACGCATTAGTGCGTGTCCTCGCGTTCCCTAGTAGGTTCTCGGATGGGTTCGGATCGGATCAGGAACTGAACAGCCTGATGACGCCCCTAAAGGCTAGGACCTCGGTTCGGGTTGACCGGGTCGCGGGGATGGCGAGAAGCGCCCAGGCACATGTCTGTACTTGGTATAGAGCATCATCAGCCATGACTCCATGACATCTACTACGGTGATATGATGGCCTATCGCTGCCATCTAAAAACAATCTTATAAGTGGCCCTAGAGCTTCCAAGCACGCGTACTCACTCCATACAGTTATCCAAGTGTTTTATCTGCAACTTAGTCGGAGCGCACGATCGCTCTCAAATATTTATCACTCAATCCCCGTGCTCTCATTCATCTATGATGCCATTTATTTTTCACCGGGCGTGATCCATTTGGCCGGGGCAGCGGTTCTCGTTACAAAAGGCTTAAACAAAACCCCCATCTGTTGCAAAGCCGAAATTTCATTGGTGGGTACGCTTGGTCAGGATTAGGAATTATTGCATTAGGTATCTGTGTATCGGATATGCTGTGGATATACGCAATGTATTTAAGGGGGTATTGTATAAAGCGTCATGTGAAAAAAAATTTGGGGGTTGATTCTGGGACCTTTGCCGTTAATTATCCGCTGATTGTTTCATCTGTGAGACTTTTGGTATTCAGACTGCTGATTGGTCTGATGACGATAGCATATAGATAATAGCATATGGGAATTCTCTGTTACCCCTGTTCGTTTGATTTGCATGATTAGCCTTAGCAGTGAGCTTCAATTCGGTCTATACAGATGTGGTGATGTGTGGTTTAAGTTCTCTTTCGACTGTTAAAGCTTGCTAACAACATTAATTTAAAATTTGGCGATACGACCGAAGCTCAATACTCAATACTCAATGTTTTTATTACACACCATAATGTTACAAAGTTAAAATATAGGTACAGGTTCATTAAGGGCTTATAATAATATGTTGGTTATATACCTTCTTTTTTTTTTTTTGAGAGAGATTGCTGATTGCCGCTGCGGCATTTTCAGCTTCACCGGGCTTTTTTGGGGGCGGCGAGGAACGTAAAGGGTCCCTCAAGCCGTGTGAAACGAATCACCTTCAGAGGTTATCTAGAGGGAACGGGAACGCGCACAAGTGCGCGTTCCCGTGCCCTACTAGATTCTCCGAAGGGTTCGGATCGGATCGGGGTTATATACCTAGTTACTCTTCTACGTACAACGTAGTGTTTATGTCACAAAATTCTTTAGATTTGGAAGGTTCATTTCTGTGATTTACCACAACCACCTAATGTTCTTTTAAGTTACTATTGTTTAAAGAAATACCAATAATAATAATAGTTAAAGAATACGTATTCTTGTGCAGTGTTTCAATGCGGGATTATACTTTAAAATTCTACAATGTTGGAATAGAAATTTGATAGAATTTTGTCTATGGAATCTTATGTAATATGGCTAAATTACTGACTGGCATTCAGCCTATGACTTTAATTTAGCTATTAGAATATGTGTGAATATTTTATATAAATATGTCAAATGAAAAATTGTTGACTTCTGTTTAGACTTTTGTATCGTTCGGAGTGTTTATTTATTAAATCATGTAATTTCGTAAATATCTATTTAAAAGTATTATTTTGATATAAATATGTAGTAAAGAAAATCGTTCATTATGGTGCCGTAATTGTTGAAGACTTTGAGATGTTTTATTGAAGAAAGGATCCCAGTCCATATACATAAGAACATTACACAAGGGTAAGATTCTAACACATCAACAACATACAAGAGTTCATATGTTTCGCGAAATCGAATTGTTTCTATTCGAAAATACAACAAACAACAACTAGCTTCTACGAAATTACAACACATAAAATATGATGATTATTCAGACCCGTAACACATAAAAGAGTCGAAGCACTTTTTTATTATTCACTCGTAATTTATATTTTCATTACACATCCCCTACCATGAGTTTGATTACACGATTCTCGCTTGCGCTACTATTATTATTTATATACTACTCAAAACAAAATAAGGGCCACGAGGTATTTTGTCTGTACCATGAAAATAATAAAACCAATATTAATTTTTTTGTCTCCATAACGAAAACTAATGTTATTTTTACCGTGTAGACCAATAAATTTATTCCAATAATAATGATTAAAAAGTTTATTTGCTTTTGAAAGAAAAAACACATTTAAGGTTAAAAATAAAAACAATGTAAAGTTACTAAAAACAAAAGAAAATACTCCATGCTCATCTTTTAGTAACGGGTATGCCCCCCTCGTTTCGTTACGCACTCCTGAAGCCTGGAGTGCATGCTCTCAATCAAATGCCTGACATTTTCCATTGGAATCTCTTCCCAGGCCCTTTTAACAGCGTTGATGAGTTGCTGTTGGTTGTGGATTTCCTGATCACCGTCTCTAACTCTTCGTTTCAACTGATCCCACATGTGCTCTATTGGATTTAAGTCCGGACTGTTCGCCGGCCACGGCAAGACTTGAATTTGAGACGCTTCCAGTACAAACCGAGTCGCTTGAGCCGTGTGTGCACGAGCATTAACTTGCATCAAGATGAATCCAGGATCCGCTCGCTGGGCAAATGGGATCACATGTGGTCTGACGACTTCCTCAATATACCGCTGAGCAGTAACAGTACCCTCATTTAAAATAGCGAGCTCAGTTTTGCCGTGTAAGCTTATCCCGCCCCAAATCATTACATTTGGACCACCAAAACGATCGACTTCATGGATGCAGGCTTCTGAAAATCTCTCGCCGCGTCTTCTCCATACTCTAATACGCCGATCGTCGTTAAAAAATTTAACTTTGCATTCGTCTGTGAAGAGCACCATGCCCCATTGGTTTATGTCCCAGTCCAAATGTTGACGGGAAAATCTTAAACGATTTGCACGATGATTTCTGGTTAATGGAATACGGACAACTCGCCTTCTTGATGCCTGCTGGTCTTCATGCAATCGATTACGAATAGTTTGGTCACTGACACGAGTACCCGTTGTGAGCCGTAAACGATTTTGCAGCTTGCGGGCCGTCGTTGTGCGATCTCGGCGCGAACTTAATCGAATGTAACGATCCTCTTGAGCTGTTGTAATGCGAACTCTGCCCGAACCAGGTCTTCTTCTAACACTGCCGGTCTCTTGGAAACGATTCCATAGATTTTGAATAGCTCTTCGAGAAAATCCCAATTGCAAACCCACAGATCGCTGCGAATGACCTTCTTCAATCATTGTAACGGCTCTGGTTGCTGTCAGCGAGTCCATATGATGCCTGCGTGCTTGTGGCATATTGCAAAAGATGTTTCTGACTCGAGATATCAATGAACTCTGATAATTTCTAATAAACCAAGAAGCTAAGGAAAGCAAAACGTCAAAGAAAATGGAATCAAAATTTTCAAAAATAATTTTAAATCAAATTTTATTTAAAATTGTTGCCAGCATTAGATGAATACTACAATATTAAAAAGTTTAGGTATCAAAGAGTTTGTATACTCAATATTTTACTACTTTCAATATGTAAATGTTTAATAATTTACACCAAAATGAAAAAATACCTCGTGGCCCTTATTTTGTTTTGAGTAGTATATATACTATTTTAATTTAAATAAAAATCAGAATAAAAATAAGAAAAAATGTACGAGCCTTACAGTAGTCGCATATGATGTGTAACATTTGACATCTCACCTTTTGAAATCAATATTACAATAGTAAATAGAATATAGACCTAACAATGACGTAGGTATATTTTTTTCCCTTTTTTTCTTTTTTTTTCTTTGTTATTCTTTTTTTATCTTTTTTTTATATTATTTAAAAGTCACACAAACACACGAAATGGTTGAAATCAATATTACAATAGAAAATAGAATGTAGATTTACAAATCTTATAGAGAATGCAGTAAATACTCATTAGAAGACTTGTCACACTGTTATCCTGTTACACTGTTACGATCATAATTCTACGAAATCACTCCCACAAATATTACGACCTACATCGGACATTGGGCTTAAAGTGTCGATCGCTGGTGGCTTCCCCGACTAATACGTAACAGTTACAGGATCACACTATTACGATCCTACTTCCGTCTCTTTTCTACGAAATCACTCCCACAAATTGTATATATAGAAGGCGAGCGGAAAGATGTTATACATCAAAAATTATTGACCTACACAACACATAACAATAGATACAAAAAAATAAAAACAAATAACAATACAAAGACAGCATCAGTTTCAAAACGACACAGAAGAAAGTTCATGCTTCATGGAATCATGATTCACTTATTTTGATCAACGAACAATTACAAAAAGTAACATACACCTTTTAAGCAGTTAAATTGTCTATTCAAAAGAACTCATCATCATGTTAATTGGAATAAAAGTTTTCACTTGACTTATTCTCGAAGTAAATAGTAGACTGACTTAGGTATATTATATCATCATTATATGCCTATCTCTACGAATACAGAATTTTTATAATAAAATTTGTTATGTTATTATTATTTGTTAGTATTTATTAGATTTGAATTTTTATAATTTTTTTTTCTGAGTTTTTTTTTTAATTAATGTCCGCGTAAGATCCGTAGTAGGGCGGCGTTCACAGCAGTGCATCATAACGCGGTTTTACAGACCGAAATTAAAACAGCCATTTTTGAACGCAATAAATACTTAATAATATTCGCAGTGAACGACGCCATCACTATTGTCGTTTTATGTTTTTTGTGATAATTACTATTTATATTTATGGATTGCACTTACCGTTAATAAATAAATTCTTACTCCAGCTACCGCAGTGAGAAATTTCCTTAAAAACAAAAATTTCAATAAATTATTTAATTAGAAAAAATAAAATATTAGTTTGCATGCAACTACAAAAAAGAAAAGGTGTTGTCTTAAAGTTTAAAGGCTAAATTATAGACTCGTTTGAAATTCAAGAGAAGTTTCTAAATTTAAATGAGTATTTTGTCATAGGGATTTCATTCTAATTGGTAGTTAGATAAACTACTAAAGTCCTGGCCATTATTTTCAAGCCATGAAAAGAGCTATCTCTTGTATTTTAAGCTTATTTTAGCCGTTGAAAGCTTTTATGTAAATAATCATAATAAATGTGTGTTTTCTAACCTGAGACCACGGACCCTGCAAAGGGTTCGAAACGTCAGAATAAAACAAAATGACATCAATATGTGAAAACATAAGAGTTGTTTCAGTTCAATGTGCAATGTGCAAACCCCAATATTACAGCGGAAAAACAAAACAATTTCACATGTCTCTGAGGCAGAATGCAAGCTGCAGCATTTGCTACTGTTACCTTGAACCCGTCCGATCCAATGAGATGTTAAATTATTTTTTGCCGAAGCCCGTGAACATGTGCGCCTGTCGCTCTGAGTATGATAGATAGACGGATGGATAAAATATAGGCCGAGGGACAGAACCCATGAGTTAATTTAGGGGAAATAATCTGTAAATTTACTACAGTAGCAAACTTATAGATTGTGACCTTTGACCTATATTTTATCCATCAGCCTGAACATTATACAAACATATAAATATCTAAATATGTCACCATAACATCAATGTTTGCAGCATTGTTGTATTCCGGCAGCTAGAGATAAGATAGCCAGTGTCTCAGTAGTTGAGGATCCCGGGTGAAGTGCGCTTCCACCATTGGCCTTTATCATTACTTCAAATCACTGGGCACGGTATCCGTATAATAAAAAAACATACAAAACTAAACACTGAAATATCGGAATAAAGGTCATTTTTGATGTCTTGTTTAAACTATCATTGGACAAAAATATTAATACGATATTAATATGTAAACATTTCCAATATCAACACCGCACACCAACCTCCGAACTGAGCATTTATTCAATACGGAAGCTATTTAAAAAGAATACAAATAAAAATATTAACATAAGTAGCGGGTACAGTCATCACTTTGCGGACATAGGTCGAACCATCCATATAGTAGTAACTAAGTAGTTTTAAAATAGTGCTTAGACGTCTGTCCCCTCGACTCTCCATATCCGTGAGCCGCCCAGATAGAGGATAAGCCTCGACGAAACGACCTCAATAGTTCCTGATACGATATCTCTTTGAATAATACGTATTGATGATAACTCTTTCATCATAGAGCTTTATTCAATAACATATACCTACATAAGGTACCTATAGAATGGTCTCTTAATGTGTCATACTCGTAGAAGAAATGAAAAAAGAACGTAAGTAAATAGTTTCAAAGAAATTTCTTTTAAGCAAAAAGAGAAAACTTATTTTAACATAAACAGAAGCTTTCCGTAATAAAATCATTCAGGTCTAATTATCAAATAAATATATTATTAAAAAAAAGGACGTAAGTAAATAGTTTCAAATAAATTTTAAGCAAAAAGAGAAAACTTATTTTAACATAAACAGAAGTTTTCCCTAATAAAATCATTCAGTTCTAATTATTAAATTAGCTTAAAATTTCTTTGAAACTATTTACTTAATTTATACTTTTTTTATTTCTTCTACGAGTATAACACATTAAGAGACCATCTCTAGTTTCAGTATAGTGTAGTTCATTTAGTTAGTTATTTCAGATTCAAATCTTAGTTACGATAAAAAACAAATGGGATATTGTGTACTTTATCTCTAAGATTATGCGAACGTTGAAAACCAGTAAGCGGAATTATATTTATTTTATCAAAATTTTAATAGGTATCAAAAAATGTATCCAAAACTCCCATGCTAGAATGAAATGTGAAAATAATGCTGCTTGAATTCCCGTGCATATCGTAAAAGCTAGCTAAGGGACAAGGGCTCCAAGATACTCGCACATCAGGCGATCAGCTATCAACGCATCACTGATTTTATCCATTCCACCTCGGAACCTACTTTGTTAATGCTAAATGTTGCGTCGTGTCACTAATAGCGAGTATACTTCAAATTGGAGATTTCTATGCTATGTGTACCTCTTTTAGATTTAGATTGGACCTATTCAGCTACGATTTCAATTTCGGGACGCGTCACGTACTGCCCCAAAAATATATATTAAGCAAAAGAAATAATATACCCCCCCCCCCCCCCCCCCAAAAAAAAGAAAAATGAGTTAACAACACCCAATTACAATCGTGCACGGTATAGCTCCCACCGAATCGTACAATATTACTTTTTTCATCAAATGCTAGACGTGACATCAAAGCTCTGCTAAAGGCAGCCAATAACAGCCAGTAAACAACGAGTATCTGGAGAATGCGTGCGAAACGAATGTCGCATCGCTTTCGTCATGCTATATTTATTAAAAAAGTATTTATGTACTTTTTTATTTATTAAAGAAAAAATATATCTTCAGCTAATGTACGATCGCCGCTGCGGGTCATACCTGGTTCAGAGATGATGGCAATACCAGTACAACATGGTACCGCTGCCGGTATTATGGGAACCTTTGAGCCCCCGGCTCAAAGGTTCCCATAATATTGGCCCGTGGTGGTATTTTAGATTAAGGTTTTAAATTAAGATATTTTATTATTTAATTATTAGATAGTCTAAAATTACTATTACTTAATTACGCAATAAGTTAATTTAAAATAAAATCTAAAACAAAAAAAAAACATAATTTTAGACAATTTTAGACACAAGGAAACATCTAAAATGGAAAGTATTTTACTTCGTTCTACAGAAATCACAATAATGCAAAAAACCGTATCGCCTCTGCGTTCAGTTGTTAGACCAACAGTCTCAAACTCTGGCGTTCTGAGTTCGATTATCGAGGAGGATATATCGGGCCATTGTTTTTGGATTAGTTGGTGGTAGGGAAGTTTAAATTCCGCCTGGTTGACTAATTCCATTTTGGTCTGTTGGTATAGAGTTCGTATAATCGCAGTCGTTAAGAATTCCAGGTGAAATACGCTTCCATCTTTTTCGGCCTTATCATCATTAACATATAATCATATACATATCAGGTGAGATGACGGCAAATCATTATGCCGTTGTGAAATAAAAACAAAATAAAAATGTAGCCTGTTACAAAATTGTTAAAGTTAGCTGTATTCAATAAAATATTGTTGTTAAATAAACTTGTGTAGTTTGACAAACGATAATTGCTCTGGCGCTTAATTTAACGCTATAGTTCGCGATAGTGGACACGGAACAAAGCAATTAATAAACGCGGGCACGAAAACAATTTTTGTTTCTAACACTTTGCTGGTGTTAATCACTTTTTTCAATCGACCAATTAAAATGTACTTTCTATGTCCTACTTCGAAAATCGCAAACTCATGTAGATGATAGGATCCCGAGCTCCTTTATGTTTCGGAAGGCAGGTTAAGCCGTTGGTTCCGGTTGTTATCGCGATATAACCCATCTACAAAACCGATAACGTAACATTTGCTGAGGTTCACGAGGTTCGCGATTTGGATGTTATCCTAGATAAATCATTAAAATTTACAACACACATCAATGGCATTGTCAAAAAAGCGGCCCAAATATAAGGATTTATTAGGAGAAATAGCAAAGGTTTTCGGTTTACCCGTACTCACAATCTTTTGTATATAGTGCGCTAGTTAGAAGCCACCTTGAGTATGCAAGTGTCGTCTGGAATTCTTCTTATGCCATCCACTCCCAGAGAATAGAGCAAATCCAGCGTTCCAGCGTTCATTCACATGATCGCTTGCTTATATGTTGCCTGGAATAAGTCATATGACTTCAGACTGCAGTTATTCAAAATGGAAAATTTGCATCAACGTACTGTTCAAGATTTGGCGTTTTTGCACAGACTCGTCAATAATAAAATTAAAAGTTCGGAGCTCTTGGGCCGTATCAATCTGGCGGTCCCATATAACATTCCCCGCAAGTCGTTGGTAAAAATATTTCATTGTCCTCGTAGTAAAACTAATCTTAGTCACCATGCACCGCTGCCGGGATGTTACAATATGTATAGTACGTATGCAAAAAAATGCCGAGAGCTTGATATTTTTAACGATTTCCATTGTAAATTTAAATATAAATTACTCAACATATCATCGCAATAGCTTGTATGTGTGTATTTGTATGTTTGTCTTATGTCTGTATACGCATTTAAATAGGGAATGTATATGTATGTGTAATAATCTATACTCGTTTAATCAATAAATTTTGTAATTTTGTTGCTTGTTACAGCTTTAATGCTGTGTAAGACAAAATTATTAACTGTAATTTGTTATTCATATTTTAAGTGTTTTTTTTTATATATTTTAGCGTTTTATTAACGCTTAAATATACTTAAGTAAAATTTAAACACTGAAAAAAGACGACAACCTCAGGCGGGAATCGAACCACGCACCTTCCGCATTCCGGGCGGCTGCCTTAACCACTTGGCTACCGAGGTCTGGCTTTCACCCGTCGAAATTTTTCAGTGCTTGATGCTTATGTTTTTTAGTCAACATTGCTTCATCAATCTTAGAAGTTTTCACCTCTGAGATCCGAAAGAAATATTTTTACAAATATTTGAACATTCGGTTAAGATGAAGCTGCGTTATAGATAAGTGTTTTTTTTTATATATTTTAGCGTTTTATTAACGCTTAAATATACATATATTAAGGCAGCCGCCCGGAATGCGGAAGGTGCGTGGTTCGATTCCCGCCTGAGGTTGTCGTCTTTTTTCAGTGTTTAAATTTTATTCATATTTTAATTAAATGTTTATATTGTGACTTCATATCAAAATTTGCAAGTCACAGCCCTATTGGTTTAGTGACCTCTGTGTACTTAAATTTAAGATCACTGCGCTGCTAGCTACTTCACTAATATAAATATTTAATTTACAATTGCATGACAAATTAAAGTTAACAGTTACGTCTTAGTAACTCTGCTTACAAGATCTAGATCGCATACACTTTAGATTTTTTCATTTTTACCACACCTTTCTGTTACACGTTGTACTAATATAGTGGTAGGCAGCACCTCACCGGTTAAATAAATCGCTATACAACTATTCGATTGGCATTCACGCCATATTCATAGCAGCAGTCATATTGCTTATACTTATTACAAATAAATTATAAAAAAATATGAAAAAATAATAATTATATTTTTAAAATCTGTAAATAAGAATCGCACGTCTGGCGTAGCACTAAAAAATTATCGCTCGTTCGCGTACGCCCACGAGCACGCGCGCCTCGCTGCGCGCCCACAGCTTTGTCGGCGCGGCGGCGCTGGCGGCGGGCGGCGCGGCGGGGCCAAAACCAGTGTGCGCCACGCAGCCCCGAACGAGTGACACGTTTGTTAGCCCTGTTAGAGCGAATCGTGTTCCTAAGTGTGTTAAAAAACGTAAAATGACGGAAAATTATTCCAACGTAGAACTTGTGGAGATGGAGCGATTATACGCAATTAATGGGAACAGTCTACGTCGAGCCGTGGTCATGTTCTTGGAAATGTTTCCAAACAGACCAACTCCATCGCGCGAGGTAATGCTTGCTGCCACGCAACGACTGAGGGATCATGGCCAGTTCAACGTTCCTCGACATGCACAGGGTCGCGGCAGTGTGGGCCTTTCAGTTGATTTGCAAGAGCAAATCCTCGAATACTTCGAGAGGGAACCACGTGCGAGTACTCCAGATGCTGGCCGCCACTTCAATGTCCACCACACAACAGTCTGGCGGCTTCTTAAGTCGGAGCGTCGTCCACAATGAACATTGGTGGGCTCACCGCGAACACAACCCGCATAGACCAAAAAATATTCGGTCCAGCATAGGTTTAGCATCAATGTGTAGGCTGGCATTGTTGGTGGACATTTACTCGGGCCCTATTTCATCGAGGGTTATCTCTACAGCAACTCGTATTTGCAACTTTTGCAGCACGTAGTTGACGTAATGCTTGACGACGTGCCACTAGCTTTTTACCGGAATCTCTATTACCACCAGGCGGGGCTCCTCCCCATTATGAATGCCGAGTGCGCGATTATTTGGATGAAGTGTTCGGAACCCAGTGGATTGGTCGAAGTGAGCTAGTACCCTGGCCTCCGAGGTCGCCAGACTTGACTCCGTGTGGCTTTTATTTGTGGGGAGACATAAAGAGAATGGTTTATAAAGACGAAATCACGAGTGTTGTGCAGTTAAAACAAAATATTTTAATGGCTTTTGAGAGTGTAAGGTCAAATCGTAGTTGTGCTGCAAAAGTTAGCTAGAAACTTAAGGCGCCGTGCCCATTTGTGCATAGAACGTGCCACTTTGAGCAGTACCTGCGAGTATCTTAAAATTGATCTTGCCGATCAAGTTTACCGTACCTATTATTTTATTGATTGTGTTACGAGTAATAAGTAATTGAACATTCTACATTGCAAAATAATATTGCAACAAAAGTATGCGTATGCGTAAGCGTAAAGGTAAGCGTAAACGTAAGCCACTTTATGTAAGTTCATAGTAAGCCCGCTGCGCTCTAATCTACCTACTATGGTCCGCACCCCTATTCTCGTCAATCGACGGTCCCTATTCTAATTTACATCGAAATCGTTTTAATAATCAATCGGTTCCTTAATACTTGCTTCGTGTTAAAAGTGTTTTTTAGTCTTAAGTATACCAATTGCGATCAGCCGTAAATTTATGGCGGGAATGCAAATCTGCAACCTGAATAGGTCTTCCAAAACCTAAAACTAAATTAGACGAAGTTTCGAAGTAATTTTTTAAAACTTTGTAGAGAAATTGAAGTAAAAATTACTTACTTTAAGAAACTGGTCCATGGACTAATTACAATAAAAAATTATGTTTACGAAAACAGCTGTTGTGTTTACCATTTAACTGTTTGATGAATTGCCATCCATACATTTTCGAAACCAAAAACGATACCCGACGAATGTTCGTTGTAGGTAATTTTTTTTAGTTCGAAATTTCGTTCGATTTCGTTGTGCGCCTCCCCTCCCGAACTCAAAACAACTACGTGTATCACAATAACCGACACCAGACCCGGCTCAGTTGCCGTCATAATTCACGGTTACAGTTAGTTTTAATCAGTCGTTAAGAGTGAAACTCCCCTCGGCATCGTTAACGAATGGCAACTTTGTGCCATTCCTCCCGAATACAATCCAGATGGTTTTAATAGCTTTTTAACACAATTACCGCTAACTTCATACTGCGCCGTCGACAGTGCGATGTTTATTATTATTTACTTCGAAGACGGTTGGATGGCTCTAGATGGCTTTACGTACTTCGGAAAGCACGTAAAGCTGTTGGTCCCGTCTGCATTAGCAGTCATTACCAACAATCAAAGCGCACTGGGCTTGTGTGGTAGTTTATGCCCCTTTCTCTACCTGTGTGGTTTTCATCCAGGCTCGTGCCCCAACAGTGAGAACATAAAATGGTCTGTAAATACTTTTTATTCGTATCCGTTTTTCAAGACACTGTCAAATTTTTCGATTCAAGCAAATAGACTCTAACGTCACGACGTGTTTAGACTTATTTTTGTCTAAATGTAAAGATTTACTTAAGGCTCCAATCAACTGGACTACTGGGATCTAATTCCCAGAAGTCCCGTGTGTCTCATGGATTAAATATACGTTCAACGGTGTGATTGACATTTAGGTAAATTGATATTTAGATCTGAAGGGTACCGCTTCTCCTGAGAATCCTGATGCGAAAACAAAATAGCTAGCGTTGTCTAATTTAAACTCTTTGATAACACAATCCCCATCGCTTCCCGTGGGTGTCGTAGAAGGCGACTATGGGACCATTCCAGAGGATATGCAGCAGCGTCTCTCTGTGATTATTCTCACCTTACTGCGATCGCCAACCCACCTGCCAAGCGTAGAGATTATGGCAAACTCCACTCAAAATGATTTATCCTTGAGGGAGGCGTTTGTCCAGCAGTGGACGTCTTTTTAGCTGAGATGATGATGATGATGATGATGATGATGATAACACAAACGTCACTAAAAATAAGTGCCACTGAATATTCTATGTTACTACATAGACACTACATACCATTGCATTTAGTAAAATTATTAATTTAATCCGCTAAATCACTCGTTATCATCAAGCTTGGATGCAGTATGCAAGCAGCACCTTCCTGCCCGCAAAAATATCATCATCATCATCATATCAGCCTAAAGTCGTCCACTGCTGGACAAAGGCCTCCCCCAAGGATCTCCACAACGACCGGTTTTGTGCTGCTCGCATCCAGCGGCTTCGCGCGACCTTCACCAGATCGTCGGTCCACCTTGAAAAAAAATATGCACATCACAAAATGAGAAGAAGGTTAATACATACCGCGCTCGAGCAACTCATACATAGACCCCTTGACTAGGATCCGTGTCCCTTGCACGGACACGGATCTCGGAATAGCTCGGAACAGCTGTTGCGAGATTCCCGGTCCGCGAGGTTTTCTATGTGTGCGTTGTTCGAACGCGGTTATTGAAAATTATATTCCGCATTTTTTTTGAGTTCACATACTGAAGGATCAGCAGACATGCACACCAAAACCGATTACCCAACACGTGTGTCGCCCTCGCCCCTCTACGGGCCATTCACGGGAGCTGTTGACTGGTCGAGGGCTGCGCACCGACTGTCTGACTGACTGACTGTCTCTGAAAAATGCATGTGCAGTGCATGCAGTTATTTAGCGAATTTAACACTACAAAGTAACGCCTGATTCCACTAATTGCGAATAATGCGACGCTGTACTATGTTTACTCATTTACAAAATATCCGGCTCCAACTTTAACTAATTATAAATTTTGCTAAGCATTCATTAACGGAAGAGCTACCACCACGCTTCACCGTCGGTGTGATCCCGTAATTCAACACCAATTATATCGCTCCATAAATTTGTATTTAATATTTTCTGTTTACCTAATACAAGTAATTAGAAGGGCACACTCATTATCGGTCGTAAATGAAGGTATGAATAAATCTAAGCCCGCTCATCACATTCTAATAACCGTAGAAAATTGTCTAATCATTTACTATCAAAAGCCTATATTTAATGCTCTATAAAACGGGTAATTTTTTTCTTAATATTCAATTTAAACATCCCTGTGTCGATGTCGAACTTGCCTAACTCTAGTTATTAAAAGTTTTATTTATTCTTCCAATTCCGTTAAATATGGCGGATTATTAATATTTAAATGTAAATATTGTAATAATACTGTGCGACTTCGACTCTCTGGCTTAAAAAGTAGGACTCCTGGGATTGGCTCTTCACACCTAGAGGAAGAAATGTAAAAGGATTGCACAAAAAGGCCTGATAGGTCGAAGTGCTACTGAGACAGGGAAACCTCAGCAGGCCCCACTAAGATGAGAAGACAAGGTAAATATTCTGTCGATCAAACGTTTTCTTTAATGCTTTCTATAAACTGTCCAGATCTGTGTATTTTTCGTAAGCATAATTCAAAATATCAAAATAAATTATTTAATTTTGGCTACAAAAAGCTCTTATGAATGCCAGTTTGTAAGTCTACACAGAGCGGGAGACCTTGTACTGAGAAGAACCGGCAAGAAACTCAGCAAGGGCGTTTCTTTCTCCCTTACAGCGTTTAATGTATTAGAAAATGCCCTATCATAGCAGGACACTTTCCATTACAAATAAACAGACGAAATACAAAAGACAACCACCACCATACACCACAAATAACCTAAAATAGCTCTAGAGCCGCGAATTTAATGTAGCATAATTATGATTATGGTACCGAATTTCTTGTAGCCACGCGTAGCACAGCTGCGCGGTTCTTTTGTATGGAAACGTAGACGTAGCCGTAGTACAGCATGCGCTATAGTGGATTCTCACCGATACTCACAGCACATCACATGTCATCAATGATAGGGCACGACCCTTCCCCATGAATGGATAGGGAGATTGGGCCATCAACCATAATTGCCGTTTCTTTCTGCTGCCGTGCTGTCATGTCAATCAAGTGTCATTATTGTCATCCTTTTGTTTGTTCCAATCATCCATAGTGCAAACTTTTGTTTTTTTTTTTGCTTTAAGATCGGGAAGGCAGGCTAACAGCCAAGATATTACTGAGTAGTTTAGTTCATTTAAATCATTATTGTGTTTTTATTATTTATTTTTTTATTCTCTTCGTGTGTTTTAGCGTTTTATTATATTTGTCTATGTGGTTTGTGAACACGTCACCGATCTAGGCCCCTCCAGAATACCAGGGTTGCAGCGGCTCTAGGTTGCTGCAGCACGTGCTGAGGCTGGGGCCTAGTTGGTCACACTTTTATCTTTTGTTTTTGTTTTGTATTGTTATTGTGTATATCGTGATATTTTGTAGTGTGTGCCAATAAATGTATTTCATTTCATTTCATCACGCGGGCCCAGTGTGCAGATTCGTGGTTGTTAACGATTGCTAATGCAGCCGTTGATCCCGCCAACGGCTTTACGTGCCTTCCGAAGCACGGAAGAGCTCGTTACATAACAATTTTAGTCACCCATGCGATGACCGGCCTTTTCGGCAATTGTTTAACTTTAGCTTTTGCGGACTAGGCGTGCTAGCCACTGCGCCGTCAAGCTCTTTAAACTACTCGGCAATAAATGTCTTGATTTGAATGTAACTGTGGCGGCGTCACCTACCGCATACGCCGCACATTAATCGACACGAAGCAACCTTCTCAACCATGTCAACAGATGCCGCCACAAACCCATACCAACGACGTCGCCATACTACTACGATAAAATAGTATAGGAAGCCTGCATCGAGGTAGCGAAGTTTCACCATCTCCTTCGCTATATATAGCACCTCCAACTAACATCCATTGGACCTCGGTCCCCGAGCTATACCACCCAGCTCGGAGGAAGATCTTCCCTTTATCTTTCCTCAATGTGGCATTCTCCCTACCATTGGTTTCCTACATAACAAATCACCAACACGCACAGAATACAATGTAATACACATTATAGGTACCTATTAATAAAGACTGTCAACTGTTACCCTTGTTTCAATTTGCCGGCCGTTCGCATTACGTATTCGACATCAATACTACGACCCTTTTTAGCATACATTTGACCGGCCTCTTTCATTAAAACATAGACGCGGGATCGAAAAAAGAATCGTTAGCCAAATTGTACCTCCTTTTTTGCTCTCGGTAACGCCCACAAGATAAATTAAGGGCTCTAAGGGACTGTAGGTAGGGCCTGCGACCACGGGAGAGACATCGACATTCCTTTTGGCCTTCTGTATACAATATGGGTATGTTGCCGAGTAATTATTTAGTTTTTTCCCTCAATTTTTTTTAGCATTTAAAATAAAATACGGAGGAGTTCTGTGACATTTTTGTCGTGCAAGTCATGGGTCTATCTTTATAAAGCTAGTAAGTATATGGAGATTAAGGAAAACCAATAAGACTTACTTGTTATTCACTAGATAACTTATAATTTTATATACTTACCTACTTTTGTAAACACTTGGTTTTGAAATTGATTATTTTAAATTACTTAATTTTTCCGCTTATAAGTTCATCTCTCAGATCTCGTCTCGCCATAAAGAAAATATTTATGAACTGTATAAAAGGAGAGAGTAAAGCAAAGTATGAGAATAGCAATGGATAGAGAGGAGAGTAATGTAGGTATAGTTGATAAAAAAATAAATAAAATCTAGAGGCATTTATAGTAGCTGAACAACGACAAGAAACGAAATAAAACAAAATGGCGTTGACATTTTATAGGAACAATATAAAAAAAATATTAATTCAACTCATAATTCATTTATTTGCACTAAAACACAGTATAAAAAGTTAGTACAAAATAAGTAGTGTAGTACAAACATGTTTAGCCAAATCAAATGGGCATGAAAATATAAAGCAATCTGAAAATTTAAAAAAAAAGCAGAAAATTACTAGGAAAGTTACTACTATTACATTAACATCATTCACACATCATTCTTTAAATCGAAAAACGCCTGCAAATTGTAGAATGTGTGATGGTTGAGCCATTTAAACAAAACTTTTCCAAATTTAATAATATTCAGTTCTTTTATATAGCTGGGTATCTTGTTGTAAATTTTAACACACACAGTCAAGCAACTTTTCTTATATTGCATAGTCTTAGGGATTTCATTTCATACCAGTCTATTAGGATTTCGTCTATTTCTAGGATAAATATCACATGCTCTAGGAACAATATAAAAAAAATATTAATTCACAAGAAAGTATTCACTCCATAAATTCCTTCTCTCTTTTTTATGCTGTATAGCATTGATAAATTCGTTTGTCTAGTTACGTTCATAAAAAAAAATCCTCATCAACAGCTTATCGAGCGCATTGCGGATTGGTGATTGTTAACGACTGCTAAAGCAGCCGGGACCAAAAGCTTCACGTGACGAGCTATAGATGATTAAATTTTGAACACCCATCCGATGATTGGCTTTTGCTTAGCTAAAAAAAAGACGTCCAAAAGGGTAGTAGCTAAAAAATATCTGGACAATTCAAAAGTACTATTCTTAAGTTTATTTGAATAAAAAATTTTACTTTGACTTTGCGAAACCTTAACTTCAGCAATCGTAGACCAAACGCGTTAAAAAACCACTGCGCCATCAAGCTCACGCCAACTCATTTATTAAAAAAAATATTTTACTAGCTGACCGGCGGACTTCGTACCGCTTTGACAGTTTCCATGCCTGACAACAAAACTAACAAATCATTCGTCCGCTTAAGAAGACCCGTATCCCGTGATGGACCCCTATAGCAGCGCCACCTTCCAGGTTCAATTGTTAATCTAGCCCATTCTCGAATCCACTTGAACACACACAGAAAATTTCATCCAAATCGGTCCAGCCGTTTAGAAGGAGTTCAGTGACATACACACGCACAGAAGATTTATTTATATAAAGATTTATATGAAACTAAGAGTATTTCTACTAGAGAGCTGCCTACAGAAATAACATTTTCCGCAGAGAGAAAGCCATACATTATTTATATAGGGTGCGATATTGTTCGGTATCTTTTGTTTACCGCAGTTCTATCCTAAGGGAGGTTGGTGGCATAAATTGAATTATCGGGCGGCGAACGGCATCGTTTGACATTGTCGTGTCCAGGGACTAAAGTTATTGAATTTATTTACATACTCATGTAGGCGCGTATAAAAGGTCTCCGCGTATGAAACTGCCGTATAGCTGCCGGCTATTCGTCGCGACATACACACACTTTCGTAAGACTTGTTCTTTATAAGACTCGCTGGAATTACACACCTTACTTAACATAAACAATAGTGTTTTGCAAAGTTGTAGGCTCTGATGTTACCGTAAAGTTTGGCTTGTCTCTATTGTTTCTGTCAACTGTTAGTATATTTTCATGTTTTATGGCCTAAAAGTTTTCCCTCCTTGTGGCAACTTGTAAGTATGATATTGGATAGATCTTTGTAACGATAGAACTTCAATAACTTACTTTTTGGAATCCTAACCAACTGGTATGAGGTGTCTCGGAAAATAGACGAGTGGAAGGACTTGGGGGAGGCCCTTACACAGAAGTTGGACAGCATAAGCTAAGAAATCAAAAAAATGTAGTAGGCTAGGTTTTAATGACTGCCTTTCGAGACAACGACCGAGACCAAAGGCTGGACGTGCCTGCCGAAGCCCGGTACTAGCTTGAGATACTGTAACTGGTCAACCATCCGCCCGCCGCGCCGCCGCCGCGCCGGCTCAGTATTGCGAAAATTGCTTAACTGGCAAGATAACCAGCCCATCGCGTAAGCCGTAAATTATTACTGTTCAACATACAAACGTGGGTGTTTTTATTTCTCAAACAGCAACGGCTTTACTATCACATAAAATTAAGTTTTATTAGCTATTTATTATTCTATTCTATTCTATTTTGTTTATTTGTTTAATAACACGGGTTCACCTTATATTTCTCTTATATGGCATTACCTAGAGCTCGAGCTGGATTCTTATGGCTACTCTTGTAGCCGCGGATTGTGCTTACTGGCGTGCACTTGGAGAGGTCTATGTCCAGCAATGGACTTATATGGGCTGATGATAATCATGATGATGAAGGTGATGACATCTACGTACAGACTATTACTCACAATATTATTCACTGAATAACTAACATTTTATATCATTACTAGTAGCCCGCTCGCGACTTCGTCCGCTTGAGAACATCCATATCACATTATGGACCCCAATGGCAGCGGCACCTACCGGGTCCAATTGTGTTTTCAAACCATCCAGGAACCCATTGAAATACACACACAATTTCATCCAAATCGGTCCAGCCGTTTAGGAGGAGTTAGGTGACAAACACACGTACAGAAGAATTGTATATACATATATGCATAATATGTAATCACTAGCAAAGTTCGTTGTAGTCGTAACTAACTTCAGTCATTAAATTAGGCCGCTTAATATAATGACAAAGCGCAAAACTGTTCATGAACATTTGCAGTCAACTCTAATAAATCACAAGACATCTAACGCGGAGTATATTCGCAGTCTACCGCGCGTCGTCTCTAAAGACACAAATTGAGGAGTCCGCAGAAGGTACGCTTTATACCAACGCGCTCGAGTAACGCACACATAGACAACCTCTCACGGGCACGGAATCTCGTCGAGGGGGGTGTCACTCCGCAGTTTAGGTACGTTCGGCCGACGCGCCTCCCGGGCAGGCGTATGGCAGTCAGTAGGTACCACGTCGCGCGTCGTCGCGCGTAGAACGTACGATCATTTCTGTGATTTTTGTGCACCGAACAATAACTACTAAAAGATCTTATAATCCGTATAAAACATACTGTTGTGTTTACGGGTGTGTAAAGAAAGAATAATGAATCGAAATTAACCTTAAATATATTCATGAGTGGGAACCCTGCGCGCCTGACGTCAAATCGATATCGAGTCAGCGTTGCCTAACAGAATGTGAACGCTCGGGTCACACGATAAGTTTCAATTTCGCGTGAAAATCGTAAGAGTAGGAATTTTTTTATAACTAAACTTGACTTTTGTTAGAGAGTGAGTCTTCTGTACGGTAGTACTTTTAGTTATTCTGTGGCCTAGTGTGAGTTTTATTTGACATTCGTTCACGTCATGCTCAGGTAACTAAAAATATTTATAACAAAAAAAAACTTTAAAAAAAAAACAACAACACAAAAAACTTAAAATAATCATCCCAAAATTTTAAATTCCTGAATTATTACCATTAAAATATGTACCTATTTTATAAAGTTTTATAGTTTTTGAAGTCGATGCCTAGTTAATTAAACAAAATAACGGTAATATTACCGTGCCAAAATGCTTTCTGAATAGCTAACTTTACCTGTAGTACAGGTTAATCACTTAGGTAGGTACTACGTAGTAACTTAAGAAATATAAACCAAAATAACTAACTCCTCTTTTTGAAGTCGGTTAAAACTAAATTTTAGTATGGCCATGGCCTTGAAGCAGCGCCTACTGGCGACATACGAGCACAGTTAGCTTTGCCTTACAAATTTTTGTTTTCGTAAACGTAATCGAATGAATACGGATAGTAAACAATCGCCATTCGATCACGTTAACAAAAACGAGAATTTGTATGGCTACATTTTAACTCTTCTCATATGTCGCCAGGAGGCGACCGCTTCAATAACTTACTAACTAAGTAGAGTGGCGCAACGACCCAAAGTGAGTCTTCGATAATAAGAGTTGCCATCTGGGTCTGTCCTGCGACGCCGGGTGCCAGTCATCCGCGTTGAACTCGCGCAAGTCCTTACAGACCGTCCTCCCAGCAGTACCTGGGTCGTCCAACCGGTCGTCGGGCACTTGGACGACCCATGTACACTCGTTTTACCGCACGATTTTCTCCCATCCTCTCGAGGTGGCCGAGCCAGCGAAGTCTGTGGGCCTTTATCTCCCCGATGATATTCGGCTCGTCAACCTGATCTTCCAGCTCTACATTTTTCCTCCTCCTCCATATTCCGTCCTGTGTGCGTACTGCCCCAGAATCTTCCTCCAGATCCTTCTTTCCGCCACCAAGAGTTTGGTCTCTTCTTTAAGAGTTAGAGCCCAGGCCTCACCGCCGTACATTAGGATTGGGCGTATAACTGTCTTATAAATACGGATTTTTGTGCGTTTGCTGAGAAGCCTGGACACCAACACCTTGTGTTAAGCTGCACTACAACGTAGGGAGTTTTGTATTCTGGTGTTAATAAACTAACAAAACTCCAACAAAACTTATTAACTCTTCTATTATGTCGCCAGGAGGCGGCTGCTTCAATGCCATACTAATTTTCGGTTTCGTAAACGTAATCGAATGAATACGGATAGTAAATAAAACACACACTAGGCACCCTGTTGTGAGATTCCGTGACCGCGAGAGAATCTATGTGTGCGTTGCTCGAGCGCGTCATGTATGAAAGACAACCTTCTGCAATCTCCTTATTTGGTGCTCATGATTAAATTAACGATATAATTAATAGGAGTGTACGCAGTGTCTTCTACTCGTTGTTTCATGTAATTACAATGTATATTTATCAGGGCGAAATCAGATGTGCACGTGGAGTACATATCTAAGCGTAGGCTGTCGGTATAGAAACTAAATTTCCAGTTGTTTTTTTTTTTTTTTGGAAATTGATTTATTAGTATACAACGTGACTTCTTGACTGGAAGGTGAAGAGTCATGTCTGCGGTTTTGTTTTATTTTCAAAATTTGTGTTATGTTGAATATTAATGTGAAATAATGGTGGATTATTAACCGTTAAGTGTTCGTAAGTGCGCATGAGTGTTGGCAAATGAAACAAAACAGTGCAACTTTACTTTTCAAATTCTCTCAAGAAGTCCGCCGAGGAATTAGTAAAGCCCCACATCTTTACTGAGATACTCGAGGGGTTGGGGGGTATATCATTTCTCACTTCTCATTTTTATTATCATTTATCATCATACTGACTGGAAGGAAATATTGTATATTTATGTATCACTTGTAAGAAAAATTACTTTGACACTGGCTAAATGTGCCAATCGCACCAAGCCATCAACTAAAAGAAAGAAAGTATACAACGTGTAACAGAAAGGTGTGGTAAAAATGTGAAGAACCAATGTGTATCCAATATGGATCCTGTATGTGTTGTTACTAAGATATAATTATTAACTTTAATATGTAATGCAATTGTAAATTAGTAGTAAATTTTAAAGTTATATCGTTTCAAGTCGTATTTAATACTGTAATGAGATTTTGATTATTAAATGATATTGTAAATTAAATATTTATATTAGTGAAGTCATGCGCGTCAGGCGCTCATAACTAAGCAGCAGTGATGATAAATGTAAGTATACAGAGGCTAGGGCTGTGACTTGTTTATAATGATGAAACGTCACGACAGAGATATTTGATAAAAAATTGCAAAACAAATTAAAGTTGGATATACTATGGATCTTTTCATTTTTGCTACTCCTTTCTATAACACTTATCAACAGAGTTGCCATAGTATTATTTTGTAAAAACAAAGGGTACCTCTACACCGGACGGTGTAATACCTCAAGTAGTGTTTGTTTTACTGGCTTTCCCCATACTAGTTTTAAGGTTATGTAGTAACTGGTTTTTCGTTATCATCTATGTGTGAGCAATAAAGTTTACAGTTATAGTCATAGTACTTAATGCAATATTTTGGTATGGTACAGATATATCTATTTAAATAGATGAATAGACATGTGTAACACTGCGCTGCGCCACTCAATTGCGCCAACTTGAAAATCGTAGAGATCGATTGGATCTTATTTTTCTTTACAAGCTACTACGAAACCAAATTGACTGTCCTAATTTGCTAAGCCAAATGAGATTCAGAGTACCATATGGATATCCGAGATATCGGGTCCAACCATTTTGCCCGCCTTTTAGAAAAACTAAATTCGGTATGAATTCACCCATATACAGAATTTGTAAACTGTATCATATGAATTGTGATAAACTAGATAGACAGTTTGCCAAAATTTTTGAATAAATTAAACATTATAAAAAAAAAATATTTGCTTATATTTTTTTATAGACAATTTTCATTTTTTCTCATGTATATTTTAGTAGGTAGTTTTACAACATTTTTTTTTTCAAGTTCACAAAAAATAATTATATTTTAGTGTTTAAATATTAGTAGTAATTAATGGTTTCTTTGCCATAATTTGCACGAGCTGTTTACCTGTAATTGGCTATGCATTCAGTTTGAAACCACATTGCAATGTACAGACTCCCGCACATCAACATATCCAAATCTGTCAAATTTCATCAATACATTTTCAACCTTAAGCCTTAACCATAAAGTTCAAAGTCTATTGAGGAAAATTGACTGTTTGTGGTAGGTTGATGTGCAGGCGTGTGTACCAAGCGAATAAGTTCCAATATAATAACTCTTGGCGAATCAAACTAAAATAAAAACATCAAAATTAACTCAGTTCGTTGCGCCGGATGTGTTGACTCACTTCTTAAAAATGTGTTGGCGCACAGCGCAGAACCGGGCTGGGTTTTAAAACCCAGCCGGCTAGACAGCTTTTATTCTGAGCCAGTATAGACAGCTGAGAATGTATTAATAAACGTTACTTAAATACAATACAATACCTACATATTTCAGATTTTCATATTATTGAAAAAAAGAAATGACAGAATACGTTTTTGTTCGAAAACAAAGAGACTGTGAGCGCGGCGTGCAGATGGCGTGCGCTACGCAGCTCATTTGGCGCGTTCCATTTTATTGGGCCATGGCGCAATTTTGAGTTAACTCAATGAGCCGGCTGGCGTAGTGAGCTGCGGCAGAATTATAAAGTTGACGCAAAGAATTTTGCTGAGTGACCCATGTCTATTAATAGATGAATCTATCTATCTTATCTTGTTTTACTGCCTGTCTGTTGACTGTGACACACAGCCGAATGAATTAAAGAGATTGTGTCAAATTCGCACGTGTAATTACGGTGTTGAAACAATAAAGAGTGCGTTGCGTGTTGTACAGACGCCTGCACATCAATATATCCTAAACTGTCAAATTTCCTCAACAAATGTTCAACCATATGCCATATACATAAAGTTCAAAGTCTATTGAGGACATTTGATAGTTTGCGATAGTCTGATGTGCAGGCGTGTGTACCATGTACGTTCACGTTATGATCCGCTCTGTGCGTTCCTCGTTAGGGTAAATTCACACGTCTACTTGGTGTATGGAGAGCTCGATGGCGCAACGGCTTGCGCATATTACAATCTAGATTCTATTCAATTTTCATTCCTCAACGCATTTTATGTTGTTATTGTGAATATCGTGTAATTTTGTAGTGTGTGCCAATAAATGTGTTTCATCATTTTATTTGAGATTTGGCCTACGTCTCTGACGATCTGTTAACTCGGAATCATCATTTACAAAGGAACTTTTATTGTAATAGGGACCTAATCTAGTATTTTTATTATGGGAACGTATTTATATATGAGTGTAGTTATGGATGGTGGTTACGACTAGGTACAAACCAAACTCTAGGTTTGAGACCGGAGGTTTAACCACTTGACCACAGAAGCGTATACTAATGAAATACATCAGCAGATTCATAATTTAAAAAACCCATTTAAACTACATAGGTAATACTCACTTAATTACACACAGTTTTAACAAAGAAATTAGAAACAGAGTCGTATTAGAAGACCATTAATTACTAAAAGTTACAATCTATGTCTGTTTTGTGACGAAGGCCATTCATTTAGAATTGACTTCTTCCTTAACCACTGAAGCATTTTTGGCTTCATTCAAAAGATTTATTTCTCGAAGGAATCTGCCCAGTGATGTCTACTGTGACAACGCAGCGACGTTTAAGGGTGCAAGAAACAAATTAGATGCTTTGCAAAAACTACTAGCCAACAAGGACCATCAATGCCAGGTGCATTTTCAAGCAAGCATTTTCCGCTGCTAAAGGTGTGCGCTTCAATTTTATACCGAAATATTCGCCAACATGGGGTGGTCTTTGGGAGCGTGGTGTTCGTTCAGTCAAGTTGCATTTGAAACGTGTTGCTGGGCTCTACTTACGTATGAAGAGCTAATTACAGTACTTTGCGAAATCAAAGCAGTCTTGAACTCAAGACCTATTACTTCTTTTTCTATTGATATCATTGATCTTTCTTATTTAACTCCTGGTAATTTTTTAACGGATTCTCCACTCAATACAATACCCGAGAATGATTTAAGTGCAACCCTTATTAATTCATTAAGAATGTGGAATATTTGTGTTAACATGAAGCAGATATGTTGGAGGTATTGGCACAAACATTACTTACAAATTTGTTACAAAGCGTTCCTAAATGGCGTGATACTATATGCAATTTAAAAGAAGGATCTTTGGTAATGTTACGTGAGATAAATATAGCACCATTGTACTGGCCAATGGCTAGAATTACTAAAGTCTTCCCTGGCAAGGATGGCCGTGTCAGGGTAGTTGAGGTTAAAACTGCTAGTGGTCATCATCATACAAGGTCTGTCCATAAAGTATGCCTATTACCAGTAGAAGGTAATTAATTAGTTATTTATGTTTTTAATTGTTTACTAAGTTAAGTACAGTTAAGTACACAAGATGTTATGTTTAAGCCTGTGTGCATTTATTAATTGAAATAGTTTTTTTATGATATTTAAAATGTTATCTCTCTGACCGCAGCTATGTTGGCAACAGGCCACATATAATAATATGTTAAAACCTTTTATTGTGAATTTTAATTGATTGTCTTTGGTTCGGTTTTTCGTTCTTCTGTTTATTTTTGACGTATTGCTCTGTCTACCTTAAATTTTATTAAATTTTAAAAAAATCCTTTTTCTTCTTTACATTCCTTGATTTAATAAAGTTCAGTGTCTTAACTCCAAGCAGTGTTTAAATGTACTCGCAAACCCTAAACAATATACAGTCCACTAAAGCTCGATACTTGCAAGATGAAACTGTTTGACTGTGAGGGTAGTATGTAACTTCACAGTGACGTAATACCGCTCACTTGCAGCGTAAATCACAAATTACTAGAAAAATTCAAGGAGTCTTTTGGGGCCTTGGTGGTCAGAGGATTGGGCCGGTTATCCAAAGGTCGTGGGTTCCATTCCCACTCGAGTTTCCTGAGGCTGGTTGAATTTTTCTAGTAAAATATTTAAATTGTTCAAAAAATAAAATATAATATAGTGAATTCATAAGTTACGAACCCCTAATAACCCCAATGCGGGCACAGTAAACTTTGTTACGGCATTCGCACGGTTAACTTACCAAGAAGTTAGTATTTTGACTGGATTAACTATCTCCCATGACAATGGCCGACTTACATACACCAAGTATGCGAGTGAGCTTTTGTACAAAGTTCGGTACTGTTAATTTGGTGATCTGATGCAATATTACTTACGAGATATTGGATTGGAGACTAAGCAATGTTCCTTTGTAGCAGTTTCGTTGGATACTGAAAAATTCAACGCGAACTCGACTCAAACTTGAGACTATGTTGAACTGGCTTTGATTAGTTCAGTAATTTTTTATTAATGCCTAACTTTGTTTAATTTTTTTTAAACTTTGGGTAGCGATTTGCTTTACCTTGCCTTACAATTTAATTGTATAGTTACAATAGTAACTAGCCTATAACGGTCCCACTGCTGGGCAAAGACCTCCATCATTGAAATCAAATCATCGCTACAATTGATGGGTAATGACTTAATCATCATGCTTGCCAAATGCGGGTTGGTGATCACAAATCCGGGCTCTTGCCCACCCTGGGAATTGAACCCGGGACCATTGGGTATCAGACCGATCGCTTTACCTCTTAAATTCTCAATAACTTAGCAACTGGGTATGTTTTCTTTTTTTTCTTTTTTTATACGCTCGACAAATGACTCCACTCCACCTGATGTTAAGTGGTAATGGAGTCCATGGCGTGAAAAAAAACGCAGCATCAGTCACCCTCACCCTGCCGGCCCACAAGGTGCCTCTTCACGCCTCGTTTGAAGGACCCCGTGTCATAGGAAGGAGGGAAAACGTGTGCTGGTAGACTATTCCATCTTTTGGAAGTGCGACAAAGAAACGAGTCACCAAATTTGCGCGATGGAATGTTCGAGACAGTACAGGGGTGACTCCGGAGAGCAGCACGCGTACTCCTATGGAGGAAGGGAGAAGGTGGGATAAGGTCAAAGAGTTCTTCAGAGCACTCGCCGTGGTATAAGCGGTAGAAGACGCTGATAATCTTTAATTTTACGGAACACAACATTACTAACATTGTTGTTATAATGACGGACTTAGATAAGATGCCTGTAAGTAGTACAGGCGCTTGCACATCAACCTATCCAAAACTGACTAATTTTCTCTTTATATGTTCAACCATAAGCAATATACATAAATTTCAAATTGTAAATAATGTACAAACTGTCATATTTCATTTCGTATCACTTTTAAATAAGAGATCACCGGTGTTACATCGCCCCGCGCCGCTTGCGACTGTCAAATATCGAATCGCACGGCGCACCTCAATGCTAACAATAGCGTCACCCAATATGTGGTGGTATCAAACCACGATTCCCCAAGTGCATAGACATGTCAGATTTGTACAGTCAGAAATAAAAGTCGCTGAAAACTTTATAACTGTGTCAGACTAAGTAATGAATGGAACAGGCGCTTGTTAATCTGTAATTACTGTACGAACAAGCGCTATTATCATTTTTACACCATATTTATTAATGGGTGTTATTTAAACGGTTAGCAAAGAATTCGTATTTTTGTTAGCAAAAAAATGCTAGTTGGGCAGCAAAAAGCTAGTTGGGCAGCAGCTTATGGTCAGCAAATATTTCTAAATCAGTCTGCAACTTATACCATTCTGAACAGCAGTCTTATGCCGCTCCCCCCTTCCGTGACTGGCCCGCGCTACGCCGCGCTTCGCTCGGGAAAAAAAATTAACTTAATCTAACCAACAGTAAGGATTTCTTATGCTGACCGATTGTATAATTCTGCTGACCAAATAATATTTATGCTGACCAAATATTTATTTTGTAATTCAAATAAATTATTTCCCTTTATTAATGTAGGTCATTTCAATGTATAACGATCACCAACTCAGTTGAGTTGGTGAGTTGGTGAGTTGGTTGGTTGTTGGTCGATTATCATGTTCATAGCGCGCGTACTCTTTCACTTCAATTATCATTATTTGGTAAGTAAGTAAGAAAATAGCTATTTACTGTCCCACTGTTGGACAAAGAGCTCCATCATTGAAATCAAGTCAACATTACAATTGATGGGTAATGGCTTTATCACCACGCTTGCCAAATGCAGGTTGGTGATTTAACTGCCTCCGTGGTCTAGTGGTTAAGACCACCGGTTAAGACCTAGAGGTCCCAGGTTCGATTCCAAGCGGGGGTACATGTTTGTGTACTCGGTTTGGTTGGTGGTAGAGCTTGTTTGTCCGTCTGGCAAGCTACCACCATTTTATCTAAATATGAAACAAACATTGCCGGGCCTGGAAATTGAACAAGGAACCTCCGGGTATCGGGCAAAGCGCTTCGCCACTCATCCACCGAGGCATACTTAGGTATAAGTTTATTTTTCTATCAAAAACTTTCAATTCTTTTGGTCCTTCGAGCCAGATGGACCAGGAACCTATGTATTATTATGGCATGGTACTAATGCTCAGCAATATTCGTCTCTGACCGTACTAAGACGTTCGTCAGGCCACCTCAATCCCGTACACCATTAAAATTGCTTTGTGCTTTCGGGCCCAGTCTAAATGTTAATATGGCGTCCACCGGACAACACTATGCAAATAACAGGCCTCCAATATTGCGTCGTAATGTATGCCCGGCCCGATAACACGGGTTCAATCCCGGAGTATGAAAATAGCGATAGGTACCTGACCTTTCTTGGTGCCTTATTAGAATATGTATGGACGAGATAAATATTTAATACAATTGTGGGACATATGCAAAAAAGGGTGCGGTTGATGCTTTCCCTGTAGGTACGTATGGATTGAGAAGATATGTTAACATGTATGTAGATCGCAGTAGATTTTTTTACCTTCGACGAAATAGGGTGGGTTTGTTATGGGTTTGGCGACTGCGTGTAGCGGTTGGACAAGGATATATAAATGGAATTATGACGTCTGATACAATGTTACCTACATTGTATCTACCAATATCACGGCCACGGGCACATACAAGAAAATAGATTTCATGCAATTTAATCTGCAGAGACTGACGTCTATGAAAAATGTTCTTTAAATTTCAAAGTAAGAATAAAAATTATGAATTTGGAAAATGTCTGACATTAAAGGAGAATGCCCATTCTTAGTATCGTCCTTGTTCGAGAATCAGAATCTGAAAATCTTTATAGCGTAAAACTGGGTATACAAAACAGTTTACCTTATCAGGCATGCAATGTTATAAATTAAAAATTAAAATGTACTTACAAAGATTTTTTCGTTATTAATAATTATACATTGTACCTTAAACCGTTTTAAAATTAAAATATTCACGGATGGTGTAAAATACATTATTATGCAACCATATTCTCAATTTATGCTTTAATATATTATGGGCGTCTAAAGCTTTAATGTCAGTTGGCAAATGATTAAACACTTTTATACCATATATATATATATATATATATTTATTTATATAGAGTGCTTAGATAGTATTAGATATATATATATATTAGACAACACTGAGTAGCTAAAGCACTCGTTTTATGGAAATCAGAAACAGCGACTGTACGACAACCACCCAGACCCGACTCAATATCGAAAATTTAGTTTTCGTCATCGACCCGACCGGGATTCGAACCCGGGAGAGAGGGCGGCCCTCAGAGTTAGCGCCGCCCGAAGTCCGGCGTGCAAGCCACTCAGCTACGGTGGTCGTTCAGAAGTAAACTTAGGTAATTATCCATCCACCATCATCTTTAGCCTACGAGTTTAACTGTCGTACTGTTGGGATCCGGTGTTTCTACCCATACTATACGCATATCAGTAAGGAGATTGGCCATACATAACCCAACGTTGGCCCAACGCCGGTGGTTACTTCCTCATCTGGCACATTCTAATTTCTTTCAACGCTCGTCGCCAAAAGTATTATTTGCACCGAATCGCGTTCGAGCCTAACATGTATTATCCTAATTGTCTACAACATTAGTTTGAGTGTTTTCCCATCATTACTTGGCGGGCTTCCAACCTGCGATAATGAACCATTAGATCTTTTTTAAAGAAAATTTTTAACACGCCGAAATTATTCAACACTATTTACTTTTTACTTTGAAAGCCAAAGGCACCCATTCAATGTCAACAACTACCGTCATTAACACCCGATCATAATATTTTTACAAATACTAAAGATCAGTTAAGAAGTAGGCAAGCTATTTATAAAATGTTTTTGTTTTGTTTATATAATTTTAACTTGTTTGAGTTTGCAATCGGTGGTCTCTATTCACAGGTGTTTCAAACTTTTCAGGTTTTTTTATTAGAATGGATAAAATTACAAAAATGAAAAGACTAGAGACGGTTAAAATTTTAAATTTTTCAAAGTATTCTCAACACGATTGCCATTGTGGAATACGTACTATAGTTCTGATAGCTCTTTTTTGTAACACAAAAGCTCTATTCATATTATAAGAATTTATAAGAATTGCCCCAGAACCCGATACTATACCGCAGATGAGACTCAACTAGCGCGTAATACACTGTTTTTAGTGGTTCTACTGTGATTAACGACTAGCATCTTCGTCATTCATCATCGACAGACTGGGACCAACGGCTTAACTTGCCTTCCAAAATACGGAGGGTAGATTCTTTTTATCTTTATTTTTTAAATGGGTTTTGTTCACAAGGATAGGGTTTGAGGACTCGGTGAGAAAAGTAAAAATAAATACACATTTATTGACACGAGACTTCATTTTATTACAAATATCAATTGCACATAAGAACGTTTCATACAAAAATATATCCTTAATTAAAAAGAATCCCATTAAAATAAACTAGAAAACTGATTTAGACAATGTTTAGTTCGGTCGCAGTTAAAATTTACATTGCTTGTTACCTCATAGAGCAATTATGCAGGAACACTTGGACAATTAATATTATAACATTGTTTGCGGCAAAATCAGATGTCAAGAAGTTTTTCCAACTAAAACTAGATACCATTATAACATAATTAATCAATTACTTTAAATAACGGTTACGTTCACAATAAATTATATTTTAAACACACATTTTAATTGACAAAACTTCGGCCCAAGCATATTAATTTAAAAAAAAGTTACATTGTGACATTTTCATTAAAGTGATCATTATCATAGGGTTCTGTTGTTAACTATTATTTTATAAAAAAAGTTCAACAATCGTATCTAACTCTTATATACATTTGTGACAATAAATGGTAACATTTCATCTTTGAATATAATATTTATAATTAGTCCAAGATCGATAATTGATCGAACATTATAATATAAACATTTTGCTATCACATTATTATTATTATTATACTCTTTATTTATTATTATACTCTTTATTTATTTTCTTTCTTAAAACTAGATTTTTACAATATTTTAATAAAAAAACAATAAAACATTATAAAAAACTAATTCTAGAGTACCACCAGCAGCGGGGCAGGGCCCAAGCTACCGGTGATCAGGGCTGCAGAGTGAGGAACCTCCTGACAATACGTGCCGTGTCAAGGAGTACTGCCTTCTGAATCTGACCCTTGATCCAACCATCAAGCGAGAGCCTCTTAAGATGTTGGTCGAGGCTCTTCGCTATCAGACCGTTCGCTGAAACGACTATCGGGACAATAATGGTTGAATCAACATCCCACATGGCGGTCACCTCGTGAGCTAAGTCAAGGTACTTACTGAGCTTGTCCTTCTCGGCTTTCACGAGGTTCTCATCATGAGGTATGGTGATATCAACCAGTATTGCCCGGCGCTGGGATCGGTCAACCACCACGATATCAGGCTTATTGGCGACAATAGTCCTGTCCGTAATGATAGAGCGATCCCAGTAGAGCGTTGCATGACCATTTTCGAGTACTGGCGCAGGTGCATATTTATAGTACGGCACCTCCGATTCAACAAGGCCATATCCAAGAGCAAGTTGCTGGTGAATTATTCTGGCTACTTGGTTGTGTCTGTGCAAATACTCTCCGTTAGCAAGATGAGAACAACCAGAAATAATATGTCGGAGTGATTCTCCTGGACGGCGGCATGCCCGACAGATGTCGACCGTACCGTCCCTCATAATATATTTCCGGTAGTTATTCGTCTTGATAACTTCATCTTCAATGGCACAGACAAAACCTTCGGTTTCCCCAAAGAGGTCACCAAAACGTAGCCAGTTCACCGAGGCAGTTAAATCTACATCAGGCCCAGTTAGAGCCCGATAGTAGCGCCCGTGTAACACCTTGCTCTTCCATATGTCCTTGCGATCGAGAGTGCTTAGCACCACTGGTTTGCGCCAGTTTTCTGTTGCCAAGGAGAGCGGCGTAAAGTGTCTATCAATTGCCACGACATCCAAATGCATCCCGCACTCACTGTTAAGTAAATAATCCCTGAGACTGCACACCTCACGGTTATGTAGGTCCTTGACATTTAAAAAGCCGCGACCCCCACATTTCCGCGGGATGTACAGCCTCATAACAGATGAGCGCGGGTGCAGCATTCTGAAAGTCGTGAGCATTTGACGGACTCTCCTATCCAAGGCGTCCAATTCGGTCTGAGTCCATCTTAGTATGCCAAAGGAGTATGTGAGCAGAGGCATAACCCAGCCATTAAAGGCACGTGTCTTATTGCCACCCGATAAAAGACTGTTAAATACTTTTCTCAAGCGGCAAAAGAATCGCTCCCGTAATGACTGTTTTATGTCCCCGTCATCAACACCCAAAGACTGTGACATACCAAGATATTTATATGTTTCAACTTCAGAGAGAGATCTGAAGTCTATCGCATCGGAGAGTTGTAAATTGGTTGAATTTACTACTGTCCCATGCTGTACATGCATAACCGCACACTTATCCACCCCAAACTCCATCTTGATGGCACTGCTAAAAGTCTCAGTAATTTTTAGCAGTTTTATCAAGTCTTGGCTGTTTGGTGCGAATAACTTGAGGTCATCCATGTACAACAAATGCGACAAAACTTCACCCCCTCTCCGCAGTCGACAGCCTAACCTTGAATTTCTTAATAAAGTACTAAGAGAATTCAAAGCTAGACAAAACCATAAAGGACTCAGACTGTCGCCCTGGAATATGCCACGCTCTATCCTTATAAAATCCTGCGTGGCAGAAACTCTATCTCGACATCCTGGTTGACACAAGACCGTGGTCCACTGCCGCATACATGACATCAAAAATGATTTTAGAGTTATATCAATTTTATATAACTCTAAAATCCTTACCAGCCATGAGTGCGGCACCGAATCATAGGCCTTCTTATAGTCAATCCAGGCTGTGGAGAGAGTCCCTCTGCCTCGCCGAATCTTCTGGCATATGGTCATGTCAATGAGGAGAAGCTCCTTAGTACCACGGGACCCAACCCTACATCCATTCTGAGTCATGTCCAAAATATTGTTTGCAACAATGTGCGAGTTAATTTTTGTTCTCAAAATGGATGTAAGGAGCTTATATAATGTTGGTAAGCACGTGATGGGTCTATAATTTTTCGGTTCCGTGGTACTACCTGATTTATGGAGCAGAAAAGTGACACCAGTAGTCAACAAACTTGGGAGTGAGCCGAGCTCTATGGCTTCTTGGAATTGCGTTATTATTATTATTATTAGGTAAACTTTTAAAATTCCAAATATATCGAAATTCATTTTTTTACGCATGGTTAAAATACACACTTTGAAGACATAGGTACAGTATAGTAATGAGCAACATTTGTGACAGGAATTTCATTAAATCAAATAAGTCATTTGTGATACTGCAAGAGCCAGAAAACAGCAAAACGAACTAAGATAAAAATAAAACATTAAAAACAATTATTAACTACATTAAAAGTTTTTCTACATAAAAGTATCTTACGATTATGACAAGGCGTGAATTTTTACATGACAATGTTCTTCTCAACATAAGTAGGAGTAATATCTTTTTTAGTATTGCAGCTAATTCGTGTAAAAATTGTACATTTTATATAATCATTTTATGGTAACTTTTTCGTCCTTAAACTAAGGTAAGTATAATTAAAATACATAATTAAGAATGTGTTTAGCTGAGACGTTCGTTACTAGAGAGACCGATCAGATCTTATATTCGATAAAGATGATTGCTACAGAATGCACAGTGTGAATTTTCTCATAATTCAATAGAGTTAAAGTTGACTACAAATCGCATTTTCATCACAAAACGGTGGTAAATTAAAATGTACTGACATTTGAAATTAAACCGCACTGTTAATACAATAGGGTCAAATCTTAAATATATCAGTATATTCTTAGTTACAACAGAATTGATAGAGGAGTGCGTAATAGTTTAGGACATTGCCACACAACCTAGGTGGAAAAAATCCTAACATGAGATTCCTAGGTGGTGCTACGACGACAAATTTTTGTTATTCAACTTTAATCCCAACTCGAATTGTGAAAGAACTCTCAGTAGGCACATAGTTGTGGCAACGACTATGGCTTGTTTAATTAATTCATTAACTTCCATAATACCTAGTTTGTTGTTACACGCTAACTTGAAAAGTGACTTACACCGCTATACGTATTAGCAATAATAAAAATCTAATCTAAAATGAAACTATTCATACTTCAACTTCATCCAACCGAATGAGTAGACTCAGTTGACATAACAAACTCCTCTGATTACTAACTTTCAGAGTCAATACAAGTATAAGTATTTTAAAATATATTTTTTCTATCCAAATTAAAAATATTTGAAGTAGAACCATAGAGGTTTTATATTAGGCTATGCATTAAAATATATATGACATTTAAAATAGTTGGACATTTTAGACACGTTTGAGCTACTTTTCTTTATAGGTATTCAGATCGTAGGAGACTTATGAAATCGCAATCGTGAAAAATATTTTTTTTATATAACACCGTTCTTATATTAGCACTTATGTTAATCTGTAACATGTTACCTAAATGTCCATGTTTGTCCATTGCTAATACATTTACCAAAAAGGTTACAATATTGTATAAACTGCAATTTCTTCTGTATAATATAACGAACGAAGAATTAACGTTATTTACTCTTAAACCAACATAGGAGTAACTAAGTAACAACAAACTGGTAAACTAAGCATAAGAACTTAGCTCCATATCACAATTTGACGGCAGATATTATCCGAGCCGTGGTTACGAACGTTTTGTTCTAACTTACAATTTACACCTAACTATATTACATACGTACACATAAGGTCCCGGTACACGTTGCAAGCGGGCGCACACATTATGACAGACGCGTTCATTAATGAAATATTGCACCTCTTACAGCTACGTACGTGAACGACTCTGCCCGCACTTTCATTGTGAGAAAACACTAACGTTATTAAAATGTATGATCGAGTTGGTCATGATCACATTCAAAAGTTCAACATTAAGAGAGAAATTTTAATAATAATTATACTTTTACCACACGACCACGATATTTAAAAAAAATAAAAACATCGAACGAGAAAACCGTTAATACATTAAATTATCTATTTTGTTTTCTCTAATTTAAACTTAATAGGGTCAAGTATCTAAAAATTAAATCCACCGAAGTGATGTTATGATGTGAAAGTTATAAATTGCTGGACCGATTTCGATGTGATGTAATTCTTTAATTATCGTAGTCATGTTTGTAATCAGTATAGAAGAACCGACCTCTGCTGTACAGTGACTATTGATGGCAATCGTCAATTCTGTTGACCGGTAGGTGTTAGGAAAAAGTAGCAATATTAGTTAAAAACCTTATTTTTCGATTTTGTGTCTGGTAGATATTAATGCTATTGTTAACTCAAGCTAAATCTATCGTTAACAGTATATCGGTATTGTTAACATATGCGTTGTTCGTTCCTTACTTAAGTTTATATCGTCAATTCTGTAGACGATTTCGTCTGTCAGGTCCGATTGTCAAGGCAAAGCACCAATTTTGAAATGGCGTACAATGTATTTTTGCCAAATAATTTTCATATATACTACTCAATCGCTTTATTAGTTTTGTCACTGAAAAGTTTGAAAAGTGTCACTTCCGAAGCTGTTTTCATATAATTCCGCTTCAATACATATTTTTGACGCTCGAATCGCGGGTAAAGCAGAGGCACCTAGCTAATTATCCTTTTTTACTTCTAAATAAAATACCGGCAATAAGCCCCGCGGTGTCGAGTCAATTCTGTGTCATCAAAGTCATCATAGAGCTCAGTATGTTATATGCTTGTTTCCATAGCGGCTCAATAAATATTTCCGGAAGCAAGTGTGGAACGGCAGTTCCTTGAATAACATTATATACCATGAAATGTGGGTTACCTTGAATCAAGCGTAACGTTGAAATCAGTTATACATTATAAGCGTAAGCCTAAGCGTCGATAGCGCTCTAAGCATCTCTAGAGTGAACCAGAGCTGCTGTCATATAAAGAAAGGGACAGACATTTAAAAATAAAAATATATACGTTCGGACAGAGAAAGAAATTGCGCGTTTACTCAATCTTTTTTATTGCGATGTTTAAAGAAATTGTTAAGAATTTAAGGCGAAATTGGGATCTAAAATTTTATGTTTTGAAGACGAATTTGCTGCAACTATTTAGAAAAGACGTATTTGGTCGGTAACACTATATAAACATTAAATATTTTCATCGTTCAGTTAAAGAAAAATACGTAAACGACGCAACTGGAGACATCAAATTATGTAAAAAAAAATAAGTTTTTTTTTATTTGTGAAATTTTGTGCCCTTTTTCTTCACACAAAGCACATTAACTGCGATTAATGTTACACTCGATTCAAAAGTTACCCCTACCTTCAGTGCCTTCCAAAACCTCAGTACACCAGTAGGTAGCGTCTCACCAATCTGTCACTTACTTATACGATCACAGGCGTTATGTGGAGTGCTCCAAGAGAGGCTGGGCGGAGCGATCGCTCGGGAACGTGGTGCGTGATGGTAGCATGGCCACCTCGCCATCGTCAGTACAGGCCAAGGGAGAGTACTCAACGCCACGGGACCGGGATCGGGGCTCGCGTTTTGACACTCGCATCTGTTAAGGGAATAAAAAAGTTTAAGGATGATTAATGGAATCAGGCGTTACTTTGCGAAAATACATGGCACACAAGAATGCAATTGAAATAACATGTAGTATAATTCCGCTAAATCCCTCGTTTTTTAAGCTTGGATGCGGTACGCAAACACTAACTAAAGTCGTGTGAAGTTACTAGACTTGGTCGATGCACAGCTCTCGACCAGTCAACAGCTCATGAGGACTGAGGTGTCGGTATCGGTTTTGGTGTGCATATTCGCTTGCATCCATTGATTCTTGGCGGTGGGTGCGGACGCGGTAGACGTTGCGAGCTCGTGTTCACATTAGCCGCCAGGCGTTTGCGCGTGTGTGACGTGTTGTCAGAGGTTGAAAAGATGGACGACGATATTTTATTTTTAAACGAAAATTCATACCGAAAGTGGGAGATGCTAAAAATTTGAATTGGTGTGCACGAAATTAATAAGTAATAAGTTCTAGCCTGAACAGCACTAAAAAAACTCTTCTGTATTGAACGACATGATAAAAACGTGCTATCGTTTCTAGCGACAAGTTCAAACTGGTTGAACTTACCTGACGTCGCGAGTGAATCGCGCGCTCCGCCGCTTGTTCGACGTGAACACACACAAACGTCTCACGCGTTTGATACTGCCGCGAGCGAGCCGCGCGCGCCAGTCGCTAGTTTGCCCGCTAATTAAACCGCACGCGCGTTTCGTACATGAACACTTGGATATCACGTCATATGTTTGATATTTCGTGACCGCGCCCACGAGTCAACGTGAACAAGCACTAACAGTCTACATAGAAATAGAAATAGAAAAAATCTTTATTTATTTATATAAGGTACACTTACATAATACATTATTATTATATTGATTCCTTAATTATTTAGATTCTTAGATTCTAATATGTATTCCAATTATTGTTGCACACAATATTAACAATAATAATAATTACTTAATATTAATACAACAAAAATCAAATGAAATCCATTATCAGACAGCATCAAATAAGAATCAAACAAAATAAATTAAAAAGCCTAAAAAGTGGAGCAAGAGCATCAAGTCGCTATTTAGGGCTGAAAACCCTAAGTCAGCTTCAGTCTTAATGTAAGTAGTGAATCGTGGAATATATATACATATGTTTACATTATTTTTTTCAATTATGTTGTGTTGTTGTAACACATGCAACATCTTACCATTAGAGCGTCACATACAACCAACATTAGTTTTAGCGGTTAGAAGGTAAACAATTTTAAAATGTTTTTGATTTGTTTATATAATTTTAACGCAAATTTTGTTGCGAAACAAATTACAAAAACACATAGCAGCAGATTTGAACCTGCACCCTACTGACATACCGGGTCAGGTGCTCTTCCAATTGAGCTATCGTGGTTCTAACCAATTGGTGGTTCAATTGGAAGAGCACCTGACCCGGTATGTCAGAAGGGTGCAGGTTCAAATCTGCTCGTTGAAATTTTTTCAACATTGTGTTTTTGTAAATAATTTTACTAATTGGTAGTCGAGGTAGATTGTATGGGACCGCTATCTGGATGCGTTCCACGAGTTCACGGCGCCTTGTTTCTCCATTGTAAGTCCGTGCAAAAATGACAACTCGCGGATGGCACGGCGATGACTTAATTCAAGCGAGCTTGATGAACGAGTAATTCAGCGGAATTAACAATACATATTTCATATTTCAATTTCATTATTGTTTTCTTTTGTTTTTTTTTTATATTTACAGTTTGCAAACGAGCAGATGAGCCTGATGGTGAGCGGTCACCGCCGCCCATGGAGATAAGACTTCAAAAAAGGAGGCGGTTCTCAATTCGGTAGTATGTTATTATTTTTAATGTTTGTTACCTCAGAACTCCGTCATTTATACACCGATTTGGAAAATTATTTTTCCATTTGAAAGGATATACTTCCAGATTGGTCAATTTTTTATCAAAATCCAGTTCTGATGATGGAATTGAGGGAACTCCTCTAATATTGTAGGCATACCTATAGCGATATTGATATTTTCAGCAATAAGTCAAGTATTTGCATTCAGAAAGTATCATTGGATGAAGTGTAACTGATGGAAAAGACCACAGTTTGCCACCGGAAGTCCTCAATGAAAAATTGTGGGAACCATAAAAGTTGCCAAGCGGACAGTCGCATTGCTCGCAACAGTCGAAACACTTCATTTGACCTTGAAATTGAAACCAGGACATCCAGATAGCGGCCCGAGAGTTTGTCACCGTCCACAGAGGCGTCCTTTCAATGCTGAACTAAATGTCCTTAAATAAAAAAAAAACGAAACGTATTTCTTCTAAAATCATCAACGTACACATTTGCTGTAAACAAGCTTTATAGCTGAGCAACCAAAAGGCACATTAAAGTGCCCGTGTAATAGGATAGATTACCGAGAGCTCATTAGCCAACTAACTGGCGACAAAGCTGAAGCTGATTAATATTGTACAGACGCCGGCACACCAACCTATCGAAAACTGTCAAATTTCTTCAATAAATGTTCAACCGTATGTCATAAGTACAAAGTTCAAAGTCTACTGAGGAAAGGAGATGTTTAATTTTGTATGGATAAAATGCCAACACCTTGTACACAATACCGAAAGATAGCGTATGTATGAAATAAGCTTAGCGAAATGAAATTATTAGTTTTCATGCCAGAATTATCTGAAACACTAAAATAAATCAACTTTGGCAGCGGTATTCTGCCAATGTCAAGTAGCTGTCAAAAGAACGTACCTATGTCTTTATTATTTTAACTAAATACATGTATTTTAAAAATTTTTTTTAGTAAATGTACAGGGTCTTAGCACGAAATTAAACCTCTCCTTTGACATTTTGTGGTAGTCTGACGTGCAGGCGTATGTACGTCACCATTCACTAAAATTCCAACGTCGGATTAAGTACATACTGTAAAATTTTCTCAATAGACTTTTGACAGTTTTGAATAGGTTGATCTGCATGTCACCGTTTCCTGATATTACAACGTCGGATTATATAGGCGATTCAGTAATACGCCTAAAGTCCTAATCAAACACGCGTGTCTTTTAAAATTTCGCGTGTTATATATAACAAATAACATTTGTGTAACGCAAAAAATATAAGTAAATATAGGATAAGATAATTTATTGTAGTATTAAAAATTTGCGTAAGTATATACAAAAAAACTTAAGAAAAGTATTTGAAAAAGAATATAGTACTGAAAAAAATCCACGAGCGGGATTCGAACCCCCACCCCATGACATGCCGGGTCAGGTGCACTACCAACTATGCTATCGTGGCTCAATCGAACTCGCCAAAACTAATCAACACTATCTACGCTTACTCTGTAAGCCAAAGGATCCCTATTCAATGTCGACAACTACGTCATCAATTGTAATTTGCTCGCAACAATATTTGCGTAAAATTAGAAGTAAATAATCTGTAGATAAGTACGTTTTATAACCGATTTAAAAAAAACGAGGAGGTTCTATAAATAGTGTTGAATAATTTCGGCGGGCTGATTAGAACCACGATAGCTCAATTGGAAGAGCACCTGACCCGGTACGTCAGAAGGGTGCAGGTTCAAATCCTGCTCGTGGAAATTTTTTCAACATTGTGTTTTTGTAATTTGTTTCGCAACAACATTTGCGTTACAATTATATAAACAAAACAAAAACATTTTAGGAGGTTCTATGTTCCACTGTTCGATTTTTTTTATATATTATGTTCATCGATTTCTCGGACAATTGTTAATCGTTTTTTTAAAGTGTTTAAAAATATCCACGAGCTGGTTCAAACCAATTACGTTATCGTGGCATTGCTACCTCAAACTTAAGGTTCATCGATGAAAAAGGGGCATAAGCATTTTCATTAAGCCCCGTATTAAGACATTTTAATTGTGTAGATGGGATATTCAGAAAAACAGGATCGCTGAAAATCTCATCGCACGACAGACACACATGAAACGAACGATGAATTAAGATTACTCTTATATGCATTTTATAATTAGTCAAATATTTCTACCACTAGCAAGGAACATTATATCCTATAAAGAAGAACCCGACACAAAAACTCAATAAATCTATTATGCCCGAATCATAAGAACAATAATTTCTAACTATCTTGCTAGTTACTATTGATTAAGCGTTTCATTTTTGTCATAACGGCAATAAACCAAACCAAGAAGGCCATCTTGCAATAAACATTTTATCATAATACATAACATAAGACAGAGGTATCCGTAACCACAGCACAGCTATGAGAGCCAATTTATCTAGCATTGCGTTATTTATAAAGGCAATAATTTCAGCTAATGAGACAGCGATATGAAATATCAGGGAGCACCGCAACAATCAATTAGTGCTATTCGGTACAGTTAGCCCCTGAATAAACGCGTTCGATCGCGTTACCCGTTTGATTGGTATAACGGGACGGTGCAAAATTCATTTTAACATAACTGATATGTGGGTAGCAGGCAAATTGTGATGTTTAGCGACTAAATTAACATAAGAGTTTTTGTATATAATTTAACGCAAATTTTGTTGCGTATAATAATAGATATTGTAAAGGACTGATTACGATATAGTGCTCTATATCTATAGGTTCATATCAAACTCGAAGGACCAATTATTAACTTTTTTTTATATAATAGTAGCAAACAAGCCAGCATCACCAGGGTCATGTACGAGACAACAGTTTTCCATTAGCGGGATACCGCACTGGAAACCGCACCCCATGACGTGCACTACTAACTTTGCTATCGTAGCTCTGTCAAACCTGCCGAAATTAATCAACACTCTTACTTTGTAAGCCAAAGTTCGTTTTTCAAAAAAGGTTTTTGTTAAAGGACTGGTTACGATATTGTGCATTACATCGATAGGATCATATCCGGCTCGAAGGACTTCTTCAATATAAAAATCAAATTGCTCTTAGCTTACTGCTCTTACAACTATGGGCAATCAAATGCATGCATAGTTTTATTTTTACCAATTGGACAATTTTATTGTATGTAAATGCTTAGGTTATTTATCCAGTAACTATAATTTTACTGATGTGGCTAGCAGTGGCTGTCGCTGAACACTTTATATCACTTAACTGAAAATTAACAATCGCCTGTTACATGCATTTAGTTGTTTTGTATACAATCTCTGCTCGAGCTACGGGCTACGAACTACTAGCTACGAGAGCTACGAGCTCATTGCTGGCTATATACGATCGTAACCCAAATCGCTTTATTTACATGCCACATTTTATCAAATCCCTGTTAGTCAAATCTAAAGGAAAAACAACCTTTTTGCGAGTGAGCATTTGAAAATAATTACGAATTCAAGTCCATTAATAAAAATAATTAGTACGTAAGCATTGCTTAATGTTGCCATTCGGAGGCTGATTACGCCGGGCGCCGTTTGACAAAGTAAGTCAAAGGGTCATATAAAGTCCACTGTCTAGCAAATAAACATTATTGAATGTTTTTTTTTTTGGAGAGAGTTTTCTGATTGCCTTAAACGGCATTTTCAGCTTCACCGGGCTTTTGTGGGGGTCGGCGAGAAACTTAAAGGGTTCCTCAAGCCGTGTGAAACGAATCACCTTCGGAGGTTTTCTAGAGGGAACGGCATTACTCACTAGTGCGTGTCCCCGTCCCCTACTAGATTCTCCAAATTGTTCGGATCGGATTGAATATATATTAAGCCCGATGTCTAAAAACATTTCGTTATTTATTCTAGTCCACTGTCTATCAACTAAAAAAAAATGAAATAAATAAATTATTGGTTCTAGTTCACTGTCTAGCAACGCATTAGTCCCTTCCCCTAGGAATATTAGATTTTATATTCTAGTGCATTATCTAGATAAATTATTGGTTATAATATAATAAACAGACTAGCAATATAAACATTTTTAATTAAGTCCATTCAATTTAATTTTCATTTCTTCACTGTCACACATATCCCATCGCGCACAAAGAAATTTGGTGGCTCGTTTCTTTGTCGCACCTCCAAAAGATGGAATAGTCTACCAGCACATGTTTTCCCTCTTTCCTATGATATGGGGTCCTTCAAACGAGGCGTGAAGAAGCACCTTGTGGGCCGGCAGAGTGAGGTTGACTGATGCTGCGTTGTTTTCACGCTGCACCAGTTGTCTTCGCGTCTGGACTCCATTTCCACTTAGCATCAGGTGGTGTGCACAAAAAATAAATTATGACTTAATTCCACTGTCTAATATATATTATTGATTACGTAACGTTAATTACTAAACGTTACATCCCTTCACCTAAGGAACGGTCAATCTGGTTTTCCGCTCTCGATAATCGACATAAATACCCCGGACAAATTAGAAAATATGGTGAAATGCTTCCGTATTCTGGAGCCCAAGGAAACCTCAAAGGTTTGATCTACTCACCGTCGATAAATGCTTTAAAGACCATAGGTGCCGAGCAGCAAACTGTATTATTAAAATATTAATATGTTAACAAAACAGGAGTACATCGGTACAAAGTGTTTCATACCTAAATTGTAAATTGGGTAGTTGACTGGCTAGTCAAAAGAGAAACTATTTAGCAACTGTCAGAACGAAGTTTTTTTTTCTTCAATAGTATGGAAATTACCTCACTATTTTCTTCCGTCATTTGAGTGTTTATTAATAACATTTTTGTTAACAGAAATTCATGCTAAGGTCAAATAAAAAAATGGTTAATGTCTTAAAAAACTGTTCCGTGATTTTATTTATATGTTTAGTGTTCTGGAATAAATTATTGTTGTTGTCAACTGAAATTGATTCTGCTAATTTGACTGATTTTGACTTGTCCACTTTGAGATAAAAGAAACGTGTACAAAGCGATCTACACGCTCAAAGCCAGGAACGGAAGCTACTATTAAATATACAAATTTTGTTGCTACATATGTATAGGTACAGTTTGATACAATGTATCTTAACACTAAATCACGCGTAATAAGGTACAAAGCCTCAAGTGTAATAATTCAATACGGTTTCACTGTCTTTTAACTAAACAATATAGCATCACATCGCAACCTCTTTCGAACCGTTATATAAGACAACTTACCTTAAATGTAGAATTAAATATTCGCGGCTTGCCAAATGGCCAACACAACGAGGTTTGTATATTTCACTTTGTTTTAAGGGTTTTAAGTGTGTTAAATAAAATGAACTTAAAAAAACACAATGTAGATTTATCTTAGCCTGTATATTTAACATCTTACAACTTACCATCGACAATCACCACTGATCAACCTGTATGACCATTCAAGCTAAATTAAACATGCCGTAATAAGCAAAGCATAGTGTTAAGGTTAGTATTATTCAGGGTTCATTTAATACAGTGTGTTCGGGCGTGATAAGAAGATGATTGCGTCCTTTTTTCTTTAATTTAAAGGTTTGCTGCTGTTTGAACATTTACCCAGTGTCAAAGTTATGAAGATATTTTACCTACATTATTATTTTTATAGCTTTTAATTAGTACAATATAAGATGACAGAAATGTTAAATGATATTCCCCTTTCCCTTGCGTATCTGTAAAGAAGTGGGTCTTGACCTCAGTTAAGGTCGCAATAGCGTGGGGTCCACAGAACAGTTAAATAAGGTTAGAAAGGCGATCATCCACATTTTGTACGAGAACCGCTGTCGCCGACAACTAAAATCAAATTTACACTAGTGATTGACACACGATGAATTGTTGTGAATATTGAATATCGATATCAATTTTTATGCCTAACAAACTTTGTGAACAAAAATTTTATACGTTGGACTAATTTAAAAGTAGGTTTAGAACTTCAATTATATACCTAACTAAGTAAATAACCTATATTATACCTACTGTCCCACTGCAGGGCAATACAATTGATCGATACAATTGATGCGTATTGGCTTAATCATCACGCTTCTCAAATGTGCGTTAGTGATCAACTGATCACGAACCTGGGCTATACATCGAAACATTCGAAACACACTTTTGTTTGTTTGTTAAGCGAAGCGCCTTGTGTATGTTAACATTTTAAAAAACCGTTTATAAAAAAAAATTCTTGCATGCGGTGGTTATACCTCGTCCTACCTTTTGTTTTCATTGATTAACGACAGACAACAACAACAACAACAACAACATCTTTATTGTCGTCCCTATTTTATGATTTTTGAGTTATTACAGGGATGTTGTTTAATGGAACGCGAAATTATAAAACATATGTTGACAAATGCAGGCGAGCCGACGATTACACTGAGGAATGTATGATGCAAATAATATCAAGTGTAGTATAAGCTTGACTTGACACTATAGTACCAAATTAACACTTATTACAAGCCTATAAGATGCCACAGTGTCAAGCTTTATCTGTACTAGACAGTAAATTAAATAAAAAACAAGTAATAATATTAGTTTTTTAATTCAAAATTATTTATTTAAACACTATGTCATCGGTTCGTAAGCCTACAGGCCTTGTACTGAGAAGAACCGGCAAGAAACACATCAAAGTTATTTCGTTTCTCTTTTTCTTTTACAACGTTAAAATATTGGAAAATGCCACTTGGACACTTTGGATGGATACTTTCCATTACGATTAACACACAAAATTTAAAAGACAACAACAAAAACTTGCAAGATCTAAATTTGCCAAAATACATCATATAAATAAATACAGCCGGTACAAATTTCTACAAAGATTTACAATAAAAAATAAGTTAATTATTAGTTATTAGTTATATTAGTTAGTTATATATTAATAAAAATGAAAATAAGTATCCAAGAGCTGACCAGCCTTCAGATGCGGCACCCGTTCACGAGTATGACATATGTATAAGCTTCACTCAACCATATTTTGATAAATGCAAAACATAATGTGGATTTTTTATTATAACCAAGCTGTTGTCATCTAGATTTTCTTTGACTGTACTCGTATAATAAATAACCTTTCTTAAGTAAACAAGATTTAACATTTTTTTAGACTTATCTAAAGATATAAGAATAAACATTAACTAAAATAATGTGTAAAATAAACGCAAGTAGATCCGTAAAAGTTGTTTCATTTCTAATGTGTAGTGTTCGAATAAACTTTAGAAAACAATTATCTAAAGGTAATTCTAGTAAGTACCGCACTTGGTTGTTTTATTATAATAGTGTATATACATTGCCCCAAGAAAGAGCCAAGAGAGCCAACCTTCAGAAGAGTGAGTTCAACATAACTTTCGTCTTCTCCATGTTCATTTTAAGACCCACTTGTTGAGAGACTCTGTTGAGGTCACCGAGCTTCGTGCCGAGGTCTTCCAGGGTCTCAGCCATGACCACTGTATCGTCAGCAAATCGAAGGTGAGTGATGTATACGCCGATGACGTTGATGCCAAGTCCTTTCCAGTCCAGATGCTTGAAGACATCTTTTAGTGCAGCAGTGAAAAGTTTCGGTGATATCACATCGCCATGTCTCACTCCTCGCTGCACCTGGATAGGTTTCGAGCTCTGGTCTTGAAGACGGACATAGTGGCGTTTTCATACAAAACACTTGTTGAACACGTCAATTTGGCACCGCTAGAGACTGTAAGCACGGCCCATGTTATAGTCTTATAGTCCACAAACGCTAAGCAAAGAGGCTTGTTATACTCTTCGGTCTTCTGTACGCCTTCCGGTTCTACCCATCCTCTGGAATGGTCCCTTAGTCAGCTTCTTTCTCTTTGGATCGCTCCTGGTTTTAAGTATCTATTTCAATATTTTTTTATTATGAAATCATTTTCATTAAATTGTCTAGAACAAATAGTACTCGACTTTGTCGGACTCCAGTTTTCTCTACAGGTAACGTCAATCTATTGTTCCTTTACGTTAGGTTCTTTGGGAAACTTAAAATAAATAACGTGAGTAAAACTTTATACATATGAATGAATTAATAAAAATATCTAAATATGTATGTTTAAGTTACAAAGACACAATAATATACATATAACAATATTCATTAAACGTATTCATAGTATTCAACATATTTTTATACATAATCTAGTAGTTAAACATTGTTTTCACTTACCGATGAAAAGATATGCCGCCTCGATCAATACTTGAGTTCTGAATTTTTGTCTTACATGTAATTATTGCACAACACGGCATTTTAAGCAATATTTAGCGCAGCTTTGTTCTCTGACGCACTTAAACACGACTGCAAGCGGTGAACAAGTGATTCGGTTGTAGTATGATTGTCAAACATAGTAGCAGCGCGCCTGTCATGCCCACATTGCCTTTCCAACCTTATTTGTCTACTCCGTGGTGGGGTCTCAATCCCACGCGACCTTTTTGAGTTAAGGCGCGCGCGGAGTTCTGTCTTCATTGAGTGATCGTAACGCTCACCGCACTGCGGTTAATTGGCATCACACACCAAGTATTAGAAATTCGCTAGTCGAGCCGCTAGATTCGTGACCGAGCGGACAAACGGGTCTATTTTGTGACGCACGAATAGTACCGAGAGGAACAGCACCAGCGCAGCGATATGACGTATGCCGATCACCGATGGATTCATACAACGACGTACCTTTTTTTTAGCCTAGAAAAATTCGCACCCGGGTCATCCTGAGATGTTTAATGTGTAAATTACGTGTTAGCCTGAAGTTATGGCCGACCCACTAAAACCCTAAAGCACCCGTCTACCGTTTGGGCAGGATCCCAAAAACACTAAGGAGTCGTTCATGAATATATAATACATACAAATAATAATAATAAACACAAATAATAATAGCACGGAGAGGAACAGCACGAGAGCGGCGGCGGGCCGGGATTTTTTTTTTTGGAGAGAGATTGCTGATTGCCTCTGAGGCATTTTCAGCTTCACCGGGCTAGTTTGGGGGCGGCGAGGAACGTAATGGGTCCCTCAAGCTGTGTGAAACGAATCACCTTCGGAGATTCTCTAGAGGGAACGCAATCGCGCACTAGTGCGCGTCCCCGCGCCCTACTAGATTCTCCGAAGGGTTCGGATCGGATCGGGGCGCGGCGGGAGCACACCGCGAGCGTGACGACATTGCGATGCGCCGCTTGCCAGACACTGACGGGTTTATACGGCTACGTACCTACCTTTTTTATCCTAGAAAAAATATCACCCGAATCATGCCGCGGGGCTCCATGCCAGCCTGACGCTATGGCCGACCCACTAAAAACTTAAGGCACAAATTTACGTACCTGTAGCACGAATAGCACCGACAAGAACAGCACGAGCGCGGCGGCGCACACCGCGAGCGTGACGACCGTGGGCGCGGGCGCGGCGTGCGCGCTCGGCGCGGTGTGCAGGGCGGACCACTCCGCGATGCGGCGCTTGCCCGCCACCGACGGGTTTATACATTCGCCTAGAGGACCAAAATCACCTTGGCTAGTTATTTATTTATTCTTTTTTAATTAAAACGGTTACATAACAATTACAATAATTTGACAATACATAAAATGACAGGTCGTAGGTACATTAAGAACTACATTAACATACATGCATCTTCTCACAAAACCACAAGCACTCAAGCAAGATTCCCTTCCACCCGTCCACAAACAAATCACAATCAGGGCCACTGTTCAGGAGGGCGTTAAGCGCAGCCAAGGCAAGGGGCAGGTTCGGCACATAATATGTACGAGTATATAAGTAAACGCACACCTAGAAAGATATTTGCTAAGAATTGGGTACGGAATTGATTCACGACATTTTCAATACATTTTAAACCGTATACCGCAGTAATAAAATTCAAAGTTTAACAAGGAAATTTGTCAGTTTGTGGTAGGTTGATGTGCAGGCGTGTGTACCATATTATACCTAAGTCAAGAACTTATCAAGAACACATTTCATATATTATAAATTTTACATTTATTGTTGTTTTATTATCACGTAATTTTTTTTTATACATTGTATACCTCTTTATGATGTTTGTGTGATCGTCAATATTGTTTTGCCTATTCATATAAAGTGTAAGCTAAACTTACCAGTATCAGGGTTGCAATGGCAGCAATCCGTTGGCGTGGAGGAGTTGGCGGCGCCCCCCTCCGCACAGCAAGGCACGCACTGGTTGTTCAACCTGAACACATCATAGGACATGAATGACGGCCAAAATTTTGACTTTCACTTTGCTTTTGACTTTGACTTTGTATGTCATCTTAGGGTAATATAAGGCAACGGACATAAACAAGGGCGGAACGCGAATAATGTATTTCAAAACAAATAGAAAATAAAAAAGTAGCAGACGGCAACAGGCAAAAAACAAAGAACAAGAAAAACACCGTTAAAAGTGTCTGAAGTTTTTTTATTTAAGTTTTTTTTAGTTTAAGTATGGAAGAAAAAAAAACAATTTTTAACATTTTATGACAAGTAAGAAATTTTTGTTTGCTCTGGTAAAAAAACAACGCCTTTTCAGCGACACATGATCTTCTTTTGTAAAAGTTGTGATTAAAATGAAAGGGCCATAGAAAAATAGGTACACACGGCGGCAGATTAACCGACCCAAAACAGTCAAATTTCTACAATCAATTTTGAACTTTATAGTTTGGTTATAAGGATTACTATTCATTGGAGAAATTTGACAGGTTTGGGTAAGTTGATCAACCGCCGTGTGCACTAAAATAAAATAAAATGTGATATTGCTTGATCTTTGCCTGTACCCTTCAAATATCCTTTATATTGTCCCACGGGAGGCCTTTTATGGAACTAATCAAGTCATTGCTATAGCTGATAAGTTTATGGTGTAAATCACCAATGCGATTTGGTGATCACAAACAAGAAAGCATCCAAAAAAATCTCAGACAAACTTTGTCTGACCTAAGAATAAAACCAAGGACAATCGAATACCGGGCCGAGCACATGGTCGCTCGACCATCAATACTTTCTATCTTTTCTATATTTGGTATGCAATTATCAAAAAAGAAAAAAAACTACTACGATCTCGCTCCACTCAGAATGGCATCTGCGAAACAAATGACAGTAGGCCGCCATTTAAATTTCCGAGCTCTCATAGCGTACCATAAACGCCGAGTATGTACAGTATAACTCGCAGAAGAAATACCCTAACAGACATTTGTTGACGGTTTCTTAAGACCTTTTCACGGAGCTTAGGGCTCTCGAAGGCTGACGGGGCGCGGACGTCATGCCAGTATAGTCGACACGTCTGAAACTGGCAACTAGTGATGTAGAGGGAACCGTCACTGGTACTATTTAACATAGAGGCAAACTAGGCTGTATATGTTGGAGGATCTAAGGGGGTGCTTAGACTTGAAATAGTTTTTGATGTCATTATGGGCCTGCAAAGGCTTATATAAAATAAACAATTTGATTTTATATCTTAAGATAGAAATAAAGTAAAATTTCAAAACTTAAAAAAATTAAAATTGCTAAGTGTACACTGTAGTCTGTACAGACTTAGCAATTTTTATTTTTTATTTTTTGTTCCTAGTTGAACTATGAGACCCGCTTGCAAGTCCAAATATAGGTTCCGATATACGTTCTCTCTCATCTCTTAACCACGGACCCAGTAAAAGGTTCGAACGTCAGAATAAAATAATAAGTAAATTAAACGCGAATAAGATTCTTAAGCAGTGTTTCATTAAACTTTGTACCACTCACCACCACCACTCTTCACCACCACTCTTCAGTGTGAGACGCGTCGACTATAGAGCACTTCAATCAAAACGCTTTGTAAAGACAAGGCGGGTTAAATGCCGCCTCCGTTTATGAGAGAAAAATTCCCGGAGCCTCCGTAATCTCTTCAAACGTGGCATTAGGACGTTGGCATATTTTCTTTTCCCGCCACTTGTAATGTGTTATTCGTTTACGGCGATGTTCAAGGTCGGCAGTATGTGTACGGAAAAAATAGTTTCCTTCCCTCAGGAAGAGCGACATTTATTTGTATAATAGTGACGTCATAAAGAAAAGCACCGTCTCGCGATGTTGTCGTGAATTTATGAATAAACGTTCGTCCTTCGTATTCCAAAACATGGGATAGTTAAACCTGTGTCTCTGTATTTTATAGACAGTTTGAAAAAGTTATAAACCAGATTTAAAAAATCTCGTCGGGCACACCGCTCGTAGAACTGATAGCCGCTGGGGTAGAACGGTTCTCGAGCAACGATCGCGCAACTGAAGACGCAATGTATGCACGCCTCAAACTAAGTGGACCGCCGATCTAGTGAAGATCGCGGCTAGCCGCTAAATATGTAGGTCCTTGGGGAAGGCTTTTGTCTATCAGTGGATGTACTTCGTCTATGATGATGATGATGATGAAACATTCTAATACGTCACTTACCTCTCAAGTTTCAACGGTCTAGAGCAACCGCTACAACTGAACTGGCCGGGCCCCGAGCAAGTGCGGCACGACGCGTCGCAACTCTTGCACGTGCCGCTGCTGGCGTCATAGTACTGTGAGCCTAGACACTCCATACAAAGCCCGCCGTCTAGCATGAACCGGGGCGGGCACGATTTGCAGTGGAGCGGGCCGGAGCCGTCGCACTCCCGGCAGTAGTGGTGGCAGTGACGGCAGCCGCCCTCGCTTTGGTAGAAGCCTGATCGGAAGACAATGAGACGGTTACGGTTACTTTCATAGGAGTTGAAAAGTCAAAAAGAAATATAAGGTTCACTACTGCGTCTTATACCTTCCCCCCACCCAGTTATTTGGATTGGACAACCCCTTTCTTTAGGGAGCACACCCTTTGATGTTTGAGCGTGCTCTAGACGTCCTGAGGCTAGCGGACGGCCAGGGATTGGATTGCTCACCCTGCATTTACAGATAGTGCTAAGTCCCACATCCTCTTTACAATAGCGGAACATGAGGGGAAGTGCAGGAGTCTTTAGAAGATATCCAAGAGGGATACCTCTTGGGGAGTAGGGGGTATAAGGGGGATTGTCTTTTTTATACGAATCTGCGTCTTTCCGGACACAGTGGTATACATAAATGCACTTTATCTTATGTAAAAAAAATATCACAAGATTTTTTTACAGTTGCTTCTAAAGCCTCACCATGGGGTCATTTCAAGTTAACGTATGTCAAGACCTGCCCCCCGACCGCCTAACCGATCGCTTTGGCTACGTGTATAGTTTATGACGTCATCTTGTCATTTCTTACCGCCTATGAAAGCAATATCGAAAGCTATAGGCTATAGCTTTCTATATATGCCTATACATATTTAGCTAGATGACAAGATGACGTCATAAACTAAACACGTAGACAAAGCAATTGAGTTAGGCGGTCGGGCCCCAGGCAATAGCACTTGTCACAGCCGCTTCGACCTACGGAATAAAACCTTACCTTGAGGACATTCAGGGTGACATTCGCCGGCAGCCAGCCGCCAGCCCTGGGGGCAGGAGGCGCACTGATCGCGCCGAGGACCCATGCAGGTGCGGCAAGACAGGTAGCACTTGGTACAGGTGCTGCGGTCTGCGTAATACCTAGACGGAAAACAGATTCTTAATGAAGTGTTTTCTCTTAAACAAAAATGGGCCAGCTCTGAACAAAAAGTACACTGAAAAAAGTCTAATAATAAAACCAGAAAAAGGTTGAGGTTGCACCCCCGTCCTGCGAGCCCCAGACTGCCAACTCAGGGCAGCGAGCAGTTGAGTCCGATCCGATCTTAACTCCTCGGTGAATCTATCTAGGGAACGGGGACACGTTTGGGTGATGCTACGCTTTCTAAACAAAACTCTCTGACGGTTTTTGATCACACGGCTCGAGGAACCCTTACAGTTTCTCGTCTCCTCCAAGAAAGGCCGATGACGTTGAAAAGACCGTTAGGCCATCAGCAAACTCTAAAGACAACACACCTCCGCATAGTACTGCATTTACATACCCGTCAGCACACGCCGTCCTGCAAGCCCCCGACTGCAACCGCAGCGCGCCGACGCAAGACGTGCAGTTGAGACGCGACACGCACTCAGTGCAACCGTGCACGCAACGCGCGCAGCGGCCTGCCTCCGCGAAGTACCCACGACTGCATTCAGTTACGCATCTGAGATGGATAAAAGCGTAAGGGACCACCGTGGTAATGCAGAAACACAAGTAGCGGCAACGAAGTGCAGATAGTCATAATTTTATAAATTCTTTGAACAATTCAAAAAAACAGTCAAAAATAACTAGGCCTTTAGGAATAAGTAACATTACCACCACACTATCTAGTATTACATAGCTTAAATGTTTTGTTAAGCAAAATCAATATTTTTAATCATATGAAGTATTTTTAATATATGAACATATTTTGTGTCTAGTGTCTTCGATCAATTATTCTAGTGTTGATCAAAATTAATCAACCATCCTTTGAACAACTGCATCAATTAAACCACTTAACTAACTAAACCAACAAATAACACATTGGACAACAGTATTTTTCTATTCATAACACCATTTCGTATCCGTGGCGTCACATCGATTAAATGCAATTACAGTCTGCAAATCATAAAATGCTTATTTGCATCTTAATCTCTAAAATGTTATAACCAAGACTTATTTCGCCTATAAAATCAGGTAAATAAACTTCTCGAAGATTGCTTTCAATAAAAATAATTCAAATTTTCTCCGCATTGTGTTTTAAAACCTCAAATCAGGATTCCAAGACTCAGCAGCTCTTGGATAATGCCCTTATTAAATCCTGTCACGTAGCTGCAAGAATAAAACGTAAAAACATCCCCTAAAATAATATTGCTGAGAAATCTTAGCAAAAAATCTTTTCTATTTCTCTCAACAGCTATAGTTGTATACCTATACAAGAATTTGCCATTACGTTAACAAAATGGCATTACGCACCAAATGAGATAGGATCTCAACGGTTTTTTGTGTACATATTAAAACCACAATCGTGTTCAGTTAGAAACAACAAAAAGAAAAGAGAAACCCGTATAAGAATTTTTCTTGGCAAATTCCTATTAAACAACGAGTATCGCTTGCTCATTTAAGTAGCTTAAGTGGAGATACGTCATGAATAATTCTCAAACCCTAGGCCAATAATGACATGAAATTGAATCGTTATATTTTGTTTTGTAAGGACTAAAGCTATAAGATAGCTGTAAAGACAATAAGACCCTTTCTTCTATCACAAACATTTTTGTGAATTCGCAAACTCTGTAAGAAAGGTCCGAAATGCTGATGTGGCATTTTTCTAACGACAGGCTTATTACCGAAGAAAGCAACCAGTTGTTAATTGTACAATTGCAACGCGACTGCTCTAGATGCAGTTGATAAATTGGTATTACGGACACCAAACTCTCAATGATTGCACGCCTAGTGCATTTGCGATTAATATGTATGTAATAATTTACATACATTGAGCGATTTGTGTCCGTAATAATACCAATTTATCAACCGCAACTTGATCAAGTCCCTCACACAAAAAGAACACGAAGAACCATGTCTTCAGATCTATCTTAATTCATGAGCTAATATTGGCCAATCTAAAAGATATATTGAAAGGAGAACACGCTCAATTGCAACGACATCACGTCCGGACATCAACTGCGGGTAATAATCCCACAGGCCGGTCACGCACCGCACTGAGCGCAAAGCGATGTGCCACTACATCCACTTCGGGTTTCAATTACTGATACGTATCTATTTGAGCAAATAATGATTGTCTACGACCACTAATAGCACTTCGAAAACTAGTATGAACTTTTACCTGATGTAAATTTGTTAACCTAGATTTTTTTTTTACATGTTGTGGTTGTCTTTTATATTATTTTGTGTGTTTATTTGTAATGGACAGTGTCCTGCTATGACAGGGCATTTTCCAATATTTTTGACGCTGTAAGCAAGAAACTCCGCAAGTCCGAGACCTTGTGGTCTCCCGCACTGTGTAGACTTACGAACCGATGGCATAGTGACATTCACAAGAGCTACTTGTAACCTAAACTAAATAAATGTTTTTGAATTTTGAAGTCTTTTATGACTGTTTTTATTGATTTCCAAAACTATTTTGAACCGTTTACATTTACAGGGACCATGATTACACAATCAATAATGAGGCGACTTACACTTCGGCCTTGCAAACGTTTCGTAACGTCAAAATTAACCATATATAAAATTAACGTTATTAAATTTTAAAAAGTATTTCTAGCCTCTTTTGTTAAAGAGAGAAAGAAATATTAACAAGAAGCTTTTTTCCACCATCCATCAGTCTATAAACGTCTATTTCGAGATACAACATTTTCTAATTTGTTAACGCGCAAATAATGAATAAAGTAATAACCTATCAGCCATACCTGTATCATAATTATAAACACGTCTAGTAACACCTACATAATCCAACGGCGAACTTGTGCTATTCAGTTTCCATTAAGTAGGATCAAACGATTTGGCATTGGAAACTCCCGACGAAGTCAGTCGCGCAAGTTCCGCCTTTGTCTTACTTGGCGGTAATTTGCAGTACGAACGAGTCTTTAAGTAAAGTTCGATTCGATTTCTTAATTAACTTGAAATACCTGTCAAGCAAGAGTCGGACTTTTCTACCTAATGCCGATGAAATATTCACGTAAACATAAACTAACAAGTATCTTAATTGTTAAGAATTGAAAACGAAAAATCTAATTAAATTCAAGCAATTTTAATCGCTCACACTATATACATTTAAATATATATAATTAAACATGAACCAGTAGCTCCAATATATATATATATATATATTATAAAAACATAACAGATACTCACTTCTGGTCCTGTAGTAAGTTGGGCGAAGGGCAAGTCAGGCAGTGCCCATCATCCTGTCCGAAGCAGGTCTCGCACGCTGCATGACAGCCCTTGCAATAATGACCGTCCGTGTACTCGCCGCTGACGCATCGCTCCGAGCCGGCTGGGACGCACTTGCCCTTGTGGCTCAGTTCCCAGTTGGTGTCACACGTCAAGCAAAAGGCACTCGTACAAGTTGAGCAGCCGACGGAGCACCTGTTTGAAGTAATATGCACGTGAGAGTTTGATAAAAGAGACTTACAAAACGAACAAAATTTAAAGATTTAAGAAAGTTAAAGATTTATAAAGTTCTTACTTCATACACTCCTTTCTTTTTTTGTCGGCATAGTACCCTGCCGGACATGTTGTGAGACATCGGCCGTCTAAAGCGTAGCTGGACGCATGGCAGGTCACACACTGAGCCTCGCCGGGGCCTTCACAAGTGTCGCACGTCGAATGACATCTGGCACACGCGTAGTCATCCGTTTCGTAGTACGAGGGCGGACACGACGCCATACAGGTACCATCATGGAGCAACAAGTGGTGTTCACATGACGTGCAAACATCAGCCCTCTCGGAACAAGTTGCGCAATGAGCAGCACACGGCCGACAAACGGAGGAGTCACTATCCTCCCAATAGCCATCCGGACATTGCTGCAGACACACTGCTAAGTCAGCCACCAACAAGTGAGCTGGCGCACACGTCAAACAGGAGTCCTGCCCCGGTCCGACACAAGTCTCACAAGATTCATGGCATGGCCAGCAAACTCCTCCTTGATTCGCATAACTCCTAGGAGGGCAGCGAGAGACGCAAGCGTCATCCAAACGGTACTGCTTGCAAGCTATACATTGAGTCGGTCCTTTTCCATAGCATCCTTGTGCATCGCATTCAGGGTCACATTCGTGCATGACGCGCTTGTCATTACTATCAGCGAGGACATTTTCCCCATGCGGTGAGGGGACGTTATGTCCGTCGAGACGGGCCACTGCCTTTTCCGGGTCGGATCCGGCGGCAAATAATGTAGGGAAGTTCTGGTAATTAGCAAACGCGTCAGTGTTGTAAAAAGAATCAGCAATAGTGTCATAGCCGTCCGCGGCGGTTGGATATGCAAAATGTGGTGCCGCGGCTGATGGTCTCTTAGATTTAAGTCGTACAGGCTCAATAGCTGTACCATAGAAAATTAACTGCCACTTCTTAAGTATTCCAGGCTGGTTCACGTGCCTGTTACCACCGTTAACAATTTGTAATGTCCATCTACCTTCAGCGTGTTCACCCCAGAAATGAACACTGAGGAATGGCCAGTCATCAAAGTTGGAACTGATGACATCACGGGGTCTTTCAAATAATAACGTTGACACTGTTCCCATTGGTGATGTTAATAATATTCGCAGGTTTCCGCGTGGGAAAAACCGTAAAGATATTTTGCATTGTACGTGTTCAAGATGTCTTACTTCATTGACGGTTCCACTGCAGCCATTAACGTCCATGTGTACCGACAAGGTATATCCAAATGAGGATTCAATTGGTTTATCTTCGTTGATTTCTTGTGACTTACAGATATGTTGAGGTGGGACGGCTAACCATTGCTCGGCTAGGTTCACCATTTCAGTGGCGTCCATCAAACCATAACCGAATTTGTGACTTACTTTTCTCTTAACTCCGTTTGTGATCCAGCCTCCTTCTTTCTCAAGGGGCGAAGGACGAGATGTTAATACTACTAAATACTGCATATCTCGCCAAGTTAGTTCAGGATTAGCTTCTAATGCTAACGCGCAAATACCAGCTGCTAATGGTGCAGAAGCTGATGTACCCGTGTGTTCGACGGTGCATATGTGATCCGCTCGTAATCTACCATCCATGTCAACTGTGGCTACACTCTTATCGTGGCCAGGAGTGCCCGAACTATACGTAGTGGCTAACGTAGAAGAGCATTCTTCGAGGTACCAAGGTTTGTAACCGCCTTGCGTTGCACTCGATATCGATAACGTAAATATACTGTTCGTGTAGCCGTCACAATTACATGAATCCGTGTGTCTGCCACCGTTTCCTGACGCCCACACAAATATTGAACCTTTACCACGCCGACCGCTTGTCACTCCGTAAATAAATGCCCTGTAAAAATTAATCTATGTTATTACAAAAAACATATTTGTTTTTTTTTTCACATTAATTGTTTATAGACATACCTCCTAGCTAAAGGCCCTGGACCATCAACGGTTTTTCCGTCATCCTCTGGTCCCCAAGAGGCACTATATATATCAATATGGTCAGGGTTGAGACCCAAGGCCCTAGCTTCCACAGCATCGTTGACCACTCCATCTAACATTCTGACTCCGCCTATGCTGGCGTTGTACGCTATACCGACGCCACAGTACTGGTTATAAGCGACAGCAGCCACTTCACCAGCACATCGAGTTCCGTGCTTATTGTCACCGTTGTCTTGAGGCATCGGATCGTCATCGTTGCTATTTATATCTGTTGAGGCGTTAGGATCCTGTAAAGATGGGGAAATTAAACTCAAGTACCTCAAATGAATAAGCAGCTCTTGGCTTTTCATAATTTCTTGATATATCAAAGCATTCCTTCTTGGGTACTTACATAATTCTGTGCTAGATCTGGATGGTTCGTCTGAATGCCGTCGTCGAGAATGGAGACTACAACACCTTTACCAGTGTAGCCTTTTTGCCATGCAGGGGCAACGTTCATATCCAATCCATCCTTAGCTCCACCGTTCTGTGATATAGAGCAAAAATTAGTGACCTAACTAAGAAAAAATGCAAATACGTGACGGCTTAACTTCACGGACCGATGGATTTCTATTTAATGTTATTATTAATTCGGTTGGTCCGGTTAGTCAAAAGAGAACAACTTTTTAACAAATGTAAAAAAATAATATTGCATCAATTGAATGTTTATTACCTACGAGTTTACATAATTTTCAGGTCGGATTAAAAAACAGTTAATGATTCTATAAGCTGTTACGCAAACTTGTCTGTTGACAATGTCACAAAAGTTAACAATTGTTAATACGACGAAGAAAACATTAATATTACACATCAATTTTAATGGACTGATGTTTTTATTATCCATATCATATGTAGATGCGTCGCGGTAGACCACACAGTCGGTGGCAGGACGAGCTGAACGTAATTAAGAGGGACTGGCAAAAGACTGGTAAGAATGAGGGGAGGCTTTAGCGGCTAAGGCCTCCCCTCATTCTTACCAGTCTTTTGTAGCCTGTATTACATACAATGTATACTCTCTTCAATCAAAACGGTTGCACTCGCGAGTGTTGCTAATCGGTGCCAAACGACTTTTTGACGCGCGTCGTTTCGGCCGTTTTGTATAAAGAGAGAATACTGTATGTAATACTTCCTTATATTGTGGTTAGGCTAAGCAGGGACTTTTTGCAGGTTCCTTATTCTGTGGCCTAACTATGGAATGATACAGACTAAATGTAACTGTACCTGTTTTGTACGTACCAAGTACCACTGCTCCTTGAACAGCGGGTCTGGAAAGAAGGGTGAGGAGGTGAGCGCGCGATGGTGCGTGCGGTGCGGCGGCAGCCGCCTGGATATTTGCGAGAAAAGCGCTCCGTCGTACGGGTTGTAGTCGCGCTTCACTCTCCGCCGCTCGCGTTGTTGCTGTACCCATCGCACCTATAGAAAAAAAATATTGCCATAAACACAGAATGCATTAAAAGAAGGTTGAATTGAAATAGCTATAGCATTTAGTACTATAATATTATTTACAAATTAATATTGTTATATGGGCTATCTCTGATATTGTTTTTAAATATTTTCAAGATTTAACCATTGTTCATAAATTAAAATGGATTGTATATTGTGTTCGCGTAAACTTCAGAAACATTTGTATTAAAGATTGGCAAACGAATCAAACTAGTTTGTACGGTCAGCAACCGAACATTGGTATTTTATTATTATTATTGTTTTATAAGTAATTTTGAGTGCTACGCGGAGGCACGTAGGCGGACTAGTTGTCATCTAACGCGCAAAACAAACGCTACTTATGTACAACGCTAACTCCTTGTAAACTCTATTATATTTAAAAAAAAAAGGTATCGTAAAGGGGTCTAAGGTATCTTTATATATTTTTTATAATTTTCTGTGAAAAGTAAAGCGAATTTTGTAATTTGGCCTCTATACGGAACTTGTTGATAATATATGAAAGAAAGAAAGAAAAACATTTATTGACTCTCACATACACAGACACAAAGACATGAAATACCAAAAAAAAATAATAATAATAATAATTAACAAATAAAAAGAATACAAGTGTGAGAAGCCAATCACGGTGTGACAAAGTCACATCGTAACGGCGTTGGTATTCTGACAATATAAATATATGTATGTGTATATATGTACTTATATTATAAATAAACTTTATATACTCCTAAATATTAAAAATGCACATACATAAAAAACAAAATAAAAGACATCGAACACAATTAAAAAAAAACCTATAATCAAATAAAAAAAATATAATACCATTTAAGGAAAAATATATCATAAAGTAAATTTCCATTCTATAACAGCTATGGTCTGCCTCAAAAATGCCTCTGACCTGCATTTTGAAAAATCCGCTTGAACTAATTATCTTTGTTTGAAAAAAACCGTTGATAAATAATTTATTCTATATTTACTCTATAATTCCCTTGTGACTACTTATTTCTAAAACCGACGTCTTCATTAATGATACTCCTTATATTCCAAAGGAATCTCCTTTGACAAACGCATATTCAGTGATATTTCGTTTGAAATGGGATGCACGCTCTTAATTACAGACTTCTTTTATTACAGTCTTCGACATACATAACTTAAAAAAAAAAAAACAAATGTTGATTCCACGAGTAGGATTTGAACCTGCACCCTTCTGACATACCGGGTCAGGTGCTCTTCCAATTGAGCTATCGTGGTTTTAACCATAACAAATTTGTTAGTTCATACATAACTTAACTCAACTCGTACTTAGTTCATTTCTAATTCAATGTATTATTGCAATGGCAAGGCGAGAAAAATCACGATTATACTTGTAGATCGTCAAACATACAAATGCAACACTCGGGGTCATCAACTTATCATATTTGACACACATCGCACACGGCAACGACAAAATAGAAACTCTGGCTTCGTCCCACCGGGTTACAAATTATAAAGTCGCTTTACGACTTTATAAATAAATTGTCGAATTAAATCCCTGCCCCAAAACTATTAGAAGCAACGGTCGTTCCATCAAAATTAAAAGTCATTTATGTGACCCACGAGTATATTTAAAAGATCTAATGGGTCCATTATCGCAGGTTGGAAGCCCGCCAAGTAATGATGGGAGAACACTCAAACTAATGTTGTAGACAATTAGGATAATACATGTTAGGCTCGAACGCGATTCGGTGCAAATAATACTTTTGGCGACGAGCGTTGAAAGAAATTAGAATGTGACAGATGAGGAAGTAACCACCGGCGTTGGGCCAACGTTGGGTTATGTATGGCCAATCTCCTTACTGATATGCGTATAGTTTGGGTAGAAAGACCGGATCCCAACAGTACGACAGTTATACTCGTAGGCGAGTAGAGTAGAGAGGCGTATGGTGGATGGATAATTACCTAAGTTTACTTCTGAACGACCACCGTAGCTGAGTGGCTTGCACGCCGGACTTCGGGCGGCGCTAACTCTGAGCCGCCCTCTCTCCCGGGTTCGAATCCCGGTCGGATCGATGTCGAAAACTAAATTTTCGATATTGTGTCGGGTCTGGGTAGTTGTCGTACAGTCGCTGTTTCTGATTTCCATAAAAAGAGTGCTTTAGCTACTCAGTGTTGTCTAATATTTATTTATACATATAAATATTTATTTATACATATATTCTTTTATTTCTATATATTATATATCTATATTAGCGGCCCGTCCCGGCTTCGCACGGTCGGACATTTCTTTTTTAAATAGTCTATGTTACTCAGCGCTAATGTAGCATTCTAATGGTGCAAGAATATTTTTTTATTCGGTCCAGTAGTTTTTGAGTTTAATCGTTGCAAACATACAAAAATACAAAGCTTTCCTCTTCATAATATTAGTATTGCTGCAGCAAGACAACTGCTGCAACAACTGATCAAGATGATCATGGATATGTTTAATTTAGTCTCTTTTGCTTTATAACTTGATTACATAGATATGTAGGTAACACATTCCTTAAAACTGAGTACATTTTCAGAAATCCTAACTGACATCAGCTATAACCATTTATAGCTTTTAGACTACCTAATTTACGTTAGACAATAGTACCTATATATTCATAAAATTTTATAAAATACAGTAAAAAAATTAAACGCCCACCCGACCCAGCCAGGAATCGAACCTGGGTCTTCCGCAATCCGGGCGGCTGCACTGACCGCTATGCTACCGGGAAGGCTGACGTAAGCGCTGAATTTTGTCACTGCTATTTTAATATTTTTGAGTGCTTTAAGCGGCACTAGCGCCATCTATCCAAACGGTTGTTGCAACCGATGGCCATGCAGATTCATCTTTGCAGATGAAATACCACAAATTTGATAACACAACGCTACAGTAAATTTTACTTTTTTATTTTCAAGTGCTAATTGCTGCACTGAAGCTAAATTAAATATTCATAAAATTTTATAAAATACAGTGAAAAAATTAAAGGCCACCCGACCCAGCCAGGAATCGAACCTGGGTCTTCCGCAATCCGGGCGGCTGCACTGACCGCTATGCTACCGGGAAGGCTGACGTTTATGAATATTTAATTTAGCTTCAGTGCAGCAATTAGCACTTGAAAATAAAAAAGTAAAATTTAATAGTACCTATTTCAAACAAATTAAGAAACTGAGAGAACACATGCAATAGTAAACCAGTTACCGCTTGAAACAACGTATGCATGTACATTTCTCTCCAGACGAAGCCCTTCTGAAACGCTTACGAAAAACTGTAATTGAAAAACTGGTGCATGCAGCAGCTAGCAGCACCGGCGAGCTAACTAAACTATCAAGCCGGAATGTTTAGAGAGCAATTTAACAGTACAATTGGAACGCAACGAGTTGCCAACGTAGACCGTCTAACTTTAACTGAATGTATGCACCAAGGCTTGGATTATATCTATTGTATTGTACAATCTCTTCTGATGAGTTAAATGTTTATCTTGGTTGTTTAAGCTACCGGTGAACTGGGGGCCTACCGCCTAACTCTATCGCCATCGCTCTCGCTATTGCGCTTTAAAGTTTATGCAATATCGAAAGCTATTAGGCTATAGCTTTCGATATTGCTTTCATATTGCTTTCATATCTCTTTTGAAATGACAAGATGACGCCATAAACTATAGAGCGCGATGGCGATAGAGTTAGGCGGTCGGGGGGCTGGATGAGGACTTTTATGGCAGAACAAGATTTGCGGGCGAATGCTGCTGTCCTTAATAGTTATACTTCTTCTAATGCTTGAATATGATTACCAGAAACCACAGAACATTGTATGTTCTGTGCCAGAAACCGCCACATTTTTTTTTATTAAAGGTGTTCTGAGCGCAGATGCATTATAAACAGTGATCGGGACGTAGGGGAATAAAATAACTGAAGTTGCCGACAGACATGACTAACAGTGGTAAAACCACCAAAATAAAATAAAATAAAATAAAATAAAATAAAATAAACTTTCCTACACTCACACCATTTATCTAGCCCAAGAGAAGCTTCGTTATGAAACTCGTTAAATGGTTACTAGACAACGGATTAACGTACTTAAAATACTTAAATACATTCTTATTATACATAGAAAACACCCAGACCCGAGACAATTTAAAAAAACAATAATTTCGAAATTGACCCGACCGGGGATCGAACCCAGGACCTCAGAGATGGCGACACCATGAAAACCGGTGTACAAACCACTCGACCAAGGAGGTCGTCAAATAATAAAATAATAAAATGTTGTGAACGTACTCTTTTATCGAATCCCGGATCTCGGAATTTTGTACTTCTTAGTAGTACGTACTAACTACTTGTATTGCTGTATTTGATAGCAATTCCAACGTCCGCATATAAAAAAAATGATGGAAATAAAAACAAAAAAACCTGACTGATTATAAAGCATTTAAATTCTATAAAAAGTAAACAATACACTCAAAACGATAACCCTCCAAATTTGTAAAAGATGATTAAGCTGCCTATCTAAATAACTGCCATATTTTATTACGGAGCCGCAAAGCAGTGAGCGGCGTATCTGCTCATTTTAATGCAGGCATAAACTGCGCGCGGTGACTCCCGCATTCTTACAACCGAAAAAAGCAACCAGTTGCTAATTGTACAATTGCAACGCGACTGCTACTATTGTGGTTGCTAAATTGGTATAACGCACACCAATCGCTCAATGTATGTAAACTATTAAATACATTTTAATCGCAAATTCACTAAGCAAGCGATCACTAAACGATTTGTGTCCGTAATACCAATTTAATAGTAACAGCAATAGTAGTAGTCGCGTTGCAACTGTACAATAGGCATTTCAGTAATAAGCCAGCCGCTCACTCCCGCTTAGTCGCATCCGTCCCGAGAGATTGAGATCGCACCACAAACCGGGATGTCTATCTACGAACCCCAAAGTGGCGAGTTAAAAAAAATTGCATCGCTAAATTGCGTTGTCTTAAGAGCCATTTCGCATTTCAGTAGCGATACCTACTGGAAAATTTGAAAAGTCAGTTCGTCGAAAAAAACACTTATCTTAATATTATTAGAATACTTTTTTTTAAAAAACACCTTAGTATTTACGACTTGAAACTTTTCGTCATCACCGGCTAGTTTATTTCCCCACAGCTGGGGCATAGCATCCCCTTTGGAAGAGTTGGCCATAAACCACAAAGAGGTGGAACCAGCGCGGATTGATGGTTATAAAATACTAAACTTTTCATAGTAAACTTTAAATCAATCTGTTATATGTGATGTTTATGAAATTATTATATTTTATGAAAATTGGCGTTCCGATTTATTTTTAACTTTGTATTTCCATACCGAAATGTACAAGACCTCCTAATCGTAACCCTCCCAAGAGATTGAGATCTCAAAACAAAACGCGCCGGCTATCTATGAACCCAAAGAGGACGAATTAAAAAAAATCGCATCGCCAAATTGCGTTGTCTTAACGTCCTTTCGGACTAATTTCATTAACGGACGGGGGGAGCGCGGGCAAAAATGCACCGTTAACAAAAGCTAGCACGAAACACTCACGTATTCAGTATTCACCAGCACCGTGGCATTTGTCACGCACTAATCTAATATAAAATCCGCCATCCCTCTCTCGCGTGTCCTTTGTTTCGTGATGCATGAAAAACAACATACCCGTTGTGTTGCAAAACGTTTTCAGGTTCACTTGTTTCAGGCGTTACAATTTGTTAATAATTTACAAAAAGTTTGTTTCTCTCCGAAATGGATTTGCTTATACTCAGTGTAGGTTCATGTATTTTTTTATTACTAAGTGATTAATGCAAATCAAAAAATATTTCGCAGCATTAAGGCCTACGCTGACCGGGACGGCATATGGCAAAGCATGGCAAAGTATTTTGCCGCCGAGGCATGCCGCGTCACGTCGTAGTATGCCTCGGCATCTTCTGTTTAGGGATGCTCATGTAAAAATATATCGATATTTTCTATATATCGTAAGTAATTTGTTTGTATGTGACTACTTTATAATAATAAATATTAGATAGGGATCAGGTTAATATGAATTAAAACAGCTAGGCTGAAGAAACAAATCAACTTTATTTATTTATAAATCCCAGTATTTTTGTAACTTATAACGTATTGGTAAGTTGTTTACAATTGTCGACCGGGGGCGCGGTGGCGACGCGCGCATTCCCGTAGGATAGCTCTGGGTAACTAACTGGCTCGCCGGCTAGCGGGGCGGCGGCGCAGGCGGCGACAAACGACCGCGGGGGTGCGGGGTATCGCACGAGCGAGAGAGAGAGTGACATGGTGTATTAAAGTCTAGGTATGTCATATTGGGTGCGTTACAAGCTTTATATATTTATAAATCCAGTATTTTTTGTCTAGACCTTGCAAAAACAGCTGCTGAGTTAAAAACCTGTGCGGCTTTTGAGAAAAGTCGTTCTGATGGAACAGAGCTTGCTACCTTTCAAATATTTGAGTACTACTTTGTATAACTTTGGGAACGTCTACCGAATACAGATGAGCCGAGTCTATCGAATTAAGACTAAAATACTCGAGTTCACAACAATACCTTCGACACGTCACGGCATGCCCCCGTGGCTTCGATGCCGCGAGATCATTTTAAAGCATGGTAATTTATGTCTTATTTATATTTCGATATGTTTGAATGTCCATTGGTAAAAATCTAAATCCTTTGCCATGCCGTCCCAATCTGCGTTGCCCTTTACTGAGTTAGGTTTTATCTTGTCATTTGTTTCAATGTTAATAAGCAAAAGTAAGCAAGCGTTTGCGGGATTTCAAATATTTACTCATTTGTTTTTCTTCTATTTTTGTAGGTTGGATATGACATGTCTTTCACATTTCGTTCCGTTACCTAACTCGTATGTTAGTACTAACTAAATACACTATTGTTTGTTTCTTAATCATGTTGAAGCGGCTTAACGAATTTCGACAAAATTCGGTATACACTACAGGTAGAACATATTCTGGATTGCCACATAGGATACTTTTTGTTCCAAGAAACCTTTTAATCTTACGTGACTAAGCCGTTTGCGGCAGACCGAATTACATGTGAATCTGCGTACGCGAGCTAAGTTATCTTACTATTACACAACTAGACTATCTATTTTCTTTTAGACCACATGCTCCCGTATGAGTCAGCTATTTCAATTCCACGTGAACATAATGTATATTTAGCTACATACAAATTCTGTGGTACAGCCAGGCTTTTTCCCGTGACGGTTTAACCAATTTCATCAGCGGCGCGGCGGTGACAAGTTATATGTGGTGGACACGAAAACTGGGCGCGTTTCACGGACTCATAGTAACTCGGTACGAGTGGCGGTAATTAAATATTAAAAACAGGTTTAGTTTACACGCGGACTGTGCACCAATTGTACGACCTGTTCGTGCACGACCTGCTGATAGGTTGCTTGGCTTCGAATGATATTGTAGTAACACCAGTATAAAGACACTTTAAGCCCAGTGGTCGTCACAGTTTTCATCGCCAAAAAATTATTTCAAGCATTTCATTGAAATTTTACATTCACGCTAGCAACTGGTCTGGATTCAATTAATGCTTAATATTAAAATCAGTTGCTGACCACTGATTCATGTGAACACAAATTGTATGTAGTACTATATATCGTAATGTACTATAAAACTGACACTCAATCACTCAATGCATTCAACGACACAAAGAGTTAAAACGGTTATTCACTAGCCAATGAAAATACATATTCCGGCAAAAACCCCTCAAAACCTCTGGGCTTTTTGGCGGTTTTTTGGCGGCGCGTCACCTAACAAAGTTGGATTAAAAACGGGCAAATTCGCCATAAAGCCCGATTCCAACGGAACCGACTCCTAATGAAAACAACCCGTTGACGTTGATAAAAATCCACGCTTTTTGCGCAAAACCGCGCACTCGCATATTGCTTTTTGCGCACCAGTTCAGCTGAACAAATAGCCGATGTCGGGCGGGCCAAACATAGTTATCCTTAGACTTGGCGACAACAAAAAATGGTGCGTACCTCGCGGGGGTTTAATAAAGCCCCTTTGTGCTTATACGCTGTACCCTAATAGGGTCCTAAACTAATAAAGCTGGGGTCCATTACGGCCAAGCCGCAACTCAACTCTATGAAGCGGGCCCGGTTAAACAGATTTGCACGAGAAAAAAGTCTCACGCTCCATGTAGGTACATAGTTGACCCTTGTCCCCCCGCTTTCCCGCCAAATTTACGCCCTGCCGAGCGTATTTGTTCTAAATCTAATTAAAAAGGTGTAATTTTACAACATCGCGCGCCCAAATACGGGATATTTATGTTGCGTAACAAATTGTTGCCTCCCTTTTGTTACTCGAAAATTATGATGAGGAAATAATTAGCTGTAATTTTGAAACGGTAATTAAACGTGACAAATTATCATCGTCCAGAAATATTTTGCCCATATTTATAGTATGAGGGTTGACACAAAAAAAAAATTAACAAGAAGCCGTCTTAATAGTTATTATTCAAATATTGTGTATTTTTATCTAAACAACCTATCAGCACTTCTGAACAACGCCAATACAAGCGTATAATTCGTCGGATCAGTATTCGCATAAACCAATTCCTCGATGTTATCGCAAAGCTGATACGTAAACTATTTATTAAGTGGGTAACGTATATAAATAGGTTCTATTGTGCTGACCCGCGCTCACCATCGTGGAAGGTCGAGCACCCCTGACTTTTATTAGCCCCCGCATGGGGACTAGTCGGGGACCCCGCCCGATCCTCTAAATGACAGCACACATTTACAGAATACACTAAACATGCACACCAGTTTAGGCCCAAGACACCGTTCTCGTAGAACAAGGGTACGAAGAACCGGTTCACACTCGCTCTACACCAGGTACAGACATGTACCTGGTCGGTTCTCTCCTCCTCCACGGCCCGGTCAACCCGAGCCGAGGTCCGTGCCTTTAGAGGCGCCCTCGGGTTGCTCCGCTCCCCGATCCGATCCGAACCCTTCGGAGAATCTAGTAGGGCACGGGGACGCGCACTTGTGCGCGATGCCGTTCCCTCTAGATAACCTCTGAAGGTGATTCGTTTCACACGGCTTGAGGGACCCTTTACGTTCCTCGCCGCCCCCAAAAAGCCCGGTAAAGCTGAAAATGCCGCAGCGGCAATCAGCAATCTCTCTCCAAAAAAAAAAAAAAAAACTAGTCGGGGCGACTTTAGCACGAACTTGACCCGTACAAATTGCAATTTGTGGACATTGGGATACAACGCATTGTTCCACATTTACATAGCATAAGTCGTGTCGTGTCAATAAATATCTCTTATTTCTCAAAATCATATCAAATGTTCGATTCTACGTTAGTACACTACATCGTAACAACATTTGGCTACTACGAACAAACCCAAACCAACCCAAAATACAAACCCTGTTCCCGTCAACACTACAAGAAACAATGGGGGAACAAGGAGGTTAAAACCAAAGAGGTCTAAAATTGCTGCTCGAAAACATCATAGTATAAAGCTAAGTTTTTTATATCTTTTAAGGATACTATTCAAATTCCAAGTTGGAACCATCGAAAATGTCTAGCATAGACAAAGTTTATTTGTAAGAGGGTTAAGACTTTTCTGCATAAACGTGTGTGTGTGTCAATATCGTTTTTTACATCAAAACCGTTTCAAAGCAAGTAACACAAAAGTTCTCGGCATCCAGAGTTCAAGGGCAAGTTGTTAATGTTCGGGGAGTTTGTGAGCCGCTCATCAGCATGAGAAAGGCCGTCCGGGGTCGGACACGCCCCGCCGTTTTATTAGCCCTGTCCACTGACCACCTGCTTAGTCGTGTCACTTGTTACAGATGACAGATGAATTGCCGACCGGAGTGCATATTGTCACCGGTTTAAAGAGGTGTTGTCATATTGTGAGGCTTGTTCAGCTGTGCTGACCCCCTAAACAAGTGGCATAACGCTAATAAAATAGAAATTAAATATAACGATTATTGTACGTGATTGACATAAGTCAACGATACGTATAAATGACGTTTATGTCAACCCCATACAACAATAATTCTATTTAATTTCTATTCTATTAGCATTATGCCACTTGTCTAGGGGGGCTTTGTCGTTTGTGTAGCGTTGTACTGCAACAACATGCTGCGTGGAGTCCCTTTAGGATACAATTTTATAACGTATACCTAGTTATAACGTAACTGTTCTTATATATATTTGTCATTTAATTTCATTTACATGAACGCCTGGTCTAGTGGTTAGACTACCGGATACAAACACAGGGGTCAAGGTTCGGTTTCCAACGTGTTGTACTGTACATGATTAATAAATTGTGGTGTTGGATGGAGTAATTATTTTATCAATCATCAAAGTTAGTAGCATTGTTGTATTGCGACAGTAACTGTTTCGCCCGTTTGCACTAAACTTATGAATCGCCTAACTCTTTGCCTAACTATTACCCGGTCAAGTAACTCGGCACCTGAGTGTAAGCGATGTTTTCCAGCCAGGTGCCGGGTTAACTTGACCGGGTAGTAGTCCACGATCCGATCCACGTAGGGCACGGGGACGCGCACTAGTGCGCGATGCCCTTCCCTCTAGATAACCTCCGAAGGTGATTCGTTTCACACGGCTTGAGGGACCCTTTACGTTCCTCACCGCCCCCAAAAAAGCCCGGTGAAGCTGAAAATGCCGTAGAGGCAAAGGGTAGTAGTTAAGCCAAGACATAGGCGATTCATAAGTTTAGTGCGAACGGGTGTAAGAGTTGAATGCGTTATATATTGTCAATAGCAGAAATAAAAAGCAGTATGTATATCAAGAAGATATAGAGAAGAGTTACAGTAAATTAGTGTTTGTTGTGTGCGTTCGATGACTGACCCGTTAGCCTCCGTGACCCTAACCGGGGCGTCGCATTTAAATTTACTTATAAAACATTAACTATTTATATAACTTATTATTTTATTATCAAATCAAAGACCACAATGTTCGATCGTTGACCGTACATTTAAAGATAAAAAAGCCAGTTCCGGGAGTCCGCTAAAGTGTGCCTCCTTTCTTCGGCCTTATCACATACTATCAGATGTATATAGACAAAAGACCAAATAACTGTAAGATAAGTAAATTTATAAGCCTTCAACAATTAATTGGATTGAATGGATAGATATAGATAAGCAATAACACTAGTAATTCTCGTCGTTACAATAATTAAGGCTAATAGCTCTGAGGTTGCTACAAACTGCCAAGGAGGTTTTGAACTGGTGTCTCATCAGCATGACAAAGGGGCCCCCGCCCCGCAGACCCGCCCCGCAGATTCATTGGCCCCCGTCTAAGCTGGGACAATACTTGTGCCGCTACGCAAACTGTCACGGTCTCACGGTACGGTACGTTGCCACAACTTTCGGACGCAATAAATTGACCACCGATCTGGGAATCCTAATGAATTGGACTACCAAGTAAAAAGGACACTTGTAAGCTTACGCTTCCTTTTCTTTAATTTTCATATTTGAGAGACACATGACTACCCGTTTCAACCTACGCTGAAGTCATAAGCGGATTGAGCTAGTGGAGCAGAAATTGTGCCTCACCAGATGTCCTCACTTTGCCTTCATCAACATACCATCTTTTGATAACGCCACAAAGAAAATGATTCACCAAATTTGTTTGTTCGATCTCGGTATTTTCCTTTATTTTACTAAAATTCACTTGTTTGACAATCCGATATTTAATATCGGTAAACATGGTAGGAATCCCGTTAATAATTACTCTAATACAAGTTTTTGTAATTTGTTTCGCAACAAAATTTGCGTTAAAATTACATAACCAAAACAAAAACATTTTAAAGTAAATAGTTTTGAATAATTTCGGCGGCTGGGAGAGCACCTAACCCAGTATGTACGTAGGGTGCAGGTTCAAATCCTACTTGTGGTTTTTTTTTTTCAAAATTTGAGTTAAAATTATATAAACAAAACAAAAACATAAAACAACTTTCCATTAAGCTTTTTAAACGATACTTTTATCGTTTAGTGCCCCAAAAACCTATCCTATGATCAAAGACAACCAAAAACATGGTAATAATCCTGTAAGCAATTACTCAATAAGACAATACTTGAACATATTCACGCTCCACTTGCCAGGGGCAACGCCTTTCCCCAGATATATGAAGATTGTGACCTCTTCCATAAATAATGATGAAAACAAAAGAGATTCAAACTAAAAAGTAACAAAATAAGATGAACAAGAATTCCACAAGGTTATTATGAAGAAATATCGTAAGCAGCCAACAGATTGTGTTGAGAATAAAGGGTATATAATAATGACGGGTATGTACGGGTCGTTCAGTGGAATGGTGTCGTTTTTGAAGTCGTATTCGTTTCGTCGTCCCGGAGTGTCAACGGTTATTTGTCTGTGCTGTAAATCAAATTACGCGTGTCTGTGACTTTGGCACGGACCTCGAGATTGTTCTAGAATTTCTAACTTTAAAAATATTGCTCGGAGACTTATTACATATATCTAGCGTATAAGAAAAGTTCTTTATTAATATTCAGCCTTCGTTTTACTGCTAGGACCCTCCTATATGGTTACCGCACACGGAAAAATAAAGGACTAAGGAGACACAATATTGATTCATTAATTAACCAAGCATTTAATGAAATACTTTTTTTAATTGTATATTTGCAAAACAATATTTGTTTATACCTATTTAAAAATAAACTAAAATATTAAAAGACAACTACCTCAATCAGGACTTGACAATCAACCTTTTCGCAATCTGGGCTACAGCTAAGTGTCAGTAGCTCAGTTGGAAGGTCTAAAAACTAGATAGGTATGTGAATATGATGTAAACGTTATATTACAATTTAATACAGAAATAAGTAATATCATTACGTTATGAATCGATATATATAAATATCGATATCGATAAACATTAATCGCATTGAAATTGTATTGAGATTGAGTTTGCGTTCAAGAGTAAGCCTACTGGTCAGAGGAACCGCAATCCGGGCGGGTGCACTGACCATTATGCTACCGGGAAGGCTGACGTAAGCACTGAATATTTTCCACTGCTTTTTGATTTTCACTGTATTTTATAAATATTTAATTCAGCATTAGTGCAGCAATTAGCACTTAAAAATAAAAAGTATAAATTATAGTGTTCCAATAAAAACTTTCTTTACATAGGATTGCGACCAATTTTGTCAATCCCCCCGAGATTCAAACTCAAATTACGTACGCGGGCTCCGGGGCCCTAAGTAAACACCAATAAATTTCATATTATTCGGTAAACAAAAAAACAAAAATCATACAAGAAAACTAAAGAAAGGGACCCTCTCTGTTTCGCTTTATTGGCCGATATTACGAAATGAAACTTTCCGGTCTAAGGGTCCGCTTACCATAACTGTATAAAATCTGACGGACGCTGGATTGAGGATTTGAGGCTGTGCTTGAATAAAATGGTAATGCGATGGTGCGAAATGAGTTACTGTATGGAGAATCTACAAATTCACCGGCAAAATCAATTCGGAGAATCGGACTGAAGGGTACATTAATGTAAGGCGAAAATCCGTATGACAGTGTCCAGCCATAAATGTGATTTACATTTTTTTTGAGATATTTTTGAGATATTAGAATCTTTAATAGTGCTTTTGAACGAAAAACTTAGCAGGTTAAATAAGAGTGTAGACATTCTCTTTAGTAAGAAGTAATTTTTATAATTGTTCGGGATCACGGGATTGGTCTGTTTACGCAGAGGACCACAATATTATTAAAAAAAGAGCATCATTATATTTACTGTTTTTTTAGAAATCTCATTCTATCCACAATATTGTGGGCATATGAACAGGGCCAACTAAAAGGCATTGAGTTAAAGAGCGTCTCAGCAACGTAATGTGACGGAGCGTTCGTTCTTGTGGAAAACAACACGACCGAAATAATGCGTATTACCAGGATCCCGGGCATCTTCGGGGAGGAGCAGGGACAGTGCACCGATCCGTGACGCTGGATGTCCAACGTAGATTACTGATACACGTTCCCCTTCCAATTGGTCTCCAAGGCTGTGCCGAATATCAATTGATCGACGATATTTCGTTTAAAGTTCAAACCATCGAGTGTTCGTTCGTCATGTCGATAGTGCTAATTTCGTAAATCTATAAAGTAATAGCTGGGCACTACGTTTTTGCTGTACACATTGCTGATTGATTGATTTGTAAATGGCATTGGTTATCTCACATTGTCTAGTTATATTTGATATTTGACTGTAAATATTTCAACAAGCAAATAAATAAATAAATATGGCACCTTTCAGCGATTCACCAAGCACTTTGGATTGAGCACCCGTAAAATTCCAGTTTGTCGGTAAATTATGATTTATGTTCATAAAAATAATATATAGTAACTACTTAAACATCTTTAATTTCATGTTATTTGAATTGAAAAAGCACAAAAAATAAATTCCATTTAAACAATATGTTAAACGTCCTTTAATATCAACATTATCGATCAATCGACGAATTGCCATTCGCAATTTATGAAGAGACCTCGTACAATTGTTACGCGCCACCGGCCCACATCAAAAGATGTCCACCCTATTATCAGAATTATATAATTATTATTAGGTAAACCCGAAGTTTTATTTATTTACATCACTCCTACATTTAGATTTTCCACCTATCTATATTTCGAGAAAACACAATTAAGTCTCGCCTAATCTACAGAGGATTATATTATGATAGATAACAAAATACATTATTTTAATGACCTTAAATATTTATAAAATTTATAAATTACAGTGAAAAAAATAAACGCCCACCCGACCCAGCCAGGAATTGAACCTGGGTCTTCCGTAATCCGGGCGGCTGCACTGACCGCTATACTACCGGGAAGGCTGACGTAAACGCTGATTTTTTTTCAAAAAACAAAATTAACAAACAAAACTTTTTTCACTGTATTTTATTAATATTTAATTTAGCTTCAGTGCAGCAATTAGCACTTGAAAATAAAAAAGTAAAATTTAATGACCTTATAGAAGACAGCCTGCAAAATGGAAAAGTAAGTAGCTTGATAAAGCATTCTCTCTCGCACTTAGTATGAAGCACCGTTACGTGTTTCTCTGCGTTGTGAGCCCGAGAAGAAAGGTTTCATATTGTGTAAGCTAGAAATTTATTCTTCCTAGCGCAATATACTGCGATACGCCATAATAGAAATCAGCATGAGAATTATCGGCATCGTAGTCAAAATCATAGACACCTACCTCTGTTACAATTAAGATAGAAAGTTCCCTAGTGCTTGCCAATGGAGTGCGCCCACCTTTTACGTCATGGGATAAAGGTCAGCCAAAAGCTTTATAACAGTCAATCAATAATAACTTCGGTGCGTCATCGGCCCACGAACAAACACGTGCAAGTAATCAGGATTTAACAAAAACAAAGGACGCAGAACGCTTTTCTGCTATTCCAAGTTTCGTTTCAATAACCAATATCCGCCCGAGGGAAGCCGAAACAGCTAGGCAGCATATAATGTTCACGGGCATAAAGTAAACAATCTATTTATTAATCGTTGTGTAAGAACAAAAGGTTGCTGTACAAAAAGAAATAAGAAAACTTCACACCAACAGCCGTTTGTTTTCCTCTTCCTGTATGTACACTGCGAATCATTTACCGCTCCTATTTATTTGACCTAATAAAGTTAATCAAAGTATTTTTTTTTAGGAAAATTATTATCTATTATAGGTACTTTCAGAACGTTTTAATTGTACGTATTAACTATTTTTTTAAACGTCAAAAGCTAAACAGGAAGATGCTCGGGTTGAATGCGGGAACCCATGGCTCAATTCTCATAGCCATGTTAGACTGCTGGCGATTAAACCCATTCCTAACATTCCTGGGCACAGAATATCAGAAAGAGCACGTTGAAATATCCCTAGTGAGAAAAAAGAACTATTATTTTTGTTTCATGATTTAATATTTAACTAAATTATGGGCGCTACTTGTACATACGTCTGCACATCAACCTATCCAAAACTGTCAAATTTCTACAATGAATGTCAAACCATATGCCTTACACATAAAATACAAAATATATTTAAAAAAATTAAATATTTTAATTTTTCAGACAACAAAGATCCATATAAGTGGTTAACACAACAAGAGCTTAAACTCTATGTTAGTACTTAATAACTAGATGGGAATTGGTTATTCTACACATATGCATTGAGGTAATTTGACAGTTTGTTGTAGTCTGATTTGCAGGCGTGTGTACTTATGATTCGTACAGCCCGCCATCTGGATTAGAAATTAGGAGCCCTCATCACTTTTTCGCTTGTGTTTATTTCGCACGCAATAAGCAGTTTATAGACTAAGAAAGGACCCAATATAGCAAGCAAATATTTTGAGAAATTAACATTGATATTGTGTATTAACCGTAGCCATCAACTTGTTTACTCTATCCCATCAACTGCCAACGTGCAGACACTCGGCTTCCCTCCACGCATCACTTGAGATCCTATTTCACCAGTCGCGGAATGGTTGTTTATGATATGTATGAGTCCGTATAAAATATTCAACTTGTAAATGCGATCCGTGATACAATTTACAGGGTGGATCGTCCTCAAACTACATTCGCATTTCATGATTTGCTTTTGTCTTGCAAAAAAGGTCGCATAATCATACGTACAATTTATCTGTCGATATATCGCGAGAAATCCCAGGTGATACGATTGGAGCGGCACCACAAATATACATGGGTCTCGGGATATTTTCCACGATTCTAATAATATGTGTCTGCGAGGTAGAGGTGTGATATATTGTTGGAAAGTTATTTCAGAACTTTTTAGCTTTTTCCTATAAACGAATATGTTGCTATTTGTTTCAATTTGACATTGTAACATGTTGACAAAAAATATTTATATTGAACATACATATTTTGATACGCTCAAGATAAACTTCTGACATAATTGGCAAAACGATGATTCAGCGCATAACTATTGATAAAATAAATTCGTTAATAAAGTTTAATAAACTACTATTTTACTACATTTTTTATAGTTTGTCTCCTTCTCAAATATCCATCCATACCATCTTATCTAAATATGTCGCCATAACATCAATGTTTGTAGCATTGTTGTGTTCCGGCAGCTAGAGATAAGATAGCCAGTACCTCACTAGTTGAGGATCCCGGGTGAAGTGCGCTTCCATCATTGGCCTTATCATCACTTAACATCAGGTGAGATCAAGGCACTGTGCTTACCCGTAAATATAAAAAAAAAGTGTTATGTATTTTTTTTTTATGCAAGCTGTGTTACTTTAATTTGTTTTCTGTTATAGAAAATTTAATGCGAACCATTTTTCAATTTTTTTTATAACGTTTATTTAATATATAAGTTCCTCTGCTGGGGTCGGGCATACTTCTACAACATACGAGTATATTTATACAAAACTAGGGAAATCAAGTCATAGCCCAGTGTAGGTTAGTGGGTATTAACTTCAAGGTTACGAGGGCGTCCTTCTTACCTGAGGTTCTTCATTTAACTTGCGATGATGCTCGTGACTAGGCTCTGTTGACCTCTTTTTGATCTCATGGTGTGAAAGCAAGTAGTAGTGCTTCAGAGAACCAATCTGTAACAAAAATAAATAAAAGTTTAGCAAAATTTCAATGGTTATGAAATGAAATTAAAAATAAATTTATTTGGGACAGAACAGTTCAAACATACAGATAAAAAAGGAAATAAAAAGAAAACATTGGAGTCCCAAAACGGTTCCGACTCAGCAAAATGCTAGCCTTGGAGGTTAGCGCTGATCTTCCGTCGGAACCGGCTTAGATGATGTTGCGATAGCAACACAACCGTAACACAAAAAAAAATATAAGCAAAGCAAAGCAAAATAAAAAAAAATATATAAAAACAAAAATAGCAGCCGTATGTACACACGCCTGCACATCAACCCACCACAAACTGTCATATTTCCTCAATAGACTTCGAACATTATGCCTCAATGGTTGAGAATGTATTGAAGAAATTTACAGTTCTTTCCAGATAGGTTGATGAAGTTGTACTATTTATTGGCTGTTTAAAATTACAATTACAATCAAAACATGATTATGTACGGTCGACCAAATTGAATAATGACCCACTTTGCCGATCATTCCTTTATAATCACAAATGTAGTTAGGTTTTCTTCGCTATTATTCATGTTGCACTTAGTACGTTTTAAATATGAATAAAAATGCGTCATTATGTGTCAGAGATCTATACAATTTTAACCTTTGTTATCACAGATATGCTTTTGATAAAGCAGTCTTAATTTGAATTTCTATTAGGATGTCATTCATAAGCCAAACTCTTTTCACTACGGAGAAAAGGTATTATAATTTTAAAAATAAAGTGTTGTTGTGTCACATGCCAAGTTGTTGTCAGTCCGAAAAAAATTAACAAAAATTGAATTGAAACAAATCGTTTAATGGCCACTTTGGCAGAACAAAGAGCTAGGATTGTAGTGCTCAGTGACCAAGGCTCTAGCATTCGGAAAATATCACGAGAGTTAAATATAAGTCGAGACACAGTCAGAACCTGGACCATAAGGCACCCTGAAGAGGACGACTTGAAGACAGACGACGATATAATCATGGCGTTCGTCGGATCACGAACCAACAGAGAACGGAAATGCAACACCATTACGAAGAACATCCTTTTACTCGTACCCGGTATTTTGCGGCACGTTACGACGTATGTCTACAAACAATAAGAAATAATTTGCACGGCACTGGGCTGCATTACAGACATTATGCTTAGAAAGCTCACTTAACGGATTACTTCGACTGGACAAACACCATCTTTACAGACGAAAAATTGTCTTGCTCTTCTCAACATGGTCGCTTAACTTTGTGGCGTTACGATAACACGCGATACACAGAGGATCACGTAGCTGCCCAACCAACTATCTGGCTGAATTTCAGCTAACACGTGGGCCTGGATGGATGCTGGAAGTGTAGGCGAACTTGTTCAAATTTATCCTCGTCAGAATGCTATGAAATATGTCGATTTATTCGAAGAATCAATGTTACCGACTTTGTAAACAGTTTACCCGCGTGAAGAAGTGCCAGTATTCTCATACGTTCATGATAACTGTCGAGTGCATACAGCCAGAATTGTCTCCAATTGGTTTACCCAGCATGAAGATGAATTTACCCTAATTCCATGACCATCTAGGTTCCCAGATCTTAACCTAACAGAAAATTTGTGTGCTTTGATGGTTCAAATGTGAGATAAAAGGAACGAGAGGACTAAAGAAGCAATTGAGCTGCATTGTAACGAAATTTGGGATTACATGAGAGGGAGTCGTCTAATCGGGTCTATGCATAACCGACTATTAGACGTTATTGAAAGCCATGGTGCTTACACTCCATTTTAGGTTTAAGTAGTAATCCCACCGTCCCAAACCATTTGAACTATCAAACCCACAAAAGTTTATAATTCTTGAACTTTACTATTTTATTTTATAGTGACCACCTCATGTTCTAAAGGTGATTTTATATAGAAACTGGGCCCGTTACAGACTAGCCGCCGCCCGGCTGTGCCGAATCCCGGATATGTGTGTTGCATTGCAACCCTTATTTGAAGGTCTCGTCGATTTTCATACAAACTTTTTCGTGCAATACTCAAATACTCCGATGTATTTATAATAGCAATCATAGCCATGTCAGTTGTGTGTGTCAGTGTCTAATTAAATGATAACAGGTTCGTTACTTAGGAAATGTATGTTCAAGCGAATTTCTACCTACTTCTATAGAATAACTGTAGGACAATGACCTTAATGTGGGTTATGATTCAATTTGGTCAACTGTACACAGTATATATTGTCAAATTATATACGACTGAAGCCTAAAGCTACCTTTAGCATGCTAACTTAACAAAATATTTAAAAATCTCAACATGAAAATTTATATAATTATTAAATTGCACACCTATATAATCACATAATATTAAATCTTTCAATAATATTACGACAATAAAAACAAACTTTATTAAAGCCTAATAAATGCTGAAAGCATTAAAAAACTTTTAAAGTGTCAAAGAAGAGTTGAAGTAGAACGCGGCTGGTAGTAGAAGACCAGGCCGACCCCGCTCTACCTGGAGGCGGTCGGTCGAGAAGGAGATCGCAGCGTTTCGTTGCAACTGGCGGGACCTCGAAGCCACAGCACAAGACCACTATGCATGGAAGTCCCTACTGCGAGCCCTAATGTTCCTGATGAGGGATCACAGGAATTCATCATCATCATCAAAGAAGAAAACAAATTAAGTTGATACAAGTTAGTAAAATCGATTTTAGTTCCCACATAACGCCATACATAACAGCTACAATAAAAAACGGGTCATTCCTCATAAACATTCATGGCAGCTACAAAACTTTTTTTCCTCAAACAAAAACCATCACGTCTTCATCCTAAACTGCGAAATATTCAGTACGCACACGGCGAAGCACAAATCTACCCCCAATTATACAAAGAAGATTAACGCAACAGAGTTGTCGTAAAACAGCGAGGCACTGTGCGTTCTAAATAATTTATTCCGATTACCCCTCTACCAAAATTAGTGCCTACGAAGTAGAAATCTTGAGTACTGGTTATAAAAACGCTTCCACTGGGCAATAATAAAATCTAACGCACGCGATCCACATATCAGGAACACCATCTCGACTCGTTCAATTTGAATATTGCGACGCTTAAAATTTATTTCGAGATTTATGCCTTTTATTGCTGTGAAATTAGCTTTGTTTTTCAACGTTAACGTTAGCTAAAACCAATAACAATTAAGCATGGCAGCTCACGAAATAAATAAAAGTTAAATTTTAAAATTTATTTTCAAAGTTGAGACGTTATAAAGTCCCGGAATAATTTGACGGATCTCAAAGCTTTGAGAAATACAAGAACTCTCAAGTATAACTCGTATTTTGACAACAAAAGATGACAACATTGCTACGGGACAATAGGACAATATACGAAAACCCTTTCAAGGAGATTCGTTCAGTACCTGCAATAATTTCTAGATATATCTATATAGAGCAATTCGAACGTAACAAATAATAAATATTATTGACGATGGTTTGTTTAGTATCAGTCTAAAGAGCTTTTTTCAATAAGAGGGTTTACGCCTTAAAGTGTCACATACAAAGTTAATTGTTCACTATCTTTTCAACAAATAAGTCAGTTTCGCCAGCATTTTCAAGAATAGAATAGAATAGAATTTATCGCAAGTACTGTGTACATTTTTGATGGTGAAAATACTGTAAGAAAAACACATAGACTTTCTTATTTACTTTATCTAGTTCTTAATTTATTTAAAGTTGTAGTTGATTTATTAGACTACCTAATTACTAATTACTTTCTTTCTTATAAATGGATAAATATATTTCTACCTGTCACGGAGAACCTTGGAAACTCTAGAATTAATTTATTGAATCACAAAAAAGATTTGTCTAGGACCAACAGCTTTATTCTTCATTGATAAGAAGCAATTTGGAATACTATTCAGTTATTTAGATCTTTATTATAAAAATCACTCTATGATAATTGAGCGGGTACAGCTGAGACTGTTGAGTTTCAGGCTCAAACTTGGCCGGAGCTTAACATCATATGAAGATAGATTGCACAGGTTTGCTATAGCTGCTTTAAGTGTGTTCACTCAAACCTTGATTCAGTTTATCTTCTCTCGTCATTTAATTTGAATATTATAATTAACCCCAGACGTCCTCTGCCAACGTTTGTCCCTACCACATTTCGGAATAATTAATCTTATAATAGACCCATTGCACGTATGTGCAGAGAGTTTAACAAACTTGCTATGGATCACAACTCACTTGATAATTTCAATAGGAACACTAATGTATTCAAAATTTCCATCAAGACATTATTAATTGACCCAAATGGCTAACGACTTAAGTCTAGTATTTCCCAATAGTTTTAAGTAATTTTTAAATTATTTGGAAATGTTACTTCTCTAAATCTAGTTTTATTTTCTTTTTTAAATCTAAAGCTAAATCTAATTTTACACAATTGTTAAGCACACATTAACTACTTGTGTTAACACTTTAAGAATATTAGTCTAGTATAAAATGTTGTTAAACCTATCATGTATTTATAACTTTGTTAAGATTAATGTCTGTTGTGTAACCTAATAAATAAATAAAAGGGTTTTATTATTCATTAGTATTAACTGTATTATATATAATTTATCAAAATTAGGTAGTTTTAGACTTACTTAAGTCGATTTATGATAGAAAGTGTTCTTCATTAACTAAGAACAGCTGTAGATAGAGCTCGTCATTGTATCGCACAATAAGGACGTCACTTCGAACATCTGCTTTGAATACAAAATTTGGTACTTACTAAGAAATAAATATTATTCAAATAAATGATAGTTTTATTACTTTGTTAGGTTAATAAACAGTTTCCTTTAATATCAGTACTAAGCTTTTAAAATAAGGAAACTAAAACCTTTCTACTTAACTCATACTAAATGTATGGGGAGTGTTTAATGTCAAAATTATGGATACTTCTCGTTTGATTTTTAAAAGGTTATTGCTGTCATTTTACTTAAGGTCTGTAATTTTTAGGTAACGTACTTTTGATATCAGTTTAAAGTTTTTGATATCTGTAATAGTTACGGAATAATCGCCTGGTCACACTTAACGATTACACCCTGTATATTATACTTGTAGGATACTTAAAACAACCGGTTTGATGTTAACGTTAATATAACTCGAAAGCAACATAAATGAGTTACAAATCTCACAACAACGAAAAAGATTAGTTGAAGTCAAAATGTACGTTATCCATTACAAAGGAATGACAACCATAATTTAACGTCGCAAGCTGAAAACAAGTATACATATCAACGTTTTTAACGAATTTGTCTTCTAAAACAATAGGTGAAATACGAATAAAGCGGTAACCCAATTTATTATAGGAGCGGACGAAATAAAGTTGCCAGATTTACCTCCTAAACGCAAAGGAAACGGAAAACAAAACGGCATTACCGGCGCGGGTCTCGCGTTTTTCCCGTTCCGACCAAATTTATCTCGGTTACCGTTAGGGACTTTCTGTGCGCCGTTACGGGTAATAAAAAGTTTTCTTAAATACTCCAGAAATCATGAACATCGGCTACGGACGCCTTCGACAATCCCAACTAATAATATTTATTAGAAATTGTGTTAGTTTTCTATTTGTTTTTCTTTACATTAAAACGGAGCAATGGATCGACGTGATTGTTTGTACAGATATACAAGATGTTGTAAATATCGGATTCCTTCGGTAGTTTAGAATATGTTTGTCTTTCCTTTAATGATAAAATGTAGGGTAGCAGAACTTTATTTTGTGTATAGACTTAGTAGCAGGACCGGATAGTGCCGTTGGCTACTCTTCATTCCGGTCAAAAACAATGTTTCCGGGGTCACGCGATGAAGACTGCCGTAACAAACCGAGGTTCGGGCGAAGAGTCGCGGTCGGATGCTTGTCTTTACATAAAATGTTTCGGAAATTCAAGTCAATTTAAATGTTATCTTTTATTCGTTCATAGTTCGTAAATCTTGCTAGATTTTGACTTGACCTATCACGACATAATAATTAAAGCGATACTGCGGATTATCATGAAAGTTGAAGAATATAAATATGAAGAAAAGACGAAAAGGACATGGATAGTCTGTGTGAAAGAGGATATGGTAAATGTTTTGATTAAGTCTGATACAGTTGACTCGAAGAAGTCAGGAGAAGAAATGATGAACTTGGGAACAGGACGAATGATGATGATTAAAGATCGTTGCTCATAGCTGATGAACTGATACTCGATATATCACCGATCACCAAAGTGTTCAAAAGATTCCCAACGACGAATTTTACTGTACTTTAAAAACTAATCCACTTGGCGTTCTTGTAGCAGTAAATCAGTAACACAGGGCTCAAATTAAATTATTTGGCGGTTCCGTGAGCGGTTACTTTACGGGGGCTGGCCTATGGTAGTCCGTTTAACGTCCACTCTATTAAGGCACATCGCTCCGCTAGAGTTACCACTCACTGTAAGACTTTAACTGTAGGACTGTAGGACCTTAGTGCCATACTTGATGTTCGTTGATAAATGGAGGTCAGGAGTCACAAGTTTACATGTTACATGTAAATCAGTACACATTCCGATTTTGATGCTGTTTCTGCCTCCATTAGGTTAATTTTAGAGCAGAACACTTTAGGTGATCAAAATTCTTCAGTACTGTATGATTTTTGTTTTAGTGCGTACGGTATTAATTAGAAACTCTTAGATCTATTTGTAAGTTGTTCATTTTCCATTATTCCATTCCATTACTTCCTAAAGCTGTAAGAGGAAGGGGGAAAATAAAATGTCGATCTTGCACTCAGAAAGGATGTTGAGTACAAAGTCGCCGTATTTTCATCGCTGTAGACTTATCACAAAGCAATGACGTTGTGACTTTTTTTTGAGCTCAAATGTAGCATAAAATATAAAATCAGTAATTCATAATAGTTAAAATTATAATTGAAGTAACACACCGTTTGTCCAAGCAACGATCAGAAAGAACATTTCACAGACATAAAAATTTTACTACACCCAAAATGTTAATATAAGTACACAGTTCTACATCGCTAACTGCCGCGTGCGTGAAATTATCACCAAATTTAGTATATACGTAGCTATCAGTGAGGGATTTAAAAGTATCGCCTATCGGTCGCAGCCCCAATAGGCGGCTTTATGATCCGCGATGAATAATATTAACAGCGGGGCCGTTACCGTTATACCGTTGCGTTATAGTGTTCGCAGGGATTTTTAGCGTGAGAGCAACTACCGCTTGTATTACCTTTATTGGCTTATAAAAGTGGCGTTTGGTGGTGCGGGGCACGACGCACATTTTTAGGGCCGCGGGGCCAATGAGGAGCGGTATACCGTCATATACTCCTCGCGTATATCAGTGTAAGTGCTTGCAGCTTACGTCACGTCGTCATTTTTATGTAACGTAATTTGTAAAAAGTTTTATATGTGTGCGCGGACGAGTGAAGCGTCTTTGATTAGTTGAGAGTTCGAATCCCGCTAAGTAGCGCAATAAAAAGAATGTATATTAGTTTGCAAAAGTATTAAGTAGTACATGAATTTTACGGCTGAATAAAATATTACAATTTTTTTTTAAACGCTAGCTTTTGAGAATAAGTCACAACTACACAGTTAGTTAACGAAATACATACCTAAAGCATCATTGTACATGCTTATTGCATTACTACTGTTTCAAGTTTGTGTGACTTTTCCATTAAATTGCAAGACTTTTATAAGTATATTAACTCTCGAAAATCTAAACTAACGTACTTATAATGTTTCATAAGTTTAAAGCCATGTAAAGTTACGGTTATGCTAACTGTATTGTATCATTATCAAACAATTCAATTACTCGAAAAATAAAACAATTAAAAAGAACAATGCAAACATTAATCGCTACAATAAAAAAAACTACCACAATCATATCAAATTAAAGCGTTTATTTGTTAGAATATCTACCGTTGTTATATTGAAACAAGTAACAAAAAAAACACACACAATTCAAGTTAAATTGAAACAGGATTTCCATTTGTGCTCACCGCCCGCCGGCGTAGGTATACCTATCCTATTGCAAGCATCGATCGGGACAAACCCTAAGTCGTTTTTTTAGCGTTTCGCTGATAGATTACGGGAGGATTTACATGAAAAGTTGAATCTATTAACGCGCAGGTAGGTGTTTCAAAGTCCCCGTATTGGTGTGGGTTTTGTTGTATACTCAATTCATGTTTTAACGCGTACAATACTTGGTACATGTTTAATACTACCTTAGCTTACCTAGCGGGATGAGTTCTATTTATTTAGGTTTTGTTTTGATTACCCCTATGCATAATGAAGTGCCTTCCTTTATGTTTAAGCGGTATGCGATGTTGTAAGTTAAGAAGCTTGCGCGGTGCCGCGTCACTGGGTAGGTGACCGAATTCAAATGTCTCGAACTGTACACACTTTTAAAGTTTCGATGTCCATTTTAAATATTATATTGAACGGGGCGTTAATGGGCTGAAATGAGGATCTCGATGGCGCAGTGGTTGACGCGCCCGGTCTGCGATAACTGAGGTTAAGCAACTTTCGCAAAGGCCGGATGGGTGACCAAAAATTTATCATCTCGAGCTTCTCCGTGCATCCGAAGGCATGTAAAGCCGTTGGTCCCGGCTGCATAAGCAGTCGTTAACAGCCACCAATCCGCACTGGGTCCGCGTGGTGGTTTATAGCCTGTTCTCCCTATCATAATATATCCTCCATATATATTCTCCATATCCATAGGGAAGGCGCAGCAGTGGGGATAAAAATGAGAAATGAGCTGAAAATCATGATGATTGAACTTAGCACAATCTCATGCTATTCCGAGTTTTAGTGTCGATTGTTGTTGCAGTAGTATAGTCGTTCGCAGACCCACCAATCTCTCGATGAGCTATTGTTCGTGTTTACATGCTTAACGATCAATGAATAATGCGTATTGGTTATAATCACGTAAGCTTGGCGACATTCGCAATCGCCGCGGTCGTCAAGCCAAATAACATCTTAATAGGGTGTCGGTATACTAATTTTCCCGTTAGTATACCAGCAAAATTGCCAGAATTACGCCACTGACACACGATTGTGCTTGTTTTAAGATAGCAGACTCGTCTTTGTACCGGTTTAATTATCCCGAGCTCTTTGGTGCTTTAAGGCACGTTAAGCCTGGTTTACACCCTGAACCCGCATCTGGCCAGTGCAGTGGATTATGCACGGTTCAATAGCTAATAGGCTGATGACCTCGATTGGTGTGGTATACACCAGACTGATGATGACATGTCAGCGTAGAGCTTTGCAACGTACGCACTTATTGTTTTTTAAAGTTTACGTAAACGCGTAGCGTTGAAATGAAATGTTCGCCGGATTTATATTTGTGTTTCTTTTACATGTTGTTTCACCCTGACCTTCCGAACCTTTGTAAGTTTCGTAGCCACTGGGAGACTTCCTCAAAGGGCTAGACGAATAAATGAAACATCCTCGCTGAGTTCCTTGCCGGTTCTTTTTAGGACAAGGTCTCTCGCCCTGTGTTGATACGGCACAGAAGAGAGATCTTACGAACCGAAAGCATAGTGGCATTCATAAGAGCTATTTTGTGGCCAAATAAAGGAATTTTGTTTTTTTTTAATATTATTGTCCCCTCTGTGATGTATTTGAAGCGCATCGGTACCTAGTCAAACAATAAATGCTAGAGTTGAATTCGAGATATTATCGTTGTTGACAGCTGACGTGAAGCCATAGCCAAACAATAGCAAATTAGCTTTCTGAATGGATCAATTGCACTATCATTAATATATATATTTTTATCAAATAAAAATAGTATATTTATTATTATTTGTATTTATAAACATTCACCGCCTGAACATTTAACGATTGTCAAAGGTCCACCTTTGAGAATGTCCACAATATCCACAATGTCTAATACAAACGGTGTCACGTTTAGCAATCTAAATGGTAGAGACAAAAGATTTTGTCCACGCTAACAACTTTAATTAAAACCCTTTTTTGTTGTTATGCGCTTCTGACTCAAGGAATATATTGTTATGTAAGACAAAGGAGAATGCCCATTTTAGACAATCCGATTTCACTCTTCAGAGCTAGTAAATCTTATTTTCTTTTCAGTACCGTTAACCTTTTTTTAATTTTTAACCGCATTACAGATTTATTATTATCACTATACGTTTTCCAATCCAAGAAAAACTTGTTTTTGTCCCGCTTTGACACTGACAGATTTATTTTCAGCGTTCCGGAATGGACTATTAGTACAACGTTTTCAGATTTTATTGGCTTATAAAAATATATACACACCTTATTCTACACCAAAATAGTATGAGTAGATAATTTATTAATAAAATAATTCTTAAAAATAATTATGGTATTTATTGCGTATATTATCAATGTAGGTATCACTCTATTGTACTGCGTGTGAAAAATTAAGAGTGATTCGGAACGTTAGAGTTATAGGGGAATGCATGGACGTAGATTCGGGAATGACTCACTCGTTTTCGTTACTATTTATTTATAAGTTTAAAATGTGGTCAAAAATTATGTTAAAAAAATGAGTATTCATCATATAAAATAAAAATATGTTTTTCAGTAATAATTTACTAGTGACGCAACATGGTACGGGATATGGGCATTCTCCTTTGTTGTTTAGCTTTTTTTAGATCAAATTTGTAGATCAGACCAGTAAAAGTTGTGCATAGCGTAAAATAACACTCAGAAGATTGAACGAGTGTATGCGGATGTAGTTTCGCTGAAACCGAATAAAGCTCTTCCAAATTCTATATATCCCAATAAAAGTAGAAAGGTAAAATGTCAGGAAGCCTTTTATTCGGGAGGCAACAAAATAAAATAAAAAGTATAGACAGATATAGGTATGCCAGTAAAAATGTTTCGAGTTCTTAATGTCTACCCCCGAATTTCACGGGTTTGTTTGGCAGTTTTTTCGTAACGAAAATTCAGAACGGTGGACACCCTCAACGCTGCAATACAAGTCGCAAGAGTGAAAATCGAAATATATTTATGTAATTCCCTTTTTTATTTTGATTTGGGAAACAACACAGTAACGGAAAACGTAGATAAAACTTGAGAATCATATTACAATAGTGAGTTATCGCAAGAAATAAGTAAGTAAGTAATAGCTTAAATATACCTGTCATTAAATATCCTATATGTACTGGTGTGATTCTGTCATTGGTTTTCTAATGTTTAACTGTTTGTAACTACTCTTGTTTTGTTACTATTGATTCACTTAAGAAAATAAAATAAAATACCTTATTGTTCTACTGCTGGGTAAAACCTTCTATCATTGAAATAAAGTTATCACTTTAAACTGATAGATGATGTACTGATACTGTACTGATACTTGTACTGGTACTGATGTTGATTAAACCACCACGCGCTTGCCCAGTGCAAGTTGGTGATCGATCACAAACCTCTTCGCATCTTAATCTTAAACACAATTTGCCTAACTTGGGAGTTGTAGAAATAATTGTAAAAATATATGTTTTCTATTTTAATACCATTTGGAAATCAGCAATTGAAAGATGACTCCTACCTGAGGTAGGAGTCGAACACACACATGACCCTTCGTAGCACGGGCGACGGAACTTGCAATTGATTAATCGAGACAGTGGTTTTCAAGCCGCCTGTATTTCATCAATATTTAGATATGACATCAATATTCGAGCCAAGTCGACCTCTTTTCAAGTGCAAATGACTATAGGGTTCGCTTTTTCACGCAAATGTTTTCAGAAAGTAATTATTAATTTACTGACAGAATTTCTGTTTGAATTTATAAACGAGTGAATGCATGGTGAATTAAATAAATGAAGAATAAAATGCGAGAATTTTCCACTAATAAGGTATTGTTTTGTTGCAATTTCGACAGCAATACACATGATAGAGCGAAATAAGTCATTTAAGTTTTTTCTCGTTGTCAGTTTTTTACTAAAACTTACGTTCTTGTATCTCACTTGTTCTAAAGTCAAAAGTACAAAAGCAAGTTAGTTACATATTTCGAAGAAGTCAAACACATTCGCAAGCAATTTTAACAACATCACAAAACAAAGCTCTTGAAAACGAATGAACGAATGACCGCCCGCTGCTATATTATTTCTGCGTCATAGAAACTAAAAGGATTCCGACGTCTCTCTAAACATTGCTCGGTTTTAAAGACGGTTTCTCTTGCCCCAAAAATCCACAAATTATATGTACATATTTAGAAGAAGTCAAACAAGTAACACATTCGCAAGCAACTCTAACAACATCACAAAACAAAGCTCACGAAAACAAAAGAACGAATGACCGCCCGCCGTCGCCATATTATTTCTGCGTCATAGAAACTAAAAGGATTCCGACGTCTCTCTAAACATTGCTCGGTTTTAAAGCCGGGGCTCACCTCCCGCGGAAGTAACGAGCCACTTCGCGGAGCATATTCGACGTTTATTACCCACCTACTAGGTAGCTGATGTGCCCGCGACTCTGTTCGCTTGTACAAGCTGTATTTAGTTTATTGTTACTAGTATAAAGCAGCTATATCACGCTGTATAACATTCTCTAACACATTATGTTACATTTTGCTACAATTTGTTAGATGTTCGCACACTGGAAAAACATTTTTGTCATGGATAATGGAATCAGGCGTTACTTTGCTGAAATCCATGGCATACAGAAAATAACATGAGTGTTAATTCCGCTAAATTATTGATTCATCAAAGTTGGATGCAGTACGCAAACAAAATCCGCAAATAATATTTACATGCAGAAAGATCAATGGATGCAAGCAAATATGCAAACATGCAAACCAAACCGATTACCCGACATGTGTTTCGTCCCTCTACGGGGCATCCTCAAGAGCTGTTGATTGGTCAAGAGAGAAACATTTTATAGGTATTACTTCTAACTACTTTCCAGACGGTCAAGCCTCGGTAGCCGTGCTTCAACCCCCATAGCCATCAGCATCTAAACAAAGCCGCTACCTCACTCCACTAAGCAGATATAAACGAATGCACCTGCTAAAGCGGAGATCATTTATTCGTCTAGAATAGCGGCAGTCTATTTTTCACGCGTCCAAGATTTATGGAGCCGGCGGTAGCTTGCCTCGGGTATATGACGCCAGATTAAGTTATTACCCACCAGGAATGAGGGGTAAACCTTCACGGTAAGGCTCTCCGGTTGCATTTCAACTCAGCACAACGCGTGATATGCAATATGTTAGTGTTATTTATATTGACTTTTGACGTTAGCGTTGTTGAAGTGCTGAAATCCAGCCTAGAAACTTTTTTTTATATATATCTTACGGGTACGCACAGTGCTTTTATCTCACCTGATGTTAAGTGATGATAAAGGACAATGGTGGAAGCGCACTTCAACCGGGATCCTTAACTACTGAGACGCTGGCTACACAGAGTTCTCAAACATGTATTCCCCATGTGTGACCCAGGACGTCTGGGTCTAAACCGGTGATCGCCCACAAAGGCGGTTAATTAAACTACAGATTTCGGGATCTTCATGTTCTTCATTTTCTGCGGGATGTTTGTGTATTTTTGCATTTGTCCATTCTACCACCGCAGTGAAAACGGTGTAAAACCATCCGTTTTATAAGCATTTATGTACAGCGGTCTCGTCCTGTATACAACAGCGTATAGCAGGCGTATAGTAGCTTATATACAGCGTATAGCCGGCGTTAACTTCAAAATTGAAGTTTTATATAATATAATATATACAAAGTCTATAAGACGAAAACGCAATTCACCTAACTAACAATATATATATATATCGTCAGCTTTTAGTTATTAAAGCCTAATTAGGTCTTCATAGACACCAAAAAGTTATTTTTTTAAATATTTCACAGTTACGCACAGTACTTTGATCTCACCTGATGTTAAGTGATGATAATGCTATTGATGGAAGCAATGATCTACAGATCACCAAACTTTGAGTGTTTTAAAAATATCGCAAGACGTATTTAGTACTAAGTATGAGAAAGTTTATAGCTGTGAAGGTGCCACAGATAGTTCGCGACTTATGTGCGACTCGAGATTCCAGAGTATGTAACATAAGGCGATTTGTAAGTTCCTAGCTAGAAGTTACAGTGGGATAAAATAAAATGTCGGGAAATAGAAATGTTCAAACTCATGCAGGCTCTTATGGTGAGTATAAGCAGGCTCAATTCCACGTAACGTAAACTTCATGGGAACTGAAACAACTTCTACGGATCTACTCGCGTTTATTTTACACATTAGTTTTAATTAATGTTTATCCTGACGTTTCGAACCCTTTGCAGGGCGGTCACAAGACTGAGGTGTTGGTCGTCTCATAATTAGTTAGTAGCTTGTATACCCTCATTTAAATTTAATCAGGTGCGTTCCGTTTTACGCAGAAAAAGCTTACAGTATCTCTTGGTCTGGCAGTATGGTGTTATGATTATGGGCTATGATTTAATATTCTGTATGATGGGATCCCAGGCTGGTGGTAGATCCCAACCAACAATCTTCTCTATTAAAATTAGGATGTATTTTAATTTCAATAGCCTCGCGCATCATCCTAGGGATGAATCGTTGTTCTCTAGCGAGTATTTGTGGTTTATCAAATCTGATGTAATGGTTGGGCCCAATAATTAAAACTAATGTGTAAAATAAACGCGAGTAGATCCGTAGAAGTTGTTTCATTGCAATGTGTAGTGTTCGCGTAAACTTTAGAAAACAATTCATGGGAACTGTACGAGCAATTGTCAGTTTGTTAGATGCTGAGTTCAACAATTACTTGTTACTTATTAAATCAGAAATAATACAGATAAAATAGTCGACAGCTAAAGAGTAATAAATCTCTTTCTTTAACTAATTAAGTTTATTATTACTATTTATTCAATTATTGAATAAACATTTACAGAATTGAGAATAAGTAACTCAGTTCTCGCAAAACTTTATTTCAGGTTTGGTACATAATTTATGATTGAAGCAGGTTTGTCTATAAATCAAATCACACTCTATAATATCACTGTTTTACAACTAAAGTTAATTTAAAATGTTATCATAATGTTTCTGAACACGAATACGGAATATAACATCTGTATGTTTGTTTAAATAATACTATCATTTACATAGTGTAAGCAATAGTGTCCTTCAATCCTGTATACTGTCAATTACGTTACCATTTTCGGTCTTATCATCAATTACCTATATACAGACGAAATGAAGACCAAACGATTCCCAGTTGCAAGTCAAAATGCTTTATTACAGTCCTTACCACAGAACAGCTATTGCCTGGTCCTTACAGTGCTTGTAGCAAACGTCAAATCTATTGTCACGTAAAAAAGGTTCTGACATTAGTAACAAGTATTAATAAAATCTATTATCAAAAAACGAGATCACTATTCATGCTTTAAAACAACCACACCGAGAATCGAAACAATATCAATTCTTCGAAGTTTTAAAGTTTTGAGTTTCCCGACGCGGGTCAATATTTAGTACGCTATCTATTAACGTCAAAACAATTATGATACGCTGAATTGAGTCCAAGGAATCTTGGAGATGTGAAAGTTCAGTTTATCAGTACAATGTGGGGTATTCGGGTAATGAAACCACAATCACCCAGAGTCGCGAGACCTCTCGTGGGGGGGGGGGGTTTCTTAAAACTTTTAATTAATTGCCAAAGTTCGGACGGACGGGGTCTGGGTCTGGGCCACGTCTTCCGATCCGAGGATCACTATTATTCTTGAAATTAAACTGCACGGTGCGTTGTAGCGCATTGAATTATGATCTGAATAGTGCATCGTTGTAATAATAGTGCAAAAGAGAAAATATAAAACCTTATGTATGGCCGTTCCCTAATGTAAAATAAAACTGTGACACCTACATGTATGTATATTTATACATGTATGTATAATAAACATATATAAACATATTTAAACATAATAATATTATACTCGTGTAAACTACAAATTTTTTTCACCCGACGACGTCGACGTGGCGTATTCACGATTTTATTTTTACGTTTCTTTCGATTACTCGGGAATTGTTAATTTTACTTTTTAGTCAATAGCAAAACAGTGATATTAAAATATTTACATATTATATTATAACATGCTACAAAACCAATAAAACTGTTTAATCATGTTTTGAGAAAATAAGTCGTAGACATACTCTGGCTGTCTTTGACCGAGATTTTAAACAAACAGGTAGTAAGTAAATTAATTATAAAGTGCCTAACACAGCCAAACTACTCTGTGACCAACAACAATTGGGCAAAGTCAACCTCTCAAATATTCAAGGGAAATACCTTAAACCGGAATTGGCTGCGCGCAAGGACAAGGAGCCCTCACCCGTCTTACCCGGCACACGTCGAAAGGACAGCCGTCGGAAATTATTACTCGCTAGTACAAATTATCCTCCCGACCGGGGGTAACTCGGTTACACCAACTCGCGCCGGTTAATTTACAGCGCCCCCTACAAATTAATATCTCTGATTTGGACCCTTGTCAGCGCGGCCAGCGGCGCCCGGCCCGGCCGAGCCACGAGTGACGAGCGGGCGTCCTAAACTTGTGACATGTGTTACTTGTTACGAGGGAATTGGAAACTCAAGTTGGGATTGTGGCCGAATGCAGTGGTTGTGAGCAAGTGTGTTCGTTTGTTGTTAGTACTGTGATGTGACCTCGTCGTGGTAAAGGCATTTCTACTATAAGCAAGCATGCTGTGCGTACAGCGTCCCATACAAATTAACATCTTCGATTTGGACTCTTGTAAGCCCGGCCGAGCCCCGAGTGACGAGCGGGCGTCCTAAATTTGTGACACACGTGTAATATGTTACGGGGGAATTGGAAACTCAAGTTAGGATTGTGGCCGAATGCAGTGGTTGCGAGCGAGTGTGATCGTTTAATGTGAGTGATGCTGATGTGACCTCGTTGTGGTGGTAAAGACATTTCTATGAACAACTGTACGTACTTGGAATATTTGGTCATAAATGATAACATAAATGGTCTATGCAAAAGGTTGATGTCGTTCGTGTAACTTCGTCAATATAAGTATATAGGTAAAATATTGGAACAGTGTATAATATTCAGTTAGAACTTAGAACATTCAGTTATATTCAGTTATATTCAGCTTTCCAAATAATTCCTAGAAATAAAGTGTTATTAGTACCTCTAGTACCTACTTTTAATCAAGTATTAGCGATTAAGCGACACTATTCAGCATAAACACAAATGTTGAAAAAATTTCCACGAGCAGGATTTGAACCTGCACCCTTCTGACATACCGGGTCAGCTGCTCTTCCAATTGAGCTATCGTGGTTCTAACCAGCCCACCGAAATTATTCAACACTATTTACTTTTTACTTTGAAAGCCAAAGGCACCCATTCAATGTCAACAGCTACCGTCATTAACAGCCGATCATAATATTTTTACAAATACTAAAGATCAGTTAAGAAGTAGGCAAGCTATTTATAAAATGTTTTTGTTATGTTTATATAATTTTAAGGCAAATTTTGTTGCGAAACAAATTACAAAAACACAAATGTTGAAAAAATTTCCACGAGCAGGATTTGAACCTGCACTCTTCTGAAATACCGGGTCAGGTGCTCTTCCAATTGAGCTATCGTGGTTCTAACCAGCCCGCCGAAATTATTCAACACTATTTATTTTTTACTTTGAAAGCCAAAGGCACCCATTTAATGTCAACAACTACCGTCATTAACACCTGATCATAATATTTTTACAAATACTAAAGGTCAGTTAAGAAGTAGACAAGCTATTTATAAAATGTTTTTGTTTTGTTTATATAATTTTAACGCAAATTTTGTTGCGAAACAAATTACAAAAACACAAATAATTTCGGCGGGCTGGTTAGAACCACGATAGCTCAATTGGCAGAGCATCTGACCCGGTATGTCAGAAGGGTGCAGGTTCAAATCCTGCTCGTGGAAAGTTTTTCAACATTTGTGTTCTTGTAATTTGTTTCGCAATAAAATTTGCGTTAAAATTATATAAACAAAACAAAAACATTTTACTATTCAGCATAACAAAACTTGAAGCTTGATAATTGTTACTAATGAAAGTTTTCAATAATAATTAAACATAATATCATATTTACAGAATGTATATTTACGTAGCGGGATGACCAATTTTTTTTAAACAATCACTCAAATATTGCTTACCTTACCGACATTGATATGATATATAGTTTCTAATCCAATTATGTACTTCTATGCCACATAATAAAAATTTTGCAGTTGCATTGAATCAGAACATCTTGGAACACACCGCAACGCTTCATCTCTTGCACCAACCGTCAAGCAGCGTACCTCACAACCGTAAAGTGCGAGTGACGACATATTAATCTCCACAGGGATGTTCGGCTTTAATATTCAGACTATGACGTATGTACCCCGGGCTGTCGCAGAACAAATATCGCGGAGCCGACGATAAATCCTCTAGTGTACCTGCAGTCTGAATTATACGCGCGGCGTCAATCTTTATTACCTGGAAATGAGCACCTTAAGAAATGAGAATAAGCGTGTATTGCTGTGAAAAATTGGAAGGCGTTAAGGCACTCTAATAATGTTCTTTGTGCGTTTGTTATCAAGAAATATAAGGCAGGGTTGTTCCATGTAGATTTTGTAGTGATTACGTTGAAAACTCGACACGGTGAATAGAGAACAATCTGACAGAAGAATATCAATAACGTGCTTATTTAATCGCTTCGTTACAAAAAGTATACGAGTATGTTATATATCATAACCGAAGTTACATAACATTTTTCCCAGTTGGTTTATTACATACAAATAAACATATGTAAGGGGGTTTATGTCTCTTTCACTCTAATTTGAAATGACGTTTACATGACAGGAACAAAACACGGAATAACTATTCGGACCTTATTCTTTACAATTCAATAGAACGTGTCAATATTATAGTATAATAGAAAGTAGGTCATTCGTGCTAGCAACGGTGTCGGTACAACACCAGTACGAACTTTTCGGCATTATATTGCAAGCATCGGTGGTTCAGTGGTAGAATGCTCGCCTGCCACGCGGGCGGCCCGGGTTCGATTCCCGGCCGATGCATCCTTTTTGGTATTCCTAAATTTGTTTTATTTTTTTTCCTAACGTTATTTTGAGTTTAAATTAAGTTAAAACCTAAATAAAGATTTTTATTTTTTTTTTTTTTTTTTACTGTAACATAAAGCTGTTTGTACCTACATAAAATTGTTAATCAATAAACCACTCGACTATTTTAAGATCTACTCTATTTCTCCAGCAAAATTGAAAAAAAATATTAAATAACAAAACATGTGAATCCATAACAATACATTTCACTTTTCGGAAGGAGCTCAGTCACATAGCGCGATACGCATGCAGCATAACGCTAAGGCATTCCCTCACAAAGAAACATCGATAAAAGCCAGGCGCCTCTAGAGCACATAACACAATATATCCGAGAAAATATTCGCATCGCGAACACTCAAATTCGTATTCACGTTGTGCATTCACTTTGCCGGGCGAGGTAAGTAAGTGACGTAACGGGCACGTGGATGTAAACCGCCCGCGGGGAGCATCAGATATGTATGCAATTTACCAGTCGCATCGTGTAAACGCGACGCGGGTGCATCGCGCACCGCATGCCGAACACCCAAACAAGTGCTCCGAGCTCATCGAGAAAGTATAATCCGACTCAAACGGAACGCTTTATATGCCACTGAGGAGCAGGTGGCGGATAGAGTATGCAAATGCGAAGCTTGCTATACAACTGCGTGGCTTTTGGAGTCTAGAGGATCTTGTAAATAGCAAGAAACGCTTAGGAAACCGCACGATCATAATGTAGCTTGAACAAAGTCAAATAAAAATATCAACGCAAAACCACCTTCTATGATAGCGGTTCTTAAGATTTCAAGCTTCGGAACATTAAAAAAATCCTTTTTTATTTTATGGAACCCAACATCAAATGACAACAAATAAAAGACATTGCAATTTATAAATGAGAGTAAAAAAATAACTGATTCGCGGAACCTCTCGGACTACCCCGCGGAACCCTAGCGTGTCTCACTTAAGTGATCGCTATTAAACAGTATTTTATTTTAATGGATATAGTAATCGCCGGCATGATATTCTGTATGTCAGACCGATTATGTGCATCTCACTGAATTTCGTGATTGATTTTTTGAAATAATAGCAGGTAAATGGCAGAGCTGATCCAAACCGTACAAGATTACTATTCAGGTGCCACCACAAATCCTATCTGATAGCGCCTCAATCACTAATTCGTATGCTGACGCGCTATTCAACCTGATTGGATCTCATTGGACACTATTCAATCCGCATAGCACTAATCAGTACGTTGGTGGCTATGCAAAATTATCTGACTCCATCTTGATGGCCATTGGCGTAATGTGTCTAAGACTATATGCACACAGTGACGTGTATACATTGAATAATTAAGTGGTAGGTCTGGGCGGAGATGGCGGGCTGAGCTGAGCATCCACACAAAGGATTGGATCCACAAGAACGAAAATATCCCAGGTTTTGTATCTATTACCGTGTTCTGTGTAGGTTATTAACAATCACACTAATATCCCATCACACAAATAGCAGCCACCAATATTACCAGCGTCGTTGTGGTGGTGTTTGTTTCTCAGCACCGCAACGGCACAAAGCTGAGGCAGGGTCCTAGTTGGCCTTCACACACACTCATTGTTATATTATAATTTTTTTTTTATTAGTTTTTTATTTTTAAATGTTTTCTTATTAATTGTTTTTTTCTGTTATGTCTGTGTGATCGTCAATAAATAATTTCTTTCTTTCTTTCTTTCTAATATTGTAAATGCGAAAGTTTGTGTGTTTGTGTATATTTGATGCTTCTTCACGCTTCAACGGAGAACGGAAACCACGCTGGTAAAACCGCGGGCGGCCGCTAGTTAACAATATTTATTAATAAGTATCTCAAAAGCTAGTCTCAATTTATTTTAATGTTATTAACTGGTCGTTGTGGAGATCCTTGGGGGCGGCCTTTGTCCAGCAGTGGACGTCTTTTGGCTGAGATGATGATGATGATGAAGACGACAAAGTATTACTTCCTTCCTATAACATGGGATCATTTAAGCGAGGTGTAAAGAAGCAGCTTGCGGGTAGGCAAGATGAGAACGGCTACTAGCAGGATTCTGCCACCCTGCTCAACCAGCTGTACTTGCATCAGGAAACTGTTTCTGCTTAACATCAGGCAGAGAAGTCTTTTTATTTTGAGAGAGATTGCTGATTGCCTCAGACGGCATTTTCAGCTTCACCGGGCTTGTTTGGGGGCGGCGAGGAACGTCAAGCCGTGTGAAACGAATCACCTTCGGAGGTTTTCTAGAGGGAACGGCTTCGCGCTCTAGTGCGCGTCCCCGTGCCCTACTAGATTCCCCGAATCCTAATCTTATATTAAAAAAACTACCAAGTAAGCCACCTAATGGGAAGTGGTTATCTCTGCCTACGGACATAATAATAGATCATCCGAAGAGCTGCCTATGAATCGCCGAAATAAGGAATTAAGTTTCAGGATGCCTAATAATAAACCTTTTCCCAGCATTAGGACAGTATAGAGAATATAGAGATAAGATAGCCAGTGTCTCACTAGTTGAGGATCCCGGGTGAAGTGCGCTTCCATCATTGGATTTATCTTCACTTAACATGAAGTGAGATCAAGGCACTGTGCTAACCCGTAACATGAAAAAGAAAAGTATATAGGCAAATAACTTTTAATACTACGAGTTTAATCAATAATAATCGAAATCATAATCAAACGTACGTTTCCAAAGTTCCATCACAACAATCGATTAGAGATACGATATCGTTCATTACGCGAGCGGTTGACGTATCGTTGTAATTATCGTGTTCGGTCATTCGGCCTAACTATGATAGACAAATGACGGAACAGTCGAACGAATCGATGACCGCATTGTTATCGACACGGCTTTTCATCTGATGTTCGATGCAATGAAATAAATTCACTTATCACCTAACATGTAGCCATTAACGATAGTAGCCGCTTAATGTATTTTAATGACTTATGTTTCAAAATTACAATTTTGTACAGACGCCAGCACAGGAACCTATCCAAAACTGTCAAATTTCTTTATTAAATATTCAACCATATGCTATATACGTAAAGTTCAAAGTCTATTGAGGAAATTTGACAGTTTGTGCAGATGTGCAGGTGTGTGTACTTTTTACCATTACCCTTTGCTCTTTCAAACATTTTAGCTTCTAACATCTCGTTCCTAATCCAAACAAATAAATTAAATTAAAATTATTTCTAATAACAAGCTTCACAATACTTGAATCCTTAGAGCTTGAAAATTTGCGGTGATTTTGGTAATTTTAAAGGTCATCAAACAAACAGGTATCGTTTCCAGTTTTCAATTATGCAAAACAGTATCTATTACCACATGGGGGTGCTTCTAAAAAGGTCGCACTTTGAGGTCGTACTACTCAGTGGTAATCTTACAATATCTGGAACAACACTTAAAGTCAGCACTTTTTGATCTTATCGATTCCCATTACACCTCCTTCATCAATCTTATGAAGTACGACAACCGATTCTATATTCTGTCTTGTAACAGTAATATAACACAAATTATGATAAGTCCACTTCAAATTCCGGAAGACGTGGGGTAGCGTAAGTTAATCTATCAAGTATCAAACACATTTTTTTATCTGACAGATACTTTAGCTACTTGAGCCACTTTTCTATTGATAAAGTTATTACCATACCCGGACCGTTACATTTCTGTATTAAAATATATTCGCAATAAAAGTGAGAAAATTTATAGCCAAAACTAGGAGACTAAAATGGGTTGCGACGCGACGGTAACATACTATGTGTTATGTTCTATTTCTAGATTCGGACAACGACTGGGAAAAATTATGATACAAGAAGATCGACGACATTATAATGTAATTTGAAGGAGACACACACATTCGAGCGTTTAGCAATATGGCTGACCATTGAAAAGGATAAGCCAAAATTATTAAAGTGGACTTTATATACAGGAAGATACATTTGTAGCAGTAACTATTTTCAAAGAATAATGGATCGGACTAGGCTAAACGAGGAAGGCAGGTAGGGCAGAGCTTTGACCCCGATCCGATTCGAACCCTTCGGAGAATCTAGTAGGGCACGGGGACGCGCACTTGTGCGCGATGCCGTTCCCTCTAGATAACCTCTGAAGGTGATTCGTTTTACACGGCTTGAGGGACCCTTTACGTTCCTCGCCGCCCCCAAAAAAGCCCGGTGAAGCTGAAAATGCCGCAGCGACAATCAGCAATCTCTCCAAAAAAAAAAAAGAGCTTTGACCGAATGATAATCGGCATAAGCAGACATGCTTGTCTTGGGGCGCTGGCAAAGACTCAGTAAACTTCTGAGTTAGGTCCAGTTTTTTTGGCGTGTATTAATAAAGGCAGGCCTGTGCAACTGGAGACCAAGTTGATGATGATGATGGATTCTATCAAAAAGCAAAACTTAAAGCCCACTCTTAGGAAAAAATAGTGTCAGAAAAATGTCAAAATTCAAAATTCCAAATTCAAAATCATTAATTCAGTTTAGGCTACAAGTAGCTCTTGTGAATGTCACTATGCCATCGGTTCGTAAGTCTACTCTGGGCGGGAGATCTTGTACTGAGAAGAACCGGCAAGAAACAATGTGTCGCAATGTAATGTAACATGATAAGGTACCACTACTCCAGAGAAAATAACGGAAAAGAGACAAGTGCTTAAGTTTACATCTTATAATAACTAACAACTGCAGCTCAACGATATATCGAAACGATAAAACGTGAAATCGATATATCGATACATCGACACAAGTGCCGGGGTCGGTCGTCCCGGCGACCGCGATGAATGCATTACGGGGCGAGCGGTCGTATGACGCATCGGAAGCCGGAGCGTATTCCGACAACGTTTTATTTCCGATATCTGTGCAGTGTTCAATGCACACTCGACTATGACAGACGGGGCACATTGCATTATTAGCTAAAGGAGTTCTGAATATCGAGATGCAGTTTGCTAACGTTTTAATCTGAATATGTGGAGATACTAGAGGACTGTCAATGAAATTGTTTATAGGCGAAGGAAAACTGACAAATGACTTGATACACTTAAAATAAATCTTGTTTTTTAATTAGCCAAACATCACTGGGATGACAGGGAAACTCCATTTGAAAAAATGAGACAAATTGGTAATAAAAGGTAATAAAACTGATAATTTAGAAAGGAAATAATTTATTTGTATTACAAAATAAATATTTGTTTAGCAAAATTATTTTTGGTAAGCAGAATTATACAATCGATCAGCATAAGAAATCCTTACTGTTGGTTAGATTAAGTTAATTTTTTTCCCGAGCGAAGCGCAGCGTAGCGAGGGCCAGTCACGGAAGGGGGGAGCGGCATTAGACTGCTATTCACAATGATATAAGTTGCAGATAGAAGTTGCTGTCCAACTAGCATTTTTTTGCTAAAAAAAATACAATTACTTTGCTAACCGTTTAAATAACACCCATTTACAAATTCTGATTGGTAATTTTGGATCAGAACAAGTGGCCAAATAAACGAGTAGAAATTTCTCATTACTGACAAAAGTAGAAATAAAATGTAGTTTAACACGATTAGTTAAAATATTATCTGCTTAAAATGCGTCGCGACGACCAAAGTAAAGTTATGAAATACTCACCCGCAATCAAAAAACACCGATGAAATTTTAACTCCATTCACGGTTTAACTTTGCCCCTTTTTATTTGCATTTGGATCATAAAATTTTTGCATCGCACTGTTTTTGAAAGGATTCATATAAAACTTTGGTTTAATTTGCATGTATTCAAGGTCGATATTAAGATTGCATTTTTTTTTAAAAGGTTTTATTTTGATCCCATGAATGAATCGGATTTAAGTAAACAGCGGGCATATACCAGTTAAATTCGTATATAAGGACTAAACATAATCAAAAACTTTAAAGAAAAATCTAAAAACTAAAAACTACATGTTTATGATTTTAACACGTTAAGCGCCACGTGCATATGTCATTCTGTGTTCGCCTCTGTGGTCCCGAGGGTTCGATTCCCAGCGGGGCGTACATGATTATACACCCCAGAGCAAATCTCGCAGGCCAGTGTATAACTAGTTATAGTCAACTTCAGAGGCTGTTGTATCGGTGAATATACACCGCGCCTAACATTTTGTATGGTAACTTTGTAGCCCTGGCCCTCACAAATCGTTTGGTGTATCTGGGGTGGAAACAATTTAAATTCAGAGTTTAATATAATCCTTTATTTATCTATTTATTGATTTCTTTTCAACCTTTTTCGCTTACGTATTATTTTTTAATGAATTTATATACAACAAAAAAGTGTTTTTATTTATTTATTTTTACTTATTCTAATAATTCACCTCCTTTTTCTATTTACCATGGATTTCGTTGAAGCAGGGTCTGCAGTAATAAAAATTGCACACAGAGCAAATAGTTGTAACTTGTGCAGCCAACTTCCTTTGGCCAGGTTGAGCGTTGCCCTTTTTGCCACACTTTATGTAGCAGTTCTTACACCTTCCTCTCTTCTTTTTCGGAGGACCGTCGACATTGTCAAATGTAAAGAAAAAGCGGGGAGAAACTCATAAATGCAGGGAAGGAGAGTGTATCATATAATATACACCTGGCCCCTGAGACTAAATTTTCCAGAAGTCGGTCTCGGGGGCCGGTGTATATGGGTTTAAAGAAATTTATTCTCATAAAGACAATACAGCCATGAGGACATGAGAATTTAAATTAAAGTATGTTACATTAAACTTAAAACTAGTCGTTCTAAATAAAATAAAAATCAAAAATATAGAATCCTCGTACCCATTTAGTGCATTGTTGTTAATGTTTCTTGTACAAACTGTGCATGTTTCGTTTTAAATGCACTAAATGAGTTAACAGTATTTATATTTGAGGGTAGGTATTTTATTAAAAAGCTGTGCTCCTTCAAAAGTTAACATTTTTTTACCGTAGTTGGTTCTTTTTTTGGGCTGTACAAGAAAACTAGCCCGACGAGTGTTTCGCTTCGCTACTTGTTTGAATTTGCGTAGTGTTAGATTAGTATGGAGAGAGCTACTTGTTATCTTTCTGACATGGATGCATGTATTATAAATATGGAGTTGTTTTATATTCAGTTTCTTTGTATAAATTTATATAAGGTATATCGTATGATACACCTAAAAAAACCGATTAGGAGATGAGGTAAAACGAAAATCAAGTTCACATAGTATTTTAGGACCAGGACGTCATATGCAAAAAAAATGCGATGCCCACAAAATTTGCCTCAGAGGTACCTTGGCGCTGAACGTGTTCCACTTCAATAATTTAAAATCTTATGTGAATACAGTCGACACAATTAAAATGTAAACAGCCCTTTGGTTGATTGAACCAGTTGCCAAAAAACACAAACACAATTTCATCGACAGGAACATAAATAAGTTTTAACCGCAGAAGTAGAATTATACATAGAATTTAATCGTTCGTGACAAATGTATCAGCATTTTTTTAGGGATCTGACTTCATGTCACAAAAGTTAGTCAACAATGAAAATAAAATAAAAATTGTGATGGATAAATTAAGAAGACACCGGTTTTTTCAGCTAAACTGATTGATCTTTCTCTTTTTAATTTTTATTTGGCCTTCATTATCATACAGCGAACTGCAACACTCCTATCGGGTTTTCATGCTTCTTTTTTGCTGACTGAACGAATTCGAAACTGCATTCGTAAATTCCAGTTTAACTTCACATTATACTTGCAATTTTTCCGTGCGAATTCGTAAAGCCGAACCGAGGACATAAAAAAAACATGCAACTGGAATCGCAACATCTCGTAACGAAATATTGTATAACCCCTATTGTAAAGGTGATTTCCAACCAGTTTTGGGTATAGGGAAAAGCTTCATTTCGCGAAATAGACTTCTTTTTATGAGTGAAATCGTTTTTGAAGACAGTACAACATAGGTAGCATTCACTTATATCATTATAAATAGTTCGATTTTTTTGTAAAATACATAATTTATGTAATATGTGTATCATTTAATCCTTAAATGATAAGGTAACAGGCTTCCGGGAAAAATTCGGAATATTTACGATATAAATAAATCGATCAGTTAGATAATGAGAAACAAATGTAAAACAGTGACACTTTACGTTATCTCAGTGGCTGTAAGATTAATTACGATGCCCCATGATCCAGCAGCTAACAGATAACACCCAACTGTCGTAAAGCTGAACACCTTGAAACAAAAGGCTAAATTCAGGATATTGTAAAAGCTGCCAGCGACCGGAGCGAAATCCGATCGTCGCTATTGGGGACAACAAGAGAAATAAAAAGAACTATTTTCTCGTTCCATACGTATTTAAAGGCATTTACATTCAAATTAAAGTTTTGATTCCTTACGTTCGCTACGTTCGCTACGTTCGCTGCCGAAGTGGTGTTTTTACCTCGGGCTCAGGTAATTTCCTGTGTGTTTTTTGTGTAAGCAGCAACGGAGTTAACAACAATTTTTAACTGGTTTATGATAAGTTTCAGGCGTATTTGATTTGGCAGTTTATTCAGTTTTAAAGTTCAGTTCGGAATGTTTAAGTTTTTTCATTGCGGTGTAAGTACCCATTTTTCGTGGATATGCAAAATGGAGTTTTAATAGTTATATATCGAAACATTTTAGGTCACTTACACGTAGGTAACAAAAATTCGTGCAGCTATCACGGGCATCTTCTTTCTTTACCCAAATTAATGTTTAAGCATACAGTAATTCTTTCTTTTACCAAATCTTTTACCAAACCGTTTGATGCGAATGCGAGTAACACAAAACCTGTCTTTGTGGAGATCCTTGGGGGAAGCCTTTGTCCAAAAGTGTCTTCGTCGTCTTATGGATGAAATGATGATGATAACAGTACTATTACTACTACTTCATCACGTGATAGTACTTCATCAGGTATGAATAAGAAAGCGTGTTCAACGCAGCCAGCCGTTCAACTTTATAAACCACGTATAATAGATCATGAATGAATACTAATATACTGCGGGCTCCATTATACGAGTAATGGCACATTAGCAATATTTCCTCCATGGCGAATTTGGGAATCTTTCCATTTCCGACGACATTTCCGAAATAATTGTTACTTCCATTCGTTTTGTTTCTATGATTGTTATTAATTCTATGCTTCATAGGGCTTGATAGCGTAAAAATCAAATACTTGTAAGGAAATAGAGTTCCTATAAAAAAAGATTTTTCCTTTAAAGAAAATTTTTACTGATATTAGACATGAGAATTCTTTCTAAATCTTAAACTTTTTTCGGGGGTAAAACTATAGGGTCTTTTATGTAACGTAAACGGATAATAAAAGTAAAACAAACAGGAAATATATGATAGATAATACTTTTATTGCAACACTAAAAAACATAAACATGAACAAAAGAAAAAATAAATTAATAATAATAATTACAAAGTTACAATTTGGCGGTCTTATCGCTTTCAAGCGATTTCTTCCAGACAACCAGTCGGATGGAGAGAGCTAATAAACTTTAAGATCAGAGGTGAAATTATGGAAACATACTAGAATAATTTGTATTTTATAAATAAAGCAAAATAATAATAATGAAAATGATGATAATGATAAACATATAAATAAACCTACTTAAACATAATAATAATCTCAGGGAGGAAAGTAGCAGATATGGCAGTTTTGCAGCTGGACAGGGTTAATCGGAAAGGTAGAATTTTTTCACGAGCTCTTTAAATATGTGAATGGATTTCGCACGCCTGATCGCAACTGGAAGCGAATTCCAGAGACGAACAGCTTGGACGGTAAAAGAAGAATCATAAAAGGTGGTGCTGTGTGGAGGTGTTTTAAGGCTTAAGTTTTCTGATGACCGTAATGAGCGCGAACCTGAACAATCATGATAACTGAAACGTTCCTTAAGATAGGAAGGATAGGTGGGATTAAACAATATGTTGTAAAGAAGGGTCAGTATATGAGTATTCCGGCGAAGACGAATAGGAAGCCACTTGAGTTTTAAGCGATACTCAAAAACATGGTCATATTTGCGCAAGCCGAATATGAACCGAATACAAACATTTTGAAGACGCTCAAGTTTATTTAGCTGGTCCTCTGTAAGATCAAGATAGCAGGCGTCAGCATAATCAAGAACTGGAAGCAGCAGAGATTGCGCTAGCGCAATTTTAGTGGCAGTGGGTAAAAAGTTGCGCAGCCTCCTCAAGGATGCAGACGATGCGTAAAGCTTACGGCTAACAGCTTGCAGTTGCGGCCCCCAACCCAAGCAACTATCAATGACCACACCCAAATTTGTGACAGATTGACTGAAAGGAATGTCCACGCAATCAAAGTTAACTTTAGGGAGGGTTTCCCAGTCGACCCTAGAGAGCAATCTGGAACTGCCAACTACTATAGTCTGCGTTTTTCCAGGATTGACTCTAAGTCCGAAAGCTCGACTTCAATCAACGATAAGTCCCAGATTGGCATTGGTGGTCAATATAGCTTCGGAAAGATTGACCAGTGGTGCCTGACAATATATTTGCAAATCGTCTGCATATAGGTGGTAAGAAGTAGAGAGCCTTTCTGAAATAGTGTTAATGAAGGTTGCAAACAGAAGAGGAGACAATACGCCACCTTGAGGGACACCAGCCGTCAAGTCACACCATGAAGAGAACTTCTCTTCAAGACGAACTCGCTGCCTTCGCCCGTTCAGATAACTTTGAAACCAATCAGTTGCCGTTGGAGATATATTAAGTGATTGAAGTAAAGCTAAAAGAATTTCAAAGTCAACGGTGTTGAAGGCATTGCTGAAGTCAAGCAGAGTTAGCACAGTTAAGTGACCGTTTTCCATTCCAAGGCGGATGTCGTCGGTGATCTTAACCAAAGTAGTGACGGTGCTGTGGCCTGGACGGAAGCCGGATTGGAATGGGTTAAGGAGATTATGACTAGAAAAGAACTTACTGATTTGGTTGTGGACAAGGCGCTCGAGGACTTTGGATAAAAATGGAAGAATGGAAATGGGTCGGTATTCAGTAAATGATTTAGGGTTACTTTTTTTGGGTAGAGGAATTATTTGAGCGTCTTTCCAAGAGGATGGAAATACTGCATTCGAAATTGAACTGTTAAAAAGGAATGTTAGAACTGGAAGGATGATGTCAAGGATCGGTACTAACATATTGCGGCTAATACCGTCGCCACCGACCGCATTGGAAGTTATTGATAACAAGCTCTTCTTAACATCGCAATCCGATAGTTGGTCAAATGCAAAGGGAGTAAAATTAGGAACCGGCATGGTAGACAATTTGCGCAACGTAGTGGCTTTGTCGGCATCACTGATAAACGATGAAGAGGAGAAATGGAGATTCAGAGTATCGATATTTATATTATTTATAATAGAATTATGTCTTGCCTTACCAATTCCAAGCGACCTAAGAAATTTCCAAACTTTTGATGTGTCGATATTTTCTACTGAGTAATGTATGTGGCGGCGTAAAGCATCCCTACACGCCCTATTGCAGCGATTACGAACCTTAGAATAATTTTGTCTATTGTGGTCATTTGGTCGAAGCTTAAATCTGTTTTTCGCAGTGGCTTTTTTATGCATCAACACCTTTAAATCGTCAGTTAGCCATGGCGCAGGAAGGTGCTTGATCTTAACAGCTCGAAATGGTGCATGCTTGTCATACAGTTGGGTTACAAGTGAGTTAAAAATATTAACTTGTTCATCAACAGACTGAGCGTGTACAACAGGAGACCAATCGATATTACAAGCGTCATCACGGAACACTTGTTGATCCATACCACTAAAATTACGCTGAAGAATGACTTGGGGTTTTGCTTTAGGAGGACGAACTTTAAAGGACAGGAATATGAGATCATGATACGAAAAAGCGTCGGCCGAGCATTGACCGTGCTTCGCAACATGCTGGGGAGATGAAACTATTAATAAGTCAAGAAGCGATGGAGTGGAGTTCGGAGAATGATGGGTGGCAGTAAGTGGTAAAATACATAAGTTATTAGAAGTGATAACTGATTGAAGCGAAGTAGCGCGAGAATCGTTCTTAAGTAGGCAAGTATTGAAGTCACCCATGATAATTGAATTTTTTATTTATATATTTTATATAAATAAAAAAATAGCGGTTCAATATAGTTTCAATAGTTTCTGGGTTCCTCCTACCCGCACTGTGTGTCAAAACTACATTAAAAACATTTTTCACATTCACACACAATATATTTTTAATTCTATCATTCACACACCACGTCCGATTGATAAAATTAATACTTGGCACGTACGGGAAACTTACAACACACGGTACGGCACTCATTTACCTAGCTCCAACATGTGAGCACTAAAACAAGAGCAATTTGGCCCCGATATTGTCGGAGCGATTCGTACCGGTCCCTAATGCCCCGGCATTAAGCAGCGGATTATCTTCAAAGCCCCGAAGTCGCACTGTGGACTAGCGCCGTATACCTGGATTATCGGCCGAAACTCCCGGACTCGGCGAACTTGCGAAAGAACTTGGCCAGCCCACACTCGGAGCGCGTTTATACAGGTGCTACCTTTATTAAAGTCAAACTTTGTGTATGTTTAGTGATATTGGAATAGTTGCCATTCAATGTTTGTTGATGTGATTACAGTAACGTATGTAAGCAAAACTATTTACGATAACTAAGGGGCCCGATGGCTTTTTTTTGGGAGAGAGTTAGCTGATGTTCTCCAGCCTACGATTGCTAAAGTTAAGCAACTTTCGCAAAGACCTGTCATCGAATGGGTGACCAATATTTTTTTGAAAGAGATTGCCGATTGCCTCAGACGGCATTTTCAGCTTCACCGGGCTTGTTTGGGGGCGGCGAGGAACGTAAAGGGTCCCTCAAGCCGTGTGAAACGAATCACCTTCGGAGGTTTTCTAGAGGGAACGGCATCGCGCACTAGTGCGCGTCCCCGCGCCCTACTAGATTCTCCGAAGGGTTCGGATCGGATCGGGTTATCTGGAGCTCCTCCATGCTTTGGAAGGCACGTAAAGCTGTTGGTCCCAGCTGCATTAGCCCTCGTTAACAACCACCAATCCGCATTGAGCCCGCTTGATGGTATATGGCTCGTTCTCCCTATTCATCCATAGGGAAGGCTTGTGCCCCAGCAGTGGGGATATAAAAATGAGCATGAATATGATTATTCATCTCCAACGCCGACGCAGAGATTAAGTACTTTTCTCTGTAAAATATAAGTACAGTCGGGTCCAATAATTAGATTATTAGATTTTACTCAACAGATTAGGACCCTGTTGCTCTATTGTAATAATGGGTGCAATGGAACATAAGTTGACAGAAGTTTCGTTGACAAGGTACAAAAGCGATTATATTTTATTGTAAATTACACTAACAATAATAACCTTCAAAAATCGTTAAAATAAATGTAACGTATTGGACAGTACTGGTATTAGCATTTAGTTGCCTTTAACCATCGCTCTCCACAAAATACTCTAACCGAAGCGAAGCGCTATCTGCCCGTACCGATCGCGATCCAACAGTTCATTACTATGTTGAAGCTAAATGCCCCATTTGGCATTTAGCCCGCATCAGACTAAACGCCACTCATTACCGGAGTGAAATTTAAAATGAATGCACGGAGCCAAATTCAATATGTAATGAGGATAAATAATTTTCACGATATCGCTGGGCGGGCGGGCGGGCGCGACGGGCGGGATGGCAAACAGCGGCGCATCAAGCACGGGCGTTATTATGTTTGTTTTCAGAACGCGCCCTGCTTTATAAGCATTGTATGCTGCATATGCTCATATATAAGATAATATAAATAGTCCCTGCATTTTAAATTTGTAATATCTTCGAAAATATTCATTTAAATTACATGCTGTAAAGGGCCATATTGATCTATATTAAATGCACAATGTATTCAAGGTACTTAATAAGATAAGGATTAATGCTGTATTGCTTAAAATCGCTTCATAAATAAGCAATTATTTCTCGTAAAAAGTAAAAGATAAAAAAAATATTATTGTGGGTTATTCCTAAGAGATAGACATATACCATCGCGGACTTTTTTGTAGACCTTTTTAAGGTGTACAGTATTGTAGTACATTATTTTGATCTATCTCGTAGGGTATTCAGCCAGCATTTGCAATGTTAGCGCAAAAAAAATGTGAAACCTCTAAAATTATCAGTGTTTCTCTACTACATTATGCATGTATTTATACATATAAACCTTCCTCTTGAATAACTTTATCTATAAAAACCGCATCAAAATCCGTTGCGTAGTTTTAAAGATCTAAGCATACATACATACACAGGGACAGCGGGAAGCGACTTTGTTTTATACTATGTAGTGATGATGACAATAACGCAAAAATCATTCCAAGAGGCTGTCTTAAAATACGACAGCGGATTTGACAAGTATTCTGTTAGCAAGAAAACACAAGCTGTCTATTAAATGGCGTCAGGGTTTCATTGAAATTACAAAAGCAGAGTGTTACTCAATTGTTTGACTTTAATCCCAGAAAGGCACGCGGGCACAAAAACCATTATATGCTCTTACGAATACTGTTATATAATAACGAGTGACTTTCAAACTTTGAAAACCTTGCACAACGGAAGAATATCGAAAAATGAATTTGGAGAATGGTAAAATGTTTCGATCTGATACTCTTGTATAGCTTACACATCTTTCGTTGTATTAGGATTAACGGAAAAGCAACGTATCTTGTCTGAAATCTATGTAACAACACAACAACTAAACAAAAGCTATCAACTAAACTATTTTTATAAATTAGTTATGTAAATCCTGACTGTAGAACATTAACTAAAAAAAAGTTTGATGTCAACAAAAAACTTTATCGTTGTACTATAATTTACTAAATATTCTATATATATATATATATAATATATATATATATATATATTATTATGTATATATATATATATATATATATATATTATAATAATATATATATATTATTATAATTTACTGCCATAAATAAGTTTAACGAATTAAAAGGAATATGAATAAATTCGATTTAAAACTACTTAGGACCGCCTGGCTAGCTACCACCATCTTATCTAAATATGTCGCCATAACATCAATGTTTGTAGCATTGTTGTGTTCCGGCAGCTACGGATAAGATAGCCGGTGCCTCACTGGTTGAGGATCCCGGGTGAAGTGCGCTTCCAATTGGCCTTATCATCACTTAACATCAGGTGAGATCAAAGCACTGAGCTTACCTGTAAAATATATATATAAAAAAAACTATGATCAAAATAGTAGAAGCGAAGCGACCAACGCAAAGCGAAAATATATACAGATGTTCCTCCACAAATTTTTTAGACTGTTATAATTTCGAGCGTGGTAAATAGAAAGAAACATTCACAACACCTACCAAATCAAATAACGCATCAAAACAGACAATCAAATACGTGCTCATTGTTACACAAATTTGAACTTAAAACACAACCATTCAGAGCTGTTCCGTTAAAAGTTTCGAATGTGCAGTTTGCACCGACTGGGAAAGTTAGCGACCGTACTCACTATAATGAAAACGATAACGAGCCCGCAAAGCTAAGGCACTAAGTTCCTAAAGCTCTAAACTAAATAACAAAAGCGGTAAATGCAACTTAGTAGTGTAGCGATAATAAACGCGGGTAATGGAATGAACCGCGCTGTGACCGGCCCGCTTAGTGGACGGGACGAGCCTGCATCACAAATCACGACAAGACAACGGTGCCTTACAAACAATATTTATATTTTTAAATTTCAGTCAGCCCTTGAACACGGCCGGTGCAACTCGGTCGAAATTGCGATAATGAAAAGGTATGCCTAATACGATTCGTTTAGGTACTATTTAGGTTGCGTTGAAAAAACTGTGTTTCTGAAATATTTCCTTTAGATTTAAAATAGGATTATGTAAAATGTTTTTTTAAAGCAACTAAATAATAAAAGCGGTAAATAAAAAAATAAATAAACTTAGTAGTGTAGCGACTTTGAATAAGAGAAAAAGGTGTAATCTAAATATTAGTCACTGGTACAAAAATTGCTTCTCAGGATCATCAAAATCGCTGTAGCTCCGCCGCAGTTTTGTTAAAATAATATTATGAAGTATGTTAAATATCTGAACCAGACATACATTTACAAAACAGTACACACACAACAGAATTCGATAACTATGTTGGCAACGCAAATCCCGAATTCAGTCCGGCTAAAAACTTGGTCGGCTTCAATAGAAACAATTTTCAGCGCAGGATTTATTCGACGGCAAAGGAAGAAAAAAAAGGGAGAGCACGCAAAAAATACGTGTTATAAGCGGAAATCAAACCCGGATCCCGCCTATTGGCAGTTAGCCAGAAATTGGGCACTGTCAGAATTCAATCAATTTCATATGTTATTTCTATGCGATACTTTCAACAATAGGCTGACAAAATAGAACAGCCACTTTAATATCACTAGCTTTATTTTGAATGTCAAAATTTGTTGTTATTTTGTCTGGGAAGGCAAAACAATGAATTAAATAGGTACACAGAATGGGAGCAACTATCGATAATATTTGTTAATTTGCTTCGCGTGTTTGACGTACCTAAGCATGAAAACAAATTTTCGATCACCCTTCCGTGCCCTGACCGTTTCCATATTAGCTTTGCTTCCACGATCGTTTCAAATAGCGGCACCATAAATTCCCACGACGCCAACCTATTTAACACCATCGCTCACACACAAAAAAAGTGTGACGTCAATATAAAACACCGAATACTCGGAAGACATAATACCAAAGCGCGCTCAGACGTGAACGTGTCGCATTCGTCACGCTTGCGTTTCCTAACGCCGTCAAATATATCCGAGTGCCGACGCCTCTTCATACACACACGCCCAATATATAATAATAACATCATCCTGTCGCAAGTTCCGTCTCCGGCAGTGAGAGAAAAAAAAAAAGAAAAAAACGCTACATTAGTCTCGATAAGTTCCCAACTGCGTACTATCCGCTCACACAATATACATAAAATGAGTACAATAAATATGGTGGGGGATGGGGGGGATGAAAGCAGGTGCGTCGAACGCAGGCTCGGGCCGACGTTTACGTGAAAAACTCATTCGTAAACAACAAAAGAAGAACCGACGTTATAACTCACGCTGGGGGCGGCCAGGTGTTGAGTTAAGATAAAGTACTGGCGTTACGCTCTATCCCGTGATTTAGATATGACCTCCTGAACGCAATCTGCATTAGTAACCGCCCCGGGAGATTGGCCCGGCCGGCTCTTTTATTGGGGACTTAACACCCACTGGAATATCAAACGAGAGGTGGATTCTTACAGCGCTTGCTATGTTTGAACTCCACGCCGAATTCCCATTGGGGGTTGTCCTTTTATTTTAAAATCTGAAATGTCTACTACAAACGCTCTGCTCGATGGAAAGTGTTCACAGCTGCCTATTGGCAAACGTTTTCACTGATGAAGAAGAGTGAAATGATGTGGCAAATTGCACTGAGCGACAGAAACCATCGCAGGTTCACTAAGATGAGATATTTACCTAAGTGACGAGAAACGGGCAGAAAAACTATCAAACAGACATTCCATCACTCGTCTATTAGCTGCGTTTGAAGTAGAATATAAACTTCAGTGGGAGTTTTGTATTGTGAGACTCCATTTTAATTTCAATCTCCCGTACAATTGTACCCTTATAATTATAAAAAATACTTGAAATTGGCTAAATGCTAAACGCGAAGCCATTAATTAAGATTAATTAATTAATAAACTTCATTGGAACGTTAAACAATGTTAATGACTGGAGGTGCAGTCGCGCATTTCAGACTTATTGTAATCAAGGCAAAAGTCCGCTCTACCGAGTATTAAGCAGAAGTGGAATCCATATGCGAAGACAGCTAGTGAAGCAGGATGGAGCCACACTAGTCGCCCTCACCTTGCCGATCCGCAAGTTGCTGCTTCACACTGTCTTCGTTAAAAAAAACCCATGGAACGAGGGCATACGTGTGCTGGAAGAGCATTTTTGAATGGTGCGACAAAGACGTGAGATACCAAATTTCTTTCTTAGCGACATATTTAGATGGGGTCTTACTTTACCCTCATGCAAGTTGCCACCTTGTTTAACAGTTCCCTTGTTGCAGGAAGAAGGGAATACGTGTGCTGGAAGCCCACTCCAGTTATTGGCGGTACGACGAAGATGTGTTCCCTTTACCTATGTAATGTAATCTCACATACGTATGAACGCTTCAGGTGCTCGTGAACGATTTATCTGGCATCGACGCCACAACGAGCGGACCGAGCGGCCCCCGCTAAGTTTTAATAGTCGGCGTACTCCACCCAAAGTTACGTAGGTTTAAAGTCCTGACATACGGGCGTCGCATTTGGGTCCGGCCTTAAGTTTTATTACTGTAAAGTAGGTTGCGAAACAAGGTTGAAACGCGCGCCCGGTGGAAAATGCGGCGACATTTTTCCCTACGCCACAATACAACCCCAAAATAAAGAGACCTAGAAGCTAAGCTTAATACATACCGGGCTCGAGCTACGCACACGTAGACATTCTGACGGACACGGATCTCGGAACAGCACGGAACAGTCCGACCGCAGCTGTTGAGAGCACATGAGTAAATACCAACAGAGTCCAAACTTTTCTAGACCGCGTAAAATTTATACACACTTTGGTAAGGTTGTCACATGAGGATAAGATAAATGAGACAACATAATTTATTTTATTTTTCATAAATTTATTAAATACTTAAGACCCTTACAAACAAACAAAGAATAAGGTCCGAATAGTTATTCCGTGTTTTGTTCCTGTCATGTAACGTCATTTCAAATTAGAGTAAAAGAGACAAATCACGAAATAACTATTCGGACTTTATTCTTCGTTTATTTGTAAGACACTCACTCTAAATATTTTCTTTTTAATATTTTTGTTTTTCAATAACTTGTTTTTTTTTTCAGATTTTGATAAATTCCTAACATAAAGTATTTTTTAAATACTGAATCAGCCATATTTTACAGTAAACCACTCTAATTTAAATCAAACATAAGAAAACCTCAAATAATTACAATATTTTACGAGCGATGACAGTTCACAACACAAAACAACGCGTGTGACACTCACCGAGATTGTCCGCTGGCTGTGTCGGTGTAAATTGGTTTGTCCTCTTGCGGCGCATACGTGAACCCGTCGTCGGTGAGAGGTCACGCACACATAACCGTACATGTAGTAGTGTACCTGTCGCAGCGCGCGCTCTAAGGAAGTTTGGACTCTGTTCGGGTATTTACTCATGTGGTTGAGAGATTCCGTGTCCGTGAGAGGTTGCTTATGAGTGCGCTGCTTGAGCACGTTTGTGAAAAGCTTACTTTCTGCAGTCTTCTTATTTTGTGATACAACGTACGCCGTATTTAATCGTAAATATAGAAACACTTACACTGACTATGGACTGTTTGTGACGTGTTAAAAAAAAGGGCAGATTAATTTATTAGTCTTATTTAAATGTTACAAAATGTACATTGTTTATTTTTGTGTCTAAATATATGTTGTAAAGGATTTTAAACGATTTTCGGAGAGTTTGCTCTTGGCCTAAGACGGACTCTACAACGTCACCTTACGGACGGACTTACGAATAAAAAAAACTTGATTATTTATTCCTAGTTTAAAACTGATGTTGTCTTTATCTAAATTCACTGTCAAGAAAGCATCGAATTCAAGCTTAGCTTTAACTTTATTCTAGACATATTATCACAGCAAGGTTTCCTTCATAGGAATTTTCTTACAAATTTTAGGGCACCATTACGACTGTGGTAAAAATTACAGTACAGAAGCACGCACAAACCCAACACACAGAATCGGCAATCAACCTGAGTCCCCGCATGTACCCGTCGCATGGTAGATTATCTTAATGGCGCGCCAGCGACGAATACAAATTATGCATGGCGGCACAATCGGCCCAAATGAGAGGCCAATCAGCCATCAGCGAAAGGCACTGACAGACGCGACGGACGACGTCTCATTTGAATATGTGGAAGGGCGTGGCCACCAAGTCCTGAACATGAACATCTTTGTCATCTAATTTCGATAAAACAAAAGGAGATAACTTGTCTTGGTTTGCCAATGAAAATATTTATTGTTACAGCTTCACATCCTCATCATCATCAGCTCATTTAATGTCCCTATTGGCACGAGCCTTCTCTATGGATGGATAGGGTGAACGGGTCATAAACCACACGCGCGGATTGGTGGATGTGTTTTGAATTTTGAATTTTTGAATTTTGCATCAATTTTATATGTTGCAGCCGGGACCAACGGCTTTACGTGCCTTACGAAACACGGAAGAGCTCGAGATAATAAATTGTTGGTCACCCATCCGATGACCAGCCTTTGAGAAAATTACTTAACCTTAGCAATCGCAGACCGGGCGTTTCAACCACTCTCAACGTCAGTGTTATCACATTAATTAATTATCTCTTACCTATTATCAGATAAGTAATCGGGCACTCCGATGGCATGGATCCGTGAAATTGACTATAAAGGATTACCCACCATTGTATACGTAACTATTATGTCTGTAATTATCATAATCAAATATGATTATGAGTGTTGACTACCTAATAAGCTTGTTGATACAAACCATTAGTTCAATACCTACCGTTATTGTTAAAACATATGCGAATAATTATATTACAGTTGAATCTACACAGATTCATTCTTACGCGAGTTAATTAATTTGTAAATTACCTGGTGGTAACTACTACGAAGACCCAGTTCATATTTATAACAGGTACAGAATTTACCTGGGCGATTTTCCCTACTCCCACCGACGCGGTCAACCCGAGCCGAGGTCCAGCCTTTAGACGCCCCTCCGAGAATCTAGTAGGGAACGGGGACATGGTAGCATGATGGCATTCCCTGTAGAAACACTTTGACGGTGTTGCGATCACACGGTTTGAGGAACCCTTGAAGTTCCTCGCCGCCCCCAAAATGTCCGGAGACGCTGTTAAAGCAAACAGTAATCTCTCTTTTGAAGTCTCTCTTATATCCATAATCATAAATATAGCTTTCTTATTCTTAAATAGCTTTCTTATCGATCTTTAATATTTGTAAAAATAGGATCTGATGTTGATGACGTAGTTGTCGACATTGAAAAGGGCTCCTTTGGCTTACAGAGTAAGCGTAGATAGTGTTAAATAATTTCGGCGAGTTGGATTTAGCCACGATAGCATAGTTGGTAGTGCACCTGACCATGTCATGGGGTGCGGGTTCGAATCCCGCTCGTCGAAGTTTTTCAACACTCTGTCTATTTTCAAATTGTAATTTGTTCGCAACAAAATATGTGTAGAATTAAAAAAAAAACACTAAAACCTCCGTAATTAATTAATTAAAACTCTTTTAACGCATAACACTTAGATCGCGCGGCAAATCCTAAGCACCGGGACTTATACAACTTTGTTTGTCGGCGTCGCGGGTGCCGGTTGTCAATGTTTACACCTGTAATGCGAGAGTGGCTGCGGCACATAAAATTTGGGGCTTGGATAAAAGCGAGAGGGAACTTCCAGCGTCACGGGTGGGGGGACCGCCCCGGCTCGTTTTATTTGAGTTTTTGATTTATAGCACACTCGAACAAACAAAGCGAGGCGGGAACACGAATATCAACATTTTATAGAAATAAATATTTACTGGTCGTCCAACACAGTGGTCGTAATTAGTATATTTATATATTTTAGTTTGAAAGTTCTTTAGTTCATTTATTTCATAACAATACAATTCATTGTATCGATGTCGGTTAAGCCCTTTCGATGATAGAGGGAACATATATTTGAACCTTATGAAGTTGCGAAAGATGCGAAGCCCAGTGAAAAGTTATATAATGCTGCACCATTCAAAGGGTTACTCAAAGAATGTATCTCTATAATTAGAGAAGACTGTTTAATATTCGGCTGAAGGGTGGCCCATGAAAAAAAACACATAAGCAATTGAAAAAACAGTACACATATCACATCACATCACACTATATAATATTATAAATGCGAAAGTTGTGTGTATGTGTGTGCTTCTTCACGCTGCAACGGATGGATGGATTTGGATGAAATTCGGCATACAGATAGTTAATAACCTATAGGATAGTTTTTATCCCGATATTCCCACGGGAATGAAACTCATATCTTTTCTCTATATTCGGCTCCACAATTTACTACTTAGGTCTTGGATTTGATGATGAGAATAGAACCTATTTGGTAGTTTTGTATACTTTTTTATTGAAATCTTGACAGACTTTTTCATTTTGGCATTTGTTTTCCAATACAAAATGATTTGTTTGTTTTGTTGTCAGAGACTGTCAAAGCGGTACGCAGTCCGCCGGGTCAGCTAGTCTACTATATTTACCTCCAAAGTTTTTGTTGTTTTTGGTCACTCAATCAAAGACCGGTCTTAGCGTTGCTTAACTTAACTTCAGCAAACGCAAACTGAGCGCGATTTTCATTGCGCCTTTGAGCTCCTCTCAAGACTACGCCATTGACAATCTAAATAAACATCTTTCTATACTTCTTCTTCGTGTGAACTTTAACTATACCAAATATCACACTCTTTAGTGGGCGGAATGTGTTTAAAAAGGGTTAAAAAGTTTTTTCTTTATACATATTATATCTCTTCCCGGCAATCGTTACCCCGCGACCTTCGGGGGGCGTGCGTTCCGGCAGCCTTCGCAGCTTTTTTTAAGGCTAAAGGCCAAACCCCAGGTTTTTTTTACTGGGTCTGTCTTAATCCTTTTTAGAAAAAGGACAAGGCAATCCCCGGATCCAAGGAATCTGCGAGCAGATTTTTTTCTGGGCAAAAAAAAAAAAAAGACGCAATCGTTAAAACCGACTTTTGGTAATGAATAATTAAGTTAATAATAATGCGATGCAGCATGATTAAATCTCATGTCAGTAAAAAATTGGATAGCGAGTATTTTCGTATGAACAGAGGTAATTTTAACACTTTCAATGCTGGCAAGCGAGCTGCTCCGATTTATTACGTTTTGTCAATTTATCCAGTAAATAAATATTATCCATCTGTAAACGACGAGTAGCAGAGAGTAGGTTTTATTGCAAAAAATAAACATCGGCGATGCTTGTATATATTATTATACATGAGTCGATATGATAGGAGCTCGATGGCGCAGTGGTTAATGTGCCCGTTCTGCGATCGCTGAGGTCCCGGCTGCAGTTGGCAGTACTTAACAACCACTAATCCGCACTGGGCCCGCGTGGTGGTTTATAGCCCGTTCTTCCTATCCATCCATAAGGAAGGATCGTGCCCCTGCAGTGGGGACATAAAATGAGCTGGTGATGATAATGTTGGTGAAGAGATATGATAAATACATTATATTCGGTGTGGGATATTCGCTGATATTTGCAAGTAGCTTTTGGCGACGAGGGGTATTAATTGGAAGCAGGACCAAAGCGGAGCGCAGACGACAGCTTTTAATCGGTCACCGATTTGTGAACGATTGCGACCGACTTTTGACGGAAATATTGATGACCGTATATCTCTGAACTTGCTAAACAAACATATTGGTGATTGCTCTTACAGGAATGCTGCATTTGCTATTTGTCTGGTAGCTAGTCCATCAGTTGCCCTACGTGTGAAACGAAACTATTGGATAAACTTTTGAAGAAAAAAGTACTTCTAGGCGGAAAAGTGAAGTGTCTTGTTTGCAGTTTTGTTTTAGTTTCTAAATTATGTGTTTTGTCGAATGTTTCAGTGAACTAATAGGAGATTGTCATCATTATGTTTTGGCAAATAAACAAAAACAATAAACAAACAATACAATGTTACTTTCCGTCCGATCATCTTTACTCACCATTTACCTAATGAGAAATTAATTAAACGTTTATATCATCTTACAAAAACATAAATGTTGAAAAAATTTCCACGAGCAGGATTTGAACTTGCACCCTTCTGACATAATTAATGGCTTTCAAAGTAAAAAAGTAAATAGTGTTGAATAATTTCGGCGAGCTGGTTAGAACCACGATAGCTCAATTGGGAAAGCACCTGACCCAGTATGTCAGAAGAGTGCAGGTTTAAATCCTGCTCGTGGAAATTTATTCAACATTTGTGTTTTAATAATTTGTTTCGCAACAAAATTTGCGTTAAAATTACATAAACAAAACAAAATCAATTTATATCATCTATTATTAAACATAGACATTATTTTACAATATCTACTTAACTTTGACATTGGCTAAATGTGCAAATAAAAAAAGAAACCAAAGTCGCAGATAATAGCTACAATGCTATCACCTCTGAAGCCAGGTGGAGGTGTCAAGGTGTCCCCCGTTGGTTACAATTTCACGTCTGTCGCGCGGCCCGACTGTAAGTGGACGCGAGAAGAGCGCTGCACTCATTGACATAGTAAAGTAACGGCCGAGCGGACCGCTGCTGCCCCCTTATGACATCACTATCTATGCCCGCGACTGCGTTCGCTTAAATGTGAACTTTACCAGCTGCATTGTCTAGTGCGAATTTTATTTATTTACTATTCGAGGAATGAAAATGATGCTATAAAAATTCTCGTTCTCGTTAACGTGAATGAATGGTGAACAAACTCGCACTCCGACACCCAGTTGCTCTTCGCGGAGTACCTCGTTGCATCAACTTTGGTGTTCATCAAACATAACTTTATCAGGAGACACAAACTTATAGATAACGTCAAAACAAAAGTTGAAAATAAAAGTGAAAACGCTTCGCCGCTACCACTGAAGCTAGGTGGAGGTGTCAAGGCGTCCCCCGTTAAGCCTATGCCCAACAGTGGGTAAATACAGGCTGAAAATTATGATGAATGATAATTCGGATAAAAAACATCGGGCAAAGGAAACGGAGAAATAATTCAACGGCAATGGATCTAACATCTATGAATAGGTATGGAAGAAAATCGTAAAAAATAATGGAAACTCACAATACACGCGTACAATTACATGCCGACAGAATACCAGAATTCCGACTTATACTTTAACGCATAAACTTGAACAATCCATAAACAAACAAAACTTGGCCAATAACAAAACACAGTCCCATGACGGAACCGCTCTTATGTTCGCGTCAGGGGTGAGCCTTAGGAAATGGCTTTGTTTCCTCCGAGCGAGCTACATCGCCATCCGGCGGGAAATAAAATAAATGAATATCACATTATAGGGGGTTAAAGTAAAAATAACCTCCTCAGATGTTGGAGACGCCAAACTGTATAAAAGCCCCTATCTCGTGAAATTAAATTGAGGAAAATTTCGCTCCTCCCCGCCGGTCTCCGCCGTGCGAAGTAATGACTTGTGTTGTTTAAAGGCTTTCTCGCTATAATAGTAAGTTTGGAACGTTTCATAGCTTTCGACGACTACTGCTGGGGGAGCAAAAAGTGGGCGAAAATTTATGGGATATAATTATAAGGTCCTATTTCCCATATATCACGTACCCATCTGTCCATAGTCGGAGAACCCATTCTACCCAATATGTTTTCGAAAATGATTAAAGTAACATTACCCGCAATGAAAACGATATCAATCTTTATGAAGAGAGTTCATATTTATGACTTGAATAATTTCGATACGCTTCCTCTATCCCACATTCTGCACGAGCACATTCACAGTTCACGCCCAAGCATAATCACCTCGCTCCAATCTCCAATCTTCCCTACCCAATCCCCTGATTGTTGGCTTAATATTCATAAAAGCGCAACCGGCTCACTTATTTCCCGCACGACTTGGTAAATTTACTTGCGCAATCCCAGCTGTATATCGGCACAAACATATTGATGTTGGCATATTGTGAATATTCATCAGCGCTGCACGTCCCACCAATCCTGAATGCGTGCAGTGTAAATAGTAAACACCGGTAAAAAATACCTGTATTCCCAACGGTCAAAATTCACAGGGCTGCCAATTAAAGAAACATATATTTAACAAAAATAATTTTGACTTTTGGCAACAATCATTTGAGTTTAGCAATATTGAGGTTGGCTTAAACCAGATCTTAGTAAACCACCATCAGAGTCAAAGATTGCTAAATATATTTATTTGCCATATGAACATACATAATTTGCTTGAAATGAGCTCTCACGCCGGCACATCAGACCACCACAAACTGACAAATTTCCTCAATATACTTTAAACTTTATATATATGTCACAATATTAAACATTATTTATAGAAGTTTGACAGATTTGGATAGGTTGATGTGCAGGCATCTGTACATCTTTATATATAAAAATCTTCTGTGCGTGCGTATGTTACTGAACTCCTAAACGGCTGGACCGATTTGGATGAAATTTTCTATGTGTGTTCAAGTGGATTCGAGAATGGTTTAGATTTACAATTCGACCCGGTAGGTGGCGCTGCAATAGGGGTCCATCATAGGGTACGGGTGTTTTCAAGCGGACGAAGTCGCGAGCGGGCTACTAGTATAATAAATTGGCTTAAAGACAATAACCTTTTAATTAATATTGACAAAACTTATTTCATGAATTTTAATAATACACCTTATCAAACGTTGAATGTACACTATCAAGGACTAGGACTACATGGCACAAATTTAACTAAGTTTCTGGGCATATAAGTTGATCATAAGTTGGACTGGAAGCAGCAGATCACAAACATAATGTTGTAAAATAAATAGATTTACTTTTGCACTATATAAACTCACTAAAGTAGCCTCTCAAAGTGCAGCACTCACGGCTTACTTTGCATATATTGAGTCCATCCTCCGTTATGGTTTAATCATATGGGGAAACGGCACAGATACGAATAATAATAATAATAATAATAATAATAATAATATCTATGGTCCGTTGACGCTGTCAACTGCTTTTTTTATCAATTTTCTATATTTTTATTGAAAAAATGATTTTGTTTTTTATAAATATTTATGAAGAATGATTACAAGGAGCAGACAGCGAGAGGAAAATCCGGACCATAACACACAAAGCGCACGACCGCTACCCTCGTCCGCCTCGTCCAACTCTCCGTCTGGTGCGTCATCGGCCGACGATTTTGCCACCGCAGCCGACACCGACGGATCGAGGGACGAGCGCGGGCCGACGCCGCCACCGCCGCCACGACCACCTGCGCGACGGGGACGACCACCGCTGCCGGCACGCTTGGGGCCTGCGGGACACAATGCCCCGCCTTCGGCTCCCGCTACCGGTGGTTTAGTGCGCCGCATGCGATGGACTCAAACTATGAACGAGAATTGCATGCGAGCATACTATGAGGCTACAGAGGGGGGAACCAGGCTGTCTGCATATCGTGACCGGATGCTGCCTCTGTTTCGGGCCCTTGAACCAACTATAACTGTGACCGCGCAGAGGCTATCGGATCAAGTGCGTGCCATCCAACGGCTGAGGCGGCTGGACGACTCGACACTTGATCGGCTTCGCCTAGAGGCCCTCTCCGCTCGTGCGACCTACGTCTCGGCGCAGGACCCGCCCGCTACGTTGCCGAACACGATGCCCACATCCAACTTGGTATCGGAGGCGCCGCGGGCTGACCCTAGCCCCGATGAGGAGGACTATGCGAGTGTGAGTACCATAGCCAATGAGCAACTGAGGAGGGCTCTGGAAGAGGCGATTATGCGGTATCGCTCAACACAAAACTCTAGGCCGCGATTACCACGTTTGCCTATGAATAGACGTAATCTAGCGATAATGGGAGCCCTGAATGACCTACTTGCCCCGTATTTACTGGACAGCATAGGTTTAGATGATACTCACTCGATCGTGTATTGCGGGGCCATCACGGCGTGCCGTGTTGCTCGAGTCAAGTTTCCGGACGCTGACCGTGCACCTAGGACTGCCGGAGGTGTCCCCGCCTGGCAAGTACGGATCGAGCGGCGTATCAACTCATTTAGGACTCTCATTGCAAAGCTAATCTGCTTCAGGGGGGGCAATCATCGGCCCCGAGTCATGCGCTTTGTGAGCCAAGCCTTCGCTGGGACTGGTATTAGACCATGCGATTACATGGCTTGTATCACAGAGCGGATCGACTTTCTGAAACAGAAAGTCTATGCATGGGCAAACCGTATTCGCCGCTACAGGGAACGTGTGGACCGATACCAGCAGAATCGCAACTTCCAGAGTGACCAAAGGAGGGTATACCGAAAGTGGGAGGGAACTGATCTTCGTGTGTCCGATGCGCAACTGCCGGATACTGCGTCAATTGTTAACTTTTGGCGTAGTATTTGGTCGGTGCCTGTCGAGCATACCGAGGGCGATTGGATGAACGCCGTCGAACGTGAATGTGAATCCATCGAGCCAATGGGGGCCATCACCATCAGCCCCAACGACATCAGTTGTGCCATCCGTAGGGCGCCGAACTGGAAAAGTCCGGGACCGGACGGATTGCACAACTTTTGGTGGAAGTGGCTGCGATGTTCATACGAACGGTTGGCGGTGCAATTTCAACAAGCCCTCGAAGATGGAACCCTACCGCATTCCTTAACAACTGGTGTAACCTTCCTGCTCTATAAGTCCGGTAGTACCACGGAACCAAAGAACTATAGACCCATCACGTGCTTGCCCACTATCTACAAGCTCCTTACATCCATTTTGAGAGCAAAAATTAACGCGCACATTGTTGCGAACAATATCTTGGCCCCTGCTCAAAATGGGTGTAGGGTTGGGTCACGTGGTACTAAAGAGCTCCTCCTCATAGACATGGCCGTTTGCCAAATGGTCCGTCGGGGCAAGGGGGCCCTCTCGGCCGCTTGGGTTGACTACAAGAAGGCCTATGATTCGGTGCCTCATTCATGGCTGAGGAGGATCTTGGAGCTGTACAAAATCAATGCAACTCTAAGATCCTTCTTAGGCACATGTATGAGTCAGTGGACCACAGTCCTTCGTCAACCTGGTGGTAGGGATGACCCCCCTGAGCCGCAGGACTTTATAAGGATCGAGCGAGGTATATTCCAGGGTGACAGTCTGAGCCCCTTGTGGTTCTGCCTAGCCCTGAATCCGCTCAGCACATTGCTGAAGGATTCAGGGTTAGGTTGTTGGCTTCGGAGAGAGGGTGAGGTCATTTCTCATCTTCTGTATATGGACGACCTCAAGCTATTCGCTCCGAATGAGCAACATTTGCTGACACTACTCAAAATAACACATATTTTCAGTAGTGCCATCAAAATGGAGTTCGGTGTTGATAAATGTGCGGTCGTGCATGTGCAGCGGGGGAAAGTTGTAGATTCACCGAATTTACAGCTTTCTGAGACAATGTTCCTCAAGTCAATATCTGAAGCAGAAACCTACAAGTACCTTGGTATGTCACAGTCTTTGGGTTTTGAGGAAGGACACATTAAACAGACGGTGAAGGAGCGCTTCTATTGCCGCTTGACAAAAGTGCTTAACAGCCTTTTGTCAGGGGGTAATAAGGTGCGTGCTTTCAACGCCTGGGTGATGCCTCTACTCATATACTCCTTTGGCATACTAAGGTGGACCCAGACTGAGCTGGATGCTCTGGATCGCAAAGTACGTGCATTGCTCACCACACACCGGATGCTACACCCACGCTCGTCTGTTATGAGATTGTACATTCCGCGAAGGTGTGGTGGTCGCGGCTTTTTAAATGCCAAAAACCTCCACAACCGCGAGGTGTGCAATCTTAGGGACTATTTCCTCAACAACGAGTGTGGGATGCATCGGGATGTGGTAGCAATGGACAGGGGCCTAACTCCGCTCTCCTTGGCAAATAGGAACTGGCGCAGACCAGTGGTACTGAGCACAGAGGACCGCAGGGCGGTATGGAGGAGCAAGGAGCTACACGGGCGGTTCTACAAGGCGCTTACGGGCCCCGATGTAGATTTGCTCGCGTCGGTGAACTGGCTACGATTCGGAGACCTCTTCGGAGAAACCGAAGGTTTTGTCTGTGCAATTGCGGACGAAGTTATCATGACGAATAACTACCGGAGATATATCCTGAAGGACGGTACGGTCGACATTTGTCGGGCATGCCGCCGTCCCGGGGAATCACTCAGGCACATTATCTCCGGTTGTTCTCATCTTGCTAATGGCGAGTATTTGCACAGACATAACCTGGTAGCTAGGATTATTCACCAGCAACTTGCTCTTCTATATGGTCTTGTGGACTTCGAAGTGCCGTACTACAAGTACACACCTGCGCCGGTTCTCGAAAACGGCCGTGCCACGCTCTATTGGGATCGAGCTGTCATCACGGACAGGACTATTATAGCTAATAGGCCTGATATCGTGCTGATAGATCGATCGCAACGCCGGGCAGTGCTTGTTGACGTCACCATCCCGCATGACGAGAACCTCGTAAAGGCCGAGAAGGACAAGGCTAGCAAGTACCTTGACTTGGCTCACGAGGTAACCGCCATGTGGGATGTTGACTCGACAATCATTGTGCCGATAGTTGTGTCTGCGAACGGTCTGGTAGCGAAGAGTCTCGACCAACACCTTAAGAGACTCTCGCTTAATGGTTGGATCAAGGGCCAGATACAGAAGGCGGTACTCTTGGACACGGCGCGGATAGTCCGAAGGTTCCTGTCTCTGCAGCCCTAACCACCGGCAACTTGAGCCCTGCCCCGTTGCCGGCGGCACCCTAGGCTAGGTTTTTTATAATATTTTTATGTTTTGTATGTACTTTTGTATTTTACTTTTATATTAATATTATAACAAACCTAGGCTAAGAAAGAAAATAAATAAAGAGTATAATAATAATAATAATCTGTGGCACTGCACCAGATGAGCCATGTGCACCCTTATTCAAAAGGTTAAAAGTCTTACCTCTGCCATGTCTATACATTTTTGTAATAGCCAAATTTGTCAAACTCAACCAACATTATTTTGAAACAGCACAAGATATGTATCCCCGAAACACCAGAAATGGAAAAAGGTTGGTGTCGGCCTTTGTTCCAAAAAGCACTCGTATGCAAAAGAATTGTTTCTGGATGTGCATAAGTATTTTTAATAAACTGCCTGAAACAATTAGAAAACTTATTGTAAAACAATTTCTAGCAGTTACATAAATGTCTTATGGCACACCTATTTTAATCGGTGCAAGATTTTCTTACACATACACTTAATAAATGTAAGACGTGTACCTAGATGTGTGCAAGCAAATATTTTTACTTTTATGTTAACGACATATTATTTTATATGATGTCTGTAAAATACTGTTCACCTTGACCAACTTGATAAATCAGTTGACTTTTTATTATTATTATATTTCTGTATTTTTTTAATTGAATTTCTAATAGTAACTCTTTTGACAACTGCGTAACTTTTCACAAACTTTTCTTTTTTCCTCCATGGACTGCCATAGAGAAGTGAAGTTTATAAGCTCCATAGATTATAAGTTTGGTTGCCAGGTTATAATATTGTTTTGACATATTATTATTGATTATGGACAATTTCTAGTATATTAATTTTGTATTTTTATTGTAATATAATTTATTTGGCTTTTGACAATTTGGAGTGTTAATTTTGTATTGTTATATGTATGTAATTAGAATTATCATTGTTATTTATAAAATTAAAAAGGTAAAAGATATTTGCATGCTACATGGTCAGCTGAGATAGAGAAGGAAAATAGATTAAGACCAAAAATGTACCTTTCTCAAGCGCAAATTAAATATATTTTATTTCATTTAATTTAATTTCATTTCAGGGGGACAAAGGGTTCGAAACGTCAGGATAAACATTAATTAAAACTAATGTGTAAAATAAACGCAAGTAGATCCGTAAAAGTTGTTTCATTTGAATAAATATGATGTTATTCTGTCTAATTTTTGAAGTCGAAGGAGATAGAAGGCATGATCATCTACCCTTTAATACTTTTATATTTTTATTAACCCTTTATAAGTATATGGAATCTTTAATTAAATTTATTACAGTCATGTTATCATATTGAAAATGTTCCATTGAAAACAGATCCATTTTATACACATCATTAAGATTACCCTTCAAATGTAGCGATGATTTTGATGAAGATTTTTTTACAGCAGTGGAATCCAGTTTAGGCTACAATAATTAGGCGCTGAAAGTCACTACGCCATCGGTTCGTTCGGTCGACCTTACACTGAGAAGTACCGACAAGACACTCAGTAAGAGCATTTCTGTTCAACTTTTTTTCACAGCGTCAATGTCAACGTCCCTTTAGGCTAAGGCATTAGTTGCTTGGTCTGTTCTGATTTGCCCGCTGGTCAGGCCTCATGTGACTGCAGTAGCGTTATTGCCACTAATGCTATTTTAAATAAACTAAGGCTAATTACCAGTGGTGGGCGTAGGTAGTGCTATTTCACGAGATTCGTCGATAGTGGCATAACGTGGACATACCCTCCCAGTATTTAATATACAAGCATCGACACGTTGCGATGTAACCACTCGTGCAAAAGAGATATCATGCAGTCTCTTTATTTCTTTTTAGGAATAGTGCATTTAACAATCTCGAATCCCGGGGCATGTCCATGTTAATATATACATTTGTGGTCATTCACCCTATATGGCACTACCTACGCCAACCACTGCCAATTACTTACTTAATGCGTTTACATATAAATTAAAGCGACGCGCCACCCCTAGCTGAATACGGCCTATGAGAATGAGTGCCGGCGCTCATCGTTTGATCGGTATTGGGAATACTGAGCAAACACCATGCAGTGTGCCATTTTTAATCTGACGCAGATGCACTCTCCAATCGGAAGTGCTAATATACTACATGTGGATTTCAGGTTCATCGACAAAGGTTCTGATGATGATGATGACGCGAGTAGATCCGTAAAAGCTCTTTTATAGGATTGTGTAGTGTTCGCGTAAACTTTAGAAAACAATACGTACACAGTTATACTCGTAAACACTATTGTTGACACAATTGTGAAGATATTTGATTCTTATTGTGTGTAAATCTTCCTTGAAATAATAAATAAATAAATCTTCCACTAACACTCATTTAACATATAGGTAGGTAGTATATGTAAATTCAGAGCTACGCTCAAGAGTAAATTATGGATTTCTGGCTAACAATCTTTAACATAATGGTAGATAAGGTTGGAATAGGTATGTATGACAATTGAATGCGGCCCTGGATTAAGTGGCATCTTCCATGGCTTATGGGTTACCTACAACAAAGGTGTCGATAGTGAAAACTGACACTTTTATGTTATGTTACCAATAGATTCCATTTTTAGAGTTTCTATACGTATTTTCTGTTTGCTGGATCTCTAAGTAATTTAATGATAGATTACACAGCCAACGAATATGTGGTATGATATATTTTAATAATCCACGTTATTATCTTCGGTTCTTCCCCAGTTGCCGTTTGATCATACAAACTAGAAAACCATAAACCATATGAATAAATAACACATGTGATATTACAGTGTCATTATAATATGTAATGGTGTATAACAACATTTTCAAATAAATACCTTTATTCAATCCAAATCTATGATTATCCATCTATGATTTTAAAAAACCATTTGTCTGCATACCTGAAACAAATGAAAACACATTTTTAATTGGTATGTACCCTTTCACTTTCACAACGGGCTTTAGGTAATCAACATAATCAATTATGCAACATGAAAATCAATCGTAGCCACTGGACATGTTAAACAAACGTCAATAACAAAGTTCCCTTATCTGTGGCACGTAAATAAAACATTTCAATATACGTAGGTCGTTAGTGGACGTGGATTTACATCTATTAATAATACACGGGTCGTATCTTTACAATCACGAATCGCGAATGGACACACGCGATACTAATGTTTTATGTGTGCCAGTAAATGTGTGGTCGGGTCTAATGCGACTAACCTCTTCAGTAATGCAAAAAGTTATAGATAGTCATAGCCATATATATTTATCGTTACCAGCTCATTTTATGCCCCACTGCTGGGGAACGAGCCTTCCCTATGGATTGATAGGGAGAACGGGCTAAAAACTATTACGCGTGCCCAGTGTGGATTGGTGGTTGTTAACGGCTACGGCTGTATTAGCAGTCGAACGACAAGTTTTCCACTGTCCAAAGAAAAGGTCACAAATATAAATCAAATCAAATCGTTTATTGCATTCATGTAGTATAAAGGTGGTTCAAAGAATATTTTAAAAGCAGAAACATGAACCCTGTTAGGGTACTGCAATTTTCTATAGTTTTATATTATTTTATTGAACAATAGTTATTAATATAAGTACGTACAAACATATAAAGCTTTCAACTATAATTAGCTATATATTTTTTATAATAGTAACATATATAAATATAAATAATAGCCTATTTCATGCATAATTATTAAGGCATATATTTTAAACAATCCATTCTCACTACCAATCATTATAATTATATATTTGTTAGAAATAAATAAATTTACTTTATCGCACTCAAATTGAAGTTGAGTCAATTAGTCATTCATAAACTTTTTAAACGCGATTCCAATTTTCCCATTGTTTTCAAATTTAAAACATTTTCATGTCGACAATGGCATAGTATTTAAAATTTCAAATGTCATTTTACAAAGTTACAGTGTAAAGCTAATTACACACTGGCGACTGTCGCTTCAGTAACTACGAGTATGGTTGATTAGATCAACAACAAGCATTTCGCGCCTTGAAAATCTTATTTGCTTTGCTATCCGATTCGGAATGACATTTGGACCATTTTTGCCGACCTCTGCCCCCCTGACTGTGAGCGCAGTTGTGGAAAAGAGACGCGAGTATATTCGCCGCTACACACGTCTCGTTTTCACAACTGCAATAATACTGCTATAAGAGCTCGCGGTTACCCCCCTGGGGGCCTACCGCCTAACTCTATTGATATCGCTCTCGCTATCGCGCTCTATAGTTAATGGCGTAATCTATAAGCTATAGGCTATAGCTTTCGATATTGCTTTCTTAATGCTTTCATATCGCTTTAGAAATTACAAAATGACGCCATAAACTATAGAGCGCGATAGCGAGAGCGATGTCGATAGAGTTAGGCGGTTGGGGGGCTGGTCTGTGACCTTCTAGTATTCAAATAAAACAATCTTTACGGATCTCTTCGCGTTTGTAAAATTAATTATAAAAACATCGACTTAATATTATTTTATCCCGACGTTTCGAACCCTTTGCAGGGCTAAGTATTCGTCAGATGACATGCACTTACTGGAGGATTTTAATCCTACTATAATATTATACCGGCGAAAGTTTGTAAGTATGGATGGATGTTTGTTACTCTTTCACGTAAAAACTACTGAATGGATTTTAATGAAACTTTCCTCATATACAGACCATTACCCAGACCAGCATATAGGATACTTATTTTTTTTTACTGTAGTCTTCGCAAACGAAGTCGTGGGCAACAGCTAGTATTAAAATAAAAAAATACCTGAACAATTTTTTGATGTTTTTTATTGATATTAGTTACGCAGACACTGAGCCCAATTACGCAACTAATCAGTTAACATTAGTAATAATATTATGAGTAAGTACACACGCCTGCACATCAACCTACCACAAACTGTCAAATTTCCTCAATAGACTTTGAATTTTATTACTAGGGTATACGGTTGAAAATGTATTGAAGAAATTTGTCAGTTTTGGATTGGTTGATGTGCAGGCGTCTGTACATTATTTTGCACCGAATGTAAAACACTCTTGAGAAAATTGATCCCCATACATCTGAGAATCAGTCTGCAGTCTGCCGCAGTCCGGCTGTTCACCCAGTAGATACTCAAAAGTCGACATATCTACGTAGGTGCTGGGGACAGTGCAATACTGTGCAGTGTGCATGTATGTATAACGTATACAATTGTAAAAAATATGTATATATTCAGTATAGGTATCTCTCTAATAGCTCTTATAATTGTCAATATGCCATCGGTACGTAAGTCTGCACAAACGTATGTCTGTATGTTTGAATAATACCACAAAGTATATGTGAATACATTAGAATAGAAAAACACTTATTCAGTATCACAACATATGGGATAAATAAGACAATATATGATACAGAAAGTGCATCTCAGTATATGTCATAGCAGAAATGCTAAACTGGAAAGTAAGGCAAAGATCCTGGTCTTTCGAAGATGCCAAGTATATGTGTACATATGATAGCCCAGTGTATATACACGTGGTTTTTTTTTTATATTTACGGGTAAGCACAGTGCCTTGATATCACCTGATGTTAAGTGATGATAAGGCCAATGATGGAAGCGCACTTCACCCGGGATCCTCAACTAGTGAGGTACTGGCTATCTTATCTCTAGCTGCCGGAACACAACAATGCTACAAACATTGATGTTATGGCGACATATTTAGATAAGATGGTTGTAGATAGCCAGGCGGACAAACAAGCCCTACCACCAACCAAACCGAGTACACAAACATGTACCCCCCGCTGAGAATCGAACCCGGGACCTCTGGGTCTAAACCGGTGGTCTTAGCCACTAGACCACAGAGGCGGTTAAAATAATTCAATACGATAACATCAGCGTCAGTCTCTACAACCATGATTTAAAACTCCATTTGACTTTAAGTATGCTGATGACGTCATAACCAGCAGTTCTGCGCTCTACGCTACGAGCTACTATCTCAACTCGACCATACAAGCAAAACACAAGAGCCCAGCATAATTAAAGGCATCAGGTGAAACACATTATTTATTCAAGGCCATATAATATTCAGCTTGGAATCGTGCGAAATACCACATGGCCTTATCGTATTTACGTGCTAAATCGAAAACACGCAAACCCATGTCCGTGTTGCTACAACACCAGGGAACTTGGAGCCCGGATATTTTACCTTTCAATATAGTTATGTGGGGGCAGGTGAGCCGAAGGGGGGTTCCGTGCGGGCTGGTAACCTAGTGATCTATTTGACGGGAATGATCGACAGCGCCATAGATTATAAGTAAGCAGCGTTCTTAACACGGTTAACAGCTATTATGTTTCACACAATACACTTATCATAATTTTCAACATTGTTTCGTATCAATAATAGTGTTGTATTCTTGTATTTACGATAATTTAAAACACGTTGCTCGTTGCAATCTTCTTTCAAGAATTTATTACGACTCTTTAAATTATTACTTGAAATATATTTTATGCAGATAACACGAGAAAGAAACAATATAAGCGGAGTTTATTATTTTAAACGAAATTAGAAGTTATTCTTCTTCTTTCAGCTTCTTTCTTATATGTAACGGCCGTTGCCGTGGGGCTTGAGAAACTTTGGCGTTTAAGAAACGTTTTATATGTTATAAAAAATATTAATTGTTTAATTAGTAAAAATCAAAAGGATCTGAAGATAGATACTCGTATAAAACAGTTATAATTATATTATAAATTTTTTAGCTCGGCATTAACCATTTCATCGGCATTTTCTGAGTGGTAGAGCCACGCTGCGTTGCAGCACGAAATCACCCTCTCACAAAATATCGGCGTGAAACAATGGCACTCGTTGCTGTTATTTCGTCCGGTGAGTGAAAGTAACGGAGGCCCATCTCTCACCCCTCACCCCTCCCAATTCCTACTCCCTCCTCAAGATCCAACTCCTTCCTCAAGGCCGGCAACGCTTCTGCGCTTACTTTGGTTTTCGGGTGTCCATGGGCGGCGGTGATTACTTTCCATCAGGTGACTACTCGTTTGTCTCCTTTCAATATAAAAAAAATTAACCACTGCTTATTCTTTTTATCAATTCTCCTTGTACCTTAATCCCCTACACTCGTGTTATGCTATGTCGCAATGTTTCGCTATCCGGGCAGCTGCTTTTCCTTCATCATAAATAATATAAATATACAAATCTGATCTTTACACACAGCATGGATTTAGGAAACAATTTTTATATGTTACCTACCCTTACTACTGTATTTATTTATTCTGCGGTCAATTCAATACACGCAGGGTGTGTAAAATCCGATCGAGGCGAGCCAACCGCAGGTGCTCGGTCGGGAGCCCTCAAACAGGTAACTAGGGCTGCGGAATAACACCCCTTACTATTGCCCTTTGGTGTGGCGTTAGCTAGTTTGAATATTTAGAGATCAAATAGGGCACAAACTAGCACTAACTTACATCGAAACCACAACAACCGGTGATGGCCAGTGGAGTAAAGCCCTGTTGAAATGTCTGCTGAGGACGGACAAGCGGAGCGCTGGCCGACCACCTGCTAGATGGGCCAGACATATAGAGCTCGTCGCTGGAAAAACCTGGATGCGATCAGCTCAAAACAGAAGGGAATGGCGTAACATGGAGGAGGCTTATGCCCAGCAGTGGGTAGGTAGATACGGGCTGAAAATGATGATGAATGTCATAAAGTATTTAAAATGACGTCTGTCAATTTTTTGTTCCATTTTACGTTATGTAAAATGCTCTAAATCAATCGGTGACGCTAAATCAATTGCTATAGTAGTGTATCCTATTTCACGCTACGATATGAATACGATAGTTGGTTATGCCTGGCCTACGGTAGTTTTAAAAGTAGGCACTGCCTAATTTTAATTGAATGAAGCGGATTAACTGGTCAGAAGGATGAACGCGTTACAACCTTCAATAATTAAACGAAGGTTACGATGGTAATTACACTTGAGATATCGCAGAAGTTAAAAGCGCAGTTGACTCGGAATCCACATATACGAGTATAGAAAGGAACTGGCTATCTTATCTCTAACTGTCGGATCAAAAAACTATATTTTATGTTATGACGAAATATGTAGACAAGATAGTTGTGGGTAGCTAGTCAGGCGGACTTACAACAAGCCCTACCACCAACCAAACCGAAAACAATGATGTACCCCCCACGGGAAATAGAACCGGGACCTCTAAGATGATATTCGTCTTTATAATGAACTAAACCTTCATTTCCTTAACTGATAATACTTACCTATCTTCGAGACAAGAGCGAAGTACACTCAACGCAACAAATTGCAAGCACTGAAAATTAAACTTACATCGACATACAGATTAATGACTGCAGAATATTAGCGAATAACATTGTACCCATTCTCAGTAGACGATGGATACCGAGCCATTAAAACTGCGCTAGTGAGTCCTTAATTACTTCCACATAAGGTACTAAATGGCGTAAGAGTAAGTGACTTAGTAAGAAGCTATAGTTTCAACAAAGTCTTTCGGCGAACAACAATGTATTAAAACTAAAAGTAGGTACCCCATTCTTTTTAATCGAGTTTTAGTCAGGGGCAGATGTGACCCAAAGTAAATAGTGTAGTTTGAGTAATGAAACTTGTGAAGCCATAGCATACTCGTATAAACAAAGTATTCATGAAGAATTAAGTTTAGGTTTGGGAAGCTAGTTTAACTAACAATACGAACTTAAAAGTATGTGTAATGGGTACCTCACTAAAAAATATTGGTTCTTTTAAACTAATAAGCTATTTCTAGCGAAACTTTCTATGCTTGAGGAATTTACATTTTTTCTCATAAGTGCCCTACCTACCTACTTTAGAGAAAAAATGTAAACTCCTCATTAAAAAAATATATATTTTAAAGTTTAAATTTTAGTAGTAATAATGGCTTCTTTTGCCATAATTTGCATGAGGTGTTTACCTGTAATTGGCTGTACAATTAGTTTGAAACAATAATAAATTATATGAATAAGTTCCAATGTAATAGCTGTTGGTAAATCAAATAAATAAAAATAAAAAATAAAATAAAATATATCAACATTTTAAAAAAATATTTGTTAATTGAATTTATGCTATTTTAACTTTTCTTAACACACTTTTCCCGAAAAGCTGTGAGTTTGTTTCCGATCTGTAACATTCGTTTATCTAATAATTAATGAGAAGATTATCATAGGAAGATGATGAGGATGATAAGTATGTGACGAGGAAGGTGATGAGCATGAAACTTGAAAGCTAAGATGGATAGAAAGTGATGATGTTGTGAAAGATGACATGGCAAAGAAAGGAGTAATGTCGAGATGACGGCTGATCAAGGAAAATGGAAGAAGAAAACACATTGCGCCGACCCCAAATGAGATTGGGAACAATGTAGGCAAATGATTATGAATTAACAAACTTAACAAATTAGTTGTATAATAAACAGTGCAAGTAAGTACACACGCCAGCACATCAACCTACCACAAACTGTCAAATTTCCTCAATATACATTAAACTTTATGCCTTAATTATATAGTTGAAAATGTGTTGAAGAAATTCGGATTTGATGTGCAGGCGTCCTCTGTACAATGAAAAAGATTTTTTTCCGTTACGTCTTGTTTGCATATGCGCACATGTTGTCAAAATACAATTGAATTATCCAACGAGAGGAGAGCAACTCGCTTACCTACTCGTAATACCAAATGCAATTAGTTTCGTGAATTTATCATATTGTTACAGCGTGATCACGTTTCAACGGCAGCTGGAAAATAAAACAAATGTAAGGCCACTACGAACAACCAACTCGACCGCTCGCTGGCCGAATATTTCACGTTCATCTCCGCTATCGGGTCGAGAGATCCGTTGCGGAGTGTGTACACTGATTATTTTATGACCGGAATCAATGTACGCCTACATGGTGAGCGCAGCGCGGCCTACAAAGAAAATAACTCGGTTGGAACTCACGTATAATTTTAAACGAACATTATGTCATTGTGCTGAACGGAACACGTGGGGGAATTACCGTTTCGTTCCGCGTCGGCCGGCGACCCACAGGAAGGGTCCAAGTTTCCTTCCGTTCCGTCCTTTACGACTTTATTGCGTAAAATGAAAATCATATTTGCTCAGATACTTATAAGAAGGCATAATAAACACATGGGCGTGAAGAATGGCAACAGGCATTGGAGGGTGGGGCGGGGGCGGGGAAGCATCTGGCATATTTGGTGCTTATTACGCGTACAAAGAATGGCTCGAATGTCGCGCCGAGCGCCGCGCCTCCATCCGCGCGCTGACACATTCCTGCATTATGTAATTCTGTGGAGCGGCGCATTTTTCAAAGCGAGATTTCAGGTTCTCGCACACCTGTCACCGGCTCCCTTTCAGGGCGGAATATTACATTATGTCTAAGAGGAGCTGCGCGGGCGAGCGTCGCTGTCAACTGTCAAAATCTCAATGCGCACAATCACGGGCTGCGAGAGGAAAAAAGAGGTACATAATAAGACGCGCTGCAAAAATAACTGTCTGAAATAGGGGATTATAATCAAAGGTTGCGATAAGGTTAACTGTGCCTGCGAACGTTTTGGATATAAGATAACAGTCAATCAATCAAACTCTTTATGTCGAAATGAAGTACTAAAATAATGTATAGCAAGAGATAAGAGATAGTACTGGTTTGACGACCTCCGTAGCCGAGTGGCTTGCACGCCGGACTTTGGGCGGCGCTAACTCTGAGGTCCCAGGTTCGATTCCCAGTCGGGTCAATGTCGAAAACTAACTATTCGATATTGTGTCGGGTCTGGGTGGTTGTGGTACCGTCGTTGTTTCTGATTTCCATGAAACGTGTTCTTTAGCTACTTACCTTGGGATCAGAACAATGTATGTGATGTTGTCTAAATAAATACATATATATATACAGTCAGGTCATAAATTCTGTCACATGTTTAATATAAAATAATTGAGACAAGTATATTCATTATGTAACCATTTATATACCAAAATGAACTTAACAAAACATAGATTCTTATGACAATAAAGTTTATTCAAAATGACCTCCGTGATTTTGAATACAGGCCTTCAATCTGCGCGGCCAGTCGTCTATCGCAGCACGTACGAGGTCCATGTCAATATCGGCGGCTGCCTTAATCAAGGATGTCTTGAGTGACTCCAAATTGGGATGAGGCTTTGAGCACGCCTTTTCCTCCAAGTGTTGCCATATCTTGTAATCTAACGGACTCAAATCTGGACTGGAGGAGGGCCAGTCTTCGTGCCGGATGAAGTCGATTTCACGCGCCGCCAGCCAGTCTTGTGTGCTCTTCGCTCTATGAGCTGGCGCCGAATCTTGTTGGAATACCCAGTGCCTGTTATTGAACATGGTATGAGAAACAGGTTCCACAAGGTTCGTCAGAACTGTATTTTGATATACAACTGCATTCGTTTTTACACCTTTCTCACAAAAATTTACCTCTGTTAAGCCCCAATAAGAAACTCCCAACCATACCATGAGCGAGGATGGAAAAAAACCTCGTTGGACACGCGGAATACGGTTGCTCGCTTCTTCACTACTGTGTGCATACACCTTATCATTTTGTTTGTTGTAGCTCTCTTCTACGGTAAAAATTTTTTCATCCGAAAAAAGAATTTCCCGATATTTTTTTCCCGCGTAGGTACCGCTTCAACAAAGCGCAGCATCTCTTCAGTCTCAGGTCCATTAGACGAGCATTCAAACGATGTCCTGTTATTCTTCGATATGCCCGAAGTCCTAAGTCTTCATTTAACACCCTTTTCACCGTGGTTCTGCTTAACCCCATCTGAAGTGCCAACAGTTTCTGCTTACGTTTGGGATTTCTTTGAATTCGCGCCTTCACAGCTTTTATCACTGCTGGAGTCCTAACAGACCGAGGGCGACCACTTCTTGACCTGTCATCTACACTAGAGTCTTCATTGTATCGTTTGATGGTACGATAAACGAATCTTTTGGTTAAATTCAAATTTTTCAGTATGTCAAAAATTTGAATTAGCGCGTAACCGCAATGATGTAACGGAATAACTGCAACACGGTATTCTTTAAGCGTCCACTCCATATTTAAAAATGAGTAAAATTCTAAAAAGTATACATTTTTATTTTCATGAACAATTCGAAATTCGAATTCAATAAACTTTTTTGTGGCCAGCATTCTAAAAGAAAAGTTTTTACTGTGTGACAATACTTATGACCTGACTGTGTATATATAATACTGGTTTCTAGATGTTTTCGGAGTCAGAGTATAGAAAAAGCTATTGTACAAACATTGAAAAAAGTAAATTTAATAAATGAATGATCGCCGTAAGTATTAGTCTATAAAGTAAACAAAACATTATTTTCAGATTCCATTAAGGGATAAATAACTATACCCCACCGCAATAGCCTAATCCGGGTTGGTGAGTTTTAACGACCGCCATCTATCGGCAGAAACCAAAGAACTAGGGCTTCACGTGCTTTTCGAAGCACGGATTCAGTTATTTATTAAGATGATACCTACTATTTGTACTTTCATATTAATTAAGCTATTTCTAGGCAGGCATGTTCCATCTTCGACCGCACCGTCACTTAACATCAGGTGAGGTCTGGTCAAATGCCTGCAAACGAATAAAATAAAAATAAAGAAGCATAAATAATGAAGTTAGCACGTCTGGCGGTGTTCTGTTGGTAAAGCTGTTCAAATGAATACAGCCACCACGGTTTGAAATGCTCATTTGTCTGCTACGGTGGCAATGCCTTTGAAAATTACGAAGTTTTCTATAATAGTAAATGCTTTTGTGAGACACTATCACGGGAGGTCAACTGGCTTAATTTAAAATTAAATAAGAGCAGATACATTTTAGGCTGTTTTAACATAAGCTCTTGTATTGAAATGAAACAACTTATACGGATCTACTCGCGTTTATTTTACACATTACTTTTAATTAATGTTTATCCTGACGTTTCGAACCCTTTGCAGGGTCCGTGGTCACAGGGAGGCTGAGGTGTTGGTCATCTCATAATTAGTTAGTCATCGCAGAAAGAGCTTACAGTATCTTTTGGTCTGGCAGTATGGTGTTGGGGCTGGGATTTAATATTTTGTATGATGGAATCCCAGGCTAGCGGTAGATTCCAACCATCTTCTCTATTAAAATTAGGATGTTTTTAATTTCAATAGCCTCGCGTATCATCCTAGGTATGAATCGTTGTTCTCTAGCAAGTATTTGCGGTTTATCAAATCTGATGTAATGGTTGGGCCCCTCTAGGGAATGTTCGCATACTGCAGACTTATTTTCGCGCCTATGCTTGACGTCGGCTATATGTTCTTTAACACGGGTTCCTACACTTCTCTTTGTTTGCCCGATGTAGAGTAGATCCGTAAAAGTTGTTTCATTTCAATGTGTAGTGATCGCGTAAACTTTAGAAAACAATATAAGCTCTTGTAGTTAAATAAAAATTAATGAAGATGAAAACGCACTTTAACCAGAATCATCAGTTACTGGGGAACTGGCTACGTCAAAGCTAGGTACCTACTAACATTATTGTTACTGTGGCAGGCCTACGAGCAGTACAGTACAGTTACAAGCCCTACCACCAACCAAAGCGAGTACAATCATTTATGTACCCGGACTAGGGATCGACCCCGAGTCACCGCTGCGTGGATTTTACCACTATATAACACAGGGGGTTAAAAATATGGAGTCATATTTTTCTTTGACGACCTCCTTGGTCGAGTGGTATGTACACCGGTTTTCATGGTATCGCCATCTCTGAGGTCCCGGGTTCGATCCCCGGCCGGTTCAATTTAGAAATTATTGTTTTTCTAAATTGTCTCGGGTCTGGGTGTTTTCTATGTATAATAAGTATGTATTTAAGTATTTTAAGTATGTTTATCAGTTGTCTAGTACCATTTAACGAGTTTCATAACGAAGCTTCTCTTGGGCTAGATAATTGGGTTTATTTCTTTAAATTGTTTTAAACCTCATTAAAAAATCAAAATTCATTTTATCTTACTCGAAATTATTGACTTATGGACATTGTATCAATCAATCAATTAACCGTCCCGAAGCAATGAACAACCTTGTAAGAGTAAGAATTAGCAGTCAGATTCCAATGATCTAACAATTTAGTTATTGCATTTGCAAACACCCCGCCCCTATCGGGTTAGATGTGCGGTCAACTGTACCTCCAATTACTGATATTTCCAAAATAAAGCTCATCGGAGTCGACAACAGTTTCTGTTGCTCATTTTCCTTGAGCACCACCATTGTGTCATAAATAGATTTCCACCTGACTTATAATGAATAATACAAATAAATCACACACACTAGTGAGGGGGGGGGAGGGAGACGACGACCAGTAATGGCATTTGTGTCGTAGCTTCCATCGTAATTGCTTAATAACGTGCGACGAACAATCGACTTATGTGGGTCACAATTATTTTTCTTCGGATATCCATTTGTTGTAGGGAACCCCGCCCTCAGACACTTTGAGCTTGACAGTTTGTGCGATGTTTATGTAATTATCCAGTCAGCTCTAACATTATTGGTATTGTTTAACCATAGCATTTGCTTAGTAGTATAACAGGCCACTAAGGTTCGATTGTACCATCTCATTTTAACGATAACTTTATATCGTAGTAGGTACATATTTTTGGGGCAAATAGCCACTTCTGAAGCATTGGTTTAGCCCCCGAACTAATAAACAGAGTTTACGCTTTAAATAGTTATTCCGTGTGTGGTTTTACATTAAATGACGGGAAAAAACACGAAATATCTAGTTCAAAGTAATCCTCTGTTTATTAGTAAGGCTTATTATAACCTTTATTCGACCAGTCGTTTACTTAACGCAATTGCCTAGGTAGCGTCAGATTTTTTTACTGCGTTAACCTCTCATCTGCGGCGAGCACTGATCAATGCCCTTAACAATTAAATTTTTAATGTGTCTGTATTCAAAGCAGACAACAGATTAAGTGTGTTGTTTATCTGTAAATTCTAGAAATTACTAAATAATTTTTTAAGGTAAACCTACAACATCGACAATTTTTTTTAGCGTTACAGACTTTCACGGTTGCACAAAGTCCGATACGCCTCCAGAATGTCCTAGTTTGCCTGAGTGTCACAAAACGACAGATAAGGAACACCATTAGCGTCGATCACAAGTCCTATAAAACAATTGAAATCTGAACACAAACAAAGAATAAACGTATCGGCAACTCAACACTTCCACAGATCCCGAAGTGGATTCAGAAAAGCCGCACACGCAAGGAGAACCGTGAAAAATAAATTCACACGTGTGCACTTAAACTTGTAAGTTGAATCGGCGGGCAAACAACTCGGCCCGTAATATCTCACCCTAGTGTAAGCACAAATTCGGGAACACTATTGAATACTTATAAAACGGATGGGAAGAATGGGCCTCCTGTGAGGGCCATTGAAGGCTGAGACGTGAGAGGAAAGGCAAAGGCAGAGTAACGCGAGCCGTTTAGCGCCGCTCCCGTCGCGGCGTCGCGTCGCCAGGGTACAAAGTAATAGTTTTATTATGGCGACTTCGACGCTCGAGATAAAGACATTATTGAATTTTCTTTTGCGGGTAAGTGTTCTGTTTCTTGCTAAGCTTTAAGACAAATCTGGTGTAGGTGAGAATTTAGATATATATATATAAAAATCAATTGCTGTTCGTTTGTCCCGCTAAAACTCGAGAATGACTGGACCGATGTGGCTAATTCTGAAATATTTGTGGAAGTTCAGGGAAGGTTTAAGCGGTGAGAAACATAAATAATAAGTAACGGAAAATACTAAAAACGGCAATTTAATTTTCCAATACAAAATGATTTGTTGTCATGGAAACTGTCCGCCGGGTCAACTAGTTAATAATAAAAACAGTTTTTTTTTTTCGAGTACTATGTTTGGCATTAGAATGAACAAAAGACAAGGGTGAATATCCTAGATACTATAATAGGTAATACAATTAGAAAACAATATTAATATTATCTGTTTAAGGCATTGTCTGATTTGAAACAATAGTGCGAAACCGGTAAAGGCTCCGGGTTCGACTTATACCAGGCATTGTACTGTTTGATGTTAGATCTTTCTTATTATTAGCAATAAAGTTGTATAATATTAATGACAAAATATTATTTTTTGTTTCTCGTTTTCTTACAGAAACATGGTACAGGCCTGTAGCAGACAAGATTAGCAGCACCAGGTATCTCGTTAATGAGATTTTTCCTCGTTCCTAAGAGGCATAATGATGTCGCGAATATAGAAACCTTAGTTTTTGTGTACACCACGAACGGCACGATAAAGGGGAGGTTTTTTTATGATGTAGTTAAGTGCGTAGGCAAGTGTGTTTCTTTTAAAATTTCAAGGCGCAAACGGCTGTTTTTTTTTTTCTTTAAAAACGTCACAGTATAAAAACATGTGTTTTAGAAAACATTGACTTAAAAACGGTCTCTAAAACATTATTTGTTTTGACTCTACCTAATATAGGATGTATAAACGTAAGACGCAAAGCTGTTCTGCCCAACCGAGGTAGTAAGATCCTATTCACAAATTCATGGTCTTGCGTTAGTTATAGTTATATAAATCCTCATGCATTAATAGTTTTTCTTAAAGAAACAATAGAGTGTAGTGCCGGGCACTTGTCGATAGATGACTGCGTTCCAGCCAAACCGAACGGTAGAATGAAGACTCTAAAAAATGCGACTGTGTGTACACAGTATAGTGTAGACTGAGTGTGGATGCGAGCAGCACAAAACCGGTCGTTGTGGAGATCCTTGGGAGAGGCCTTTGTCGTCAGTGGACGTCTTTTGGCTGAGATGATATAGTTTTAGTTTAATATGATGATGAGTTTCCTATATCTTCCGAGTTATAGCGGCCGTGGTACACTAATTAGTTTGCGTTAATTCCTGTTTAAATTCTTTGATATCAGTAACTATGGAACGCGTAAGTTTAAAAGTGTACGAGTATACGTTCATGACAAACTCGTACTCAACTGAAGACCCAACTCGCTAACAACAATAAGCAATAATTGTCAGGTGACTAATAAATGTTAAGAACAAACACATACACGGAGCAACAGAATACTTGACTACGGTAACATCTTAATCGTACCGCGAGTTACGTGCAAACAGTTCAAACCCTCCCCCCCCCCTTCCCCTTTCTGCGAACGGTTTCACAGAGAACAAACACTCAAGAAAGTTAGAGGTGAGATGCGAGTCGACTCATTGCAGCGTAGTGTATATATTGAATTGTAATTATTCTCTAATTCATTTTTTTTTTGCTAACGGGTAAGCGCGTTCCGTATCCATCCATCGTATCGTATCCATCATCTCACCTGATGTCAAAGTGATGATAAGGCCGAAGGTGGAAGCGCACTTCACCCGGAATCCTCAATCACTGAGGCACTGGCTATCTCTGGCTGACGGAACAAAACAATGCTACAAACATCTATGTTTCTTATGTAGGCGACATATTTAGATAAGATAGCGGCATCTAGCCAGGCCGACAAACAAGCCATACCACGAACCAAACCGTGTACACACACATATACCCCCCGCTGGGAATCGAACCTGGGACCTTTGGGTCTGGGACCGGTGGTCTTAACTTCGAGACCACAGAGTCGGTGCAAAATTCAGAACATTCGACGTAGCACATTTGGCCTTAGGTTCTAACAATAAAACTAATACCTAAAATTAAAAGGCTTTGTTGAACTGGACTCCCCTTAGAAACAATTGCAAATTAAAGGAACTGCAACGCTAATTTTCAAAACAGATAGCGGTCCGAAATACATTGGCGCCCAGACAGGTACATGAATCACCAGTATTGATATCTGGTGATCTAGGTAAAAGGGGTAAACTGTGACGCATAAATAGTGTGCAAAGGAAAGGTGACTGATCCTTATAAAAGCAAACACGAAAACGAAGGGTTGTTAGCAGAGGAAATATATGATTCGAGTCGTAACTTGTTTGATAAAAGGCGTTGCAATTTTTTCCTTGCGTCAACAAGAAACATCGGCGACGCTGATATATTTACATCTACTTGATATATTCATACCTACTTATAGGCGGCATCGCTGACTACGTTCGTACTTTTTCATAACAGCTTTTTAGTTTACTACGCACAACTTGATAAGCGCCTGTTATGATAATGGTTAATTATAAGTTTACGCAAATTTTGTTGCAAACAAACTTAAATTTGAAAAAAGACAAAGTGTTGAAAAAAATCCACGAGGGTGGAGTGAGCCACGATAGCAAAGTTGGCAGTGCACCTGACCTGGCATGACATGGGAGGGGGTTCGAATTCCGCTCGTGGTTTTTTTTAAGACTTTGTCCTTTTTTCAAGCGCGTGGCAGCTTGTTCAGTTGGTTTGATAAAGCGCTAAATTGTTCAATGACTTTTATTACTGACTGCACTAGACAGGTCACCAGTCTTCAACGACATATCGATGACAATAGCTATAAAATATCGTATCGTCTCGCAGTGAAAGACCGTTACAGCGGTCGCAGGTACAGCTCTATTCAGCTCGCATGTATCGACCACTTCGCGCCATACACAGCTGGAGCTTAGTCAAAAGCGGGTGTTTGGCAACACTCCGACAATGGCAGTTGGCAAGTGTTTGAACAGCCGCAATGTTTGCCTAACGTACCTCAAGATTCAGTCACGACACGATTGTATCGACAGTGAGCGGTTGGAGGTAACGTTTGCACCGAAACGTGTCTTTTAACGAACGCTAGCGTCATTTATAAAATAAGAACATGCACACTAGGGTATAGGATTCAATTTTTAATAATATATAATATCTTCTAACGTTATTTTCTAAGGCATATATTAACTGCCTTAATGAAAATGCCCACTTGGAAATAAGTTTTTCTTTCAACCAACATAAGTACGATACATATTTAAGAAAAAACCCGTTTATTTCTTGATAACAACCAATTGAAACATGAGTTTTCCATATTACGATTGCGATGACTAATTATCTATTATTATTTATTATAATTTAGAAAAATGGGTTTAAAATCAGTGTCCCACAAATATACTACAAAGTTATTTGCTGACGCGGTAACGCGGTACTGTATATTTCCATATGAATGGTCAATTCACTGTCACATATATAACCAAAGAAGAATAAGAAGACCAGACGATTAGGCAAACATGTTAAGATCAACATACAACTTTTCAAAAAGCAGTTTCTAAAAGATAAAATTAGACATCGCGTCTCGCCTAGAAAAGACACCACCATTATTCGCTCAAGTATAAAAAGGCGGAACAACCCGAAGCGTGTCCGCGGTGGACGTGTTAAAAAACTGGGACACCACCGCCACTAAATAAGAAGACTACAGAAGGTAAGCTCCACACATACCGCGCCCGAGCAACTCACACATTGACTCCTTGCACATCACCAGCTCATTATATATCCCCCACTGCTAGGGCACGAGGCTTTCCCATAAATAGATAGAGATAACGGGCCACAAACCACCACGCGGGCCCAGTGCGGATTGGTGCTTGTTAACGACTGCTAATGCAGCCGGGTCCAACGGCTTCACGTGCCTTCCGAAGCACGGAGGAGCTCGAGATGATAAATATTTGGTCACCCATCCGATGACCGCAAGTTGCTTAACGTCAGCAACCGCAGACAGGGCGCGTTATCCATTGCGCCATCGATCCCCTCAAGCACGACCCCTTGCGCAGACAAGGAACTCGGAACAGCTGGGCACAGTCTGAGAATAGCTGTTGCGAGATTCCGTGTCCGTGACAGGTTGTCTATGTGTGCGTTGCTCGAGCACATTTGAATGAAGCTTGCCTTCTACAGTCTCCTTATTTTGTGCCACCGCTCTAAGAAAAGAAAATGGATGACAACCTTAATTGCGCACCAGAAAATGCTTAAGGAAACGGGCCGGGGTTTATTAGGTTTCACTTGATGCCCTCTCGACCGCTCAAGATTACATTTTTACTCCGAAACGTACTGCTTAGCAACTAACGGTCTCATTAGGGGTGTCTTAACTTAAAAAAAAATGTTGGAAAGCGTGTTTGATTACGATTTACTTTACATAATTCACCAAGAGACCTGAAAGACCAAGAGAGATGAAGCCAATACCTGTCAATTGTAGCGATGACTTGATTTCAATGGTGGGACAGTTATTGGCTATTGTTTTTAACATGACCACGAGACCAATAGATGACATAACGTTAAAAAATAGAATTGTTTCGCTGTTCGTTATGTTTTACAGATCGGTAACGTTAACTGCGATAAGAAGATAGTAATATGTCTTGGCAAACAAATATATGCGCAAGCAGTAAGGCGCCTACACTCTGAGATATAGATTAATTTAGCGCTTACTTTTAAACTAGGAATCAGCTCAAAGCCGTCCACTGATTTTATATAAATATTTACCTTAGGTGTAACGTTTTTGAATTATCGTTCAAATAATAATAAGTGCTGTAATAAGCGTTTGCAATCAATAAACAAAAAAAAATTAAGAAACTAAAAAAACGACTCCAATAAAAATTTACCTGAAAAAATTGCACTAAAACGTAAAAAATAATTGCGTAGTATAGTATGTTCAATTTACTTGCAATTAACCTTTACTATACACAATCTTATATTCTTAAAAACTATGCGACTGCCATATACTTTAACTTCACATCTAACAGAACGCATATTATGATAAACAAGAAAATACCAAATATTTACTTGTAATCCACTTAAAAAAACAAATAAAAAAAATATGTTAAGACTGCTTACATAGACAATCATTTTATTAGGAAATATATGTATAGGTACAATTATTATTATTATTTTTGGAGCCGGTGCCATGCAGCTAACGAAGTTTTTGGAGCCGGTGCCAGTCCGCGTTTGTAGTCAAAATTTCATACATAAGATTTAATGTACTAATATCATTATATATAATAGTAATGTCGTTAAATGTTTATGTTAAAGTTACCTTGGCTGGCACCGACTCCAAAAATAACAATAATTGTACCTATATATTTTCCTAATAAAATTATCGTCTTTATTATAAGCAGTCTAAAAATATATTTTTTATTTGTTTCTTTAAGTGGATTGCATGTAAATATTTGGTATTTGCTTGTTTTTCATAAAATGCGTTCTGTTAGATGTGAAGTTAAGGTAAAATATGGCAGTCGCATAGTTTTTAACAATATAAGATTGAGTATAATAAAGTTTAATTGCAAGTAAATTGAACAATTAATTTTTATTTTTAGTGCAATTCGGAGTCGGTTTTCTTTGTTAAAATTTTTGTATATTTCTCGCTTTTTAGTGACTTGTTCCGATCTATTTATCAAAAGCAAATATGGGTAGACCTACTAAACGCGCTGCTAGTATGAGACAGCGCCGTTTAAGTGAGACAAGCGAAGCAAACGAGAAACGCCTATTTCAAAGTAGGAAATCAAAAACTGAGTTACGGTACCTGCCTTCTTTTGCTTCGTCATATTCGCTTAACTATCTTAATCGAGATATCTTATCGCCTACCGTGAAATACTAATCATTGAGGAGTTCCGGTGGCAAACTGTGGTCTTTTTCATCAGTTACATATCATCAAATGATACTTTCTGAATGCAAATGCTTGACTTATTGCTGCAAATATCAAAATCGCTATAGGTATGCCTACAATATTTGAGGAGTTTCCTCAATTCCTTAAGGACTCCATCATCAGAACTAGATTTTGATAAAAAAGAGACCAATCTGGAAGTATTTCCTTTCAAATGAAAAAAGAGTTTTCCAAATCGGTGTATAAATGACGGAGTTCTTAAGTAACAAACATAAAAAAAAACATACAACCGAATTGAAAACCTCCTCTTTTTTTGACGACCTCTTTGGTCGAGTGGTTTGTACACCGGTTTTCATGGTGTCGCCATCTCTGAGGTCCCGGGTTCGATCTCCGGTCGGGTCAATTTAGAAATTATTGTTTTTCTAATTTGTCTCGGGTCTGGGTGTTTTATATGAATAATAAGTATGTGTTTAAGTATTTTTATCCGTTTAACGAGTTTCATAACGAAGCTTCTCTTGGGCTAGATAATTGGTGTGAGTGTAGAAAAGTTTTTTTTTTAAGTCGGTTAAAAACTGATTTTATTTCATTATACAGTTACGCAAATAAACATTGTTTATAAGCTTCTTTGTTAACTTGTTATATATATTTTGGTCCGATGGCATTTGATGTATTGGATGTTGATATTATTTATTGCAATGCTATTGAGGATTCCGTATTACTAGGATTTTTTTTACGTATAAAGTTTACATAAGACAAAGATCGAAGATCGCCAAAGACTGGGTACCGTGTAATGGACACCGAAGACGAGGCAGGCGAAAGCGGAGATGGAGGGACGACTTGACCACTTTTTTGCCGGAGTGGGTGTTAGGCAGCCGATAATAGAGCCCAGCAGTGGAACACAGCGTAGGCTAATAAAATAAGAAGTTTACATATCGATAAAGTTAGACGTTGGAAATTGGCTGGTGCGTCCCGTACCAATATATAAAATAAAACCATTCCGTTTCTTTTCCATGCACGAGAAGGTTGCAAAACACATTAATATTTTCCCCGAGACGTGTATTTGCACAGCCAATATTTACGCGCGCAAATTGGCCAATGCACGCGTCTCCGTCACAGAGAAAGCAAACAGCTCCTGAGACGGGGTGTTCCGACTGCAATCCGGTATGTAAATGCAGACATAGAAAGTATATAAGATAAATAAAATATTTTATAAAAACAGCAGTAGCCTATATACTGTCCCTATGCAACGGGCTCTCCATCATTGTAATCAAGTCATCGCTACAATTGACGGGCATTAGCATAATCGCCACGATAGCCAAATGGGGGTTAGTGATCACAAACCCGGGCTAAATGCATTGGAAAAGTCAAAACACACTGCCCGACCTGAAAATTGAATCCAAGACCAGGCCTTTGCCACTCGACCACCGAGATGTTTAAAGATATAAAAGGAATAACATATTTCTTTATTAATTTGTTAGCCAGGGACGGCGTTTGTAAGGGTTTGCGAGAGAATTTGGTTCAGCAATGTAACGATGTAGTAGGTTCATAGAGGCATAATGACCTGGGCCGTTTATATACCCATGCGGTGTTTATGATAAAGAAGACCGCTTGGCTAGCTACCACCATAATATTTATGTCTGTCTCCAATACAACAATGCTTGAAGCATTTTTGTGTTCGGAGCAGTTAGAAAAATAGATAGCCAGTTCGTTAGTAGTTGAGGATTCCGGTGAAGTGCGCTTCTATCTTCAATCTCATTAACATTTACTCCCTTATTCATAAAAACTATATAAGCATTATTTAGTTAAATATTGTTTTGTCAACGTCACACAAACGTCATTTTGAATATGAGTAAAGGAGACAAAACAATAATTAACTAAATAACGCTTAAATAGTTTTTATGAATAAGGGGGTAAAATAAAAAATAAATAAATAAACTTATACCTACTTGTTTTTTACTTTTACTTTTTTACTTTTTTTTAATACTTTACTTTAACTTACTTTATTTACCAGCAGGTGAGCAAAAAGACAATAAAATTCAAAATAATAAAAATAAAACAGAGTTAATCCAAAAAGGTTAGCATCCAAAAACAACAAAACTCCTTTCTCAAGAAGCTTATAAATACGTCACAAGATAGTTATTATCCCGAATAAAGTACCAACACCAACTAAATAGTGCACGTTACTGTCCGGGGGGCGTCTAATTAAGTCCTCAGGGTGATTAACGACCCCAATATCAGCTGCACAAAGGTTTCGGGTCCGTCTGGCTTTTTGTTATGGCATACGCCGATTGTGCTTCGGACCTTTATGCGGAAGGTGTGTGGGTCCTAAGTGAACTACCGTAGATAGGTAGTAGGATATATAATCTGTGTATGATAATGATGAAGCATTTTCAATTTAAACTATTTTATATAAAAATTGTAGGAGGAGCTTGATGGCGCAGTGGTTAACGCGCCCGGTCTGCGATTGTTAAGGTTTCCAACTTTCGCAAAGTCTGGTCATCGGATGAGTTACCAAAAAATTATTATCTCGAGCTCCTCGCGGAAAGCACGTAAAGCCGTTGTTATAGTCGTTAACAATCACAAATCCGCACTGGGCCTGCGTGGTGGTTAATAGCCCGTTCTCCCTATCCATCCATAGGGAAGGCTCGTACCCCAGTGGGGACACAAAGCTGATGATGATGATGATGGACATTAAAAAGCAACAGAACCACGCGTCTTACGAGTAGGTATCGCAAAGTCTCACCTGTCCGTGGTTGATGAAGCCGTGCCTCCTGGCAATGCCGTCCACGTGGTCAGCCCCGTCAGTCACGTGCACCGCGAACTGGTTGTGGTACACCGGCTCAGGCAGCGCCGCGCACGCCCCCAGCGCGCAGAGCAGCGCCAGCGCGCGCCATGACGTCATGTCACTGACCTCACTGACACACGCACACTACCGCATCGGTCGCGCACGCACACACCGCACTAGCACCGCGACGCAGTATGTGAACCGTTCGAGCACTGTGGCATTCCTCGCGTCACCTGTCAACAAAAGAAAAACAAACTCAGCATTTGAAATAAATAAATTAACGTGGACCCAGTTGCCTATTAAAATAAAAAAGATGGAACTGGCCCCTGGTCCTGGTGTTGGATTTCTAAGACTTGTCCCATAACCCGAGCTCTAATGGTTAATGATGATTGCCTTAATAAACGCTGTACTGTACATAGATAGGATATGGAAGTGAGTTAAATACTTAAAAAAATAAATCAGTGTATCGAACTCGAGTCTCTATATGGTTGATAATGATGACGATCTGCTTAAAGTGTGAGGTACTCTGTTACCTACAAGTATTTATTGTAAGAACATACTTTAAAGAAGGCCACCGCAATGTTTTTTGATAAGAGCCTTTATATATTTCGGCACAGAATACTGAGACATATACGAATTGAAAAAAAAAATGGCAGTAGTTTTATTTATTTTTTGTGTTTGTGACAGCGAAATGTAAATGCGAAAAGCCTTTAGTTTTTTAAACGTATATTGTTAACATTTGATTCGATTTCGATAAAGATTTCCTGGACGATTTCAGCAACAGCGACCGCATATATGTACTAGTAACCAAATTCACAGTCGCCACTGAACTACGACTAATGGTTATTGGAAAGATAACGTAAAGGTAATGCGAATGAGATTTGCCGAAACACCGATAACGTCAAAGTACGTATGTAACTCAAACGAATCGTGTTTGTAAAAGGGAAGCTCTTCTGTGGGGCTTCTTTTAATTAAGAATCTCTTTGACGAATACGTCGTAATAAGCATAGCGTGATGAAATAAATAACCCAACAAGAATTTGTTATCCGAGAGTAGCCGCAAAGCGTCAGTGGCGTACACTTGGAGAGGCCTATGTCCAGTAGTATAATAGTGAAATAGGCTAATGATGATAATGATAAAGAATTTCAAATCAAATCAATTCAAATAACTCATTTTGCACACTTTGTTGCTTTCTATTGTTATAGAAAAGGGTTACAAAAAATCTTATAGATATTAAAGAGAGGAGTGGCACAAAATCTCCGGCTCAGCATGTGTCGTGGCATTAGCAAAGTCATCGCCATTGACGCTGATTTTCAGACGGACGCTTACACCGAGTTGCATTTATAGATACTTTGCTATTCCATGCATCAAAGGATTCGTGATAGTTTTGAGTTTATTATTTTGTTTTCTTTTACAGGCATTTGTGTAGTCCCGATAACCAGGCCAATGGTAATTATAAATTAAATTTAAGGTGACATTTAGGGCACGCTAAATATATTTGCAGACAGGCAGGGCGGCGCAAATCACGCCCTGCTAAAACGCAATAAGCGAACAAGTTAAAAAAAATCGCGCCGAATCCGGAGATAATCCAGATAAGCCACGCGGGCAAAGTATGAAAGGCCTGTCCGTGAATATATCAAAAATATTTATGAATTTTTATTTGGGCACCGGCCTACGCTCGCGATTTTTTTTTGGTTTTTTTGTTTTTTTTTTAAGATTGCTGATTGCCTCAGACGGCATTTTCAGCTTTACCGGGCTTGTTTGGGGGCGGCGAGGAACCCTTCGGAGGTTTTCTTAAGGGAACGCGCACTAGTTCGCGTCCCCGTGCTCTACTAGATTCTCCGAAGGTTTCGGCTCGGATCGGGGAGCGGATCAACCCGAGGGGGCCTCTAAAGGCACGGGTTGACCGGGCCGTGGTGGAGGAGAGAAGCGCCCAGGTACATGTCTATACCTGGTGTAAACCGCGTGTGAACCGGTTTTTCGTATCCTTGTTCTACGAGTACGTATATCTTGGGCCTAAACTACTGTGCATGTTTAGTGTATTCTGTAAATGTGTTGTGGCATTTCGAGGATCGGGTGGGGCTACGCTCGCGAGCTACGACCGGGCTAGCGGCAACGGCAGTATCTTGAATGTCTGTCTGACAGTACGCGATGAACTCAAAAACTACTAAATGGATTTTCATACGGTTTTCACCAATGAACGAAGTGATTCAAGAGGAAGTTGAAGCTGTCGGACAATTTTAAGCCGACTGCTTTCATCGAAAACGCTGCCGTACAAACATTGCGCGCGCGCATTTTGACTCAGCGTTCAGCCGACTCGTTTAAATTAAATTTTAATTAACACAGTAACTGGAGTTTCTGTGTTTTTAATAGACGGGTGAAAAAGTGGTAAAAGTTTAATAATCACAAGTGAAAATATAAGACTGGGTAAAAACAAATAATTTTGTTCATTTGGGTTATGTTTCGAGTAACCAACAGAAAGTTTGGGATGGCAATTTAAAATGAAACGATTAAATTTGTTGCTTGCATCAATTATAAAATAAATACTTAGAACAAATTGAAGCTCGTGAATTGTAGATTCGCCTTCAGTTCAGGAATTAAGAAAGCTTTGTTTAGAAATAAGAGGAGTTCGATGTATCTTCTCTTCCATCTCTTTCTAATACCTCTCTCTCTCTCTCTTTCTAATATTTCTATAACCTGCCGCACTTTAAATTTTTGATCGCTTGCTTTCAGGGAACATTTCATTTGAGCGAATATATTTCTACTGGCATATTTAAACAAAATTCTTTGCGCCGCACGACAGTGCCGCTTTGTAAGATTATTTCAAATGTCCCCGTGAATATTTTAAACAGCACTTAAAGATAAAATCGCGGACCGAGATGTCCATTTAATATTCCAACTGATCAATTATAAAATCGTCGTTATTACTTTGAACCCTTGTATTTCTGGTAAGCGAGAATTAGACACGGACAAAATATACTCCAGAGCATTTCATTTCTAATTTTAAGTAGGGCGAAGTACGAATGACATGGTTAACTACATCTCTTTGGATACTGTAGATCGTTTAACTGTAGTTGAAAAATTATAGTTATTTTTTGTGACAGTTAATTTAAATTTTTGTATAATATTGCTGGAAAAGTTTTTTACTACACCCACCCACTACGCCCACCTTTTAATACATTACATACATACATTAAGCAACTTATAGCTCAAATTAAGGGAGTTACACACGGCAAAACCATATCGAAATGAAATGCAATGAATCTTTATTCAAGCAAAGTTTAATGTACAGACGCCTGCACATCAACCTATCCAAAACTGTCAAATTTCTTCAAAACATTTTCAACCATATTGCCTAGTACTAAAGTTCAAAGTCTATTGAGGAAATTTGACAGTATGTGGTAGGTTGATGTGCAGGCGAGTGTACCTCTGAACACCGCTATAACACATATAAGCTCCAGAAAGAAAAAAATAAAAGAATTTGTAACAGCATGACATCTATTAGGTAGGTATAAGTAATCTTTAGAAATCTAATTTCTACACATCACGAACGAATGCTTAACGAAGGTTACTATACCTATGCTAAATATATTTTGATACTAAATTAATAAAATAATTTATGTTTCGTAACCGCCATGGAACGAGAGCAGTGGAAAAAGAATCAGAAAACCATCTACATCGAGACAACTCAACATAGCAAACACTGCAACACAATAACATTCAGACTCAAGCAAAGTTTAATCCAAACTCTGTCTTAATTATAAGTTAGCACGTCAAGCAAATGTTGACTTGTTCGTTACTTAATTTAGATTTATGTTTGAAAACATTAAAACAATAAACTCTGCATCTTTTTCCTTCTCATCTTTCAATAAACGTTCGCACGGCAATAATATACACATAGTAATATAGCTAAATTTTATCATCTTCATTAGACCAATACCATATTTTGAACAATAAATAATTTAAAAATTTATGAATTTTAAAACGTCCCACGACTGGGCTCAGGCTATCCCACATAAACATACCTACTTTAAAAAAAATGGGGACATAAACCCACAACAAGGCAGGCCTCCAACAAGGTGGACCGACGATCTGGTGGATCTGGGTCGCGGGAAGCCGGATGCAAGCAGCACAAAACCGGTCGTTGTGTAGATCCTTGCCGGAGGCCTTTATCCAGCAGTGGACGTCTTTTGGCTGAGATGATGATGATGATGATGATGATGAAACCCACAACACTGGCTCAATGCAAATTGACGTGTTCTTACAACAACAGCCGGTAACTGACTTAACGGTAACGTGCCTTTTTAAACACGGAGGATCATGCAATATTTTAATTTGGTCACCCACCCGATAACTTAACACTGCGAAAGTTACTCAACTTGTAAGATCGCAACACAAACTCTCTAGCTGCTGCGTCATCGAGCTCTACATTAAACTATAATCAAATTTATTTGTCGTTTAGATAAGCCTACTCTTAATTCGTAGCCCCTACGGCCTGCCTCGAAATTAGCAGAATTTAGTCTTCAGCATAAAATGCAAAGTTAATCGAGTAAAGAAGACAATCTTGCCGTCGAGGGAAAAGACGTCACAGTCGACTACTCTTATCGCATCGACGTTGATAACGGAAAGGGCTGAAAACGAACGTAAAATACAAAACATATTAATGCGATGGAGCTCGTCGAAATTCTAGTGAAATTCCAGCATAGTAATACCTACCGGATACTGGATAAGTGGCAGACTTTAATTCTCTTGGAGCTTTACCACCGTTGGTAATTGTATATTTTGAAAGCTTTTAAAAGTTGTGATTTTGGCACAAGTAATTTTTGTAGTTGTTATATTGTTTAGTCGGCAAAAAGTTTTAAAGTAAGTAGAACTTAAAGTTTATAATGGAATTTTTCAGTAAAGTATGTAATATACAAGTTTTAAATGGGTTCTGATACTTATGTTCATATTGCATGCACGCTAGCGTACCAGTATTCAGGAAAGCAGTAAACAAATAAAATAAATAATTAAGTATAGATAATAACTGTAGAGATTACGATTCGGAAAATGGTAGAAAACATTATTATCACGGACGGGTTTTGTGAACCCTAGGTGCACTTCAAATGATGCTATAATGGCTCTGTCTTACGCGTGCAAATTTATCAACACTATTTATTCTTACTTTGTAAGCCAAAAAAGCTTTATTCAATATCAACTACGTCATCAACATGCGATCCTCACATCCCTTTCATGAAAATTGCGTGAACACTTTTCCGATTGTAATTTTTTCGCAATATTTACGTAAAATTTATATACTTACCCATATTCATAGGTATGCCTCGGTGGGCGAGTAACGAAGATCCAACCCGATATCAGGAGGTTATAAATTCAATTCTCAGGTGTGTTACGGCAAAGTGCGTTACGAATTTTTTAAGGCATAGACTGGGTTTGTGATCAGTGATTACTCATCGCCAACCTGCATTTGGCCAGCATGATGATTATGCCAATACCAATAAACTTATAGGGATAATTTGATTTCAGTGATGAAGGCCTTTACCTTGTGGGACAGTAGGTACATAGGCTAAACTTTACTTTACTTTCTATATTTATAACTATAGTAAAAAAACAAAGTCACAAAGTCAACGTTAACGAAGTTCAAAGTTCAAGTAAGAACTTTTAGTTTCCATCTGCTGAAATTTTCTCTAAAAATGTAAAAAACTACGTTAACCCAGCCATCGCCCATGATAGAATAGCATCTATAAATTTACATTTATATTACAAAGATAATAACAAACGCTATTTTATTACGGAGCAAAACAAGCTCCGCTACAGCTTGTTATCTTAAAGAGTTCTGTGAGGAATACACACTCGAAACTCAATCAGAACGAGATTGAAAGAGACAAAAAGTAAATAAAATCCCGTCTCAAATCATCCGCGTACCTATATACGTAATTGGAGGAGCACAAAGAAAGCCGGCACATAAAACATTATATATAAATTTTGTTGAATTAAAAATACAATATTTTTTTACGTACGCATTTTAAATACCTGTTAGTCGTATTTATTTTGTTCTCTTATTTCTGGTATTTATGGAATACTATCTGTAAGCAAATGGTTAGTATAACCAGGGCATTATGCTGTATAAATGCCATTTCATTGTCATTTATTTATAAAATGTAAAGAGCTACTCGTATTCAGTTAAAATTTCTTTTGTAAAGGGCATTGGACCAATAATTTCTATTCTATTCTTAATCATGTTAATTAAAATACTAACCATTTCTTAATATCTTACGGGTGAGCACTCGGCCTTTTATCTCACCTGACGTTAAGTGATGATAAGGCCGAGGGTGGAAGCGCAATTCACAAGGAATCCTCAACTACCGAGGACCATAGCACATTAAAAGTAAACACAATTAAAGTTCGATATAAAATTAAAATGGAAACAATTTCAATCGTGAGCTCAACTATTTTATAGCAAAGCAACTGTTCATGCGATACATTCGGTACGTTATTTCAGAGCGCGCTATTAAAACATCGTTGTACGAGTATTACAATATTCAGCACTCGAGCGTTGAGCGTTCTATCTGACTCTTTGGAAAAACATAACCTACGATGTTCTAACGTCAAAGTTGGTAACTTAATAAGCAGCGCTAACTGATGGCTGCAGGGCTCTCCCTTTATACAACGGTACCTCATGATGCCACATACTATGTTTACTAGTGTATTAGAGTCAAGGTTTTTGGAAAGATTATAACTTTTGTAAACTATCATGATCACTTACATTAGAATAAATTATTAACGGGATTATTACCATGTTTAAAAAAAAACAATCGCCAAGATGGAATCCAGAGATTAGCTTATGTACCAGACTGCAAAAAAAAACAAAAGTGCCGTTTCGTGATCTGATACGGTCCGTGTGGTATGTCGAGCACAAGTTCGAGTGAATAGTGACTTAGGAGACAGTGGTACGAGTATCGAGCGCAAAAACGACTAAGGAAGAGGGTAGATCGTTTTGTCTGCTCATGGTCACCCACCCGCAATAAGTTCAGTACATCCGTGATCATGGCGTCTGCAACTGTGCCGTAATATCGGATACACATAACAAAAAACATGGTACCTAATAATTCCGTTAATAATATTTATTCTTTTTGAGAGAGTTTGCTGATGGGCTCAGGTGGCCCTTTCAGCGTCACCCGACTTTTTTAGGGGTGGCGAGAAACTTCAATGGTTCCTAGAGCCGAAACCCGTCAGGGGTTTCCAGAGGGAATGGCATTACGCAAGCGTGTCCCCTTTCCCTACTAGATCTTCCGAGGGGTTCGGATCGCATCGGGAGCGGAATAATCCGAGGCCTCTAAACTAATCCCTTTAGTCAAATATTGTTGCGAACAAATGACAATTTGAAAAAAAATTACTTACGCTAGTGTAGTTTTCGCGCATACTGCGCCCTCCTATTTGCATCGCTTACAAACCCTCCAAAACAGTTTCATGCGTGGTGCCAAGGGTTGCCCGTGGTACTATCGCAACGTAGATCTCTACCGTGATCTTGATCTTCCCACTATCAAAGTCTTTATCAAGGACGTTTCCATACGTTACTTTGATACCACCACACTAACCCTAACCCTGAACCAGTTCACAAGCGCTCTACACCAGGTACCTAGGCGCTTCTCTCCTCCTCCACGGCCCGGTCAACCCGAGCCGAGGTCCGTGCCTTTAGAGGCGCCCTCGGGTCGCTCCGCTCCCCGATCCGATCCGAACCCTTCGGAGAATTTAGTAGGGCACGGGGACGCGCACTAGTGCCCGATGCCGTTCCATCTAGAAAACCGCCGAAGGTGATTCGTTTCACACGGCTTGAGGGACCCTTTACGTTCCTCGCCGCCCCCAAAAAAGCCCGGTCAAGCTGAAAATGCCGTTAGAGGCAATCAGCAATCTCTAAAGAAACATATATGGTGAGTCCCGGTGTGCGGACAAACATACAGTTATTGACACACCGCACCGTTTCTGATTTTCTAAAGTAAACCGACTATAACTGTCCCACTGCTGGGTAAAGGCCATCATCCTTGAAATCATCGCTACAAGTGATGGGTAATGGCTTAATCACCACGCTTGCCAAATGCAGGTTGGTGATCACAAACCCGGGCTATGCATTGAAAAATCCGAAATACATTTTGCCCGACCTACGAATTGAACCCGGGACCTTCAGGTATCGGACCGAGCGCTCTGCCACTCGGCCACCGAGGCGTTTTCTAATAATGATTTTCTAATAATGAAACATTTCCTAGTAATCTAACAATTAGAAAAAATATAATTCAAACTAAACTATTTTTAGTGTATTTTATATATTTCAAGCGGCTACAAAGTCACGCCTTGTCGCGTTTATTTTATATTTCCACTATTAATGACGACAAATATCAACTCGATAGCTTAGTCGCGGTCTACGTTTCGACACGTCAAAGGGATTAACAGCTCATCCCGTTGTTGTGGTGATGCTCTTAATCCCGAAATGATCCATTCTCATTACTAACTAAAAACGCAGAGGTGTGCCGCGAAGAGCAACAATCTATTAACTATGATAGAATAGAATAAAACATTAATTCATTATCATAAAATAACACATTCATAATTTAAGATACATGGTATATGATACTAAAAAGGCATCTTCTCAGCATCTTCCGAAGATTCCACCGCCTCTCTAGTGATTAAGACCACCGATTTAGACCGGGTTCGATTCCCAGCGGTGGGTACATGTTTGTGTACTCGGTTTGGTTGGTGGTAGGGCTTGTTTGTCCGCCCGGCTAGCTACCACTATCTTATCTAAATATGTCGCCACAACATCAATGTTTGTAGCATTGTTGTGTTCCGGCAGCTTGAGATAAGATAGCCAGTGCCTCACTAGTTGAGGAAGCCGGGTGAAGTGCGCTTCCATCTTCATCACTTAACATCAGGTGAGATGAAAGCCAAGTGCTTACCCGTAAGATATAAAAAGGTGCCCAATAACAATGATCAACAATGATAACAATGATCAACAATGATAACAATGATCAATAATGATAACAATGATCGATTAGTGACAACACGGATAGCAACTGTAATTCTGACAAGAGCAATTATTTTTGCCACTTGGTCTTTGCAGAATACAATAAAGCTTATAAAAAGTCTAGTAATCATTACCATGCTTTTTATTGTCTGTATCCGATATGTCGGCATAGTTACATGCCATGGTGGATGAATGTGGTAACAATCCCGTTAATGTAAGTAACCATGATAGTTTAAAAAGTTATATAACTATTATTGTCTTGGTAGGTATGATGTGTTGTGTTGTGTTGTGTTTTGTTCTACAAGGCGTTCCGGAAGTTCTCAAATGGTGACTTAAAATGACTATTGGATATCAAATGGTCGGCATGCCACTACAAGTTATTTTAACGTAATTGTTACAATTTAAAATATTGTTAAAGAAGTGTGATGCGGTTGTGTTGTGTATTGTTCTGCAAGGCAATACGGAAGTTTTCAAACTATGACGTTAAAAGGCTATTAGATATATTGTGTGGCAAAACACTTCTTTTCCATCATATGGTGTACCTGGCACCAGAGTGTTCGACACTTTAAGCCCAATGTTGACATAGTTTTCATCGCCAAAAAAATGTTTTATTGAAATTTTACAGGATAACAGCTAGTAAGCAGGTGGTCTTAATTCAATAGTTGATAAAGATTAAAATGAGTTGCTGATCCCTATTTTTTAACCGACTTCAAAAAAGGAGGAGGTACTCAATTCGTCGGAACCTTTTATTTTATTATGTATGTTACCCGATTACTCGAAGACGCCAGAACCGATTTGGAAAATTCTTTTTTCGTTTGAAAGTATATACTTCCCTGGTAATCCCATGGTCATTAGGCCAGGATCTGATGATGGAACCCTGGAGAAATCGAGAGAACTCTTAACATTTTCGCTCAGCTGACTCGTTTGATAGCCGCTCCCACATTAGTGTTAAGCGGTGATCACGTTCTTCTGAAGTCTCATTAGACAACCGCTCATGATAAGCGACAACCGATGTTCACGTCGTACTATAGTCTCTTTTGACAATTTTCTTTGTACATAATTGCGCATTTGAGAACACCTTTTCTCACGGTCTTAAGAAGACTCTCAGAACAGTTTATCTCTTCCGTGGGAGACTCTCCAAGACGCTGTCTGTATTTCTTTCTCTATTGCTCTTTAGGCGCTCATCTTTCTCATTTTCAAACTCCTGTGCTCGACGGTTTCTCATACGAGATGCAGTAAGGAAGGCCTCCCCATCATGTACCACCTAATCTATCCTACGCACCTATTATATAAAACACCACTAGAGCAAAAAGAGCAAAAAATAAAAAATATGCACGAAAAATATACGCAAAATCGTGAAGCGTTCTACATTTTTTGTCAGAAGGGTGCAGGTTCAAATCCTGCTCGTGGAAATTTTTCAACATTTGTGTTTTTGTAATTTGTTTCGCAACAAAATTTGCGTTAAAATTAAATAAACAAAACAAAAACATTTTAATAAAAAATATTTTCTAATAAAACAAAACTGCCTTCAAATAACTCCCAGGAACTAAAAAGCAAAAAATATTTCGTTATTTTTACATACGATTTCCTACCCAAACCTATAAATCAAATTCATATAACAATACCAGTACAAAACTAAACACCCAATCTCTATATATATAAAATTCAATAATAAATAATAATTATTAATGACAGCTAGTAAGCAGGTGGTCTTTATTGAATTATTGCTAAAGACTAAAATCAGTTGACGATCCCTTTTTTACAAATAAAAGAAAAAACGTCGATCACTGGTACCTTCCCAACACTGGTGCCTCTTGCCCTATAAATAAATAATTGATATTAAATCATCATCATCAGCTCATTTATGTCCCCACTGCTGGGGCACGAGCCTTCCCTATGGATGGATAGGGAGAACGGGCCATAAACCACCACGCGGGCCCATTGCGGATTGGTGGTTGTTAACGACTGCTAATGCAGCCGGGACCACGGCTTAACGTGCTTTCCGAAGCACGGAGGAGCTCGAGACGATAAATTTTTGGGTCACCCATCCGATGACCGACCTTTACGAAATGCTTAATCTCGGCACTCGCAGATCGGGCGCGTTAACCACTGCGCCATCGAGCTCCTCAATTGATATTGAAACCCAGCTTTATAACGAACACATTCGCTTTCACTTGCCCGCCCGGCGCCGTCCATTGCGTCAGAGTGAAGTTCAAATCTCACGAGCGAACACCTCAATAATTAGCCAGTTATTCGCAGCAGCCGAGCATCGTGCCATGAATAAAACATCGTTTACGAAACGCAAGTGCCATTAGCAGAACCCCTATAAAAAGACCTTCCATCCTCCTTTACATCTGTCGGACGTAAGACGAGGCGAATGAACACCGAATAGTTTGGGAGGCCAAGCTAGGTTGGCTTTGATTTATAAGGCCTTCGAGTGCGGGCCAAATCAAACAGGCCAGTTGCAAACAAACGGTGACGTGGCAAACATCGCCAACTATTAATAGGATTAATTTGAATATATTTAGGAGTTGTCATAAAAAAGTTTAATTGACTGGTGAATATAGTGAAACGAAACGTTGTAGGGTAAAAATGAAATGAACGGAACAATGGGAATAATGTTTCCTTGATTGCAACAACTAAGCTATTATTGAAGTGACTATATATTTATCAGTTTATTGTTGGCTACTCTCTAACGTATTCTGTTTCAAATTAACCGTTCCGTCATTGAAAAAATGTGAACAAAACGGATGTTCAATCCCGGTAATAATTAATTTAATGCAAGTTTGACCATGATAGTTTTAATAGTTTTTTTTTTAAATATAGACAGTTCTAATTAACTACAATACAATGTAGAAAAAACATCAATCCAAATTAAACATAAATTTAAAAAAAACATATTATAAACAACAGATACATAAGATACAATATTAAATTAAATTTAAATTTGTAAAACAGCACGTTATCATCTAAACAGTAACACTTCCTACCCGGAAACTTATTTCCTCAAATATAACGTTAAATTTGTACAATTCTACTTTAGCAGCGTCCATATTCTCTAATTTAAATTTATATTATTAATGCGAGAAATGAATTCAGCATAATTACGATTATCGAACCAGTTCCAATGATGCGAATTCGTTACGAGTTAGTTGCAGTACATATACTAAGTGTCAGTAACGACAATATACCTATTATTTTAATAATAATAGACCAAAAAAATTAACTAAGAAAAATTAACCTGTCTCAGGAAGCTCGAGTGGGAATCGAACCCACGACCTTTGGATAACCGGTCCAATGCTCTGACCGCTGAGCTACCGAGGCCGAGTATCTTGCTACTATATTAGCATTGTGAATGAAAAACATGACATGGTAAGAATCCCGTTAACAATTACTCTAATACCTATATTTTACTGTCATACACGAGCGAGCGGTGTGGTGTGAACTGATTTCTAAGAAGTTTGAAGCTTGTTTAATCCCTCCATTTGGATGTATAACTACAACAAGAGTATTAGGTAGCTTCATGCGTTTTTACGAATAAAAATAATTTTATATAATAATTAAACCTTTATATTCACCATTATTAAAAAAAAATTATGGGTATATTAGTATAGTATACGAAAATTTTGTTGCCTATAAATTACAAATGCCGAAGGGCACGTGGCAAAGCCAAGGAAGTGACGTCACGCTAGTTAATGCTTACACAGACAGGACAACATAAGCTAATAATAAAAATAGGCCCTACTATTTTCCTTAAGACAAAATGCTTTTGACAACCCTAATTGCTAAACAAGCATTGCCCGATAGAATCCTACTGCAGCCATTACTGCTAGTTCATTACTCGTATCATTATACGAGTTGTTGTATACAACTTCCTTTATCGGTTAATTTCTAGTCTCGCTGTGTACTAGTGTTAGTGCATTAGGTAACTGTTTGATACCCTTAGCTTAATACCTTACGTGTGCCCTGAACAAAGCCTGAATAATAAATGGTGGCAGTGACAGCTGTCAGTGGTTGCCTTTTTCTATTCTTCACCTTTGCTATTCTCTTGGATGATTGTCTCCGTGGTAACAAGAGGTTATAACCCTGTCCGCCACGAGGTCGGAGCGGCCCGCGAATCAAAGATGTTTGTGATTAATTTTATCAATCAAAGCCTAATATTTAAGGGGGTTCCCCCCTCCAAACCCCAATTTTGGTTCCGCGGTTGTACAGTTTTACCTTTTTTAACTAAATATTAATAGTGTCCACCAAGCTACTGAAGCTGGAGCTGGTGAAAAAGGGACGAGCTTGTTGCATTAGAGAAAAATCTAGGCTGACGAAGTGGCGCAGTACGGACTCTTCTGCGACAGACTAAAAAGGATCCATCCCTAACATTGCAGATATCTTACCTACTAACCAACCCTTTTTATTTACTTCTCATTTTATTATTGTTTGTTTATCATTTTTTATCAAGTCGACCAAACTGACCTTAGGACTCCTGGTAACCCACACTTATTGTATTGTTATATTTAATATTCAATAGTTTCAATAAAATACCATATTCTGTTAAGTGTGGAGCTTTTTTTTTATATTCTTGTAGCCTCTTCACAGGAGGAGTAGAAGATTCACATTACAGGGTATCGGGTCGAGCACTTTGCCACTCGGCCTGGCGTTTAGTTATTTTAAATGTGATTGCATTGAAAAAAGTCTGCTGCACTCGTCATTCGCCAAATAAAACACAGTATAAAAAGCTCGTTAAAGTAATCACAACCATTATTACCGTATAAAAATAAACTTTCGTGTTCGACGCAAAAAAAGGGGTATTTCCACAATTGTATTTGTAAACGGTTTCACCCCGAGGTTTTGGCGCGAGGAGAACTAGTTAAAAAAGGTTCGCAAACTTTACACGCACGGCGCACGTAGTCGAGGTCGCTTTTTCAACTTACGTGAATTAATTAACGTTCGCCACGAAAGTTTTAACAGCGCGAGTTTTAGATAGGAACAAATTTTAATTTTTTTATATTAGTAATAGGTACCTACCTACTATTCTTTAGTTGGGAGCGTTGTTCTTATGTGACTTGGGGCTTTAACCCATCGTTGGCCGTAAATACCAGACATAATAGAATTTAATTGTTTGGCGCTTACATGTAAGCGCTCGGCCAACGATGGGTTAAACGTCATACATACAACTTTACTAAAAATTATATTTTTTTTTAATTCAATATGAAAAACTGTACACAGATCTACATGTGTTTAGTATATAACAAGAACAAGAATCAGCACACATCATCATCATTATCAGCTCATTTTATGTCCCTACTGCTGGGGCACGAGCCTTCCCTATGGATGGATAGGGAGAACGGGCCATAAACCACCACGCGGGCCCAGTGCGGACCGGTGGTTGTTAACGACTGCTAATGCAGCCGGGACCAACGGCTTTACGTGCCTTCCGAAGCACGGAGGAGCTCGAGATGATAAATTTTGGTCACTCATCCGGGGGCAAAAAAAGGGAGCAGGCGGGTCACCTGATGGAAAGTAATCTTCGCCGCCCATGGACACCCGCAAAACCAAAGTAATGGCAGATGCGTTGCTGGCCTTGAGGAAGGAGTTGGATCTTGATGACGAAACACAATACCAACGAGTGCCATTGTTTCACGCCGATATTCTGTGAGAGGGTGGTATTACGCCGGGCGAGCCATTTCGTGCTGCAACGCAGCGTGGCTCTACCACTCAGACAGTGTGACTCATTTAGCACCACCCTTGGGGCACGTGTAGGGTCTCAAGGGGGACCTACGGACGCGAGTAACTTTAATTGTGATTGTGTTTTTATATTTTTTGTTATTGTTATGTGTTCACCCATGCGATCGGACAGGGTTTTTTTATATATTGTATAAGGTATACATATTTAAAAACTTTTTAAAATAATAAAAACACAGAAAACAAAGAGAGACGACGAAGAGGAAGGTGATCATCAAGCAATACACGGTTGTCAAATAAGCCCACTCCCTTTCTGAGCAGAAACCGGGAATATAATAAGAATAAAGTGTAAGTGCAATACCCTATCAGAGTACATGTTTTAAGGATGTCGCTTAAAAAAAAATCTAAGTAACTTTTATACAGCAAATAAATTATTTGAATTCGAATTACATACCGAAATAGCAACACATATATAAAAAAATATTTTAATTTATTTTTTAATAAAATCACGTAAAACCACCAGTCACCTAATTCACGTAAAGAGGTGTATTACCTCTCCGTGAAAAACCGTAATAATAATCGAAAGGGATTAAATATCTTTCAAAACACTGATCGAGGTAATAGAATTATGTTTACCTTCACGGGGAAACAACAATATTCCATGTTTTTCGTAATCTATTGTGGCAAACAATGAGGAACTGAACTGACCTAATTTACTGATAACATCTGGAGGCACGATACCTAAATTGGCTCTACTAGAATTTCCTCGTTATTTTTCCAATATTGGTTTATGGAGTAAACATTCAATGTAAACCTTTTTATTAAGTAGGTCATATTCAATTCAAAACCATTTTTGGAAACGGATAATGACTTCCGAAAGTTTTCTTAGTAGCGATAACTACATATTTCCTGTCTATTAAATAGGAAATATTTAACTAGCAACTTTAATACTCTAATGTGTTTTATTTATGTAACACCTATACCTAATTGCTAACGTTTTTTGGCACTCCTAGCCTAGAACTTATGTTTACTGTACACTAAATAATGATTGTATGGTAATAAATAATAATAATATATTTCGACTTAGCACACGAGGTTGTCGACATGTGGAATGTGGATTCGGCTGTCATCGTACCGATTGTTGTTACGGCCAACGGCCTGATGGCCAAGAGCCTCGATCAACATCTAATGAGGCTCTCGTTAGGCGGCTGGATCAAGGGCCTGATTCAGAAGGCAGTTCTCCTCGATACGGCACGCATTGTGAGGAGGTTCTTGTCTCTGGAGCCCTAACCACCGGTAACTTGGACCCTGGTCCCGATGCCAGCGGACCCCAATTTTTTTATTTTTAAATGTTTTATTTATTTTGTTTAATATTTAAAAATAAGTAAAGAGAATATTAAAAATATTTATAATTAATATTATTATTCATTATTACCGTTAAAGCAAAAATAAAAAATTAATATTTTTAATAAAAGGTAACTGATATCGGGTTGAATCAAATATAAATGAAATACATATCAATCAATAACAAGTCAAAGGAAATCAAAAATGTTTGCTAAAATATATTTTATAACATTCATAGGCTGATGACGATGAAAATCAATGTATTAATTAATGTAGTACTGATAATTTCATCCAATACTCGTAACACAGATATTTCGTAGCACCAACCGTAGCCCACAGCTGTAGCTCTCCGCCCGTAGCGCCATGTTCTGTTTGCGTAACGCCCTACGTAGTACCGTTGCGTTGATGCCACCTCGAATATTTCAGAGACAAAATGACAAGCAGAAATATAAGGTCGGTTGTGAAATGGCTGCTATATAATACATATGTAGGATACATGTGTATAATCCGGCAATTAACGTAGACTAAATATTAATTAATCATATGTCACATTGTAGATTTTTGTGTTTTATTAAGTTCCATGCCATTATTTTAATTTATTTATATACACTCGGCGTCAAAAAAATCGCACCTCTTAGAAAATCACTTTCAAATGTCATTTACTCTTGATATGCACATGCAGTCGCATTAATTATGATTTTATTTACAAGGTTACTTAATTAACTTAATAAAAAACATTACTTTTCATTATCAAATAAAACCTAATGCAACAAATAAAGTGTCACAAAAATTCGATGCAAATTTTGCTACCCGTGAGAGTTGCTAGTTGCGCTTCCTTTGTGGGTATAAAACGGTCAACACGGGTTCAATGTGGGTCATTCGCTATTCAACCGTTGAAGAGGACACACGCACAGATTTTGATGGATACCACAGCTGATAAAGCCGCTCAAGTGGTTGCACTACTGCAATCAGGGGTGCGGCAGTGTGATGTCGCCCGGCAACTGAACCTGAGCCGTTATTCCGTTCGAAGAGTGTACCAGCGCTTCATAGAGACCGGTGGCTATATCCGCAGACACGGTTCGGGTAGACGTCGCTGCACTTCGGAAAGAGACGACCGGTTCGTTGTGTCGAACTCTTTGAGAAATCGTTTCTCCAACGCTGTTGAGTTGCAACAGCAGCTCCAGGCAGTTCGCAGACGCACCGTAAGCGTATCTACGGTTAGAAGAAGATTGAAGGAGAAGAAGATAGCGGCCCACAGAGCTGCTACGGGTCCAAAATTGACTGCAGCGCATCGGCGAGCCCGCTTGCAGTTTGCTCGTGACCACGTCGATTGGACCCTTGAGCAGTGGAGAGCTGTTCTCTTCTCAGACGAGACGCGAGTGTGTCTTTTCTGCAACGACCGACGGAGAAGAGTATACCGGAGGCAGGGTGAACGTTTCGCCCAAGCCTGCATCCAGGAGACGGTGGAATATGGTGGCGGATCCTGCATGTTCTGGGGCGGTATGTCTGCTGCCGTCAAAACCGACCTTGTCTGCGTCTCCCGGACTGGAGGTGCTCGCGGACAAGGGTCGCTGACTGCTCGCCGCTATGTCACTGAGGTCCTGGAAGTGCATGTGGTCCCCTTTGCCGAATCTTTTGGCGAGGGGTTCACATTAATGCACGACAACGCTCGCGCTCACACTGCAGGCATCGTGAGCGACTTCTTGCAGAGGTCCCAAATCTCTGTGATGCAGTGGCCAGCGCGAAGTCCGGATCTGAATCCTATAGAGCACCTCTGGGACCATCTTAAACGTAAGGTTCGATCTCGGGATCCAGCTCCTTCGACTCTACAGGAGCTCCAAGACGCGGTGATTGAAGAATGGGGGCTTATCCCTCAAGAAGAGTTCCTGAAGTTGGTGAGGTCCATGAGGGACCGTATGGAAGCCGTGATCAGGGCAAGGGGGGGTAACACTAGATTTTAAGTTAATTTTAAGACACTTTTTGTACATTTTTCTTTGTAAATTATCTGTTGTTAATTAGGACTTAATTAAGGATTTTTATTATTTTATTAATTTTAATGTTGTTTGTATAATTATAATTAAACAGAAAGTTAAATTTAATTGTTTTTTGATACTCCTTTTTGTTACCTTTCTAATGATACACTAACACCAACACTATCCTCTACATAAGGTTTAAGAATTTTTAAAGATGATTTTTAAAAGGTGCGATTTTTTTGACGCCGAGTGTATTACTAGCGGCCCGTCCCGGCTTCGCACGGGTGGACTTTTTTTTTGATTTAGCCTATGTTACTCTGCGCTAATGTAGCATTCTAGTGGTGAAAGATTTTTTTAAAACAGTCTAGTAGAGAGTGGTTTGTATGGGAAAAGAAAACTGTTGTTTTTACTATTTTCCTCGTATTTTTTACTTTTTTTCTCTCCATAAGAACCTTCCTCAAACTTCATCAAACACAACAAAAAAGAAATCAGCCAAATCGGTTCAGCCGTTCTCGAGCTTTGCGATTAGCAACACATTTAGCGATTCATTTTTATTTATATAGATATAATTTCTAGATCCCTTTTCAAACCAGATAGTCTTTGAAATTTCTGGAATACGAATATATAACCTGAAAATTATTGAATCATGATATAGATATACATATACAAATGACTAATTAGAGGTACAAAAACAGCTGAGCTAGAACCTTTATTATAATCCTTTAAAAAAGTAAATCACTCATTGTTTTCACTACATATAAAACAATTTGGTAGATTATATAATCGAAATAAATAATAACATTTTCAATTTCATACAAAGCTGAAGAATAAAAAAACACATAATAGCATTCTTTAATAGAAGTTATTAATAAACAATCTAGACTAGTTAATTCACAGAATTATAAAGGCACAAAAGAAAAGTTGATGCCAAAGAATTTAAGCAGTTCAGGCAATTTAGACAATATTTTTCTTTGATTTCATTTCGTAAGTCTCATTTACATAAAATAACTTACTATTTTCTTTGCAAATCGTAAAACGAGTTCGGTATAAAGCAACGAAGTTGTTACTAATGTCTAGTTATTAATATAACAACTCTAACAATCAAACTGTAATTTTTTTTAAAAAAATACGAAAGATAAAGTTTCTTAACTTTTTCAGATTTTTTTATATTTTCGCTTTTACTATATTAGGGCTGTCCAATAGAGTTATCAAAACGAAATATCTATTCACATATAATTGTGTGGTCTGAGTTCCTTTATGAGTTCGTTATGGAATTTCAGTCAAGGATTATATCAATCAATAATGTTTAAACTTTAGTAAATGGAAACAACATAGATAAAATATAGTCATCGATATCCGAAGGTTCAAGGATCAATTCCCAAATCCGTCAGCTTGTTTTTCTAATGCATATAGCCCGCCTTTTGTAATAACTAACCCGCATTTGGCAACTGTGGCGATTAAGCTGATTCAGCACTTGTTTTTAATGTGGATAGCTTTTTTTGATGTGTAATATCTTTCCGCTCGCTTTCTATATATATAATTTGTGGGAGTGATTTTGTGAAATGTGACAGAAGTAGGTGTAACAGTGTGACAGGAAGTCAGGGAAGCGCGCAAGCAGGCGCCATTTTGTAAATTTAAAATCGATAATATGAACACGACATATTATTATTATATGTGACATTATTATGTCATTTGACTATCAAAGGTCATTTCGATATGTCAAATGTCTTCTAATGAGTATTTACTGCATTTATTTTATAGTTATAAAATGATGTAATACCTGACCCATTTTTTTCAGAATATAATGTTAAAATTGCTTATTACTAAGGTGAGATGTCAAATGTTACACATCATATGCGACTACTATACGGCTCGCTGGTTTTTTTATTATTATTTTATTTAATTTGAGGGTAAGTACTTGGCCTTCATCCCACCTGATGGTAAGTGATGATTAGGCCAAACAGTGGAAGCGCACTTCACTCGGAATTCTAAAATAGGCTGGTTATAAAAATGTTTTGTTGTAAGCGACAGCGGACTGTACACTGTTCAATTTTGCAACGTTGTAACAAATACAAGACCTTGTGTTTGAGCAAACATGCATATGATCTAAATAGGTAAAAGCCAAGTTATAAGTCCCGGGCTCATCTTAAGCGCTCTCGCACGAGTCAAGTGGCGCCCTCTACACAATAGGCCTCCCCAGTGGCACACTTCTCCCAGCATAAACCACGACAGACCACACAAAGGGAATCTCCGTACATGCGACGCGCCATTTCTGGTATAAAGTAGACCTTGGTTGTTATAAATGCCTATAAATTTTACGCAAAATTTACGATTGTTCGCACAAATTACGATTCGGAAAAAATGTCTTCAATGCCTTACAAAGTTAAGTAATGACTTGATTTTAATGATGGAGGCTTTTGCCCAGCAGCGGGACAGTAATAGTCTATTTACTTATTTTACTTACTTACTTACAAAGTTAGATAAGATAGTATTGAAAAAATTTCTCGGGTCAGACAGATACAGGTTAGCCTGATTGTTTTTCATAGTCAAAGTCAAATATTTTTATATAAATAAACTTTAGAAAAGTTCTTTTGAATCGTCCAAACGTTTTTTTACCTACTACCCATTCAGGGAGTCCATTTTTTTAACATAGACATTTAACATTGTTAACATCCATGTATGTCAGTGGGTGGAGTTTCGAATCACGATTGTAGAAATTCTTTCAAAACCTTTCCCGAAAGTGAACAGTTTTATAACTGAGTTTCTTGCCGGTTCTTCTCAGTAAAATGTCTCCCGCCTTGTGTAGACTTACGAACCCATGGCATAGTGACATTCATAACAGCTATTAGTAGCTTAAATTTAGGAAATGATTTAGACTTTTTTTATTTCAACTAAATATGCAATTAAATATACTAAGCCAGATGTTTCGACTAGCCTGAAAAATCAGAATGTCTAAATGAGAATTAGTTTGACATTAAAACAGCGTCTTCTGATGACATACGGGGTGTAGCTGCTTTTATTTACAATTCAAACTCTTGTTTTCGTTATCTTGATCTAATAGTAAATATAACATGCACAAGGCTCTGCAATTTTAGTTATAATTTACTTTTGAAGTTTTCAACTAAGCACGTCACGTACGACGTTGAAAATTTCAACCTTTTATTTGCAGCAAAAAAGCAGCTTCACCTCGTTTGTCACACATGCACGTTTTCGTTAACGTGATATTTCGCTGTGACCGCGAAAGCAACATTCATTTTGTATGTTTATTTGTAAAATTAATCTAACTTGCACAAGGCTCTCAGGCCAGATCGCCTGCCACTAATTCGTCAAACGCAGACAGCCGATAAGTGGCTGTATGCAGCTCTACTGATCTAAGCTATGTCGTGAGTGATCTCGAGCCAAGCACTATACTGTACGAGTCAAGTAGCTTCTCCACAGACCCTCCATTGCCCGTCACTCGCTGCTTGCGGTGCCTAGACTGTCATTCGACGACATGCTTTGAATACGTTAGCGAAATATGCGAGTTCTAATTTGAAAATAGATATAGGTACGCACGCGATATATATAGAAAGCTTTCAGCGCAAACAAAAATAGCCGATACCGATAAACATTCTAAACATAGTTTAAAAGAAATAGGAAAATATTGTGCACAATAAGAAATCTGCCAAACAATATTTAAAGGAATTTAAACGGGGATAAACGCAAACTAATTATTAAAAAGGTACCATACCTTCTTTATACCCGACGTTTCGACCGAGTTACAACGGCCTTGGTCACGGGCTGACTGCTGTCGTTTTAAACACCAGGCGTATACAAGATATACAGACTGCAGCTGTGGTAGTTCCTACATAGGCCTAACAAAGCGGACTATACACGAGCGGGTTAAAGAACATATCGCAACAATTTGCAGAACATCTACTTGAAAGAGGCACAAACCACTGGATTGAATTTTACCGTACGCAAGTCCTCTCCACAGATCGCCACTTTTATTCAAGAGTTACGCGTGAAGCGATTGAAATAAAGAAGCACCCTAATAATTTCAATCGGGAGGACGGCCACAAACTATCTTCAGCGTGGAATCCATTATTTGTAAAAATACATCCTCGTTTTTCTTCGCAGTCGGTAAACAACCAGAATAAGGCTTATATACGTAATAGGGACACCCTAGTGTTGTGTGTGGCGGTAGTTGGCAAAATAATGTGACGGTGGATGAAGACTGCCGCGCAAACGGAGTCGCAACATCGCGTCAGCCCGTGACCACGGCCGTTGTAACTCGGTCGAAACGTCGGGTATAAAGAAGGTATGATACCTTTTTACTAATTAGTTTGCGTTAATGCCTATTTAAATTCTTTTGTTTAACTATGGAACGCGAAAGTTTAAAAGTGTATAATATTTGAAGGATCAAGCTCACTCCATAGGGATTACATGACCTTGCAAAAGGTTCGGAAGCTCAAGATAAAATATTTTTTTCTTTACACAAAAGGGATACACTTGGTCTTGATCGCACTACATGATAAATTACGATAAGCCTAACATTAGAAGCGCACTTCACCCGGAATTATTAAGTACTGAGGAACTGGCTATCTTACTTTTATCTCTGGAAACAAAACAATGAGGTTTACCCAATTGTTAATTTAATTAAGATGGTAGTAGTGACAAACAAGGCGGACTTTAAACGAGTCGACGACGACGATATCAGCAGGGACATACAACTTAACGTGTCGTCCAAGGTATGGAAAAGCGTTAAAGCAACAAAATTAAATAGCATATAAAATAAATGTATGTATAATACCTATGTACTATTTGAAAAAAGTGTTAAAACATTTTTTTAAGTGGGATGAGAATTCGAATATGCTTACTAAAAGGCTGGTCGTCTGCTTGTTTACCACCGGAGAAGTGGCACAAAATAGTTTCTTTTTTAATCTATTATCCAAAAACAAGCTGAAAATATATTTAACAACAGAAAAACTTTTTTTGTATTAAAAAAATAAACTGTCAATTTTGCTCCGAAGTAGGTATCTTAAAACACTTAACGCAGTGATATTTCATTTGCATCAGTAACTCGGCGTACCAACTCAACAGTTAAGTCGCGAAGACGTTTAATTGGAAGACTTGATTTCAATCAAACTTTGTAAAGTCGTTTCTAGGAAGCTTTCTAGGAAAGATTTGATTTGTTTTCTTTCGTTCAAAAAAGGTGTTAATGTATCTTTGTGTTAATAAAAAATTGTAAGTTTTTGTCAATTAAATAGAACAATAAATATCAATTCATGCTTATAATGCTAACAGCATAGGTACGGTAACATCTTGAAATTTGAAATTCAAACTTTTCATAACGCAAAATACAAAAAAAAACAAAAAAAAATCTTTTCAAAATGAATTTTTTACTTTATTTTTGGTTTTTTATTTCACTGTATTTTTTTTACTGTATTTAATAAATATTTTCAAAATGACCAGAAAATACTAAAATAACAAAAAAAAATATTTTTATATGCCTCCATTTAACTATTATTACTATTACAAAGTAAACAAGAAATACACCATACAATGCTCAAAATAAATATAATACTCACAACTTTCCTTATAATCCCATCATCGCTACCTACTAATAACATAAACAAAAGACTTATCCCAAAGCTAATAGTGTTACAGAATAAATAGAATTATTAACATTACAAGAATGGCCGGTCGAAAAAATGTATGTTACGTGACCGTCTTGCGAATCGCAGCGATTACGCCCTAAACCTGCGTATCTTCCGAATTTGTCTCGGAACCCGGCACTGGCGGGAGGTAGATAAAGGGAATAATTATGGAAAAGGTGATAAAGTGTTATGCGAACGCTTTAGGTGCCCGATAATTTTATTTTGTAATTCATGTTGAGGGGAAGATAAGTTAGGCTGTAGGTTCGCGCGAGAAATTCGGTTCGTCACTACTAGCATAGGAAGGTTATTGGTATAAACGATGTCGTTTGAGCTGCAGAGAGTAACAATAGTAATATAATATATTTAAAATTTATTCGGGAATTTGAGAAAAGAGACAAAACGATGATTATACTCTTAATAATAATAATGAAGAAAGACTTAAGTGTGATTACTTTAAATATGCCTTATATAAGTATTATTAACAGCGACACAAACAAGATCAACAAAACAAAAACAAGCAAACAAGATATTATAATGTGTAAGTAGTCGGATTGGGTTTTTGTTTAATCTTACCTTAGTTGTATTCAACTGAATTTGTTGGGATATCTCCAATAACGTTAACGAGTATAACGAGTATTATAAAGTTAATCCCTTTTTTATATAAAATTCAAAATCATTTATTCAGTTTAGGCTACAAGTAGCTCTTGTGAATGTCATTATGCCATCGGTTCGTAAGTCTACTCTGGGCGGAAGATCTTGTACTGAGAAGAACCGGCAAGATGCCCTATCATAGCAGGACACTTTCCATTACAAACAAACACAAAATTATAGAAGACAACCACAACATGTAAAAAAAAACAAAATAAAAAAAACTAAGTTAAAAGTTTCAATTTCCACAATGTCATACAGTACCACTACATCTAAAAAAATTGTTTCAGAAAAACAAAGTCAAACTACAGTAAATAATATTAAAAATAAGATAATAGAGTATGCAAGAGCAGACCCGCCTCCACAGGCGGCACCCGTTCACGAGTATGACATATGAATCAGCCATCGCTTCGTTCAATCATATATTAGGGAACGTAACGACCCGACGCACACGCCACCACCGCAGAGACAATAAAGAGAGCATGACACACTCAAGATACTCTAAATAAAATTTAATGATCTATTTAACGCAACGCTGTTTGTTATCTGTAGGACACTGCTGATAAAGGCTATCTGACTGCTGATAGATCATATCAGTATAAAAATTATATAAATTAATTTTATTATATTGATTCAAATAGAGTATGTGTTTTTCATTATAACCAGGCTGTTTTATCAGTAATAAAGACTTCACATGTATAAATATAATTTTTTTAAACTAGTATGTGCCCATATTAATGTTTATATCACTGTATTTTTGAATAATATTATGTAGAGCGCGACGCCGCGCACATTCACACAAAATTGGGGTATCCACGGAAGATCAGCGTGTAGTTTTTGTCCACTGCAACAAATGCTAATTGGAGTCCTTTCAGAACACACTTTTTAATTATGTTTTTTGCTGTTTTGTTTCACATAAGTTTATACTGTGTTCTAATAAATATATTTCATTTAATTTCATTTATTATTTCATTTACCTTTGTGCCATGTAAAAAATTAATCCGAAACACGAAAATAGCAAAAAAGCAGGATAAAAAATCTTTCTTTTGTCAAGTGCTATTTACTGGTACGATATAAATATATCATTGGGGATGCAAAATAACAATTGAAAAATAGGTTTAATAGCTTACGAAAGCGCTCCCACGAGGCAACGTCGTCGTAGCCACATCTCTTTAGTCTCGACAACTGCTGTCCACCGGAGCCTTTCTTACATAATTCACGCAACGCCGACTACTCGTAATATATAAAACAGCCGACATTAAAAGGAGGGTCAGCCTAAAAATACATCGACTTCGTGACCGCACAAATTCATTTTGTGCTTATAGTACCTGCGCTGCCTGATTTCCCTTAAAAGCCATACGACGTGAACGAAGAATAAGCTGGAGTAATTTAACACAGGCTTAAGTAGTTTAACTTGTATCTAATAAGTTATTATGAACGAGCTATTAAAAATAAACCAACCGCCGTTCAGCTGGTGTCGAAAATCATCATCATCATCAGTCTACACTAGTCCACTACTGGACATAGGCCTCTCCAAGTGCACGCCACCGAGCACGATTCGCGGCCACTCTCATCCAGCTCTTGCCAGCCGCCTTGCGAAGATCGTCGCTTCACCCAGTTGATACCGAAATATCCATCTATACCGAATACCTATCTGATGTCGAATATACCGTAGATAAAATAGGTAGAAACAATTTCCCTTAAGAATTAATGAAGTAATATCTTATATATTTTAGCAAAATTGTGGCAAACAAATTTTAACACGGCAAAGGTGTGTTGATATCTAACCTAAAGGCATATACGGCTTTTGTCACAGACTGCCAGAAGCTATGAATGTAGCATGTGTTATGATATGAAACAACTAACAAATAAAATTAATTTGACTGAGTCGATACGCGACTACTTATACTATACAATTTGTAAAAAAAAAACCTGTCCGATCAGAAAGTCGTGCATAGGTATACAAATAACTGTAACAAAGAAAATAATAATAAAAATTTATTCATGAAAATAAAAGAGTTATCGTAATTTAAAGCGCAAGTTTTTTGTACCGAAATAGCTAATTACTCCAAAATTATGATAATTTTATAAATGTGACCACACTTTCCATCAATGGCGGCGGCGCCAAAGGTTCTACCTACCGAAGTACCGACAAAAGTATTGCCATGTAAGTTTTGTCATTTAACAAATTTTTTATCGGGCTAAATTTTTTTCACTTATTATTTTAAAATAATTACGTAAATAGAACTGAATCTCTATACCTAATAACACCTTTACGGATCGGACAGGGTTTTTGTTACTTATTGTATATACACAAACACGGTCACTGCAGCCTCCTGTGGACATTTAAAACATATAAACATAACAAATATTAGTATAACTCCTGCGTTGCTGAACCCAAGATCTCCGCTAGTTATTTGAGAACTTATTAAGTAACTTATTCTTTATTTTTCTCTACAATCATAAACGTACAATATAATAAGATACAAAAACAATGTTTTGTTACAAATAAATATTGTGAGAGAGCCTGAGCTAAGCGTTAGCCAGTCTCACAGGCACCAGCGCTCTCCCCTCAAGAAGTGGTCGACAATAGTTTTAAATATCTTAAGTCATTTATCTTTGTCCAGTCAATTTCTTTTTTTTCTTTGCTACTATTTTAATTTTAATTTTACTTAACTTTTTTGATTTTATACTTTTTCTTATAAGTATATATTTTTCAAAAAATGTATAATCTCGAGCTTCTCCGTGCTTCGGAAGGCACGTTAAGTCGTTGGTCCCGGCTGCATTAGCAGTCGTTAACAACCACCAATCCGCACTGGGCCCGCGTGGTGGTTTACGGCCCGTTCTCCCTATCCATCCATAGGGAAGGCTCGTGCCCCAACAGTGGGGACATAAAAATAAGCTGATGATGATGATGATGATGATGATGATGATGATGATGATGATGATGTATATTTTCACAATCTATCAACTGTCTTTCCTTTTTTGAGCCGCAGTTCTTCGTCTTATTTTGACGTGCTTCGTCTTGCTTTTCTTCTTTCTTTAAAAGTCTACTTTCACGGCACCCTTACACAAAAGCGTTGTACACAAGAAGACGAGCGCCAGAACAGTGGCGGGGCAGTTGGCACAGGTAATTCGATCAAAGGCAGCCGCACACGCGGTAGCCCGATGCATTAGCATGAGCGATCCGAGCGAGCGCGAGGAGCGTCTGCAGTCGCCGTCCAATTTGAATTAAACGCTCCGCAGGAGTTCAGGTAACCATATCGTCTTTGATTCCGCCCGCACACTATTAATTGGGAAGCTTCAAGATTGCACCAGACGCGGTATTACTGTCGTATTGATGACAAAGACGTTTGAGAGCTCTCTCTCCCGCTTCTCAATTACATAACGCAATTTCAGCAGTGATTCTTTTGAGCGTAGGTATTATTATAATACTCTTTATTTATTTTCTTTCTTAAAATTAGATTTTTACTATATTTTAATATAAAAACAATAAAACATTATAAAAACCTAACTCTAGAGTACCACCAGCAGCGGGGCAGGGCCCAAGCTACCGGTGGTCAGGGCTGAGGAACCTCCTTGACAATACGTGCCGTGTCAAGGAGTACTGCTTTCTGAATCTGACCCTTGATCCAACCATCAAGCGAGAGCCTCTTAAGATGTATATTCTTATTATTATTATTATTTTTATATTGACAGTCTGCAAACGAGCAGGCGGGCCGCTGATGGTGAGCGGCAACCACCGCCCATGGACATCAGCAACATCAGAAATGTTGCTTTTGTGTTGCAGACCTGAGAAAAACCTCTTTACACTCCTTTTCAAAGATTCCATGCCGTAACTCAATGGGAAAACCTCGGATGGCAGTTCATTTCACAGTTTGATAGTACGTGGAATAAAGTTCCTCTGGAAACGAACCGTTCGAGAGAACAGCGGCTCCAGGAAGTTCCGATGGCGAGCGGTGGATTTAGTGTTGGATGCATACTATCAAAATATAAGGATAATAAGGAGACTACTGGGGGTAAGTTTCTTACAAACGCGCTCGAGCAACTCACACATAGACAACCTCTCGCGACAATGGAATCTCGCAACAGCTGCGTTTGGACTGTTCCGAAATCCGTGTCCTTGCAAGGTGTCTATGTGTGAGTTGCTCGAACGCTATATGTATTAAGTTTAACTTCTGGGTCTCCTTATTTTGTGATACTATACTGAAATGCACAGATCCAATAACATTGTTATCATTGGACAGCGGCTATGTGGATTACGAAACCGCATTAAGGGGTAAGCTCACAAAATACTTTAATGCTTCAAAAATTTTCGAGAGAATAAAGCGCCGAAAATTGTGTTACTAAAATCCAGAATAATGGGGAAGAAATGACGGGGATCACCGCAAATCCTATTTCTTTGCTTCGCCCACTGAAAGCGGGGGTGAATTTCTTTGCAAATTGGACAGTGGGAAAGTTGTTACCTCACCGCGCCAACTACACTGAAGTAAATTTTCTCTAAATTAAACTTTATGTGGGAGAAAATAGGTGCGCAAATGTAATATGTGAAACTAGTGGAGCGTCAAGATTTAAAACTACTCTCTTCAATGTGTCGCAGCGAGATAAATTCTTGTGAACTGTGTTCGCATCCGCCGGTGTATCGGCGCGCTTCGTGTAATGTATGCAAAACGAGCTAATAAAACGCGAAGCGACAGCGGCGCAGTAAATTCGCGAGCAGTGACATTTATCCAAAGTTACATCCGTTACAATAACAGTAGCAGTAACGATATCCAAGCGCGCAGCGGCGTCCATTTGTTCTAGTTCCGGAGGCTGCAGCCAACTCTCTAATGTAATGGAAAACTTTACACAAACACGTTCCGAAGCTACGGATTAGACGTCGGACATCGCGCGGCGCCCGCATCTCCGCCGCTCTAAAGCGCCATTAAAATTCACGACGCAGCGGCCATTTGTATCACGGTGGGAGATCAAAAAATATTCACCGTCGCACTGTGTTCGCGGCGAGCGCTTAATCAACTTTACTTGTACGCGTTGCTGGCAGCTCATGCGCCAAATTATTTTCATTAAGCAGGTTCAGCAACTCCGCTCTATAAGGCTCAACTCTCGACCAGTCAACAGCTCATGAGGATACCTCGTGGAGCGATAACGTGTCGGGTATCGGTAGTGTTTGGATGTTTGCTTGCTTTTATTGCTCCTTCTGCGTGTGCATTATTGCGTGGGAGGGCTGGACTTGAATGCTGCGTCTAAGCTTGATAAAATAATTAGTTAGTGGAATTAACACTACATATTTTAATTGCAGTGTGAGCAGGCATGGTGAAGGTGCATGTCCGGTGAAAGTCTTTTGCCCAGCAATGGACGTCTTTTGGCTGAGATGATGATGATGTTGTTAATTATATTTTTGGATAAGGCGTAATTTTCTGTAGTTCTGCTTGCGCTAAGCGTGAAAAGGTAGGTGGGTAGACACTCGTAACAGATTAATCAACTACCAACACTTGCTTTGCCGAATTGCTCGCTTAGGGCTGCTAGATCCAAAACCTGAAAAGCCGGTCTACGTTTCTATAGGCGTAGGGGCACTAAAGCCCCTGAGCACCCAATTTATTGACTGAACCGCCGCGCGAGCCTATTCATAACATGACAGTCCTAGCGCCGACTGTTCCGTAGATTAACATCGCATGTATTATTATTCGTTTGAGGCGATGCGGCACATACTATTAACTGTCACGTATTCGCTTTCCGGAGAGCGGAAGTATCGAGATATGCCCTAATCTTAAGACATTCGTCGTAAGCTAAAAGCTCTTATATTTAGTGAAAGCAATTTTTATATTTATATTTGTTGGTTTTTCATAAAATTCAAAATACAAAAACATTTAATCAGTTTAGGTTACAAATAGCTCTTATGAACGTCATTATGCCATCGGTTTGTAAGTCTACTCTGGGCGGGAATCTTGTACTGAGAAGAACCGGCAAGAAACTCAGCAAGTGTCCAGCTCTTTTCTCCCTTACAGCGTCAAAAATATTGGAAAATGTCCTGTCATAAAAGGACACTTTCCATAACAAATAAAACACAAAATATAAAGGACAATCACAACATGTAAAAAAAACAAAAAAGAAAAAAAAAATCATTTAATATTTAAGTTTGCATAAACATCATTTACCAGTTTAATATTTTACAATGTCATACAGTACTAGTAAAAGTCAAAACCTGTCGAAGAAAAAAAACAAAGTTAAACTATAGTTATTAATAATAAAAATAAGACAAGTGTGCAAGAGCAGACCAGCCTCCACAGGCGGCATCCGTTCACGAGTATGACATATGAATCAGCCATCGCTTCGCTCAACCATATTTTAGGGAATGTAACGATCTGACGCACATGCCACCACCGCAGAGACAATAAAGAGAGCATGACACACCCAAGCTACTCATAATCAAAACTAATTGAAATGTTCAACGCAACGCTATTTGTTATCTGTAGGACACTGTTTATAAAGGCTATCATATCAGTATAATTTTTTATTACAAAAAGTAGTAAAGTTTGTGTTTTTTATTATAGCCAGGCTGTTTTATCATCTAAATATTCTTTGACTGTATAATAACTTTTTTTAAGTAAACAAGATTTTACATGTTTTTTAAATTTATCTAAAGGTAAATCTAGTACAGTATTTGGTATTTTATTGTAATAGTGTATACCTTGCCCCAAGAAAGAACCAAGCACTTTCTGTAACCTGAACAGTGGCATTACAAGTTTTGTCTTATTTATAGTATTAAAATTATGTACTTCACCGTGTTTAGTAAATGAGTTGATATTGCAACGTACAATAACTATACAATTATAAATAAATTGAGAAGCCACTGTCAAGACACCAATTTCTTTAAAAATATTTTTTAAAGAAGTTCGTGGACCTAGTCTATAGATATAGGTTGTCTTATAGGCAAGTTAACTATAAAGTCAAAAACTTAATTTACAAGAATAATATTAATGTAAAGTTTAGTGGTTAAACGAGTATGCTATGAGTTGATTCAACCAAAATGACTTCCGTCAAAGACGTATCTATGTATTGTATTATTTTGGTAAAACATAAAAATGTGCGAAAAAAAAATACCGTCCTTATCTATGAAGTTTGCAAAATGAAATCAGAAATAATTCTTACTTAATAGCAGGTTTGCTATATTTTACTGGAAAATGTAAATTAACACACAAATACTTGTAAAAAAAAAGCTAGACTAACACGAGTCCGAATTTTTTTTTATTGCTGGGAAGCAATACACGATCAGGGTTTCATCCTCCTCTCAAATGTCATAAAATCGTATCCCAATAAGCGTCAAGGCAGGTAAAAGACGGAACGTCTTAATTTCAAACTCCGACCCTTTAGCATCTGGGCATTTTCGTCACAAGGGATCGCGTTTTATATGCGTCCTAGTAACGGGTGTGCCGCTGGCCGGAGGAAATGAGAAAGTTATCGGTATCTAAATCCTCGCCCTGGGGACTGCCGAACGTTTTCCTAATAGATATAAAATCCGGGGCTTCGTATAATTCAATTTTGGTCGGCGGAATGGTAGCGGGCGGCCGGTGGAGCAATTTATGTGTGGGCACGTGTACGGGCCGGTGGGTGGTACGTCGCGTCCACGCCGCATCCGCGTCACGCTCTCGCCGCGCCGCCGTGACGTCTGCGGCCGCCGCTGAGTGACGGGCTGCCCTACAAATATTTACCACAAAATAAAGATACCCAGAAGGTAAGCTTAACAGACACTGCGCTCGAACAACGCACTCATAAACGTTCTCATGGATACGGATCACGGATCCCAACCCGATTCGAACCCCTCCAAAAATCTAGTAGGGCACGGGGATACGTACTAGTGCTTGATGCCGTTCCCTCTAGAAAACCTCCGAAGGTGATTCGTTTCACACGGATTGAGGAACCCTTTAAGCTCGCCGCCCCCAAACGAGCCCGGTGAAGCTGAAAATGCCGTCTGAGGCAATCAGCAAACTCTCCAAAAACAAAAAACGGATTTCGAAACATTCCGAGCGCTACCTGTTGCGAGATTAACGTTTGCATGAAGCTTACTTTCTGCAGTCTCCTTATTTTGTGTATTTACCTAGCTCTGTGCCCACCCTAAATCATTCGCAGACGTATCTAAGCCACATTTGGGTTGGATATGTAAATTTAATATAACAATGACGGGAACACCGCAACGTCTCTGTGCGCAAGTCGTAAGGTGATTATGTTTCTTGTTTACGTTTGATGTTTGCTGCCGGACTGCTAGTTGGTGTGGCACGGACCGAATAGTGTCGAATGCCACGCGTGACGAGCTTCGCCAATCGTAAATAAACTAAGCTAAGCGTAAGCTAGCAGTGTATAGTTCTGGGTGCCTAGCGACAGTCATATTTGCTGTTCGATCCCGTTAACGAAAACGAGAATTTGTAGGCATTGAAGTAGTGCTGCCTGATGACAAACGAGGATGATTGGTTTTTTTTTAGACAGAGCTAACGGGATGCTGTTAATTCTATTATGGTGGAATACGTTTCTCAAACACAAAACATTTTAACCTTTTTATTGCATAAGCAAGCAAACATGCTACATAAAGTGTAACAAATGACATACCTATGTAGACATACAAAAAAGTATAATGTTTTTTTGTATCGTTTTCAATAATAAAGTAGGAGCTTCAATTTGTTAAATTCTGTATGCAAACCACCTCAAATAACAAACCGTCATAATAATGAAAATTCGTTAATCCACACTGTCAGATTCAGAGAAATCGAGATTATCGGGTCGTCGGTGAAAATCTGTTAGCATCCACTTTAAACATAAATCGTTATTGGATATAATTTGAGCCGATAAACAGGCAATTTACCTCGTAAATTATATATGAGGTTGCGTGCATCATAGGTCATTTCCAAGGGAGCCACGTTAACTATTGTAATCACATGTATACGTACGTTTTACTTGGATGTTTATTTTATACCAGAGACTATTGTCAAGCAACGCACTTCACCCGGAATCCTTATTTTACTGAGGCACTGGCTATCTTATCTCTAGCTGCCGGAACACAACAGTGCTACAAACATTGATGTTACGACGACATATTAAGATAAAACGGTGGTAGCTAGCCAGGTGGACAAACAAGCCTACCACCAGCCAAACCGAGTACACAAACATGTACCCGTCGCTGGGAATCGAACCCGGGACCTCTTGGCGATTTATCAAAAAAACAGACTCAAGAGTTCAAATGTCTAAAACGCTATTCTCCATATTGGATTCCAACGTGACGTCACTTCGATAGTAAACAAACAAGATTTTTGTGGCGCTGCGTGTCATTTATATATTTTTTTTTCAAGTTATTATTACGTTTGTAGAATTTTATTAAAATCGTAACATGGAAGGTTTTGTAAAAGCAGAAAGTACTAATCTGCCTAGAATAAATACAAAATGTTTTTGTTTTGTTTATATAATTTTAACGCAAATTTTTGTTGCGATACAAATTACAAAAACACAATGTTGAAAAAATTTCCACGAGCAGGGTTTGAACCTGCACCCTTCTGACATACCGGGTCAGGTGCTCTTCCAATTGAGCTATCGTGGTTCTAACCAGCCCGCCGAAATTATTCAACACTATTTACTTTTTTACTTTGAAAGCCAAAGGCGCCAATTCAATGTCAACAACTACCGTCATTAACATCTGATCATAATATTTTTACAAATACTAAAGATCAGTTAAGAAGTAAGCAAGCTATTTATAAAATGTTTTTGTTTTGTTTATATAATTTTAACGCAAATTTTTGTTGCGATACAAATTACAAAAACACAATATTGAAAAAATTTCCACGAGCAGGGTTTGAACCTGCACCCTTCTGACATACCGGGTCAGGTGCTCTTCCAATTGAGCTATCGTAGTTCTAACCAGCCCGCCGAAATTATTCAACACTATTTACTTTTTTACTTTGAAAGCCAAAGGCGCCAATTCAATGTCAACAACTACCGTCATTAACATCTGATCATAATATTTTTACAAATACTAAAGATCAGTTAAGAAGTAAGCAAGCTATTTATAAAATGTTTTTGTTTTGTTTATATAATTTTAACGCAAATTTTTGTTGCGATACAAATTACAAAAACACAATATTGAAAAAATTTCCACGAGCAGGGTTTGAACCTGCACCCTTCTGACATACCGGGTCAGGTGCTCTTCCAATTGAGCTATCGTAGTTCTAACCAGCCCGCCGAAATTATTCAACACTATTTACTTTTTTACTTTGAAAGCCAAAGGCGCCAATTCAATGTCAACAACTACCGTCATTAACATCTGATCATAATATTTTTACAAATACTAAAGATCAGTTAAGAAGTAAGCAAGCTATTTATAAAATGTTTTTGTTTTGTTTATATAATTTTAACGCAGATTTTAAATAATAAATTAATTTTAATAATTAAAATGATTTTAATGATGAAGTAAGTTTATCTGCGGAAGCAGTTAAAGGCAGGCCCGATTACCCATCGGTGCCTAGATAGGGCACTATGCCACAAAACAAATGCTTCACAGAATGCACCTTTCAACAAATAGTTTGTGTAGGGCGTGTGGAGAGGAAACGGAGTCAATGCAGCACCTACTGTGTGACTGCGACTCTTTGGCTAGAAAAAGAATGGGACTCCTGGAGTCGGCCTATCCAAAACCGGCGGACATCAGGCTCTTCGCTCTAAGGACGTTGCCAAACTTATGGCATCTATCTTTACAGAGGAAGAAGAGTGAAAGGATGGGGTTGCACAAAAGATCCCGACGGGTCGAAGTGTTACTGCGAGAGGGAAACCTCAGCAGACCCAACTAAGATATGATAAGAAAGGGCGTCCTTATGTAGGCAGCCATAGTTCGACATCGCGTGCACTCCGTACTAACGATCGCTTTCATTGCATGTGCTTTATTGGCTGCCTATCACCAGGGAGAATGAAGATATCACGGCACGATGTTAAATATTTTTCTACAAATGCAACACCTTTATAGAGTAGGTATGTACGCAAAGTATTCCATCATGGAGGCCTTTGCATGGGACTTTGCTTAATATTTTTTTAGATATATACTATTTAGGTATGATTTTAAACAAACTTTAATAATAAAAAAGTGTTAAAAAAATCAACCACCGAGATTTGAAACTGCACTTTCTAAAAATTCGGACCTATGTTCAAATCCCCTCTGTGGTACGTCTCAACACTTTTCTGAACTAACATCCTATTAACTTTGGTAAATATAATACGCCACCAAATAACGTGTACCTAAGGAAAATAGATTATATCATAATCAAAATCTAATTGCGTAAATAGGGTTGCGATAGTTATAGGCTTGCGTTACTACGGTATGTGATTATATTCGCGTTATTCGACTCGATGAACGGAGGGTTTCAAAATATCAGCTATTTATAGGTTTCATACGGTCGCGGGATTATTCACGTGAAATCAGCCAGGGATAAGTACTAATATTACGTACACAGTATTCTGTTACCACACATAATTTTAATAAGTTAGGCTCTGTGTATACTACTTACTGTGTTTGCGTTGCGACCTTGCAAGTTAAACAACTTTTGCAATGGCCGGGCATTAGATGAAACCAAATTGAAAATACTTCATCCAAAGGCCGTTGTACTCGGTTGGTATCATAAGACAGCAGTCGTAAAACCCCAACAATTCGTTTTGTACCACCTAAAGGTTATGATCCAATCTCCCCATGCGTCAAGTGAGGATCTGAGTTACTTGAACGTTAGGTTGATAGGACGCCCTCCGGCCAGGTGGGATGCTGACCTGTGAAAGACTGCATGCAGATGCTGGATGCGTCAAGCTGAGGACAGGGTGCTATGGCGCTCATCCTCACAACCAGCGTTCAAGACAAAAAACTTACAATCTTAGTCTATATATCTCTTAATTAATATATCACATTAATATTATAAAGAAGTTAAACATTTGCTCCTTTATGCTTATCTGTTAAGTCAAGGGACAGTGAGTCATATGTTACAACAAAGGGTGAAGTATTTCTCATTTTCCGCATAGGGGAAAACAACAAAAATGGCCTCCCGCCCGCCCGCGCCACACTCTCAATCTCCTTTGGCTCGCGGACAAAGGAATATTATTTTAATTAAGCCTTGCGACTTTTTTGCGTGACCCGCGCACGACATTGTTTTATAGGTGAAGGTTGAACTATATGTGAAAACAAAAAGCAACTAAACGAGAATGAGTTCATCTAGTGCATTTCTTAGTATCCCCTACTAAGCTACGCTGCGATGTTTTGTTCCACATTCGAGTGTACAGGATTTTTTTATAATGCCTGACCACCTGTAGACGATCAGTGTCACTATATGAAAGTGCGTTAGTACTCCGATCGGATCGAACCCTTCGGAAAATCTAATAGGGCACGGGGACACGCACTAGTGCGTGATGCTGTTCCCTCTAGAAAACCTCCGAAGGTGATTCGTTTCACACGGCTTGAGGAACCCTTTAAGTTTCTCGCCGCCCCCGAACAAGCCCGGTGAAGCTGAAAATGCCGTCTGAGGCCATCAGCAAACTCTCTAAAAAAAAAGCGTTAATACTATGTCTACCTACTACTCGTAGTTCTACGAATTAAGCACTACCAAAAGGGAGCACTGTCCCAACACACGTATTCCTTTCCCCTAAAACAGGGGGTCCTTTAAAGCTGTGCAACTCGCGGTTCGACAAGGTGAGGACTATTAGTAAGGCACAATTCTGCTCCACTAGCTGCCTTTGCAGCGGGACTCTTCCTTCTCAAAATGTAGTATGTAGACAATGTATCACGTTCCTAAGGTCTTCATTCAATATGTATGTATATACATACGTGATCCATTGCATTATCAAGACAAACAATCATTATTGATCACTGTTGGACGGCGCGGCGTGCATAGATTTTAATCTCTTAGGTAGTCTTATTGTTGAACATCTAAAATGGATTAACATTAGTTATGAATTAACCAGCGGCAGCGTCTCGATAGCTTAATTAGAAGAGCCAAAAGCTTAGGGTCGACTCGAGAGAGTAACTATTTTGTTGATATTAAAAAGAACAATATCAGCTCTTTCGACATGAACAATAATACTTGTAGCATATGGGGAGATCAGGACTGACTATCTTACGGCAACCACCTGGACCAACAGCTTTACTTGCTTTCCGAAGTATGGAGGAGCTCAAGGTATTTTTCTTTGATTATTCATCCGATAACCCGACATTGCTAAAGTTATATAACTTGCAACACCGCAATACCTACTGCGCCATCAAGATCCTCTAAAAGAATTTAGTTGTATTCAAAATTTACTTGATTATTATTTCAAAGTGAGGCTCGAGAATGGATATACGAGTACAGTGACTATATACCATGTTTTAAAGCGTTTCAAGTTACACACACTTGAACTCAAGTGCGACCGACCATATAAGTCGCCTACCACCTTACATTAGACTCATAAAACAATATACCCGGTCAAAATTCTCTTGCAACAATGGGCTGAAAATCTTTAGATTTAAATGCCTATTTAAATGCCTCGGGAAATTTAGAAGGAGACAAAGACACGCTTGTGTAAAGCTATCTCCTTTACCCTTAAGATTGCTTGGTCACTAATACTGCCTGCTCAGTTCAGTTCTTGCCGCCCCTAAAATCCGGTTACGCTGTAAAGGCGGCCAACAGCAAATGCGTGTCCGTTGCAGTCTCAATGCCAATTGTCAGGAAATGTGGCGAGTTTTCGTATCGAAAGCCAAGACTCAATTTGGGTCCCTGCGCCATTGGAATAAGTAGACTTCTTGCACGCACTCCTGCTTTTTGCTCACTCACCCTTTCGAAAATATATTCACTTGAAATAATGTATTGCCAACGATATATAATTCCTTCTTGGCTCACCGTACATTTCATTTCATTTCATACGGTACCTATTCTTTAATCTGCGGTGCGGTGTCAAAAGCTGACAATCGTCTCGTCTATAAATATAAATTCTATTGAAACCGTGGCGTTCTCCCGCGGTGCACATCAACAAGACTCGCTACGGCGCTGTATCATCGCGAAATCGAATTACCGATACGACACAATCGGACCGAATTCATCGCCTGGGAAATTGGTGACAAAATGTTCAATTTAACAACAAAGAATATATTGACACAACGCTTATAGGTGGAATATTAAATAGGCACACTATATGTATTAGGGTAATAATTGATGGAGTTATTACTATATTTGATGTTCTTTAAGTATAATGTACATATGTGACTTCAGAGGCAGCAAAAAATATGGCACCAAGCTAACAAATATTTTTAAGTCAACGAGTCTGCTAATTAAAAAGTTAGGCCGGGTTTCCACTGACGCGGAGCTGGGCGGAGAGGTGCTTAGCGGTGCATGAATTGACCAATCACTATGCTCGAACTCTCCGCTCCGCTTCAATGGAAACAGCACGAGCGGAGTGGAGCAGAGCTGAACGGATATTCATAATAAGAATACAGCGAGGCGATGCGGGGCAGAGGACAGCGGGGCGGTGCGGTGCGGAGGGCACCGAGGTTGTGTAGTGGACGAACGGGAGGGCGGAGCGGCGAGCTGCGGACCGGGGTGCGGGAGTGGGTGCATGACGCCGCGCCGCTTGAGTCGCGCGCAGTGCATCATAGTAGTTATTATCGTTACGTCATAAGGTGTATACGTATCAAAATGGATGAGACTCCGCTCCGCTCCGCTTCACTACTCCGCTCCGCTCCGCTTCACTACTCCCCTCTGCTCCACTTCAGTGGAAACACTCATCACTTTTCACCGCTCTTCACCGCTCCTCTCCGTCCAGCTCCGCGTCAGTGGAAACCCGGCCTTATAGAGGTCATATTAGGGTCTGCGTTTGTCGAAAAGTATATTCAAACTGGATGTCCCATAGTAATTTTCGTAGGAACTACAATATGTTTTTAACAATAATGTAATGGAGAATGTCTATTATACTATAATCAGATTTAAATTCTTGATTGAAATTGTTTTCGCTATCGCATTAGGGTATTCCTGTAATGATAGTTTAAGAATAAAATATTGTATCGTAACCCATGTAAGTTTCAACTTCCACAAGCATGACAGACTGTCATCAATTCACCACTCGCACACGCCAGCACATTGAACACAGAAGTTCATCCTTATCTAGAAGCGTGACTGTAATATGCAAATACGGAGCAGTAATCCAGGGCGGGGGCATAAAACCTCTCATGTAATTTGAGCAGTTAGTGCGAGCTCATAACACAATATCGGCACAAAATAAGGAGACCCACAGAAGGCAAGCTTAAAGGTCTCTGCCCATTAGACCGCACCATACACACCGTGAGCGTGCTAGGAACGTATCAGGTACAAACGGTAGGAACGTATCAGGTATGAAAGTAACACGCTTAGAGCATTGTAACACGACACGGAGTATTATGCCCACTACAACGTATCAACAGCGATGCCGATACACTCCGTGCATGGCTCGCGACGGTGTTGGTCGGTGACGGAACGGTCTAGTGGGCATAGTCTCGTGCTTCTCAACACAAATGCAAATACAAAAATATTTATTTCATTACTAGAGTAAAGATACATTTACAGATTTTTGGGAACTTCTTTTAGACATACGTATATATCTGTTACAGAAGACCTCGCTCTTCCATAGCCATAAAACATTTCCAGTTTTTTTATTATTAACTAATTTTACATAATTTACTTACTTAGAAACACAACGAATATTGTTATGCCTGACACGTTCCTACCACGGTCACTATATGATACGATCTAACGGGTAGAATCCTTATTACATACCGCGCTCGAGCAACGCAGACATAGACTCTCACGGACACAAATATCGGAACAGCTCGAAACAGTCCAGGCGCAGCTGTTGCGAGACTCTGTGTCCGTGATGCCGGCTCCACATTCTCGAGTGAGTCGGGTCCAGGGCGCAGTACATAGATGTGTGTACTGCGTGTCCTTTTATGATAGGGCATTTTCCAATATTTTTGACGCTATAATGATGCTATAATGGCGCAGTGGTTAACGCACCCAGTCTGCGATTGCTAAGGTTAAACAACTCTCGCAAAGGCCGGTCATCGGATGGGTGACCAAAAATTTGTAATCTCGAGCTTCTCCGTGCTTCGGAAGACACGTTAAGCCGTTGGTCCCGGCTGCATTAGCAGTCGTTAACAACCATCAATCCGCACTGGGCCCGCGTGGTGGTTTATGGCCCGTTCTCCCTATCCATCCATAGGGAAGGCTCGTGCCCCAGCAGTGGGGACATAAAATGAGCTGAAGATGATGATGATCATGAAGGGAGAAAAGAGCTACACTTGCTGAGTTTCTTGCCGGTTCTTCTTAGTACAAGGTCTCCCGCCCAGAGTAGACTTACGAACCGATGGCATAATGATATTCATAAGAGCTATCTGTAGCCTAAACAAATTATTATGATATTGAATTTTGAATTTTTGAATTTAGATGCTTATCGTTTGTTTCTACACCTAGATTCCTCTTTGAAATCGTCAAAAGCATCGACGAAATGCGCCTTACTCCCGCCTCGCATGAGAGTGTGGAGCCAGAGTGAAAGGTTGTTTATGTCTATGTGCGTTGCTCGAGCGCGTTTGCATAAAACTTACCTTCTGTAGGTGTCCTTATTCTGTGATATCGGCGAGCCAAAGTCACAGTGACGGGCGGCGCACGATCACGCGATATTTCAATGGCGCAGTGCAACTAATGTTCCGCCGCCGAGTATCGGCCGCTCGTTGGCCGCCGACATTATTCAAATACTCTGCGAATATTGGGCGGGAACTACTTCGGAGCGCGGATTGTGACACTTGCACAATATTACATATTATGCCCAAGTTTCGCCCGGCGGGCGCTAATACGTTATGCTAGGGTGACCATGTGCATGACAGATTATAAGTTAACCAAAGCATGGGTACTTACAGGTCACGTAGCAAATGTTAAGGAATATGATAGGAATACGGCGTGAACTTTTGCGACGACTTACCTGGAAAATAGAAACGGACCATAATTAATAAAAAAACAAAAAAACACATTATCAAGGCATTCATTAACTCCGGGAGAATTGAGCTTTCACCGTCTACTTTATTAGGAGAAATAATTTTCCGTAGGAAAAATAACGTCAAGTAATAACAAACGAAAGTTGTTAATTCGATGCTTAGATAGTTTTCGCGTAAACTTGAAAGAAAACTATTGTTTTCGTCGTCGGCGAGACATTGTTTTTGTTGTAGTGTTTTCTAAATTCACTGTCACACATATCCCATCGCGCACAAAGAAATTTGGTGACTCGTTTCTTTGTCGCACCTCCAAAAGATGGAATAGTCTACCAGCACATGTTTTCCTCTTTCCTATGATATGGGGTCCTTCAAACGAGGCGTGAAGAAGCACCTTGTGGGCCGGCAGAGTGAAGTTGACTGATGCTGCGTTGTTTTCACGCTGCACCAGTTGTCTTCGCGTCTGGACTCCATTTCCACTTAGCATCAGGTGGTGTGGAGTCATTTGCCGTGCTAAGTATAAAAAAAATACGAGCATATCCTTATGAGCTTCTTATTATCTTCAAATACGAGTATGTACTCGTATTTGAATTTAGAAAACACTAAAACAAAAACAATGTCTCGCCGACCTCTGACCCCATGGAGCCTTTACATATGCATGCAGCGTTGATTAAGTGCTCAGCGCATTCCACGCCACGCTGTCAAGCCAAGCAAAACCACGAAAGTTTCCACAGTTAACAATTAAAAAAGCAAACATTTATTGTGCTCTCGCATTTTCAACGCTAATTTAAGAAAAAATTGAAACATTTGTCATTGTCATTATTTTTACCCTGTTTACACTAAGGACATTTCGCGTTCTATCTACTACGAGTGTAAATAAAATGTTTAACTGAGTTTTACGCGGAACGGACTGTTGTTATCGGTTGTTATCGCACACGGGCGTTACGTCACGCGCTGACTGAACATATATTCATATATACATATATACATACATACAAACAAACATACAGTCACGCCTGTCTCTTATATAGAGGGGTAGGCAGCGCTCACTTCCTGCCACTTGCTACGATTCTTACGTACAATTCTTTCGCTACATCTACTCTCATTAATTTCCTCATACATACTCGCCGGTTTAAGGTAAGCTTGAAAATTGTAGTTAACTCTAATTCGATCGAATTGTAACGAAAACTAGCCTCAGGCTAAGATTGCAGTACATGCTAAGATTGCAGTAGAACGACTAACTGAACACTACAAGCTAACTTTAAAATTTCATTATACGAAAGTTATAAAAACCTAATCTGGCTTTTGCCTTTCGAGGCAGCTGAGTTAAGAGTCTAATATGTGGGAAAAGTTTGTCTCCTTATTTTAACTTATTGTAACTTAGTTGGATAACTTGGATTATATAATATTAAAGAATACATCTAATACGCGACCCAGAGGTCTTTCGTCTTTTTTAAGCCAAGCAACATGGTTAGAAGCACTATGCATTTTGATTGTGAGTGGGTTAAATTCTGAAAAATAGGCGGTTTAGTTTTGTGGTTAACTATATTTGATAAGTACATAGATTAAATAGCGGGAGGGAGGGGGAGGCCTTTGCCCTGCATTGGGAAAGTAATATCTACACTACTGGTGTGAATCTGCCATTGATTTTTGATGTATAACTGCATAGCTACGCTTGATGGTTGTTACCACCAGGCCGAGCACCGCGCCCTGCCGCGCGCGCTGCGGCTGCTGGCCGCCGGCCGCGTGCGCCTCTCGCACGGCAACGTCGTCTGGCACTCCTGATTTTTTTTGGAGAGAGATTGCTGATTGCCTCAGACGGCATTTTCAGCTTCACCGGGCGTTTTTGGAGGCGGCGAGGAACGTAAAGGCTAACGGCTTGAGGGACAGCCGTGTGAAACGAATAACCTACGGAGGTTTTCTAGAACGGCATCGCGCAGTAGGTCGCGTCCCCGTTCCCTACTAGATTCTCCGAAGGGTTCGGATCGGATCGGCTGGCACTCCTGAGCGGCACCCAGCGCTCTTATAGTCCACCGTCAAACTGCTTTCTTAGGTTAACCTAAGAAAAAAATTAACGAGCCCTACAGTAGTCGCATTGATGTGTATCATTTGACATCTCACCTTTTTAAATCAGTATTACAATAGTAAATAGAATATAGAATTAACAATGACGTATATTTTTTCTCTATTTTTGAATCGAAATTGTTGAAATCAATATTACAATAGAAAATAGAATATCCCACAAATTGTATATAAATAAGGCGAGCGGAAAGATGTTACACATCAAAAAACATGTACGTGTAAACATATACTAGTTTAATAATTTTCTGGTGCAGATATTGTTGTGAACATGTCCATATTCGTATTTATTCTCGTAACTAAAAACAAACTTTGCATAATTCTCGTGTAAAATACCGCTGTGAAAATTCTATGCACGCTTTAGTTAATATAATGAAGCGGTCGAAAACGAAACCCCCACTACGTATATACCAACCGTACAACTTCGCTACCTAGCGGCGGGGGCATTAATTAAAAATAACCGCGAACTTCTCGCACCGTGCTAATGGAATGGATGCTCTGTCCAGTGCCAACTTTGGAGTACAACTCCATTGCAGCACAACACAGAATGTAAATAAAGTTATTTGAGGCGCGGCGGCGGCGGCGGCGGCGGCGGCGAGGCGCCCATGGTAATTTGTTAACAACTCAACTGCGCCCGCCCGCCCGCCGCGACGCTAAGACCATTGTGGCTAGATAAAGTTTCGTGAACGCGTATAGGGCTGTTTACATACGTACTTAATAGATATACCTATAAGTTAAAGTATACACACACAGATCATAGTGTTAAAATGGTTAGACATAAATCATTCCTTTGTCGCAATAAAGATCGAATGCTCTCTCATTTTTTTGAAGAGTTTGCTGATTCCTTAAACGGCAATTTCAGCGTTACCAGACTTTTTTGGGGGCGGCGATAAACTTAAAGGGTTTCTCAAGCCGTGTTAAACGAAACACCGATAGAGATTTTCTAGAGGGAATTGGCATCACGCTACAGTGCGTGTCCCCGTGTCTACTATATTCTTAGAAGGGGTTCGTATCGGATCGGTAGCGGAACAACCCGAGGGCGCCTCTGAAGGCGAGGACCACGGCTCGGGTAGACTGGGTCGTGGGGGTGGGAAGAAGCGCCCAGGTACATATCTGTACCTGGAATAGAGCGCGTGTGAACCGAGTCGTCGTACCCTTGTTTACGAGAACGGTGTCTTGGGCTCAAGCGAATGCGCATGTTTAGTGTGTTATGTAAATGTGAAGGGGCATTTTAGGGGGTCGGGCAGGTTTAGAGGATTGTGCAGGATGCTCTCCCAGCACAAGTATTGACCCAATGTTGTTAGAAGAAGGTAATGCTGGGAGATGCTCGTTTTGGTTCCGCGGAATTCTGCTCTACTAGCTGTCTTTGCATTGGGATCAGGTGAAGGGCATTCATTTGCATACTCATACATTTAAAACAAAAAGTTCATACAAGCTGCGCTGTGCGCGCCGTTGTGTCCACAATTTATTACCGACGTCCAAGGATTATTAAAAGTCTTATCCAAAGAACATTTATAGTCCTATGTAAAAGCAAGTAAAAAGAAATACCTACTCTTTATATCTTAAAAAAAAAACGGACCTCTTCCAATTTTTACCGACGCACGGTTTTAACCCGACAACCGTGATAGTCAAGGAAGTCGTCAAATGTTTCTCAAAAACTTTCCGAAATCGCTTGTTTTTATTATTTTTAAATATTAAAAGTGTGAAGATTTAAAAAAATCAAAAAAACTAATTTTTATTAATTAATTAAGCCATCTAAAATATAAAGCTAAGTATTATTTTTTTAAACAAAATTAACAACGAATACATTTAAAAACATTTGCATGTTATTTACACACAATCTTACTGCAACGAAGGAATGCAAAGCTGTTAAAACATTTCGTTAGCACAAATTGGATTTCAAGCTTATCTGAAAAACAACTATGTGTTTTAAATGTATTGAAAATGCGTATTATTTATTTATTATAATAACACCACAGACGACAAACAAATAAATCGTATGTTATTATAACATTAAAAACGTAGAATACTTTTAATAAACAATAAGTATTAAGTAATTTTTTTTCATTATAAATACATAACGACTATTTATGGTTAATAAGTTTATCACAAAACATTTTTTTTTGATTGAATTAGTAATTTATTAAAACACGACCAATTAAAAAGTAGATTAACTTTACACCTTCATACAATTTCACAGTTTTAAACCAATAAATATAATCCTTGAACCGCTTCATATGAGTCACCATTTTTAGAGTCGTTTAATAACTTTTAATAAAGCAATACAGCTAATTAGCTTTGCGTTTGCTTAAAACCGACTGGTGTCGCACAAAACTGTTAACTTAAAAAGACAATGGCTATATTGCCAATCGATACTGAACCCTATATACAGCTGCAATAAGATTGAAACGCAATGAATAACAACAACATGCCCGTTAAAGGGTTAAATCAAAATGTTGGCGTATATTCTCTAAGCAAACTTTTAATTGCGGCCCACAGTTATTAGTACTGTCTGTGCGAAAATTCGTGTTAGACTTTAATGAATTTTGCAGTGCAAATTCCACTCGGCATTTGGGTAGAACATTATATGTAACTAATATTCCTTCGTTGGCAAAGCAAATAAACGCCGATGCGGAAGTTTGCTTTATTAGTCCATCGCTGGGCGCCGACTCAGATACAGCGCGTGTTGGTTCGTGCAATCGAATAAACACTCCCAGTGACTGATGTGGGTGAGAAGCAATTTGAGGGGATTTGTGTTTAGTATAGTTCAATTGTGATACTGCAATTTTGCTGAATCTAATAAGATTACAAAGCATACCTACAAGCCGAGTTGAAGCTTCATTCAGTGTTTGTGATACGCTTGGAGCAGTATACCTCGCACATCTGTGCGCCCATATGGACGTTTATATATAATCTTTGACAAAAAGTGATGAAAACCATCAATTTATTGTTTTTTTGTTTTGTTTCGAATTTCGGACTACTTACACACAATAGAAGCTCCTACCGTCTTTGGTTTAAAAATTTTAACACTGAATTAACACTTATTATTTGAAGACATTAAAACTAGAATCCGTTTTACGTTTTAGTAATGTCTATTCAGCAGAAAGTGCAATCGTTCACAAGTCGATATCAGGAACAAGACTCGTTGTTTAAAACTACAATACTGCAATTTTCCTTTTAAATACCGACGTATGAATATACATTAAAATACGTTCTTTATTACAAACAAAATACAAATTATTGCTTCCTCCCTGTCCCTGTGATAATAAAACAAGTATCGTTGATTATCTAAATTACTTAAAAACTCATTACACTTTTCCGTACAAGAACTGGCAGATAAGTCGTACGAGTTTACAAATGACTGTAATTTTTAACAGCTGTTGTTCCGTTAAACTTGTATATACCTTAGTAGCGGCCCGACCGCGACTTCATCAACATCATCATCATCATCATCAACAACACCGGCATCCCGTGAAGGTCTTACCAACTCAGAATCCTTCACAATCGTGCGCTATGTTACGTTAACTTACCAAAGCTTCATTGCAAAAGGATTTTTTTTTTTGGAGAGAGATTGCTGATTGCCTCAGACGGCATTTTCAGCTTCGCCGGGCTTGTTTGGGGGCGGCAAGGAACGTAAAGGGGCCATAATATTGAACGGAGCACAAACACAAATAAAAATAACGACGTTAGTATTCATTCTACCACAAAAGAATACACTAAAACAGACGTAATTTTAAAAAGTGATATCAGTGTAACTACAACTAACACTAAATCAGAAACTCAATTCACTGACATGCAGACTACTGAAAGCTTCACAATGGATTTTGGATACACCGAACGTGTAACAAAAAATGCCGGTGTAGTAGGTCAAGCCGTGTGGAACGAATCTAGAGGGAACGAACGATCTATTTTCTAGAGGGAACGGCATCGTGCACTAGTGCGCGTCCCCGTGCCCTACTAGATTCGAACCCTTGTTCTAAGAGTACGGTGTCTTGGGCCTAAACTAGTGTGTATGTTTAGTGTATTCTGTAAATGTGTAGTGGCATTTAGACGATCGGGCGGAGGGGCGTTCGCAACTGTTATGGTATCGTCGGGGCATTGCAATAGGATGAAGAGGTACGGAAAAACAACAAAAATCTATGTTATGGTCCATAAGATAGCACCTTAACACGTTGACTGCCGCAAAACCAGACACAATAGAAAATTTATTGTTTGTCGGTCACCGGTGACCACCACGGCGATTTAAGTCTTAATATTGAACTAAAATAAAGTAATTAGCCTATAGTGTTCCATTGCAGTTCAAAACCTTATATCACTGAAATCAAGTCACCGCTACAATTTGTTGAATAATACTTGTTTACCAAATGCGCACCTTAACAACTCTGCTATACACGACTTAAAGTTTTTACTGACAACCCCTACCAACCCCTACAAATAACAAAAACCCCTACAAATAACAAAAAGGTTTCGGACAACCTTGTGTAAGCAAACTAATGCATTCTTCATCCCCTTAAGACTGTGCCTCAAGCGAGTTGCCCCGTGGACTACTACCTCATATCCAGATAGGTTACGTAGAAACTAATGTAACTATAAAAAAAGAATGATCGAAGCTCGAAATGTAATTGCGTTAGAAAGGTTTATATCGCAAGGACACGCCACCTGAGCCGTCGCGTCGCAGCGAACGTCTGCCCCTGGCCGACCAAGACGGCGGGCTACGAATCTGAATAGGAATTTCTTCCAGGCCACGCGAATGGACGTTTTAAATTGAATCGCTTTATTCTCGAGCGCATTGTGTGGCCGTTTATCCACTGGACTGACAGCGCTGAAACCCTTATTCAGCATAATAGATATGAATTTTAAATGGGAACACGGAAGCATAAGTTTCATTTAATTCCGTAAGACTCCGTTGGAAATCTCCAACCGTCTATTCTGGTCGGACGAGCACACCGCTAAGAGAGCTGGATTTTTCAATACTCAGATAAAACTTGTTAAACTTGTTATATTATCGTCCGAGTTACAATTCCGCTGTTTTAAAACGACCAAAATTGTGTTTCAATATCCTGATTCTCACATAATATCCTGATTAACCCTATTACTTAAAATGTACTTGCTATTAGATGAGGAGTATCTTATTGACAAAAACAAACAAACTCTCTCCAGAGGACGAGGAACAAACCTCTTTCAAAAAACTAGTACGTTATAGGTTGCATGACCGGTTATCGTCATAAATAGTCGTCGTAAATAGTTCAAATATCAAAAACAGGTCGCTGAGACAGAATTACGGATGTTTCAAAGTAGCAGAATCGAAACACGTCATTTAAAAATCGTTTTTTTTTATATGTAAACATTGTTGTTTGTTATTTGTAAGAAGCTCTATTTGTAAAAATATTTTTTAAGAAATAGTTCGTTACATAACGCGTCTTTGTAAAGTAAAGATCTGTAAGGATTTGTAAAGATCAACATTGCTCACGATATTCCTAAAGGGAGGTGGGTAGTAGTCACGATTGTAATAAAACAATAGCTCCACTTCTAGATGACCTACCGTGATGAGCTGCAAACTAATTGAAAGAATCTAAAGAGCAGCTCTATATTAAGACTTTCTTTTTCTTAATTAGCCCAGGACTGTAACTGGAATGAAAACTATTGTGCCTGTTCTGCACCCGTTCAAAAGAACATACAACGGATTCCATTACAGTAACAATGTACAGAATTGGTTGCTTTAATTTAAATAAAAAGAGCGGACACCGATCTTTTAACTGGGAAAACAAAACGAAAAAGGAGAAAATTGGGAAGAATTGAACTATCTACAATTTGAATATAGATGTCCACCGGTACAACCGAACTTAATTTGTATACGCCGCGGCACGGGTGAACACTTCTGTGTGGCCCCCTACCATGAGTTCACGGGGCATCTACTCGCTAACGAACAGAGCCTCGCAATTTGGTGGACGTTTCGTCACAAAATAAGCAGACCCAGTAGGTAAGCTTTATAAATACCGCGCTCGAGCAACGCACACAATAGACTCCTTGACACGGATCTCGGAACAGCTCGGAGCAGTCCGAGCGCAGATGTTGCGAGATTTCGTGTCCGTTAGAGGCTAGCTATGTGTATTGTATGAAGCTTACATTCTGCAGTCTCATTATTTTGGGGTTTTGTCATCGTTTGATTTCAACTACGTAAAAAGTAAAAGCGCCCCAACTCTACAATCGTGTATCGGTGGCCTGGTTAGACTTTATGTCTAAATCAGGCTACCAAGTCTCATAAACTATTGAGACTTAATTGAATTACCAGCCAAGTCTGGTAATTCAACAGGTGGCCCCAGTTTTTTACGCCAAAATGAACGCCCTCTGATAGTAATTTGAACGATTTTTTATCGTTCAATAGTTGCCAATGTCGTCTGTCTCTCAAAAATTACCTTCGGATGTCTAACTAAGCGCTTTGCTCGGCCACCGAAGCGTCTTTTATTTATTAAGCTAATAATAAATAAAAATAAAACAGAACTCACGGTAGGGGCCCCGCTGGATAACGAGACGAGCTGCAGTTTTGAATACCTTGTTTCCCTGTAGCAATTTTACGGACCGACGGGTGCATGTCAACCGTGGCTCTGTCTCAAACGGAAAACTTGTTAAGGTTCATTCGCGTAATTATACGGTGACGAATTTTCCAGCTCTCATTTTATAGACACGTGTAGCTACGGGTACAGTGGACTTAATTTGCGAATGTACAAATACGTCAAAGTATTTACACATAAAAATTATCATCAGCTCATTTTATGTACCCACTGTTGGAGCACGACGCCTTCCCTATGGATGGAAAAACCACAGGGAGAACGGATGTACACGCGGGCCCAGTGCGGATTAGTGGTTATTAACAACTGCTTACGCAGCCGGCACTAACGGCTTCCGTGCCTTCTAGAGCTCGAGATTACCCATTACACAGGTTACCCATCCGATGACGAGATGAGCCTTTGCGAAAGTTACTTTAGCAAACGCAGAGCACGTTTATCACTACGACATCGAGCTCCTCAAACTATCGCCTATTATACACGAAGATTTTTTATCGGTGATCAGGACCTACTGATTCCGACTAAGTTAAATGATGGCCATTGCAATAATAATAAAACTTACATGTCAGCGTTCCATTTTTTATTTTTTTTGTCTGGGTATTAAAGTTAATAACTATGAATATCAAAAGCTTGGTCATCCTACTCTTTCTTGTTACAAATAAGACCTCTTCATAAGTACAGGTACAAAGGTGATAACAAACCTCATTGAAGATTTAAAGTTTTTCATGTTATTAGTAGTAAACTGTCAAATGGCAGACAACGTCAAAAAAAACTTTAATCTTCACTTCATACAGTTTAATTTTGGTTACCTAATTAAAAATACAAAATTAAATTTATAAAACGAAAACATGTAACTACTATTATTATTGCAATGGCCATCATTTACTTAGTCGGAATCGGTAGGTCCTGATCACCGATAAAAAGTGGTCGTGTGTATGTTGCGGCCCTCAGCGCCTTCTAAACCTTTTTCGTTCTCTCTGGGGCTGAGTCTTGTCGGCATCGGGAAATTAAAAAAGGTATGCGTAGGATAACTTTACAAAAATTTGGGTTTAACCCTGTATAAACATTTTAGCTAAAAAATGAGAGAGTGCCAGAAACTAGAAGTCGAAGTAGGTATATCTATTTTATTTATTCATTTAGAAAGGCACAATAATATACATCAAACAGAAAACTTATACTTACTGTTCGGAATAGACTATACGGTCAAATGGCCAGTGTCGCGGTGCCGTAAAATAAGAACGGAAATGCAACTGACAGAAGACAACTAGCAGTGTCATGGTCGTGTATTGGTAGTGTGGACGGCGCCTGCACATACTTTTGATAACTTGTGTTTTTAACCTCTGGCGAGAGGGTATTGTACATTTTTGTTTTTGGAGTGTAATGTCCTGGCGAGGGCAAATCGAGTGAACAATTTTGTGTTTACGTAATTGTGCAAACCTGCACAACGTGGCGTAAGAGCATGCGGTGGAGTGAGTCGCACAATGCATGCGGTGGCGTGAGTCGCACAATACAGGCGGCACCAGCGTCCGGGTGGCGCCTACAGGTCTTGCCTATCACCTGGAGGCACCGATCGCCTTCCGGGAGCTGGATACCAACGGATTTAACGGCGAGCTGTTGGCTCACGAACCCTCTTTTTCCTTGATCATTCCTTGCCACCATCACCCCTTCTGTCCCTTTAGCCAATATAGTTCGGAGGAGCATCCGGCGAAGCCCGGGTTAAGAAATCTTAATAATAATTTGCTAAAACTTGACAAGGTCTATCTCGGTGTATCGCCTGAATAGACGGGTACTCCACATTGTCAGCTGACGGTAGGCGCTATGAGCCCCGCCAACCCAATAGCCAGCTGGTGGTCTATCTAACACTTGCAAAATCTTTAAAATTAAATTAAAATAGAGTATGTTTGTGCCTATTAATATTGTGCATAATATTTACCAAAATGATTGACAATTAATGAAAACTATTATTAATACGAGAAGCGAAATTTTGGCCCTTTTTTAGCACACTGTCGTTGAGGAGTGAGTGTTAGATTTGATATAGTTAGTTAAGTTAGTCACTTAGAAAGTTCACTCACTTAGTTAGTTAGTTTTAGGAGAAGAAGTCCCGAATTATAAAATGATATGTGTAAATGATTATTTACATATAATACGCAAATATTGTTGCGAACAAATTACAATTTGAAAAAAGACAAAATGTTGGAAAAAATTCTACGAGCAGGATTCGAAACCGCATCCCATGATATGATGGGTCAGGTGCACTACCAACTATGCTATCGTGGCCCATTCCAACTCACCGAAATTAATCAACACTATCTACCCTTACTCTGTAAGTGAATAAAGAAGCCCTATTCAATGTCGACAACTACGTCATCAACATCCGATCTCAATATTTTTACAAATATAAAGATCAGTTAAGATTTAGGCAAGCTAAATCAAAAACAAATATTATGAAATATTTTTGTAAAAAATATTTTTACAAAAATATTTCCACTGGGCATACCACTGGGCGACCACTAGTATAAAATAAAATGAAATATAAAATAACAATTTAATAAAAAATATTTTGCATCAAATGTGGTTAATATCTCTGTAGTGTATCGGACAAAGCACGTATACACCTCAGAAGGTAATTAAACCCCAACCTGCAAACAGCAGCGCAATCTCCCAGTATGTCTCCAACTTCTCAATTATGTCAAGTACATCATTCATAATACACATGCGGGCTGATACCGCAGAGATGTATAGGAATGGGAGCATTATGCGGGCGAATAGTAATCGAGCGGAAACGTAGATCACATACACGTAACTTGCATAGTTTAGTGACGCGGTGATGGCTTGCACAATCGGGTTATGATTGTAGAAGCTAAGCAACACAACAACGCAATAATGGTTTTTCGGATGGATTTCTGAATTAAAATGCTGGTTATGGACCTCTGAACGTAGACTGTTCTTCGAGACTAGCGACTAAAACTATTACGCGTAAACGCTATTAGGTATATTTCTCCCATATTCCGCGGTCCCGAGAAAATTTTGTATAATCTTATAATTACCTTTTGAGTCTCGCCTGTGTTGTGAAAGGGTCAAAACTGTAAAATGTCAATATGCCAAGTTCTGCACTTTGGTTAGTGCGATGTTGATAGTTTTTCAGTCAACCAGGACTTCTTATTTTATATAATTATAAAGATATATAATTCAGGAGACAGTGCTGCTCGAAGTTGCATGCAAATAAGGAACGATAACATTATTGCAAAATCACCAAAATGTAGGTTGTATTGTTCACTAACTTCATTTTTCTAATAAAGTATATGTGAATAATAAATAATAAGGTAATGTTAACCTTTATCCATTAATTCAGTTAATACCAATCAAATGAGACATATATAATTTACAAGCTCTTAAATATAGTTTTCAAAGTATCACCAAATATAACACAATATTAGATAAAAGTCATTTGCAAGGAGGAACTTAATTAAGAGAGTAAGTACTTCTTGTTAAAGATAAAGGGAAATATATATTTCAAACATTTTGTGGACGCAGAGTGATGACGCTTTTGATGTCTGTATAGCACAGGCAGGTACATAAGTTTAAAAGCCCTCAGATCTGCTTTGATGAGTTCAGTTGTGCATGTTTAAGGAGGTTTTATTATTTAAGAAGCGATTCAGCCTTCGGTTATAATAATTCCGAGGCCGTCGCTTACTGTTGCGAGGTTATTACAAGATACAACATGATCGCGATTGCTATTGTTTAGAAGTCGTTCTGAGTAAACGATACATCCGGGACTCAACAATACAATGTGTTTGTGGGTCCGAAATATATTGCTTTTGATAACAACTTTGAAGGGTTTGCAAGACTGTTTGCGTATGTTAATTACACAGTCAGGTCATAAATTCTGTCACATGTTTAATATAAAATTATTGAGACAAGTTTATTCATTATGTAACCATTTATAATACCAAAATGAACTTAACAAAACATAGATTCTTATGACAATAAAGTTTATTCAAAATGACCTCCGTGATTTTGAATACAGGCCTTCAATCTGCGCGGCCAGTCGTATATCGCAGCACGAACGAGGTCCATATCAATATGGGCGGCTGCCTTAATCAAGGATGTCTTGAGTGACTCCAAATTGGGATGAGGCTTTGAGCACGCCTTTTCTTCCAAGTGTTGTCATATCTTGTAATCTAACGGACTCAAATCTGGACTGGAGGAGGGCCAGTCTTCGTGCCGGATGAAGTCGATTTCACGCGCCGCCAGCCAGTCTTGTGTGTTCTTCGTTCTATGAGCTGGCGCCGAATCTTGTTGGAATACCCAGTGCCAGTTATTGAACATGGTATGAGAAACAGGTTCCACAAGGTTCGTTAGGACTGTATTTTGATACACAACTGCATTCGTTTTTACACCTTTCTCACAAAAATGTACCTCTGTTAAGCCCCAATAAGAAACTCCCAACCATACCATGAGCGAGGATGGAAAATAACCTCGTTGGACACGCGGAATACGGTTGCTCGCTTCTTCACTACTGTGTGCATACACATTATCATTTTGTTTGTTGTAGCTCTCTTCTACGGTAAAAATTTTTTCATCCGAAAAAAGAATTTCCCGGTATTTTTTTCACGCGTAGGTACCGCTTCAACAAAGCGCAGCATCTCTTCAGTCTCAGGTCCATTAGACGAGCATTCAAACGATGTCCTGTTTTTCTTCGATATGCCCGAAGCCCTAAGTCTTCATTTAACACCCTTTTCACCGTGGTTCTGCTTAACCCCATCTGAAGGGCCAACAGTTTCTGCTTACGTTTGGGATTTCTTTGAAATCGCGCCTTTACAGCTTTTATCACTGCTGGAGTCCTAACAGATCGAGGGCGACCTCTTCTTGACCTGTCATCTACTCTAGAGTCTTCATTGTATCGTTTGATGGTACGATAAACGAATCTTTTGGTTAAATTTAAATTTTTCAGTATGTCAAAAATTTGAATTGGCGCGTAACCGCAACGATGCAACGCAATAACTGCAACACGGTCTTCTTTAAGCGTCCACTCCATATTTAAAAATGAGTAAAATTCTAAAAAGTATACATTTTTATTTTCATGAACAATTCGAAATTCGAATTCAATAAACTTTTTTGTGGCCAGCATTCTAAAAGAAAAGTTTTTACTATGTGACAATACTTATGACCTGACTGTGTATATCAACAAAAAGTATATAGGTATTAGGTATATTCGTTCGGTCCAAGTTTTGTCCCAGATACATGAAATTTTTCAGAACATGAATATTAATAAGATTAGATCCATACTATTTTAAAAAACAAATTTTCAGAAATTTTCACATAATTTTTAATAGATACACCTTAGTTTAGTGAAACAGAATATATTTATTACGGGGAAGAAACATTTATAACAGCTTTGAATGTTGGTTTGCTAAAGCTGCATTAAACAAAACATAAAATTTATAAACGTAATAAATTTAACAACAAAACTCGGTACATATCGATTTCCTATTGATACACAGGTATAGTAGCACAAAACAAAAAGTATTATGAAACCTTATCCCAAACAAAAGCGGAGTTCGCTTAGCAACCTCAGAACAAGAAACAAAATTATATTGCGTCGAACGTCGATCGAATCAAAACTTCAGTTTGATGTCGAAATATGGACGTCATTGTTTTTGATGTTCAGTCATTAATTCGTAAAAAAGAACTTGTAGATATTTGAGTAAGTTTAATATTTCTAACGTTTCTTTGACGTGTCTACATTAATATTTTTCAAGTATCAAAACATGAGCCCTGTTGTATACCAAGTTTTTACCACATAAACGCAATAAATCGCAATAAACGTAATAATGTTGTCCACAAACAAATGTCGTACTTTCTTTTAGAAAATAACCTTCTAAGCCCTTATCAATCTGGTTTTAGGCCCGGTCACAGTACGGTTACAGCCCTATTGAATGTTACCGACGACATCCGGTGGGCTATGGAGAATAAGTCCCTGACTCTGTTGGTTGTACTCGACTTCAGCAGCGCTTTTAATTCCGTTAACTTCGATGTCCTCCTTGGGCTACTAAGTACTATGAATGTATCGACTTCCACGAATTCCTGGTTTGACTCCTACCTTAGGGGCCGCTCTCAGTGCGTCCGCCTCAACGAGACCTTCTCCGAATGGTGTGATCTTGCTGTGGGCGTGCCTCAGGGCGGTGTGCTTTCTCCTCTCCTCTTTTCTGTTTTTATAAACTCTGCCACTAAAGTTATCTCCTCCAACTTTCATCTCTACGCAGACGACTTGCAGCTTTACCGGCACTTTTTCCAGACGAAGTTCACTTGGCTGTCGCTGCTATTAACGACGACCTTAACCGCATCAACAGCTGGGCCGGCTCGTTTGGCTTGCTAGTAAACCCTAACAAGTCCCAAGCTATAATTATAGGTAGTAGAGGAATGCAGAGCCGTGTTAATACAACGCCGGTTGGCCCCGTTGTTTTCAACGGTGTGCCGTTACATAACTCCGACACGGTCAAGAACCTGGGTGTCACTCTAGACTGTAATCTGTCTTGGAAAAGCCACATCACTGAGGTTAGTCGTAAAGTGTTTTTCTCTTTCCATTCGCTCAAGTGTCTCCAAAGTTTCTTGCTCTATAAGACTAAAGTCACCCTCGCCCAAACTCTTATACAACCTCTATTTGACTATGCTGATGCCTGTTACTTGGACGCTACTGAGGAGCTTCTTGATAAACTTGAACGCCTGCAAAACTTATGCATTCGATTCATTTTCGGTCTACGAAAGTATGACCATGTTTCAAGTTTCCGCGAGAAACTCAAGTGGCTCCCAATTCGCCTACGCAGGAATACTAGGCTTTAATGTCTTCTCTTCAATGTCCTTTATAATCCCTACTATCCATCCTATCTGCAAGAACGTTTTTCCTTTTCTCATCCCCCTGGTGCTCTCTGCAGGTCCCATCTCCTACACCAACTGAAAACTCCACCCCATAAAACCGATTTTTTTCTCTTACTCCTTCTCCGTGCATGCTGTCAGGTTGTGGAACGCGCTGCCGCCTAACATTCAAGACTCTCCTAACATCAGCCTTTTCAAAAAGCGTCTGAGGGAACACTACCTGTCCAGTTGATTCTGTCGTCCTTTGTATATTGATTTCTTTCACCTTTTATTTTTGTTTTGTGTATTAAATTTCCTTTGTTAATGCAATTATTAGTATGTATGTGTATTATAAATATTTAAGTAAGTTTATTTTAGTACGTAAGTTTAGTTTAGTTTGCAGGAGGTACACATTAATTCTACCTCTATTTATAATGTTTCCTTTTGCGGCCCGCAAAAGGAAACATTATAAATAGAATGCTGGAAGATATTTCAGTACTGAAATAAGCAGCGCCCTTGTACTACATTCACCCGTATAGGTTATTGTGTTACCCTCTTATGTGTGTACATAAACTTGTAAATAAATAAAAAATAAATAAATAAAATAAATACCTACTTTGACTTTAACGAAAAATTAAATTTTATCATCTTCATCATCATCATTTCAGCCAAAAGACGTCTACGGCTAGCAAAAGGCAATCTTTTATTCTTCTTTAATTTAAAGAAACTTGAATTCGTTATTCTACTGAGAAGAATAACAATACGGATGGATATTAACGAAGCGCGGGTTGTAGAAAGCAGAAATCAGTTGTCCCTACCTAACTCTTGTGAAAACAGGTGTGACACTTTGTATGAAGGCCAAGATGGACTGTTTCGTTTCAAATATAACGCCGGCTGTATACAAGCTACCAAACAAACATTATATAAGTAAGTTATAGTATCGTCTAATTATGATGACTCTATTAATTAGTAAATTTTCATACAATCTAATATTGATGCATAGTAGAGCACTAATATGTCTTAATTAATGTAAGTTTTGCTTAAATTGGGAGACCTTAGAGACAGAGAGACACAATCTGAACTTACTTTCGAAGCTCAGTAAATGATAATTAATTACCTAACTATAGTCAGTAGTAAAGACATGTAAATCAGGGATACAACCACAACTGTGTATGAAGCTATGAACTATGATCGCACATCATTTAATGGTTCAAACAATGTATTCAAATGGTAAACTGGGTAGCTACAAAGCGGTACAACAACGCCAGCTCGTATCGGGCGCGTCTATTAGCGATCCATCACAGGCAGGGACGCGTATAAGCAAAGCCGCCGTACTCGCAGCACACATCGAACGTGGAATCACAGAATAACTAATGTGGAACGCTTCGTTTAACACTCGGTCTCGGTGTAAGCAACATGTTGAAACCCCAACTAGACTTGGGAGACGACAAAAGAAATAGCTATTTGAAATTATTTGCCTTCAGTTACAAGAAACATTCTGATCATATAAATGAGGGGAAATAGTTACTACGTATGAACTATGACCGACCGCACATAACGGAATGGTTCTAAACTTTAAACAATGTGTTCAATCAAATGGTAAACTGGGTAGCTACAAAGCGCTACAACGCCAGCTCGTATCAGACGCGTCTATTAGCGATCCATCACAGGCAGGGACGCGTTTAAGCAAAGCCGTCGTACTCGCAGAACACATCGAACGTGAAACCACAGAATAACTAATGTGGAACGTTTCGTTTTTAACTCGGTTAAGCAAAATTTTGAAACCCCAACTAGACTTGGGAGACGCGATAAGAAATAACTTTTTCAAACTAATGACATTATTACTAATTGCCTTCAGTTACAAGAAATATTAAAGGCATATAAATAAGGGAAACAGTTATTGTGTATGACCGCCCGCACATAATTGAATGGTTCAAAACTTAAATCAAATGGTAAACTGGGTAGCTACAAAGCGCTACAACGCCAGCTCGTATCGGACATATCTATTAGCGATCCATCACAGGCAGGCAGACACGTTTAAGCAAAACCGTCGCACTCATCAGCTATACATCCAACGTGGCACGCTTCGTTTCACGCTCGGTGACGTATGAGTATCGTAATTTCCCTGGCAATATACATTCAACTCTTAGGCTTACTACCAACATCCGTATCAGCGATGTGTCGTTTGTTTTGCATTGCATCGTCACTGTAAGGTATTCTATATTAACATGTTTCTTAATACTGATTGACTTTCTGGAAAAATCTGTATTCATCAGTAAACGGTGATTCCATCCCTAAAGTACTTTGTTAATACACACCGTGAAATTTTAACAGTATATTATGTATACTCGTATAATGTATAATATACATTTTTTAATGATAATTTATTTATTTATTATTCGTATATAATTTACTTATTTCTTCATTATTTTTCACTGTGGACTTAAAGTTAAACTCAAAATATATCCATATATCCCCCAAAGATCTCCACAACGATCAGATCATTCATTGTAATCAAATTCTAGGCATGGATATATTTGAAACGATTCATCTTATTCTTAAAATGTTATCCAACTAGCGCTGCGCTGTCTTCAAAAAGCTAATGCAATTGACGAATATAAAAAAGTCGTTAATATAATACTTTGACATCTCAGAGGTCTTATACTTGCATTATTTCAAGAAGCTTAAGCTCACGTTTGTAACGGATTGTTCATAGCACACACTAAAATATTGAAAAAGCACTTTAGAATATTCGTCATTATTTGAGCTCAAACATATTTAATTGTTAATCAAACTATATTGACTCTGACAATAATAAAGTCAAAGTTCTTTGCCCTTGTTTTCTTTTCTTCTTTCATCACGAGAAACGTTGTACAATCTGCGTCAAAATGATCTGAACTTTCTCAATCCTATCAATAAATTTGAACATTTGACAATAATCTTTTTTTTGTTCTCAAACGTAGTATTATGTAGAATACTAGCTAAGGCTTGTTTCACACGTACCACAACCACACCACACCGTCACGACAAAAGGTGATCAAGCTGTGGTTACGTGTGAATAGTGTCGCTGCGGCTTCTTGAGGTTGCGTTGTGTTACCTACAAAATGTTTGCGATATGGCCGGCCGCTAGTTCGCGGTGTCGCTGGTGGTTGCGTTGTGGTTGCGACGACGTGGCTGCGATGGCGATGTCGTCGGTATCAAACACGCAGTCAATAATGACGGCAAAATGTGGCCCATGAGAATTGAACTATTAATTTTCATACAAATTAGCGCCCACGTGTTGTGGTTGTGTTGTGGTTGTAGTACGTGTGAAACAAACCTAACCCAGCGGACTTCGTACCGCTTTGAAAGTTTCTTTGACAACAAAACAAACAAATAGTTTTCGCGTGAAAGCATATCAAATAAACAAACTTATTTTTTTTAAATAATAAGTATCCTATGTCTTTAATTATACTCTTGAGTATATGTGTACATAATTTCATAATGATCGCTTTAATAGTTTACACGTGAAAGCGTATCAAACAACAAACAAACAAACTCACTTTCGCATTTATAATATTAGTTAGGATTTAGATATTTTGATAGGTTTCAACACTAAGATCACTTTGACACTCCCTATATATACAAGTTGAAAGCAAATATCAACGGTTCCTACCACATGAGTAAATACCCGAACAGAGTCCAAGCTGTCACAGGTACACTACTAAATAGCACGGCTTATGTGTGCGTGACTTCTCACCGACGACGCGACGGGTTCACGTCGCGCCGCGAGAGGACAAACCGGTTTACACCGGCACAACCAGCGGCCATCTCGGTGAGTGTCATTCATACGCGTTGTTTCGTGTTGTGAAATGTCATCGCTCGTAAAATATTGTAATTATTTGCGGTTTTCTTATGTTTGATTTAAATTAGAGTGGTTTACTGTAAAATATGTTTAATTACTGTACAGTGTGTATGAACAATGCCAGAAATATATAAATATTGCCTATTTCACGTAGTTTCGCGAACACTTCCATTTTAAAGCAAACATTATAAATATTGGCACTGAAATCTTAGAACGTGTATATGACTGTACACACGCCTGCACATCAACTTACCACAAACTGTCAAATTTCCTCAATAGACTTTGAACTTTATTACTAAGCAATATGGTTGAAAATATTTTGAAGAAATTTGGAAGCTTTGGATAGGTTGATGTGCAGGCGTCTGTACATTTGATCCCTTTCAAATCGGTGTACCTAATGCGAAGACGGACTAAGTCGCGTCGTAATTTAAAAATACTTTATGTCAGATTAGAATTAATAAAAGTATTAAAAAGAAAATATTTAGTAGGTCAGCAATTTATAAACTAATGAAAAATAAAATTTTGTTTCATTTATCTTATCGTTATATTGTGACAACCCTACCAAAGTATGTATAAATTTTGCGCGCTATATGGAAGCTTGGACTCTGTTCAGGTATTTACTCATGTGGTTCCAACAGAGCTGCTATATTCGCGCTCAGCGTTGTGGCTGGTCAGCGACGCATCACATGATTTACGAACTATTATTTTACACAAGCGCCGCGCCTGACGTCAACTCGACGCGGCCGGTTCAAGCGACAAGTGGAGCTTAATTCAATATAGATAGAGAGATAAATTAGAAAGAAAAAAATAAACTTTTTTTTTAAATATGACCGGTAAGCACAGTGCCTTGATCTAACCTGATGTTAAGTAATGGTGAGGTCAATTGATGAAAGCACACTTCACCCGGATCCTCAACTACTGAGGCACTGGCTATCTTATCTCTAGCTGCCGGAACACAACAATGCTACAAATATTGAGGTAATGGCGACTTTAGATAAGATAGTGGAAGCTATACAGGCGGACAAACAAATCCTACCACCAAACAAACCGAGTACACAAACATGTGCCTCCCACTAGGAATCGAACCCGTCATGTCTGAGTCTGAGACCGGTGGTCTTTACCACTAGACCACAGAGGCGGTTATAGTTAAAAATGATGTTGTTTCTCCGAGTGTACATGTGCGCAAATATATTTGACACTCAATGAAACCCATAAGTATCTGACAAATCTTAATTTTCAATCTTGTTGGGCTGTGGGGCCTAGCTATTTGATTACCACTTTACAAATGGAAATCTTATAATTTGAGTTTAAAATATATTTAATTATGCAATTAATATTGATGATTGATGACTTGATTTCAATGAAGTCCTTTGCCCAACAGTGGGCCAGTCACATGCTATTTACTTTTTACTTTATACCTATCTTATATTCATTATCTGTTCTTTCACGGTAACGCTGTGTGCAAAATGTGTATACCTATTTTACCGCACTTATTTTTGAAAATATTTTTATATTTAATTTATCTTCAGTGCAGCAATTAGCACTTGAAAATAAAAAAGTCAAAATTTACTATATCGTTGTGTTATCAAATTTGTGGTATTTCATCTGCAAAGATGAATCTGCATGGCCATCGGTTGGAAAGGCCCGTTGGATAGATGGCGCTAGTGCCGCTAAAAAGCACTCAAAAACATTAAAATAGCAGTGACAAAATTCAGCGCTTACGTCAGCTTTCCCGGTAGCATAGCGGTCAGTGCAGCCGCCCGGATTGCGGAAGACCCAGGTTCGATTCCTGGCTGGGTCGGGTGTGCGTTTAATTTTATCACTGTATTTTATAAAAAAATTATAAACATTTAATTTAGCTTCAGTGCAGCAATTAGCACTTTAAAATAAAAAAAAGTAAATATTTTTATTATTTTGAGCGCGACGCTGTCGCAGTGTCGCCCGAGAGCTCGCAGGGGGTGGTAGCCCACGATTGTAGATACGTAAGTTTTTTTCAATATTTTTTTATATTTGTATTTTTTTACATTTGTGGGACAATATGAATAAACATTTGAATCCTCAGCAAATAGAACTTCTAATAAATCACTTAGATTCTCAAAATATTGTCGGATCTGAGCGAAGCAGAGTTTGAAGTTAGTGACCACGATATGGAAAGCGACGAAGAAGACAGTGATTCGGAAAATGTGGAAACAGAAAACACCTTACCGCAGAATAATGATGCTAGCGCGTTTTATGGAAAAAAAGTAGATACAATACAAAAACACCGCCATCAAGATCAAGAGTTCCAGCGCATATGGATAAACTTGGATATGCTTTAGAGAGTCCTCATGTTATGAAAAGGAGTCGTTTGCCTAATCCATCAAGGGAGCTGAAAGACATGATAGACAAGTTTCTACATGAGTGATGTTTAGTTGCCTGAAGACCCACCAGCACCAGATTTGAGCCAAAATAAAAGACCAAAGAAATCACGATGTCATTTGTACCCACGAAACAAAGATAGTAATAGTCCCAGGGTGTGCTCCAAATGTAACAAAAACGTTTGTCGTATGCATTCGATTGATGTAAAAATATTTACCAACTGCCAGCAATAACATACAATTAGAATATAAAGATAATTTTGAGACTAATGATTGAGACTGAAATTATGTTCCTACAATGTGATTAAATTTTGTTTAGTAAACTATATAATAACTATATATATTATGCTTATACATTTCCTTTGTGATTTTGCATGTTTTAGATATTATGGAAAAGTTTATGCCTATTTTTTATTTACAGTTATAAAAGTAATTAGCAATAAGTTTTGTTTTGTTATAAACTCATAGATTTATTTAGTATGTGGCCTTTGAAGTGAACATTATAAATGTGCTTTGTTTTTTTGTAACTTTTTTGTTGGACGTTAGAGATGTCATTTTCTTTTTAAACTTAATAAAAACTTTTTTTAAGTTAATACAATGTGTTTAGTTTATTTTATACAAAAAATCCTAAGATTTTCTAAAGTTTAGTACTCAAATATTGGATTTACGCATGGGGGACCCACGAGTGTAGATAGTAAAGATATGTGTAGGCTGAAAGTAGCCAGTGGTTTTAAGGGTTAAAACATTTTTACAGAATCAGTGCGTGTTTAACATATTTTATGTTACTTTACGTATAAAATAAGCTTTTCAACGCTCTAATAGGTTTGTGAATTTAACCACCATGTTTTTACTCCCATTAAAAGTAAACTTAATGAATAAATGTTTTTCAACTTATTTAGTATAGTTATTGAATATATACATTTTTAAAGCTCTTTTTTTAAAAGACCAATTCTTTTTTATCACTGCAGTTCAGTACCTATATTATAAACACATCACCTAGAATAAGAATTATAAAAATGGAAATATTTAACAAACAATAAAGTATTTTGCGTGAAACGAAACGCACCCGAATAAATAGTAGCAAGTTTCATACAATTTAAAGACGACCAGCTCCTCAGCCTCTTAATTACCGCAGATCCTGCAATTCGAAATGCAAGAATAAAACAACATCCACCCCATAAAACCGATTTTTTTCTCTTACTCCTTCTCCGTGCATGCTGTCAGGTTGTGGAACGCGCTGCCGCCTAACATTCAAGACTCTCCTAACATCAGCCTTTTTAAAAAGCGTCTGAGGGAACACTACCTGTCCAGTTGATTCTGTCGTCCTATGTATATTGATTTCTTTCACCTTTTATCTTTGTTTTGTATATTAAATTTCCTTTGTTTTTGCAATTATTAGTATGTATGTGTATTATAAATATTTAAGTAAGTTTATTTTAGTTTCTGCAGGAGGTACACATTCATTCTACCTCTATTTATAATGTTTCCTTTTGTGGGCCTGCTCGAAGATATTTCAGTACTGAAATAAGCAGCGCCCTTGTACTACATTCACCCGTATAGCTTATTTTGTTACCCTCTTATGTGTGTACATACACTTGTAAACTTGTAAATAACTAAAATAAACATTTAAAATAACGAATGGATCCGTACAAAGAGATCCATTTCAAACAAGGAGACAATAGAGAAAATACAATTGAAAGCATAACATCACAAGTGCCATAACTCAAATGCTCAATAAATTGCCGCTTCTCGCTGGCTGGTTAGCGCCTCGTGATTTACGAACCATTTTACACGGACGCCTATGGTGGACAACTGGACAGAGGACATCTCGTCCGTCGCAATTAGGACCGTCAATGGCCGCTGATTCGATGCGGCGTATTTTTTGTTCTCGTCCAAAACGCATCACGGCTAAGGATAATTGAAGTGAGAAGCGTATGATTGGAATTTAGCAAGGCGTAATGTCAAACAGAGGACTAGCTAATCGTTTTAGGAATCTGTAGGCTTTCTACATTAATAGATAAACATACATAAGTAGATAGAAGTGTAGGAGTAGAAGCTGTTGGTAGCTGTGAAACGCTCCTGGTTCTTTTGATATACTTATAAGCTTCTTTAAGCTAATATACTTGTGAGCTTCTTTCTACATATAATAGTAAATCCGTGATCCATGATCAGATGAAATTAAGCCAAAATATCATATAATACAACAAAAGCACACAGTAATAGCAATTCCATTAATAATAACTGTAATATTAGTAATGACGATACTTTAAGTAACATAATTTGTTTATAAGAAACTAGCTGACCCGGCGGACTTCGTACCGCTTTGACAGTTTCCATGACAACAAAACAAACAAATCATTTTGTATTGGAAAATTAAATTGTTTTTATTATTTTTCGTTACTTATTATTTATGTTTCTTATCGTTTAAACCTTCCCTGAACTTCCACAAATATTTCAAAATCAAAATTAGCCAAATCGGCCCAGCCATTCTCGAGTTTTAGCGAGACAAACGAACAGTTTTATTGAAATTCATTTTCATTTGAAGGTTTCTAAGCTTAATCCGATAAGAAAGGATTTTTCAAAATTCTATCCTTATCATTTCAAATTTCGAACTCTACGTCCATATGAGGTCGTATCCTAAAAGTGCATAACCTCTTTAAACTTAGAAACCTTCAAATGAGGTCACAGAGTAGTAGACAGAGTGAAAGCTTCCTTATAGCGCGCAAAATTTTCACTTATTTTGGTAGGGTTGTCACATGACGTTATAAGTCGTTATGATAAATGAAACAAAAAAAAATATTTTATTTTTCATAAATTTATAAATTACTTAGGTAGGTACTCTAAATATTATTTTTGGGTTATAAATCCCAAGGGGAGCCGCCGAATTTGGGGAGGTGAGTAGAGGGGGAAATTTTATATACTAATAAAAATGTTATGATTTATGTATGTTAGTCTGTAAGATATTTATTATATGGGCCGCTCTGTATTTCTATATCTGTTGCATTGTACATGTTGTTATATTGTATGTTGCCTGAAATAAATATTTATTATTATTATTCTCTCTTTATTAAATATCTTAAGAAAAACATTTTACAATACTTTATATAAAAACATATTTAAAATATAAAATATTATAAAAAACTTAACCTAGGTTGCCACCGGCAGCGGGGATAGACCCAAGCTATCGTTGGTTAGGGCTGCAGAGTGAGGAACCTCCTGACAATACGTGCCGTGTCAAGGAGTACTTCGCCTTTACTTAGCCTTTTGCATCTGACCGTTGACCCAACCTTTCAACGAGAGCCTCTCTAGATGTTTATCGAGGCTCTTGACTAAAATACCGTTTGCCGAAACGACTATTGGTACAATAATGGTTGAATCCACATCCCACATGACGGTAACCTCGTAAGCCAAGTCAAGGTACTTACTAAGCCTGTCCTTCTCGGCTTTCACGAGGTTCTCATCATGAGGTATGGTAATATCAACCAGTATTGGCCGGCGCTGGGATGGGTCGACCATCACGATATCAAGCTTATTGGCGACAATAGTCAATAAACATATACCACGGCGTGTGCTCTGAAGAACTCTTTGACCTTATCCCACCTTCTCCCTTCCTCCATAGGAGTACGCGTGCTGCTCTCCGGAGTTACCGCTGTACTGTCTCGAACATTACATCGCGCACAAAAAAATTTGGTGACTCGTTTCTTTGTCGCACTTCCATGGAATAGTCTACCAGCGCACGTTTTCACTCCTTCCTATGACATGGGGTCCTTCAAACGAGGCGTGTAAAGAGGTAGGTACCTTGTGGGCCGGCAGGGTGAGGGTGACTGAAGCTGCGTTGTTTTGACGCTGCACCAATTGTCCTTGCGCCTGGATTCCGTTTTCACCATCAGGTGGAGTGGAGTAATTTTCCGAGCTATGTATAAAAAAAGTACGGGTGACAACCCTAGTGAACGACGCGCGAGTCCCGCCCGGCACCCGCGCCCTCGCCCGCTCCCCTCCCTCGCCCGTGCCATGTCCTTTCTGTATGTTTTACAATAGGGCGCAGACGAGTAAGCGTCGTGCCCGCGCCCTGTCTTTTCTATATGTTTTGCGTTGCGACGCTTCTATACATTTTGTATGAAAGGGACGCGGAAGAGACATTTGTCCGCGCCCCGACTGCGTCTTACGTCTTTTCTGTGTGTCCAGCGCTTAAGGAAGCTTTCACTCTGTTCGAGGGGTATATGTACTCTGTGGTACAGTGACTTTCGAGACATTTCAATTTTAAAGAGTATTTGCGTTTTTAAGTGAGTTCAACCTTTTTTGAATAAAATCAGATTGAGTTTTCAAACATGTGTCAAAATAAAATGTAATTTAAATCAAAAGCACTAAGGAGTATTGATATCAACTTCGAAGCAAAATACCGCCAAAATAACTTTCTACCCCTTTTTAACCCCGTTAGGGGATGAATTTCAATGAAATACGAAACATGTCTTCCATCAATTCTGTTAAAAAAGGTTTATGCAAAATTTGAAGTAGATTGGACCAAGGAATCACGTTGTCCCATATAAACTTTGCCCCCCTTTTTCACCCCTTAGGTGTAGAATTTCGAAAAATCCTTTCTTACCGGATGCCTACGTCATACAAAGAACACACTCTCCAAGTTTCAGGTCTCTACGATCAGCGATTTAGGCTGTGCGTTGATCCGTCAGTCATTCAGGACAAAGCATTTTATATGTATAGATGTCACACAAACAGATGAGTTCCAAGTTGTTTACAGCACATAGCAATCTTATACAAAGATTTCCTTTAGCCTTTGTCATGGAAAAACTACGAAATATTTCTCATCTTTTATGTGCTCAGTGAATTCACAGGGCAGAGAGCACAATGTAATTTGGCTTCGGACACGCGAGACCTTTAGAATTAAATTCTATACGAAAATTTAAGCGTGCGAATAAAAATATTTGATAGGTCTCCCTTTGACGGCAAATGTGCTGTATGGAACCGCTCCTTAAAGCTTTAACTTCCCATACTATACGCGATACGAATCTTGGAAAAATATAATGCGTAAGTCGTCGAAGGAAAATCTTTTCTATCTTGTATTTACTTCTATCAAGATTCTTGGTATGGAAGATTTAATTTTATTTTAACACTAGAATGTTTAATTAAAACTGATGATATTGTGACTCTTAGAATCAATTCTATTGAATTATGAATTGACGTTGATACTGAAATATTTTCTTAGAAGAAGTTTTTAATCATGGCTCCAGAATCATATAATTAGTAAAATTACCCGAATACAGTACCCGAATTGTAAAATTAATCACTACACATTACAAATTGGTAACAAAGTAGCTCTACCAATGATAAATTAATACCAACTTGTCACCATCAGGGACACATTGAAAAAGCGAAATGCGAGTCTTATTGTAACAGAGTGTCGAGCGAGTGACAGTTTATTCGGTATTGCAATTAAGTCGTGACAGGTTAATTAGGTGGCGTTAATGCGATTGCCGCTGGTTCCGTATTGAGGACGTGAAATGTCGAGATAAAGTCACTCGACAAAAATCAACTGCTGCCAACTCCGGCACTTCAAATAATGCTACCGCAGGAATTAGATAGGAGTGGCATATATGATGCTGCTCGCTGGAACTGTTCCACAAATTTATGTTATCTTAATACCATTTTTAGTCCTTTGTATTTATCGTAGACCTAACAAAGCTAACAAAGTATGTAATACAAAAACACTAGTACCTAAGGAGAAGTAACAAAAAAGAAAGCCTTCTAGTAAATAATGGCATTAGCTTTAGCTAGTATATATTCACAACATTGGTACTTAATATTTAATAAGAGCTAAAGCGAAATGTTACGTAACCAAAACGCTTGTAGCAACAAAACAAATTCTCTAGAGACATTCGCAGAACACGTTTAATTATTACCGCTTTAACGTCGTTGTGTCAGAATAAAAAGGTCCACTCGATCACTCGGCATTCCTGAGTATTCACCGTCGCACACGAAATAGTTGGCTAAACCATTTGGGAGCGGGAAAGTTGGTCATAATAGTTACACCAATAAAAGAAGCACGATAAGAGAGCTAAGAGCCGATGTCGCTCAACATTAATTACTGTGGGTCCGCAAAAGCTACTCGCTTGTCAAAGAACAACTTGTGCCGGGGAGTTGGCCAACTTGGCCACTGGGGGACACACTTTTTCCCGCCTCCTTTGACGAAATGAGAGTATTAACCCACGTTATAATTCCTTTTATCCACAACTTGCACGAAACTCGGGCAGGGGTTTATTCAGCGCCTGCCGTTCCCGTTGTCCGTGAGCGGTCGCGGTCGGACGCTGCGAGCGGCGCAATGTGGAACTTTCGTGCCAAGTTGAGATTGAAAATGAGACTAGATTTTGCGAGAATTAAGATTTCCTCACATTTCCCCACTGGGAATTTCGTAATTAAACCAAAGCTGCTTGTGCACAGTGCGGCTGTACACAAGATAAGACATTTCCGGCATTTATCTGTTACATGTTAATTTACTGTTATACCTGTGTTAACTTATTTCATGCACTATTGTACTGTTAGATACCATATTGCGTTTCTTTACACAATCTACTTGATTCGTTTTACTGATAATTAATATCATATCTCAATTATTTTAGCTGTCAACCGCAACATTTACGCCTGCTTTGTTTTCCCATAGTTGGTCCATTCTTATTTTAACAGCAATTCCGGATGGTGCTAATATTTTAATTAACTCCCCACAATCCAATAAACGAGGAGCGAATGCGTGATAACAACATCTCTTTCAGTGCCCCCCGTCGTTATCTCGGGCTACATTCCCCAAAATCAGCTTTTCATTAATTGCACGGACGTTATCTGTGGTTCACTTACTTTGTCACTGACCCTTATGGAGCACTGACGCTGATCCGACGCGAGATTAATTTATTAGCCGATGCCCGAACGGCCGGCTCGAGTGGAAATTGACTTAGTTATTAGTGTCATATTTTCCGTTATAGACGTCTTTCCAACGGCGGGATTTATGGCTGCCTATTAGCGTGGACGCTTTTGTATTTAGTACACGTGAAAATTAATCTTATCAATTTTCGTAATTGGATGTAATTTAATTATGGCTTCAACATCCGTCAACATCTTTCAAGTATGCCGTAACAGATTTGGGAGGTGTTACAAATTTGACTTTCCTCATATTAAATTCCGGTAATATTTTTAAAAGGGGAGGCAACCTATTACATTACAATGAGGTTTATATTCTTAAGCATACTTATATCCTAAAAGGTTTAAGAGAATATACCCATGTCATATATAATCGAATTTTATTCTCAGAAAGAATCAACCGATGGTTTTTCGTGATTTCGAAGTTGTGATATACATTAAAAATTGAGGAGCTCGATGGCGCAGTGGTTAAGGCGCCCGGTTTGCGAGTGCTAAGGTTAAGCAACTTTCGCAAAGGCCGGTCATCGGATAGGTGACCAAAAATTAATCATCTCGAGCTCCTCCGTGCTTTGGAAGGCACGTAAAGCCATTGGTCCCGGCTGCATTAGCAATCGTTAACTACTACCCTTCCGCACTGGGCCCGCGTGGTGGCTTATGGCCCGTTCTCCGTATCCATCCATAGGGAAGGCTCGTGTCCCAGCAGTGGAGACATAAAATGAGCTGATGATGATGACATATAAACGTTATTTTTTCCGTTTTAGGGACACTTTTTTAAAAACCATTTTCATTTACAACATTTTTTCAAGTCACAAATAGAATCATTATCTCACGAATACAAATCTACCAGGAGTCTACATAATGACATCTCTAAATTAGAAAGATAAATTAAAAATCAACTAGGTAGAAGGTCATTTGATTACTTAGCAAAAGGAAATCTTTGCACTTATTTCTTAACCACAGGAAACTCTCGTCACATGTTAATTCACTAGTTCGAAAAAACCGACTGAACTCGATTAACACGCCAATTGATCACACACAAAGGTCGGTAGTGGAGAAAAAGTCAGCGCTAAACTGTTTACACTGGGACGTGATCACGTGATCGAATGTAATCCCGACTGGCACTGTACTATTTCCGCTCAATTACGTGACTTTGAGGCGTAGTCACACATGGCGCAGTAGTGGAGTGGGAACTGCGCGGTTATTTAGAATGGAATTGCATGCAGACTACAAAACCTCCTTACCTCAGCTACAAAGAACGCTGTTGAAACGTAAAGTCCTAGGACTTATTATTTATCTATGGTATAGCTCCTGTTAATGTCAATTCGGTAATAATACATTAACATTACTTCGTACCGTTACTTCTATTTTATTTCATGAGGCCTTAATGTACGCACTTTACACAATAAAGAAACTACTCCATCCTATGATACACTATTTAGGTTAAACGGCCGACATCCCCAATAATAAACACAACATCCATAAAATGTGTACGCAGAACTGTCGTCTCGCCACAATCCCTCACATTATAGCATCAACGCAGCTTCCGTCCCACAACCGCGTCAAGTGTAATGAAACCTTTATTTCCGAGTCGAGCCTACTGCGCTCAATGGGCCGCGGCGGCAGCGACCCTCTGTTTCGAACCAACAATGGGAGTTAATTATATTGGTATTCCTGATTTCAACGACAGTAAACGCCGGTATTAACTGCTACGTAATCCTAAAACAACCAGATCGAAACTTGGAAATTTAATTACTTATTCTGATAATCACCAAGGCTACCTTTTGTGATTTAATTAATAAGCTTTAAATATATAGGAGTTTATATTGTTCTTAAGGCTTCTTTTTTTTCTTGTCAGAGGCTTAAATTCTTCCGATCCAGAAAAATGCTACGTCAGCCGTCTTCTGATCAGCCGCGTTCAAGTCATGCATAGTGCAGGAAGTAGGGCATAACCAAATGCGGTGTTGCATCGACTGCGATGAGACGCCACTCGCGCAAATCAATCAAGTCAAATTTACTCTTAAGTATTTTCAAAGTAACTCCAAACTTCACAAAATTTCACATCACGTAAGTTTTACTAACACGGTACGTACGTCGTACCATAAATATTGAGGTAATACAATAGTCAAATTAAAATTAAATTCTGTGTAGAGTAGACAGAAATCCTATTTCAACATAGTAAAAGGCAAATTAGGGAGTGATTTCAATTCAAGAGCAGTTCCAACTAAACGTTAGAGATATAATTAGTCGTTACATTATGTTACTTGAATTCAGAATTGCACTGCAGGTATACAAAGTTAATTTAGAACCTCATTAAGTTGAAATAAAACAGATTTCTTTGTACCAATGCTAGCTTTCATTAAGTTTAATAAAATACTTATATGGTATGTTTGTTCATTTTTGTAGCAGTTAGTAATAAATTAACTAATCTTTTGAATGCTTTTCATTTTATCATTGAAAATATCCATAATATTAAAATTGTATTGTAAATTAACCACACGAAGAGAATTCTGAACATTAAGTTGCAGCATATAAGTACGGATAAGGATGATATGGATATATAATTACAAATAAGATAAGGATGTACATTTATTTATTTATTTATTTATTTATTTATTTGATAGGTACAAAAACAGATAACAAACTATTGGACATACATATAGATTATGAGTTCTTTCCAAATTTGTTAACCTAAATATTGTACACGGCATTAAAAGTAAAAAATAAAGCACATGATCAACAACATTAGATACAATGTTTATATATGCCTACAATTCCGTTCTACATACAATTTCATACAAATCGGAGGTGATGTGGTCATCTTTCTCAATTCTCATGTCACATGTTGCGCTCTTCTATCTTGCTCGCGTATACATATTACTTATATTTCAGTTTTAAGATCTATTACTACGAATTTATATACGAATGTTTTTGATTTGATTATATAATTTTTCTTTAAAAATTTTCTACATTTTATATTTGTAATTTGTTTCGCAAAAAAATTTGCGTTAAAATTATATAAACAAATCAAAAACATTTTATAAATAGCTAGCCTACTTCTTAACTGATCTTTAGTATTTGTAAAAATATTATGATCAGAATACGACGTTTATGACGGTAGTTGTTGACATTGAATTGGCGCCTTTGGCTTTCAAAGTAAAAAAGTAAATAGTGTTGAATAATTTCGGCGAGCTGGTTAGAACCACGATAGCTCAATTGGAAGAGCACCTGACCCGGTATGTCAGAAGGGTGCAGGTTCAAATCCTGCTCGTGGAAATTTTTTCAACATTGTGTTTTTGTAATCTATTGATACAACAAAAATTGTAATTTTTACCTTTCATAGCTAACCAAATCTTTTCAAACGGCTTAACGAATTACTATGCCACAGTTCCAAAATGTAATTTACTCTAGATGTTGACTGTCCCAGTTAGCAAGCCGCCAGCAGCGCAATAGCTAAAGTAAATCAGGCACCTTGCGGCATCATCGCCTTGTCAGTTCACGCTTCGTTTACAGGACTGAAGACTAGGGGCTCCCAATAAATTATTAAATTACTACAACTAACCAAAGTCTATCTAATAGATAGAAAACATTTTCTGCAAATCTCGTCGCGAATTATTATTTTAACTTCATGGTTCGAATGGTCTGTTGCGGAGTTTTATTGGATGTAGCGACAGAGTGCCTACTGCGAGTTTTATTTGCCATTCGAACATGTTACAACAAAGAGAATTTGTATGGCAAAATTTCAACTCTGCTCGTGAGTCTCCAGTAGGCGCTACTTCAATGCCATAAAAATTTTCATTTTCGTCAATACGATCGAGTAAATTCTAATGGTAAATAAACTTGTACTATGCAACTAGATAGGTATCTCGCAGCGAGTGTGCAGCTGCTATCTCGAAACTCTACGAGGTTAGCCTTTGCCTACCCAACGGCAGCCGCCAAGGTGTCCACCTTAGAATTCCAACTACAAATTTTAGTTACAATATATGTAGTAAGATAGACAGAGTACAGACAGTTAAAGGTATGTTGCCGATAGAGCGTAGAAAATCATAGCGCAATGGAGTGCTGGCCTATAGCAGCGGCAGCGTTGACCGCGCAATAACTTGAGCAAACTGTGAATGTTCCGTCGTAGACACATCTAAGCAAAGTTAACAGTTGAACAAAAAAGTATATTGCCGATATAGCGTAGAATATCACAGCGCAATGTAGTGCTAGCCTCTAGGAGCGGCACCGTTGACCGTGCTATATCTTGAGCAAACTGTGTATGTTACGGCGTAGACACATCGAAATAAAGTAAACAGTTGATTAAAAAGGTATGTTGCCGATAGAGCGTAGAACATCATAGCGCAAAGTAGTGCCAGCTTCTCTAGGAGCGGCAGCGTTGACCGCGCTATAACTTGAGCAAACTGTGTATCTTCCGGCGACTTGAGACTCACGCTCCGTTTAACCGGATCCACTCGCTTCTGACTCAACTATGTCTAATCTTGGAACAATATTAAATTCCGTGGTAAGGAAATGTTTAAGTTGTTTAGAAACTAGTTTGTTAATGGCATAAATGCGAAATGTTATAGATTTAATACATTATTTAAGATTAAGTATAGAATAAAATTTTTGTATGATGAAGCAGACCAATTTTATAAGCTATTCCTATGCTTGGCGACTCTATATGTTATGCATAGTAGTGAATAAGAAAATTAAGGAAAGAGGCAAATAGAAAATTAAGGATCCCTGCTATCTTTCTGTGAAATTTTATATTAAGAAACACGAAATACGTAAACTGTCTGTAATCCGAAAACTGAATTCGTACTCAATATCAACATTATCCTAATCCGCACCTTTCCACAACATCCTACAGAGTCCGCATAAAACAAAAAAGAACTTGGCCACAACAAAATTCACCCAGCTCGTATAAAGAACAAATTGGTGCCTTCACAGCGGCCATAAATAAACTTAGTAAGTCCTGAACACGAGGCGCCATGAATCACCGCCTCAGCATGCACTGTTTATGAGTGCAGTTGATGTCTGCGCGCGTAAATCGTGCGGTCGCTGCCAAAACAACGTGGTCTATCATTCCCCGTTCTGGGTCTTTGTTACTTTGGCATTTGCTGAGAAATAAAAAAGAGTAGATAGAGCATGCATTAACTATCGCCTTTGACAGTAGTTAGCAGGTATATAATTAATATTGTAAAACATTTATTTAATGTAGACACTACCGGTTTCACACACCTGACAAAGTTATTTAAGTAGTTCCTAATGACGAATTTGTACTGCGCACAAGTACATTTTATAAGTTGGTCGACTGTTACTCGTAAACTTGTAAAGCCTACTTAGCTGTGATAGTTTTCCGTTTAACTTCGTCATATATACAACTACTGTGATTTTATTCACGTATCCAAAAACAACCATTTGGCTGGCAGGGGAGGGGACACTTGACTCTAACAAAATGTTCCACTAGTTCACAAACGGGTGCCTCAAATAAAAAGCTGTTTCTACAAACCCGCAATAATTTTGAAATTGCTATCCAACGACACCCCACACTAAGAGGTAGAAAAAAAAATACATCACCACTTTACGTGTAGGGGAAGTAACCTAAAAAAATATTTTTCAAAATTTTACTTTACCACTTAATAGTCGGCGTAGTTAATATGTATATCCATGCCAAATTACAGCATTCTAGTACTAAGAGTCTATGAGCTAGGCTGGGGACAGACAGACAGACGGACATAGCCAAACTATAAGGGTTCCTTGTTGACTACGGAACTCTACAAGGGTGCAAAATTGCTTATAGAAATAGTCTGCCGGCAGCACAATTCGCCCGGAATTCTCAACAACTGAGGAACTGGCTACCTTATTTCTGGGTTAACGCATTAGGAGTAATTAGACCTATATAAGATGGTGGTAGGTTACTAGTCAGACTTGAAACAAACCTACCGCCTTCCACCTAGCAATCCGAACAGAAGATGTAGGTACCCGCGCTGGGTATCAAAACATAGCTCTACCCCATTAGGGGTCTGCAACTTTCGTATTTTTTAAAATACAGTATAATGATCACTATGTCCATGTTAAAAAGGTCATCTAAAATGTAAATTGGTAAAAAATACCATTTTCAATACGACTTCAATACTATGGTCAGGCGATGTCTAGCGTGGTGGCTTTTAAATTGTTTTGTAAAACTAAAAATGAAAATGGGAATCACACATTACATTCTTGCTTACTTACTTATAGCTAAATTCTGTACAAAGAATTTCTAATAAATATCTCAATTTATTGTATTTTATTATTTAAGTAAGACAAAGTAGCGTTTATCAATCTCATTATGTTACACTAGCGGCCCGTCCCTGCTTCGCACGGGTGGACATTCTTTATTTTTTTTTAATATAGCTCAAGCGCTAATGTAGCATTCTAATGGTGAAAGATTTTTTTAAATCGGTCTAGTAGTTTTTGAGTTTATTCGTTACAAACATACATACAAAATACAAAGCTTTCCTCTTTATAATAGTGTCTACGTAAAAAGAATTATTTCCATTTTAAAAACTACCTACTGACAGTACTATACCGTATTAAGACACAAACAAACTACCTGGAGTTTTTTTACTCTCATTACCCGTTCACGCTGCAGTACGCCGACCCGCAAAGGTATCCCCAACGTCGCCACGAGCATTTCCTTTATTCAGAAACAAGAATATCTGCACCCGCGCTCTGTTTAAAAGTTAAAATAAAAATGTACGGAACCACCTGTAGGGGAATATCAAAACAGTCGGCTTAAAACGCAGCGTAGTGGTGCAAAAAGCGTACCCTTTTAGCGGAACTGGGACTGAAATTTTGAGAGTATTTCCGTGAGACGGCGGGGTAAAGGCGCCGCAAAAATGTGAAGAATCGCAAACCCGTGGCTACTAGTGTTACCACGACAATGGGGCGTGCGGGGACAACGTGCATTGCGGGAGCCTGGTGGGGGCGCAACACAAAACACAATACACTTTCAAGAGTAAAGCAAGTCTTTTGATTTCGTTAATGATTCAAGAAGGTTCTATTTTAAAGGACAAGAAAGCACAAGCTTATGCACAAAGAAGTTACAAAGATGTGGTCATAATTTATTATTGCGAGAATATATTTAAATACTTACAAAAAATATTTTCTTATATCGAATCTACTCGTAGGTACAATATATTTTTGTAGAGGCGACGACAAGTGCTGTTTATTTTAACAAGATGGTAACAGTAACAACAGTTATCAAACAAATACAGATGTGGTAAACAAAAGCTAATTATACAGATAGAAGCTAGCTAGCTATACACATAATGGAGCATTCCTTTCGTGAAACGTCCCGAGAAAAGCATGGCGACCCCATCTTAAGCCACCTCAGTCGCAATTCCGAAATAATGCCGGCATTTATTATTCGTGTTTGCTGCCGCAACACACGTTACGTGCGAACACGGCAAATTTGATGTACCTACACCGCATTATTAGCTTTTTAGATTAAGAAAAAACCAGGCGTCACAGCAAAGACACTCTACATATTGTTTCGTTTCTAAAGAAAGAAATATAAAAATATCAAATGGCGCACTGACTGCCTCTTCGACTGAACTGCATAATATTTTTTTCATAAATTTCCAAACTCTTATGCAATAAAATTAGGTTAAACATGTAGTGACATCTACTTTGTCATTGACAGTTAAATGGTTATCTTAAGCATTTGTAAATTTTACCTATATTGAAGCTATATTTACCTAGTTCTAATACCGCGGCTAACTATTCTAAATCATACTGAAGCAAGATTTTGCGAATGTCCAGTATTAATTATGGTGCAAGCATTAATAATGGCTTGCAGTTTGCAAATGGCGGTAGCTTAAGAGAACTCTATCACCGCGACTCATTATTGTAAACTATATCAAAGATAGATATAGTAAAATCTCGAGTTCGGATTCGGATGCAAGCCAAGCGGTTTGCAGTAGCTTAAGAGAATTCTAAAACCGTGGCTCACTTTTGTAACTCTTATCGAAGCGAGATTTTGAAATCAGATTGTTCGGATTTCGATGCAAGACGAGTAGGTAACTTGCATTGGCTTAAGAGAATCCTGACATCGGTGTCAGGATTCTCTTAAGCCCATTACTGTAACTCATATCGAAGCAAGATTCATAACCTCAAGTTCGGATTCCTGACGGCTTGCATTAAATAGCCTATAACTGTCCCACTGCTGGGTAAAGGCATCCATCGTTGAAATCACGTCATCGCTACAATAGATGGGTAATGGCTTCATCACCACGCTTGCCAAATGTGGGTTGGTGATCACAAACCCGGGTTATGCAATGAAAAATCCGAAATACAATTTGTCCAACCTAGGAATTGAACCCAGGACCTTCCGAGTATCGGGCCGAGCGCTCTGTCACTCGGCCACCGAGGCGGCTTGCAGTAGCTTAAGAGAATTCTAACACCGTGGCTCATTATTGTAACTCATATCGAAGCGTAGCTAAGCACGGGCGCTGCAAAAGCGTTGAACCGCTAAAGTTATGATTTATATGAGTTCGCCGGTTCAGCGGTGCGCGGTAAGAATGTTTTGTTCCTTTCACGTGGTAAGTTTTAATGAGCGAACTTTAAGGTGAAACTAGCCAACTCAAAGTAATGGCGCCTACCGGGCCGTCACACTAACTAACTTTTGCGCCTGATAATGATGATTTGCGAGAAACGTCGAAAATATTGTGAATTTTCAGGTTATGCTTTTTTTTGTTTTTCTTTGTTGTTGTTTCTATGACTCTGAAGGTTAAGAAAATAAATACGAAATGAATATTCTTTGTTGTACAACAAAACTACTTAAATTTATTTATTATGTTCGATTATCATGCATAGGTAAGACACAGAAAACATTTAACAAATTAATATAATTTAAGGGAATTTGTTCGCAAGTGGAGTTTTATTGGGTATGGGTTAGGTCAAACCATCTGCGTCTCCAGTGTGCAGTAGTACATATACATATACATAACAAATTTTCTCCTATAAACAAAAATATCCAGGTGTTCTCTTCAGCATTACAACTTGACAATAACTCATCTTTGACATACACTTCGCCCGACAATTTTTTTGCCGAGTAATAAAATATTTTCGAACAAGGTGAAACTTAGTTCGGCCGAAGTCGGAAACTTCCAAGACGTTTTCCATTTGTACCGTACAGTTGGGACGCTAAAATAATACTTGCGTATGTTATATTATGACGAGGGATGGACTCCT